>OY744519.1:194746272-194798772 GCA_963556195.1 Sepiola atlantica | reverse complement strand
GAAGACTAATAAGGCGTTAGTACCGGTAGTGAATGCTATTTAATTAATTGTGGGTTGTATTTTTTTATGCGTAGGGCTTCGAAGAGTTTTAGTATGTTACGGCAGTTGTTTTATGTATGATCTTAGTGTTAGTTGTGAATGTTTGTCTTAGTTTGGTTAATTTTATGTTTTTTTATGTGTGGTAATGTGTCGCCGATGGCACTATTTAAGTTATGCGTAAGGCGTCGGGAGAGGTTTGTAGGGACATGCTCAATATAAAAAATGTGTGTGTCTGTTTGGGTCTTGGGGAAACATTCCTCGAATGGGCATTGGAACAAATACAGTACGTTTGTTTGGTTTAGGGGGGAGTTAGTAGTGCTATTATTTTTGATAATAAAGTTAGAACTTTTCAATTTAGTGTAGTATATTATTAGTTTTATTTTTTGTTGTTGCTCGGTGGGTTTAGTGTGTCGGTTTACTATGTTAGTTATAGCTTTTTAGTCGAGTTTGTAGTTAGAATGCATTTTTTTCTTATAGTAAAAGGGAGGATTGTCGTTTTTGTTGTGCTTCGTGTCTGATTCTTTTGGTGTATAATAACAAATTGTGGGAAGGACTAGATTTACTTGCCGCCTGATGAGATTTCATTTTTAAAAAACTGTTGATTGAAAACATCGACAAGCTAGTGTCGCGGATTATGTACATGTCTGTATAAATAATAAAATAGGTATATATATATATATATATATATATATATATATATATATATATATATGTGTGTGTGTGGGTGTGTGTGGTGGTGGATGGGTGTGTGTTTGGGTTAGGGTTATTTTCCCCCGTATTTTCCCACCTGTGTTTTTGTTTTGACATGTTTTTTCTATAATCAAGTTTTATGTATGAAATTAGAGATCTAACTAAAAACTCATCGAACTACAGAAATAAAGAAGTGTTTAATTGCATAGAAACATATTGTTTTAGATTAATACACTTAGCTTACTAGAATGCACAGATAAGATATATGTGTACTGAATATTGTTATGAATCTCCATTGAATACATTTAAGATATTATGAAGACTATATCTTTTTTAAATATATATTCTTTGTAAAAACACATGAATAATTACCTACTAGACACCATCCTCGAGTGTCTTCGGTTTCTCTATACAAGGGTTTGTCAGGATAACCTGACATAAGGATACTTCAACAAGTAAACCCTGCCCAAATATTCAAAATAACATAGTATTCACAACACACATAAGATCCCCTCAGCATGGCTCATACGAGGAATAGTGCAGCTTCTCCTAGTGATGTTACCCCAAGTAACACAACGTAGCTAGATACTCTACTAGATTAGACTAATTCTTGTCCTGGAATCCGGTAAAACCAAGAAACCACAAGAAGATATACTATAACATAGTTGACTGGGCAATTGGAGAGAAACAATAATAATGTTCTTTACTTTTTTACTAACTTAACGTTTGAGAAATAAAAGAGCACATTAATAGAATATTCGAATATCTATGTATCTTATATAGAGATTAAGTGTTAGCCCCAGGAAGGGACCCCTTGTTTTCTGAAAACTCCGACTGAAGTAAAATGAAACAAATATATATATATATATATATATATATATATATAAGATGATTTAATGGATCAGAACATTCCAATTGTTCAAAGAATTAGAACAATTTTAGTACGGCGTACGGTCGTTTCCAAAACATTCTGGAAATACTTTAAGTTTTATTTTTTTTATTTTTCAATTAAAATTTTTTTCTTTTTACAAAGCCACTCCAGAACGTCTTCATCAGCGCCAAATATGCAGGGACAAATATTAGAAAAAAGGAATAATTTACAAATATAAAATAAGAATATCAAGATACACCGATAATAATAATGATAAAAAGACATTATAAACATTATCAAAATTATGAAGATAAAATGAAAATGAAAGTAAAAATAAAATAAGGAATAAAATAAAGTAAAATATAAGGTAAAATATAAAAATAATAATAGAATATATAAAGGAAAACAAAGGATAAGAGATTAAAATAAAAAATAAAATATACAATAAAAAAGAAAGAAAAAACTATAAAAAAAATATAATATGAAAATAATAGAATTTTAAATAAATAAGAAACAAAAATATATAAAAAATAAAATAAAAGGAAGTATATTAGGTAAAATAAAATAAAGGAAAAAATAATAAAACAATAAATAATAAAAATAAAAATAAAAATAAAAAATAAAATATAGAAAAATAAATAATATATAAAAAAATAAAAAATATATATATATATATTGTGATTTTTTTAAAATCATAACATTTTATTATGATTTATACTAAAATCAAGATATGCAATTAAAAATTGCATGATAAATTCTGTACAAATAGTCAATGTTGCTTGCTATAAAGAAATATAAACACAAAATGTTCGTTAGATTAAAAATTAAAAAGAATGTAAAATACATTCGTCTATCACTGAAAAGGGAATGCTTTACAATGGTAATAAAATAAATCCAAACAGTATAAAATAAAGAACTAGGGTGAAAATAAAAAACAAACAATTTGATTATCAAGTCACAGATGAAAACACTTGGTTAAAATGGATAGCATTACCGATGTATTCATGAAAAGTAACATGGAATAGTTCCTGAAAAAAAAGAAACCCATAATGAATAAATAACATAGTTAAATAATTGTTTAGTAATCGCATGGTATAATTAACACTTAATGTATGAAAAAACTATATTAAGCGATATATTTTATCAGAAATAATGAAGATCATAAATGTACACATGAACTTATTATAATTAATATGTGTGTCAAAAGTAGCAGCATATTTTAATAAATATATATATATAATTATACGATAATTCACTGCACATGCATACACACACACACACACACACACATATATATATATATATATATATATATATATATATATATATATATATAGGATCAAATATAAACCAAAGTAAAAACTTTTAGTAGATGGAACCAATTGTGAAGAGGATAAGCTCAATATACGAGATAGAGAACTTGTAGAGATAGAAGAAAAAGAGTGATAAATATGCAACTTATTCATCTGCATTTCTCCTCTGATGATAAGATTTCGATTTTTGAAAACCCTTGGCTTGGGGAAAGAATAATAAACACTAGTTTATTACTGAATACACCTTGCATTGAACAATTGAAATTTGAAATAAATTTGGACAATCGTAGCATATTTATCACTCTTTTTTCTTCTATCTCTCTCTCTCTCTCTCTCTCTATATATATATATATATATATATATATATATATAGATATACTATTTTTATTTAATTTTCAACTATGGCCAATGTTAGTAAAGACAGATTCACATAATTCCTCAAAAAACTGTTTTATTTTCAGCATACAATTGTGTCGTGTAACCACCAAAGTATTTGTTAAATGCTCCCATATCCTATGTATTTATTTACTGGTATAGCTATGTTCAGTGGTCATATACGAAACAAAGAAATACAAAGAAACACAATGCAATCAAAGTCTGAATTACAATCCGAACTTTTTATCATTTTGTAATGGAGCTATTTTGTCCTAATCGCAACATACACATGTATCGTGCGTTTTGCTATGAGTGTTTTAATCGTTCATCGTCAGCTTAGATATTACTCCAAAATCCATGAATAAAAATATACCTTTTTATTGACCCTATTTTGTTATTTCGACCTAATTATTGTTTTTTAAATGTGAGAAAGGCGGTTTTCACAAACGCAAGTGGTTCGATACCCCTTCAGGACATTATATTGACAACAAATTAAAAATGAGTCTCAAAACACAATTTAATAATATATTATTGTTATACAGTGTCGTTTGTTCTTGATTTAATCACCAGAAATGTAACCGGCGTTGCTAGGAGCAAAAGTGTAATACATGTCCTTCCGGTTCCTCTTCTCCACGATACCTTCCCTCTTCCCATCTCCCTTTCTTCTGCGCCGATCGCATACCTGTCTCTAGACATATACTTTTTATAGAAAACTTGAGTCGAAGTAATATTGGAAATAACTGTTTAGTAAAGATCAGAGTTACTTCCCTTGAGTAACGACTTTGAAATAACAACAAAATCAGCACCCCTCCCCTGACAAAATCGGCGGCAGTTTAGGGTCAAATAATGAGTATTTATTTTCTAAATTTGAGATATTATTCATTCCGAGTAACGCTTATCAAGAAAATATATACTTTATGATGGTTTGTTCAGTAGTTTGGAACCTTTAGCTTGACATCTTCGCATGAGAAAGCAACCCCTATGGTCCCCTTTCTCATATTTCAGCCATGATCAGAGAGAGAATAACGCAATTTGTTGGACTTTGCTGGAAAGCTAAGGATAAAATCATCAGCGATGTTCTTTTTGTAGATAGCAATACAGAGATATTGCTCAGCGGGTAGACCGCACAAAACCTACATAAAACAACTAATAGAAGACTCACAATTCCCATATGAATAGCTATCAGGTGCGATTGAGGATAAAGCGATACGACGTGAGAGAGTCAGATGATCCGTGACACCACCACGACTAGATGATGATGATGATAGTGAGTTTTACATACACGCACACACACATACTCATATCTAAACTTCCTTTTATATAATAAATAATTACATCCAAGAAAAAGATAATACATAAGAATAAAATGCATAGAATGCAAGACACATTACTTTTGCTCGTATATATGCGTATACTTTGGCATATGTTTCAAAGACTGTTATTATCAACAAAGCTGCGATTTACATATCTTAAAACTAAGCGTATACAAGGTCATCTGATAACTAAGTTTGATAACTATGTCTTACTCCTGGTCTTGTAGTGGCGGAAACAAAAGGAAGGGGTGAAAGTTAAGTTACAATCTTTCGTGGGTATTCAAAATTGTAACTTGGTGGGTAATTCAGGAAGTGATTAATGTTTATTAGTACAATATATAGTTGGACTGCATAAACTGTTGCGAATGTTACTGACAATTCCATGGGTGACATTTTTTGAGGAGCGGGTGGCTCATTCTATGAATAATATTGAACCTTGAAATTTGTTAGGGAGATGCTTATTCACGTCATTTGTAATAAAACATAAAGTACAGTAGAATTGCTGCCCTAATATCGAGAACATTTTGCAAAAATTTACATTCAGGTATTACCGTTGCGTTTCGAAAAATCGCAGACATGCAAAATAATAAATGAGTAATGTCCAAGAACTTATTGCAAACTTTTTTCTGAGGTTCTATATAATTAAAGGGTGAAACATACAGAACCTGCTCGGACTAGATGATTGCAGAGAAAGTCCAGCATGTTGAAGTAACTGTCTAAGTTGAACGTGAACTGAACTTTTTTGTGTCTGGTTGTGTAATTTGGGAAATAATGTCCATGCTTGAGACTAGCGGGCATTAAACCTTCCTTTCTTTTTAGATTTCTCTATTTGCATATATATATATATATATATATATATATATAGAGAGAGAGAGAGAGAGAGAGAGAGAGAGTTATGAAAATATATTTATGCAATTAAGCTACACAGACGCTCCCGCGTTTCATACCCAGGGGAATCTTCAGGCTTAAATGTAGTAAGTTAATTTTGCCGGGTGTTTATATATACACAGCTAGCTAGTTAACCAATCAGATTCTTCGTTGTTCTCTTAGCCAATCGTTGTGTTTCTCACGAACAAAGGTCTGGTTAGTTTTATTGTTCTGTTTTCTATAGAGTGGCCTATATCTTGTTTCGTGAGAAGCCCAACAGTTGGCTAAGAGAAAAACAAATAATCTGATTGATTAACTAGCTAGACGTGTATATAAAAACACCCGGCAAAACTAACTCCATGCCTTTTAGCCTGAAGATTCCACTTTAGCCTTGAAGCTTTACTCATTAAAACTAAAAAACCTGCTATTAACAAGATTAATTTTAACACTAGCACTAATATACTTAAATGCTTATAATACCTAATAAACATAGTTAAATTTTCCCGCCATAATTAATTATAAATCTCACTCCGAGTCTTTACCTGTTAGTCATTATTCCACTGACGATGGACCCAGACGGGTCAGAAAGTACTCTGGACCAACATGTACACTATGGCAGTTTCATCAGCCAATTTCCTTCCGAGATTAAGATTTTAATCCGGAAAATTGAAGGGATCAACACTAAAATAGCCAGACAAAAATTGTCGGTTATTTTTAATAATACGTGTCTTAAAGAAAAAATGCTGCCTCGATACACATATATATATATATATACATATATATATATGAATACAACCGAAATAAGGTAGCAGATCTTGAACTAACAAATAGGCTACATATTGTTTAGAGTGTACTTTCCATGATCATCTGGCAAGCCGATTTGTTTAGTAGCAGAAAGATCGTTCAAAACCTTTAAGCATGTTAAGCCTCTGTGAACAAGTGCTGAGATATGTGGAAAGGTTGATCTACCAGCCTTTTACTTGGATCCTCATCCCAACTATAAGCCGTTTTTTTACTACAGACCCGGCATGACGATATCGATAAACACCCGATACACAAAACGGACAATGAAACGTATAGTTATGAAATAAAATACTTTATATTAGCTCTTGCAGAAACTACAATAGTACACCTCGTTGTTGTTTTTTTTTAACTAATTTGTTATACGTACTATATAAAATAAGCAAAATCATGTGTAGGTTTTTGCAGTATCACGGTTCAACGGTGTATTGCATGGTAATGTTAACAGTTGATGTGGAATCACCATCGTCAAGATTAAAAACATACTGATGGAACATAAAAGTTTATTGTATTTTTATTACGAATGTTTGAAAACACATAATTGTATAAAGAAAATTTACTTCAAAAACAAAAAGTAAATAAAATGAGGCTAATATTCGGTAATCAAAATGGAAAGCTGAACACTGCAAAGTAAGAAATAATTGATTGAAATCAATCAAAATAAAATAGACTGGACTGAAAAAATATACACACAATTAAATATTTTTTTTAAATTTAACAATTTGATTAAATAAATCTAATTCTTAAAAAATAAATTGATTTATCAAATAAAATATTGTTCGTTAAGATATAAATTTATTCCTGTAAAAAAGCAACGACTGTTCTGACTACTACTGCATGGAATGTTATCGTCTTCTGTGTACGTCGATCAAATGTTCTTGAACCTTATAAAAACTCTTATCTTATCCCAGAGAAGTACGTAAAAATATAATTAGAAATAAATATTTCGCCATTTTTAGCGTCCGATATCATTAGCCGAACCAGGCACGTACTTATAATTATCGTTTATACTTCTCACATCAAATGCGTATTGTTTAATACTATATAAAACTATATTTAATATTGATTTGAACAAACACATTTGTATTTTTTTGTTACAAATGGATGAAGACTATTTGACAAATGTTCACTAATGTACGTTTTCATGAATAAAATTAAAAACATTATATTTTAAAGTTTTTTATATATTTTAGAAAATCAAACTATTTTAGATATATGCGGAGAGATAACAAAGAACAGATTTAAGTAGGTTGTAAAGACGAACTATTTTCGTTTGATCGATAGAATTATGGAAGAAGCGGTAGCCGTAATTTTAAATAAGTTATATCATCGTTTTTTATGTGTTGTGTATTGCAATATGGTTCCAGTTATTTCGTATTAGAAATGTTTGTTTTTTTAAATGACATACAATGAAAATATTTAATACAGATTTTTGTATACAAATATTGGCTAAACCATTCAAGGAATGTTGAGAAACCCAACATACACGGGTATTTTAGCTAGTATCTATTTCCTCAATATTAAAGATATGAACTGTAACATTAACGAGTTTAACCCACAACGATCTGCTAGCGGGTAACGTTTCTATTAATGAGACTCTCTTGTATGAAGTTTTAAAAGGTCATCTAATTTGTTAACTTTAAACTTAAACGTTATCTCCAATGATCTAAGGCTTATATTCGCGAAGCGACTCACCCCGACGATTATTTGAACCGGTGGAATTTGCGAAACACTAATCCTAATGCTTGATCCGTCTTGCCTTGAGCGCTGAAATTATGGTAATATCCATCTGCGGCCGACGGTGATCTACTTAGATGTTTATCACTCGCTTCCATATGCTGTGCTACTTTAAAGCGACTGTACTACGGGTTTAAAGTTTAGACATGAATAAACATAATAAGTACAAACGCCTTGAATAAATCATGGTTTTACAATATTAGTTTATCGTTTCCACATTGAAGATATGCAGCTATGTCAGAAGTGCTGATATATGTACGTTCATACCCGTCTACTTCTCTCTCTCTCTTCCTCTATGACTCACTCACACACACACTTTCTCTCTTTCTCTCTATTGTGGCATTAATCTCTGTCTTTGAGTATGCAATTAAAAACAAAGACCCGTGGACAGATTAAACATAACTTTTATGGAGTAAAGTTTTACGACGGTTCGGGCCGTTGTATAATTTGGTATTGTATTATGTTACAATAATATAGTGTCGTCCGTGTCGCCCTGTTACGGGTCGTTTTGGTAGTTTATGAAAATAAACTACCAAGACGTTTAACTTTATTTCATCTTAGTAACTCTGGATTGAAGAAGGGTCAGTACTATATACTTTTTAATAATGCTCACATTACCATATTACATTGTTTGTTTATAATGATCCACTTCCTCCCGTTTCACCTCCTTATATACCCGTTAGAAGATAGAACTTTAAAAACTCCTAAATTAGTATCGTATACATATGGTTTAACTTTCATTAAAATCTGATATACGTACTTGGAGTTTTAAAAGAGTTCAGTCCCTATTAGTTACTTACAGGTAGGGGCAGGTAAATATTTGTCATATGCAGGGTTATGTAGAGATTCTGGACTAAGTGTTTAAGGGGTTAGGCTACTTTAGCTCCCTAAGGTTAGTAGGACGCTTAGAAATTAGGGGCCACATCTATTGTCTTAGGCAGATCATTTTATGCATATAATTTAAATTTCATAAATTAGGATATATTTAAGTTATTGACGCACGTAGAGATTTAGAGCACGGCAATTGTCTTCCTAATAAATTTTCCATAATAATATACTTTTACATTTCATATACATTCTATAATCTGTGTTTCAATACAGAGCAAACACACATCACAGACACATAGATGCATACAAACATAAAGTTTTAAATACATAGATAAAGTTCTTTAAAAAAAAAAAAAACTCATGTTTTCCTAGAAATACAATGACACATTTTTAGGTGACAGAAAAATACGAGTTATTTATTTTTTTGCAATGCATTTGTTTGTGTGTGTTTTTAATTATTTATTTAGGTACATTTTTGTTTTGGGATTTTATTTAAAATATTAGATTTATTGGTTTAAATTTATATTTTATAAACTATGAAATGGATACTCTAAATAAACTACAACAATATACCTGCTCATGATGACCGCGAGGATCGAATGTGCTTGCGATTGACTACTATACACCAACCTCGGATTCTTACTTCCACAACGACTACACGATACTCGGAAAACCACTTGCCCAGTCGATAAAATAATGCAAAATAAGAAAAAGAAAGGAAAGTAATTTCAAATAAACTGGCTTAATATATATATATATATATATATATATATATATATATATATATATATATATATATATATATATATATATATATATATATATATATCTACCGTAGCACTAACGGTCAATATATATAACTTTAAGTGTTTTTACGTAAATAGTTATACGGGTTACTGAACTATTTTATGAGAAATTATACGTGTTATAAGGACTAGTGAATTAATTGTAATAGTGGTTGTTTCTCGTGTTCTTTGTTTGTGTGCTCTTCCTCGTGCAAAACGTGATAGGTAAAAAAATGATGACGTCTTAAATAAGACGTCATTTCAAGATGATGTCATTAACTTTAACAGATGGGATTGACGTTTCATCTTCACAACTCGTTTATTTTTTTGGCGGGGGGCGGGGTGAATGCAGAAGTAAATTATGTATCTTGTTTTTTTATGTGTTGTGTATCTGTGCACAATGCATTGCCTCATAAAAGGATGACGTCACTAAATAATGAAGTCACGAAAAGATGACGGCGCTTAAGGAAGACGTCATTGATGACAATGGAGATTGGGATAACCGTGCATCGTGCATCCTTCATAGCGTTGTATTAAAACTACTCATGAGTTGAAGACTAGTTTCTATTTACGTGCCTACCTACAACGTCAGATTTAGACATAATGTCTATTTTAATGTGGGGAAAGGCTAACTCGGCAAAAAGGTGCAATCTGACTTGTGACAAAAATAAAATTTGCTTTAGTCTAGGAGGATTTCACGTTCTCTGACCGAGGACAGAGCCGAGAAAGTTTAATATACTACACGTATTTCCTAGCTGGGAAGTAATGGTAGCTAAGTGTTTTACAATACGGACTGACAACCCGGGTGCGTCAGGTTCGAATCTAAAAACTTTCACTTAGGATGTTAGCAACTTTCACGTGGTGCCTCCCGGAATCACCCGATTTCTTTCTAGAAATATCATCATCCGATTCATCAGAAATGAATGAATGATAGTCCATAGTTTAAAGCTAGTCTATTAAACTAACCGACTGGGATTCTGATTGTTTTGTATATATCTGAAATTACGACCCAATTTACGCGTACAACATTAAACGTATTTTGTGGTGTATTGAAGACCTTTAACGCCATTATTTCCATGTTACAATTTAGGAGACTACACCTGATTTAATATGCCTGTCTTTTTGTTCTTTTGATATTAATCATATTTTTATGAATTAATATGATGTTAAACTACATCGAAAGAATATGTTATTTATCAACACTTAGGTACGGATTCGATCCTTTTGTTAAGTAAAGTATCGGGATTATGATATTACAATATGACTAGCTTATAATCATGACATTATTTGCATACCTCGCGAAGTTATTTGTAAATTGGCGGTCTCTTGAAACTGTACTCTCTTTATATAAAAAGTCCTTCCATTTACGTATTTACTGTTCCACACATGTGTAGCTTGTGCTTTAGAAGCTTAACGTGCTGTAATACGGTTTCACGCAGTGCTTGCTCTCTCTGTAATGAGCACTTTTAGACTAACTTACCAAATGCAATATATTACTATTATTTCTCCCGGGAAACGTCGAGTTTCTCGTGTAATATACAACATTATAACGAAACACATTGTAAGTATTTCTCCCAAACAACATATAGTTTAACACACACTTGCTGTTAATAGGGTATTGATCAGTTATAAGGTTACATATACTACTAAACAAAGATAACACTATATTATTAATATCACTGCTCCCGAAAAAACAACTAGTTTCTTGTATAGTACACTATACCCTAACGAAACAAATTAAAATAACTGCTCCCGGGAAACGTGTTGTCGAAACCCACTTGTGCTATCCAAGCATATCAGAAGTTTTGCATTTAGCATATACCACTTACCAAATATAATATTGCTGTATTACTGTTATTGCTCCCGAGTTACATCGACGTGTTTGTCTATTATACGACACTATAGCAAGACATATTGAAGTAATTTCTCCCGGGACACACACAGTTTAAATATACCTTTTCTGTGTTTGTGTGTGACTACTTTGGGCCAAATGTAATACTGTATTATAAATATTACTTCCTCCGGGGAATACTGAGTGTTTATCTTAAATAAAACAGCGTAACGAAACGCATTGAAGATATTGCTGCCGGGAAAAGCGAAATTACAACACACCTGCTCTATCTAGGGTGTTGATCACTTTTGGATTAAGCGTATACCACTTACCAAATGTTGTACTTGATTAGTACTACAATTGCTATCGGGTGATGCTGAATTTCTCGGTTTCCCCCTCTCCTAATCAAAAGTTATAATAAAACACATATTTGATTAATATATTGCCGAACACCGTCGAGTTTCCTTGCTTCTCCTTCTTCCCCAAGACTCTGGAATGGTATAGTATTAGCGTTTCTCAAAGACCTTCTCAACGCGCTGCAATTTCTGTCATAAATACATCATGGTAAAATTAAAAACTCGTTCTAAACGTCGACAGGCCTGACTAATTTTTTTCTAGTTATACTCCAAAAATGGTTATTTATAAATGCCGATGAAGAATACTCGTATATACACTTTTGTATGTCTTGTGTAGTTTATTTAAATATGTCCTTGTCATACTAACATACCGACACATAGATAATAAACTGTTTTTGTAATAGATTAGTGTATCCGACTTGTAATACTGAAGTTTAAAAAAATGCAATAGTGTTATAATGAATTGGACAACAATAACTGGACAATGACCATGACACAGATTTTCAATAGAAACCAGACGACATGTTTCTCTCATAATTTAACATGTTTATTTTGTTCAGCTTGGCTCATATGCTTTCAATATCTATTATAAACCTTCGTTTGATTTTGTTTTGAATTTATTAGAGTGTTCATTAAGTCAGTTCATCTGCACATTTTTAATCAAATTAAAAACCAACTTCATATAATTGTGTTTTGTAATGCAAAATACATTTAGTGATTAGAATTTCATTTTTGATTAAAAAAAAAAGAATATCTCGACAGAAAAATATGACAGATAATGATTTTAAAGAAAATAATGAACTTAACAAATATTTCTTTTAATTGTTTTATATTTGATATTTATACACTTAATCATGATTAGTACGAATTAAAAATAGCAAACAACCGACAAAACACGAACTGTTGGAATTCACAACGCGATTGAAGGGTTCTCGTAAAGGAACGCAGTTTTGAAACCGTTCTTTTAGTGTGTCTAATAGTAACATAGCCTTTAACGTTTTAAAGGTTATCACGGTTCGAGAAACTCATCCGGAACAGATCGGACGAATAGTCGCCATGTAATAAGTACGGACTGTGTGTGTCCTGTAACGTTTATCTCTGATATCCTCTGTCGTGAATATAAAGGGGTATATCATTGCATGTCTTTCTACAGTAATCTATAACGTGTTGCAGTCTGTACACGTGTTGCAGTCTGTATACGTGTTGCAGTTTGTATACGTGTTGCAGTTTGTATACGTGTTGCAGTTTGTATACGTGTTTACAATGTCTCCAAAAGGGATTGTTAAGCAACGTTCAGGAGTAGGCATACATGTTGTCATTGTCGGCAATCTATAGTCTTCATACGTAATGACTATATAGACAATGTGCAGTTCTCAGCAATGCACATCAGTCTGCATATGTATTGAACATTGACAAAAACAATTATACAGTAAATAATTAAAACCATAGGTTGAATTTTGTGTGATAATGTTAGGAAATTGTTTTATATGATTAGTATGTATTTAATGTCAACATTGGATTGAGGAAAGTGAAGAAACTAGCAGAAAAAATACCAACATCCATGTATTATTTACATAGTATATTTATGACGAAATTAGTATTCTGTTATCTTAAGTAAAAAAAAGTATCCATTCTTAAATGTAGTCTCCATTTGTAAGAAAACGTTAGTAAGGCGAAAACATGTAATAACTTTGTGTCTTATATATATATATATATATATATATATATATATATAAGTATAAATTTGTATTTATACAAACATTATTGGTTACATATGTGCATACATGTTTCGGTTGCACTTTTCCAAGAAAGTCAACCTCATCAGACCAAGAATTTTTCAGGAATGGATGGATTTGAAGAATTTTCTATCCTATATATATATATATATATATATGTTGTTGATTGTTGATTTTCAAAATATTTTTTTAAATATTTCACTTACAATACATATTCATTCGTGCCTCAAATATGTTGTCAATTTCCCTGGTTTCGAAAGCGCATAACATCGCCAAGACTACACTTATCCTAACGTATTTTAGGACTTAGCGTCTCCTTCTGCTCATATCGTCATTCGACCCCTCGGGGTTAATACCATCAAAATGAGGAGAGAAGAAAAAAATAAAAAAATATATAAGACAGTCTAGCCTGACAAACTTGTTCTACAAAAGAAGCTTGCAAAAAAAAATTAAATAAATATTTTTTTCATTTAAATTGCACGAGTGTTGATTTTCAAAATATTTCACTTAAATACATTCTCATGCGTGCCTCAAACATGTTGTCAATGTCCTTATATATATATATATATATATATATATATATATATATATATATATATATATATATATATAATAATCCACAAGATAAAAATCCAAAAAAGTTTAAACAGGCTTATATTATAGTCCTTAATAGTGAATACAGCTAATTAAATCATTATCTTTATTTATAGAACATGTAAAAAGCCGCTGCACTAGCATGGCAAAGTTATCGATCATTAGTTATACGAAACTAAAGATTAATTTCTTATTTCACTTAAATATGTATATTGCAAAAGAATAAAAAAGAAAAGGCTTTAGGTCTGCAATATAAACGTGCAAGTTTATAATCATACTCTTTTGTCTGATGCTATTTTTACATGTGTGTTTTAATAAGAATAATTATATATATATATATATATATATATATATGCATTGTGTGTATTTACGCAGCATTTTCTCATTTACTCGCATTATGGCAATCATTTTACAATGTTACAACTGCTGTCATATGTGATGTGGTTAATTATAGGTTGTTGTGTTTTTTATGTAGTTACATCGGGTGTTTTTACTTTTTTTTAAATGTGTTTCGGAATGTATAATTTTAGTGTTATGCACTAGAATGTGTATTAAATTAGAGTTTGTTCTGTGATGCAATCTAGTATTGCTTAATTTAAATTGTCAACGACTTTCTGATTTAATTTGAAAAACGGTCAATGTGCGTATTACCGCCGTATTTTAAAATTGTCTTCGTACTCCAGCATTTTTGTTCATATACTTTTAACACCTATATATGATTCGACGAAGATTCGAAAACGTTCGTTAAACGTGACATCTATTAGCACATGAATTCATGTTACTTTAATACAAAAAAAAACAGAAATTAAAAAAAAAGTATAATTAAACTGACGAATCCTGTTATTTTTAACAATGTTTGCGTATATATATATATATATATATATATATATATATATATGTTATATTCATCTCGGACACAGACGAACAACACAGGTAACGAGGACATTTTTTAATAACTAAATAAGTTAGCAAAACATTAATCTGGAACAAAACTTAGATCTAGATGGTTCTTGTTTTTTTAAGGGAAGTGGGGTCGGATCAACTCTGCTGAGAAGCTATTAAAATACCGTTTTGTTTTAATTTCCCGTAACAGTTTTTCACGGTAAACAACTGATGATCCCTTAAATAATGTTAAGACTAGCGTAAATTATTGGAAGAAAACTAACATAGTTGCTAAAAAAAGTAAATTGACTTTTAAGACAAGTACTTCTCTACCAGTTTCGCAAATAAATTTTATTTGATTTAATTTATATATATATATATATATATATATATAATATATATATATATATATATATATATATATATATATAGAGAGAGAGAGAGAGAGAGAGAGAGAGAGAAGAACCCCTGTGTGTTTCTCTCTTTTCTTTAACAAAACAGAATACTAGTGAGTGTACCTAAAATATAAACGTTGTGTGTGTATTTTTTCCTGAACAGATAGAGATACATACATATATATATATATATATATATATATATATATATATGTATCATAGTTGCGCGTCCGAGCTTAATCTTCTGGTGCATCCTATTCGTTTCGTTTGGCGGACGTGACCAAAACTTGACTCTGTTCCTTAGTTATGTTTGTCTTTCCGGCCATGTTCCATGTCCACTCGACTTGACGTGACCATGGCTCTTTGCATAGCAAAACCTCGAATGAGACAACTTTTTGAAGCAACTAAGAAAGACGAGCAAAATAGTCATCACGTACCGCATGATACCGCGCCGATGTGTCAGTCAATAAAACTTAACAAAATCATCACTGTCTTATGGCTATCTTTATACAGAGTGAAATACGAATAGAAAAGAAAATAACTTGACGTGGCGATGATTTTTAGATGTGTTCAACAAGTCGTAGTGTCAATCCTTAGTCTAAAATAGAATAAGCGGCGCTAAACGCGTAGATTAAATGAAATCTATATAGATAATTGAAAGGAAGCAAGTAGGTTCTGAGATCCACCGTCTCCATAGAATATTTCTTTAACAATGAGTTACTATTTATCAAGTCGAAAATCTGCTTGAAGATTAATATTAATTAGGTAAATGTATGGTCGGTTTATTGATGATCAATATTATGAAAGGACAGAAAAAATTCGTGAAATAAATAAATTATGAGTAATTGCAGTAACAGTTATTGCATTGGATTTGAAGACATTCCTGTTGTAGTTTACAGTGAAGCAGTACTGTGGTAATCTTTTAAACACAAAAAGTTTACTGAAATAAACTCGATTCTACTTGACGCTGTTAAACGGGAGAAGAAAGAAAGCCTTTTAATCTGCTGTGGTAGTAAAACGAGTTTCATCAGATAGTCCGTCTGTCCGTGTGTCCGTCTGTATGACACATTAAAGTTTCGAAATAAGAATGCCTATCTTTTAACGTGTTTACACCGTTCATGTTCTTTAAGGAGACCATCTATCTAGATAAGATAATCTATGTTGTTCCATCGGACCCTCTGTCCGTTATGCATACGTTAGATACTCACATTTACATTATAAAACGCGAAAATTTAATCTACTAATGTTATTTGTTCGTCATACTATAATTATATGTTATGTTAGATGTGTTACTTTTTATTAGAAAGAGGACATTTTATATAGAAATTAATATTACGTAGACACAAACATGTTTCATTAGTAATTAAGATGATGTAAGAAAAGTAATTTTTCCCTTGACATGACATTAACGTTTTCAAATAAATGACGCAAACTAACAAAGGGGTCGGTATGGATACGTAGTGAAATGAGTAAAGTCTATGTTTTTCTCTTTGCTTTTGTTTCCAGAGGAAAACGGTAATGTTATCTATCTGATAGCATTTAACTCGTCTACGGGAGTCGGGGGTGTAATATTATAAAAAAAAAAACAAAGATTCTAAAAGTGAATACAAGTAGAATATACCACACAAATGAAAAATATTATAACACCGACCTTGTTCTGTTATTGTTTTTTTTTAACACTTATACATCTATTACGATGACAGCTATTTAATAAAAAGAGAGACATACAAACTCTACACACGTGCTGACTACGATACGTAAACAATACTAACAAATACTGTTACGAAGAAGAATAAATAGAGAAAACAACTTTGCACGAATCATAGCTATAAATAGTCTTTTTAATAAAGATGTTACCAACACATCTACTTCTGTTAGTCGCCTCTAGCCATGTTTTTCAGGCTCGAATAAATTACAATGATATACGACAACATAATCACCATGACAGAAATCACTACTACTTTTGAATATCTCTCATGATTACTCATGTCGCTATGGTCATTTGCGCCAGATTGGCTATTGCTGCAACAGTTATCATTGAGATTACAATTGCGGCTATGACAATTATTATTACTATTATTATTAGTGTAATTATTGTTGTCACCTGTGTCACTATTGGCGGGGCGGTTAGTGTCTTCTTCATGGTGATCGGTGACACTGTTGCTGGTTTTGAGTATTATTGTTATAATAACATTATAGTAATTGTTGGTATTGTGACTGCTATCATTAGGTTTTAAATGATTGCAGGGGTATTGTTGATATTATTGCTCCGCCATTAGATATGGTTGGCATAGTGAATACTAAGATTGATTGGTAGTTTTCCAATTGGTATGATAATGATTCAATTAGAATTATCTACTATTTAAATTAAGTGTGTGGGGGGGGGGTAGGCAGGTAAATATTATTATTGAATTAAGGCCCTGTATTTAATATTAACGTTACGGTTGATATTATTATTATTGCATCTATTTCTGATAATCATTTAATCCCTAGCAAAACATGAATATTTTTAAAAAATATTGTCTGACATTCTGAAATGGTATCGGCGTGTCACATCCTTGTGATCTGTTTTCATGTGTTTCCTTCTTCGTGTCGCTCACCTTATTTTTTGCCTCTCCCTCTTAACTTATTTCTCAATCGCAGACGTTATAATGTGAATTACCGGTATTCATATACGATTAAAAAGAAATTGTAGTTAAGCGTTTATAAGGAGACCCAGACAGATTGGCCTGGTTATGATATATCACCCTCCTTCTCCCTCCCTATATACCTACCTTTTTAAATCATACAATTCCCCCTCTCTCTCTCTCTCTATATATATATATATTGCTGTATTTCCCTCTCACGATATGCCTTCCGTTATAAATCGTACAATCCTTCCCTCTCTCAATATATATTAAATATGTTATCACCCTCTTACCCTCTCAATATACACCCTCCGTTGTAAATCGCACAATATATATGTATAAAATATTTTGTCACCTTCTTTCCCCCTCACTAGAGGTCTTCCCTTGTAAATCGCACAATTTCCCCCTTTCTTTATATGTGTATTAAATAGTGAGTGGGAATTTATCTTTTTTTTTCAAACATGTAATCTCCTTGTTTGGGTGATTGAAAAGGTCGGAGGGTCGAAATAAATTATCGCACCGGTGATTATGTGAGTCTGTGTTAATTTATATTATTCTTGCTCTGTTTATTACATTGAGATCCCATACTCGGATTTCCCTCTAGAATTTATTTTACTCTAACACACACACTATATATATATATATATATATATATATATTAATAAAAAAATGTATCTCTACAATACATGTATATATAGATAGTGTGGGTGATAAAGCAGCATTTTATGATTCATGCAAACATGGTTAACAATCACAGAATTCGTCGGTTTAATTATACATTTAAATTGTTTTTTTAAAATGTTTTGATGAAGAGTAAGGTACATGTCTGCTGATCGTTTATACGTCAAACTGCAAAATATGGTTAGCTAAATACGCATGCCATCTATCTATCTATCTATCATTCTATATATATATATATATATATATATATATATATATATATATATTTATATATACAATACATAGAACTATACTATATATGTATGCATATATATATTTTCTTTCATTTTACTTCGGTGTAAGTTGTCTGAAATCAAGGTGCCCTATCCTTGGACTAACACTTTATCTCTATATGAGATACCCAGATATCCGAGTGGGACATTATAGTCCTCCTTTATTTCTCAAAAGTCGAGTTAATAAAAAAGTGATGAACATAGATTCACCCCTGTCCAATTGACTAGTTAACTATTTCATAGTATATCATGTGTTCTATTGGTCTTACCGGATTCCAGGAGAAGAATTTCTCTGGTCTGGTGGAGTATCAAACTTAATGATGTTACTAGAAGTAACATCACTTGGAGAAGGTGCACCATTCCTAGTATGGGCTTCAGTTAAAATGTCATGTTGAATATTTGTCAGGGTTTACTTGTAGGCTAAAATATGCTCATGCCAAGTTGCACTTAAACATCCCTGTTCAGAGATAACGTAGACACTCGGAAACAGTGTCATATTCTATCCTACTTTGAGGCATTCAAGTTATCCCCTTCTTGGAAGCATTCAAGCTCTCCCACACTGATATATAGATATATGTATATAGGGGCAGATAATACATATAAATACCTATCTATCTAAAGCGAAAAATATATCCATGGGAAACAATGCGTGTTGCACTTTCATTGTGTACCAAAACCACTATTTCAATTAGTTTCGTCGATGCCTTGAAAGATAAATAGCCTGGAAAAAGGTCATACGAAAACGAATAATACTCTCAGAACAAATCTAATAAAGTGTTAGTTGCTGAAAAAATATAACTTTATATATACCTATGAATATATAATAGAATATATATAGAATATATATAACTGATATCAGATATATATTCCTACTATAATTAAATGATAAGGAGCGATCTTCTCACCATATGATGAAAACATACTTTTTGCAAATAACTGTGAATAACATTCTATTCTTTTTGATTAACGCTAAGTGCATCATAAATTCTTCCTTATAATGAATAAATAACCTAAAGCGACATCCATATAGTTCAAAGATTATGCCAAATTCATCAAGAACCTTGATTACAAGAAGCCAACTGACCATAGCAGCATCACAGTAATTGATGCAACAGGAGCAAGTTCACGTGCTAATAAAGCTGCTAGATCGTTTAATAAACTCGTAATTATTTTGATTGTATTTAAAAACTTAATAGGAGTTGTGATTTTCAGAATTCCTGGAGATCGGGTATCTACATCTGAGTTAAGACGTTTATGTCTTTACTGGGTCGTGAGTGTGCTGTTTAAATGTTTTATGAAACAATAATATATGGTTTATTCAACAAAATCAATCTCCTTAGCGACACGCAATATGGAGGCGGTCTTGTCAAACAAACAGCTGGCGTGCTGACTGTAATAAAGAACACTATCAGTGAATCTATCCACAGGGTATTGTCTATAGGGCGATTAATATAAACATATCATCGGACTTTGATATGGTTTGGCACACATATGTGCTTAATACTCCCGCAAGCTATGAAATATATAAAACATGTCTTTAGAACCATCAAATTAGTTTTTCTCTGATAAAGCTGCTTATGTAGTTGTTGATGGGTAAAAGTCTTGAGAACACATAATCAACGTCGGTATGCTTAAAGTGTCCATCCTGAACCTACACCTTTTTCTGGGATTCATAAGTTATCTTTCAAATGTTATTCTGTGATCATTTTGATTGCTATTTATAGAAGTGGGATCGACATCGATAAACATCATCATCTGATGTATTTCATTGTAAAGTATGTAGCGATATCATTGCATTTTTCAGTGAACATCCAGCTTATGATTCAAATATTTAATCTAAATATCTACCGAATCACATTATGTCATTTCTAAAATAGCATTTAACCATTAAAAAACCGCGTTGTCCATAAGGACCTACTCGAACCATTAAAAAAAACAACTTTGCCAGCGTTCTTATAATCAAAATATTTTTCGACATGTGTTCAAAGCTACTCATTATTCCACAAACTTCAGCCTACACGTCATAACTCCCCACGTGTATCGCTCAAAGTGAAAATAACACATATACGGACATACTGTTTAATGCAATAAAGTAACCAGTCTATTTATCTAGTGTATACAGCCTCTAATATCGCCAATAAGTACTTATTATATTAGCCAAACTATTATTTGTATCAATGGTATATTATAATGTATATGATACACATAAAGCTACAAGCCACCATAAACGCTATCTAAATCAAATAACTTGCCATCAAAGGCGAGGTGTGGTCTTATTTTATTTATTGTTTTAATAATATTTTATCATCTAATAAAATTAAAAGAAAACCTCATTGGTTTAAAAACGTACAAACAAAACGGATAAACGGTTGGTTTTATAGTAATCCTTCACTTTGTGAATCGGCGATCCGAGGCTATTTTATTAAAACGACTAATTTCAGTTTTAATAATTAGAAATAGTGATTAATTTAATATTGAATAACAATATGAGTAAAAAATCGAAATAGTCGGAATTAATTTCATAATGGTTTGCAAAAATGTATACAAAACAGTTATTTCTTAGATACGTCACTTCAATCTGCGCGTTTAACGATTGAAAGGCTATTTCGAATGCAATCTTGACAGACTGACGACCCGGACAAATGAATAATAGAGCCTGTTGTGTTGACGCGGGTCTTTTATTCTAGAAGCAAAGTGCAGTATCTGTTCTGATACTACGATTCATATTTTCTATCCTCGGTCAGAGAAGGAAACATCGTCCGAAACTAAGGCATTTTTCTTTTATTTTGTCTTCATCTACACTTTTTCTTTTGGGGTTTCTGGATGTTCCCCACATTAAAAACCGACCATGTGTCTAACTCTGCCCTCGTGAGCAGCGAGTAAATAGGGGCAGATCAAATAGAATTCAATTTAAAAAATCAATAGTGACAATTCAAAGATATGATATTTTAAACGTACGCCGGACAGAATGGGAAACCGACGATTAAGGGACAAAGTATTTCATAAACATTTAATAATTTAATAATTTAATAGTGGTGACAGACTGACAAATATGATATTCCAACCTCAGCTTGACAGACTAAAGATAGTACAAATAAAACTTAACAGTGGCAAAGTAACAAACGAACAGGTTGTCTTATCAAAATGCTTTTAATTATATCTATTAAGATTTGATGGGGTCATTTAAAAACCAAGTGTGACATATTGACCGACATTGACATGAATGGACGCAGCTTATAATTGTATTTCAATAGTATGTTAGAAACGGACGAACACAACTTTTTAATAGTGAAACTTTGGCGCATTTAAGATGCAGTAATATTGTCACATCTGAGGAGGTGCCGCTCATAGCGCCATCTCCTGCCTTGACAGAGTACAAACCCGACTTTGCAATCTAATGTGGAATGCCCATTCCCTACAACTCTTTCCTCAACACAGAGATGTTGCTAGTCTTTTTCTACTCGATCGTTATTTTCATGGTAGGTTCTCGACTGAGCTCCGGTCATGGTCCCCCTTCACAAATAAGAAAGCGTCAAAATACAACCACTGTAAATATGTTTCCTTTCTTTATCTGTGTACCTAAAATCAAACGGAACTTATATCAGTAAAGTTTTTTAGAATACTATCTGTTTACGGAACACAATACTTAGAGGATGCTTCCCATCTCACTACAACATGGTCGTTTTACAGTTCAATGTTAACAAATTCTTGTTGAGCATTACTCTTAAATAACCAAATTACGCCCAGTTTAACTGATACTTACGAATTATCACCGTCCATCTGCCAAATTCATAAAACGTTATCCTCGAGTGGCATTTCGACCTTGTTAAGCCGTGACATGTCACTACATAAAATAGATAAAGTGTGTATACTCATTTGGCTCATTTAGCAATAAGCATACTTTATCAAACTTGAGCGTGACAGACCTTCTGATGGACAGATGGACTTTTATAGCGAGTGGACGTCTTTAAGATGGTGTATACCCATGTTATCCACTCATTTACCAGAAACATGCTATTTTCAAATTATGTGTGACAAACCCACAGACGGACAGATGTTTATTATTAAATGCATTTAAGATTATATGTCTGCATTTGTTGTACTCATTAAGAGATAGAGATGCTATTTGAAAATTAAGTATGGCAGACCGGCTGATAGACAGATACTTTTATTTTTCAGGAAAAGCAAACAACTTTCATCTTCTTTCTACCCCCTCTCTCTCTCTGTCTCTCTCTCTTTCTCTCTATCTGCACTGTAAGGAAAGGTAAGGTTCTTCTCCACCAGCATAGTCTGCCAGACTGATGGAAACGCACCTGCTTTGTTTGGATTACATTTATTTATATTTCTTTTGCATCGCTATAAGACTGTGTTTGTTGGTGTGTGTCTCTCTCTCCTTCTCTCTCGCTCTCTCTCTCTCTCTCTCTCTCTCTATATATATATATATATATATATATATATATATATATATATATATATATATATATGTCTCTCTCTCTCTCTGTATGTATCTCTTTTCCTCTGTCTCTCTGTCTCTCTGTCTGTCTGTATGTATGTATGTATGTATGTCTGTCTCTTCCTCTCTATCTGTCATTTGCCGTTGCTTGGTTTGGTAGTGGGCTAATTTGCTTAACTTTGTTCCCGCGCTTTTGTATTGCCATTATCCAAGGGATTTCGTTGCATATAGAAATGCTTGGACGGCTTTAAAACAATAAGCGCCCAACATTCTATTTCAAAATTAAGCACGACATGCATATTGATTGTAAGTCTTTTAATGTAGATACTTGGACGCTTTTTTGTTAATGTGCGTCTATTTATACTACTCAAACATGCTATTTGAAAATTAAACTGAGAGACCGGCCTATCAAAAATCACATACTCTTATATCGATGCTTGGACGCATTTGAGGTAATATGCGCATATTTGTTCTAGTCATTTAACAGTAAATATTTTATTTCAAAATTAAACGTGACAAACCTACCAATAGATAAAGCTTTATATATAGATGGTTGGACGTCTGTAAAATCATGCGCTTTCGTATCATGCGAGTACCTATCAAATTAATTTAAAATAAAATGTAACGCTGTAAATGAATATTGATTTAATTTTGTTATTCTTATCTTCAAAACATGATCGGTGAATTTTTATTTAATCTTTTGTAGTTTTTAAAAGGAATCTGCAGGATAACGTGACCAGAGGTCATTATAGAAACGCTCGAATAATGACCCCCATTAATTTTTACATAATCGCATTAGAGAAAGCAACGCCGATAAAGCAAGATATAAAAAGAGGTTAACTTTGAATGAATCTTTATCTTCAAATAATAATACAATTTAATTAATGACACGTGTTTTTAATGAGCTAATTAAGTAAGTAAGCGACTCTTTTCTCTGCCGAGGTAAACACAGTAGAAAAATGTTTCGTTTTTTTTAGATCAGGATTTGATAATTCGGTCATGTTGGATTATTTAGACTATTGTTCTCATATTGCCTCTTATTCTCACCATGTTTATGTCGATTTAACTTCCCACCTTCAGGTGCGTCTTCTTATAAGACCCATGACGCAACGGATAATAGTAAATTATAAATTACATCAATCTGGAAATTGATGGTTTAATTTTCAGTACGGGCGGTACTAACAATACAATTACGAATTAACATTTTTAACTGATCATGGCTTACGGAACGAGAGCAGGATACATCTATGGATAAAATAAAGGGTCCAGGTCTAAATTCCGTACATATTGCCGAGTTCGACATAAATATCCCCATTTAGGCAAGACCATCCTAGATAAGTTCGGAGGTTACATCGGTGAAAACGTTGTTAGAAAAACATTCTAAAATGAAAACAGTAGCAAATAAAAACAAAGTGTGGTTATAATGAGTTTATATGGCGGGCCTATAATAATAATTTTTGGACAATAAAAATATGTATAAAAGTTTAAATAATTTGTTTTCATTTACATTTTATAGATAATACAAATCCTAAGTGTTATTCGTTAAGAAAATAGCCTTTTTGCGCAAGGAGAGAGACACTGTGAAAACAAATAACACCAAACTTATAAATGGTTTTAGTTGACGGGACCTGAAAATAAAAACAGATAATACATGAATGTGTACCTCGTGAATTAAATTATGGGAACGAGTATTTTTAAATGTGTGTATTTCATTAAATGTTATTTAGATGTTTAGCTATACAGATAGACAAACATGTTTTTGAAACTTAAACAAAATATTCTCATATAAGGAAATGAATACATGTGTTTCTATTAAATAATAATGGCGTTTACAAGATAAAAAACATATCTAATCTAACTCTGATGCTGAAATTTCCCGGAATAACATAATTCTAATTTCATTGTGTAAATGTAATATATATATATATATATATATATATATATATATATATATATATATATATATATATATATATATATATATATATATATATATATATATATAATGTGTATTTCAATGTTATATATTTATTTAATAATTAGATGCTCCATACCTTTGATTTCATGGGTCAGAGAGAACCGAGACGGTTGCAAGGTAGTCAAATGCTCCTGAACATTAATCATGTATTTGCGTTGCAGTTTCTCAGTTGTATGGTATGGAACGTAATGGAATTATAAAAAAATATTTAAAAAAGAGAGGATAGTCTCTGTTGATAGGAATTATAAGGTAGATACTTTTCATTCCATCGGTCATAATTGGGTAGAAATGCTTAGTACGCACATTTTTAATTAATTCTACCTATTGTAACTTTTCAACGGTGTATAATATATAGAAGTCCATAAACATAGTAATCCGTTCATTCAATGCACGCGTCCATCCAGTAACACTGCCAGACTGAGAAAACGCCGCTAGCAAACAAGTTTGTCCACACAGCGAAAGAGGACTAAGTCGAGACAAACGGTTAAAGACAAGTAGAGGTGCATTCGCTTTGTTGATGTTCTAAATCACTGACGGTGGCGCTGGGAGACATAGAGAAGTTAATAATTATTATTTAATCATATCTTTTCCGGACATGTTTAAAACCGCAAGTTCACACGAGTGTGCTTCCAACCAAACTGACGATATTTCTTCCCTACTTTTTCTCTCTTTGAGTCATGTAACGTCAGATCAGTTTCTATCACAGAGGAGATCGAGCTGATATACGAGTAAATAAGCTGACCCAGGCTAAACCCCATTTCCTATTATTTTCAATTAACAAAATTATACTGGGTCAGTATTTAACAGTATCGCCTGTAGTAAGTATTGGATATTTACCCCTTGGAAGATTGTAACTTTGGACTGAGAGTGGTCAACGCCTTAAGCCATTGGTGCATGTGTCAGTATAATAAAAATTACACACATTAGCAATACTTATCTAAAGAATTCCGAAACATCAAAACAAAATATGCTTAATAAATAATACGTCACTCCCTATAAATAAAGCATGGTGTCACTTTTAACCGCATAGTGCTTGCTGTTGGCATTGGTTGACCTAATTCTTTTTAGAATATGGTACTTTAAGAATGATCACGTGAAGTTTGCGATATCCATAGTCAAAGTTGTTCTATGGAACAATCAAGATTGAAATTATGCACTCCAAATCGCCAGTCGTCATCGGTATCCACTTCACTTTCTTCATTCTCCAATAAATACTAATGAAATATGATTAATTAAAACAGCGATCATAATGCAAGATAACAAGCGAAAGTAATCCGAATGTTTGATTAAGATTCTAAGTTAATTAATGACAAATATAATGAATTAGATAATTTAACAAATAGTCTAAACGTATGCTGTGTAAAACTCATTGTTGGACAGTAAATAGAGTTAATCTATTCTTATTGCTCACAAATACGTTCTATATTATAGACGCATACATATATTATGACTTAGTTCACAAACACACACGGATATATATATATATATATATATATATATATATATATATATATATATATATATATATATTATATATACGTATATATATATTAATATATAAATATATATATAGGTTTAATATATACTTAATAGTTGCATTCGAATTATCACAGAAAAAAATCAATCCAAAATAATAATTTCTATATCTAACATTATATATATATATATATATATATATATATATATATATATATATATATATATATATATATATAGTCGAAAAATCCAACCAAAATCATAATTTTCATATTCACTTTAATGTCCTTTATTTTCATATTTCGGTTAAAACGTGTATTTCTTCTTCATTCTTCGGACTAAAAAAACACTTTTATATTTTTATTTTTTACATTTTTTCCTTTATTTAATTTACAAGTAATAGGAAGATATATTATTCTTAAAAAAGGAGAACTATTTATGACTATATATATACATATATATATATGTATACAAAATTAAGCATGTGTATGAATATATATATATATATATATATATATATATATATATATATATATATGAAGAGTTTCAAAAAGTGCAAATCTCCATAAATGCCATTTTCAAAAGTACGAAGCTCTCACTACAAAATCTGTTGCATTTCAACCCTTGATCACCCACTTAAATCAGATGTTACATAATATATACCGGTATAATTTGTTTTTCCTTTCAATTAAAATAAGATGTAATCCGAGTCTATATTTGATATATTCCTCCTTTTATGGTTTAAGATCTCAATTAAGACAACTCGTTTTTATCGCGTTGGAACTTTTCATGTATATTTCTATCTACATGGCAATCTCCTAAATTAATGAACCGATTATGTTGACTTTTGAAATACATATTCTATGCAACACATTAAGTAATTTGGACACATTAGGTATTGTACAGTTTAATATGTACGGTATACCTATATATATATATAAAGTTAGATAATATATTTCGTTGTCGAGATAAAATCTAAAACTATTCAACGGATAATTATGAATATGTCAATATATATTCTCAGAACACCCGGTGAATAATATGTGGACATCATGTTTTGTAAACATTACTACTTAACCCCAAATAACTTTTTAAATAAGTTAAATACAAACAATTTAGTAGAGTATACATTTGCTCTAAGCAATTTTTTTTGGTTATATTAAGTAATTCAGTTTTAAAAGTATCTGTACTCGCGCGAGGGCGTCATATATATGTATGTGCTTTGTAAAATCGTAAACAGCTGAACTTATCATAATGAATTATAGAATGTGTATGTTAGGAAACATGTTGCGTAACGTGGGCACATTGTTTAATCGTCCTTTGTAAATTTATTGCGGGTGGGGCAGCGTCTAGCAGCATTGATGATCCTTTCAAAGATGAAACACGTGTCTATGCATGCCCATATTTTATATATATATATATATATATATATATATATATATATATATATATATATATATATGTGTGTGTGTGTGTGTGTGTGTGTGTGAATATATACATATATATATATTTATATATATATGTGTGAATATATACATATATATATATATTTATATATATATAAGTGAATATATATACATTTATATGATGGACTCTCCCGTCGATTGCGACGTATGAGGTTCCAACAACTTTCATTTGTGTTTAGATCGTTCATGACACCTGAGTCCGGCAAGAGACCTGCAAGGAAAGCCGCAGACAGTGCAAGAGTGTGAGTAATCGGATGCCAGGTGTGGAGCACTCTCTCTAGCTTTTCGCCTAACTCTGGCAGTTCTCATATTATCCACACAGGTCTCGTTGAATCTCTCCAGTCCAATGCAACAAGCTGCTTGCCATGTCTTCCTGTCTTTTGTACAGTCTTCAAAGTTTTGGGGGGTACTCCAATTGCCGTCAGCGCATCTTTCAATTTATCTTTGTACCTCAGCAAGGGCCGACCAACATTCCTGTTACCACAAGCTAACTGACTGTACATCAGTGCTTTAGGTATCCTCCCTTCGTCCATTCTTGCTACATGACCAGCCCATCGCAATTGAGACTACAACAGGAAACTTTCAATTCCACCAATATGGCATCTATTGTAAAGATCGATTTTAGCGACTTTGTCCTTCAAACTAAGTCCACATATGGTCCTAAGGCAGCTCCTGTGGAACACATCCAATTGGCGAATGTGATGCCGGTAAGGCGTCCACGCCTCACATCCATAGAGAAGACCTATATATATATATATTTATATATATTTATATATATATATATATATATATATATATATATTTATATATATATATATATATATATATATATATTTATATATATATATATATATATATATATATATATATATATATATATATACGTATATATATTTATATATATATAAGATATGAAACAAAAAGTAAGATGTATACGTTTAGGTGTTTTAACCTACTGTGAATTCATTTAAGCTCAATATACAGGATAGAGCAATAGTATAGATAAAAAGCACTATATCTCTTACCTACAACCTAACCAGCTTTCTTTTGACGACAGAACCACATATCATACTATTTGATTAATTCTTCTTGGATTTCCAATATGTTGGCCACTTATGACTTCGTTTCCACATACTGTCAACAGGGAATGTATTGCCTATCCACTTTTAATCTTCAATCACTAGATATTTTGTCAATAGACTTTTTTTCTATCTGTATATATTTACCATTTCAACAACTTTCCACACATAATTATTTGGATTTTGTACTATCTTCTTAAATTTTTCACATTTTTAATTTTTGCTCCTTCCCTACTAACTTATTTATCTATGACATTGCTCTGATTGGGTGATTCCGATTATTGAAAAGCCTAGCTTCAGAAAGGAAACACACACACACACACACAACCGCACACACACACACACACACACACACATATATATATATATATATATATATATATATATATATACGCTCCGTACTTGTGACATGCTCTAATCTAATAAATGACGGTTGTCACTTAAGCGTAAAGCAATATTCTTCTATAAAATAAATGTAACCCGGGCTGGTGCCAACATCGTAAACAGAGTAAAGAAATGAATACAAACATTCGTATATACGCAATGTATATATCTTTTATTTATAAGTAAGTTAGCTAAGAATGTACAGCCTCAAGCCGTCATTATTGGTAGTGACTAATGGTTGGGGTTCGAATCTCGAGGTTGCTGTGCGAGCATTGATGAATTTATGAAGGACGAAACTATTGTCTGTGAACGATTATATATTATATAAATATATATATATATATATGTGTGTATATATATATAGTCATGGCCACACACACACACACACACATATATATATATATATATATATATATATATATATATATATATATATATATATATATATATATATTCGAAAAAATATTTTTAACGGATTTGAAGAAATTAATTGAAAAGTCAAATTCTTATAAAAGTCAAATACTGTATTGTTGATGCAAGACTTTCTCTTCTGATCATTATATATATGTATATATACATATATATATAAATATATATATATATATATATATATATATAATTATTTTCATATACCTCAGACATGTATAAAATCTGCGACACTGGCATGTCGATTTTATCGATCAACAGCTGTTATAAACTGAAATCTCATCAAGTTAAATTCCGATATTTACCTTGGATAATATTTGGAAAAAAGAAATGGAGAAAAAAATTCGAATTTAAATTTACAGCCTGTTTCGAAAGGGCACGATTCGTCAGTGTGGCTAGACAAGCATTAGTTCAACCTAAGTTTTTAAAATGGCAGGTGTATACAGTCATGAGTACTTTATCCTTTTTATGGATGTTAATTAAAAATAAACGTGAACAGAAGCTAAATCTAACATTGACTCTAAAAGTATTAGATGCAAAGATTTATTCGAATATATGGGAGAAATTGTAATCTTAAATATGTATATCGCTCTAAGTGAATATTCCTTTGTCGACATACACAGAAATGTTCGTGTTTCACTTAGGAGAGAGTTTATCAGTACTATGCTGAGCTACACTCATTCATTAAGTAATTTTGGAAAAAAAACGCAACAACAATATTTGAGAAAATAATTATATGTTAAAATATAGTTGCATATTACATCATTTAAATATTAGGTATTAACAGAAATGTTCTATAATTCCTTCAAAATCATTTTATGTACAAAAAATGTTTTTTTCCTGATGTAAAATATCACTGATATTCATGTGAATATTTTTTCATTTTTTACAAATTCCATGGTTAAAAAGTGTAAATGCAACTAACATTAATTAAATTAGTTCATAATAACATGCAATATTAGAAATATATATATATATATATATATATATATATATATATATATATACTAACACACACATACATATATATATATATACTAACACACACAGACATATATATATATACAGGGTGTCCCAAAATAATGTATACACTCTTTGAATCGTTATAATTCGTTCAATTTACTGATTTTAACTTGCAAACAAGGTTGATAGAACAGTAGAAGAGTAAGAATACACATTCAAAAATACTGACACTAAAATTAACAAAACCATAGAAAAATAACTTTTAATAAACGTAAAGGCTACAATGTTTAAAGCAAGAAACCTGAAGCAATTGCAAACAAATGGGAGTAGCAATTGTAGTAGAATGTGCCCAAGGAGTAAATGTTGCAGAAACGTTTGTAGGTACAATTCTTAACGTCTTCACTATATGGAAAGTGTATTGAGCAGAACGGGTTGGGGTTAGGGTGAGGGTTCATTTTATGAACATTCTGAAATTATAGTAAATAGACTTTATCTTTGTTAAAAGTTAAGTTTCTATGTTTTTGTTAATTTTACTGTCAGTATTTTTACGTGTATATTCTTACTCTTCTGTTTGTGTATCAATCTTGCAAATAAAAATCAGTAATTTGAACGAGTTATAACAATTCAAAGGGTGTATACATTATTTTGGGACACCCTGTATATATATATATATATATATATATATATATATATATATACTAACATTGTTAAAATAACAGAATCTTTCTTTCAAATTATACGGTTTCTATGCTTTTCAATTAATCTAATGTTATTTTTGGATTAATATATAAACATTAATAAATCGTCCATGAGTATCACAAACGATGATTCAACCATTATTCCACAAATAATCTAAAACATTCGTGACACCTGTAGAACATTTATTATTTATATTTGATCTTAATTTACAAAAGATCATAAGAAAAATTGAAAAAAACGTATAATTAAACGGACGAATTCTGTTATGTTCAACAAACAAAATGCTGCCTCAATACACACGTAATATATATATATATATATATATATATATATATATATATATATATATATATATATATAAAGAGGTGTACTAAAAGCGAACTTTTAGGAAAGGTAAAACCCTATTGTGAAGAGTATACAGCTCAATATCCAGGATAGAGCAGGTAGAAATGAAGGAGAATGGAAAGGAATTAGAGAAAGCAAAAGCCAAATCAAAATTCAATTCAAAAGTTCAAAGCAAGGTATATTCCGCAAAAAGGCAATTTATTCAAGTTAAATTTTCCTTAAGCCAGGAATTTTGATTTGGCTTTTGCTTTCTCTAATTCCTTTCCATTCTCCTTCATTTATATATATATATATATATATATATATATATATATATATATATATATATATATATATAATAATGGTAATAATCCAGGTGAAAAATATCCACAGGGTGTTAATCCAGAGAATTTTAACCGGGTTTATAAAAAGTGCTCAATATCAAAATAGAGCTTTATATATGATAATTTTATTTACACAGACATGTACAAAATCTGTTCTCTCCAAATATGATCTGAGGTTAAGATCGGATTCTAACTCTGCCTGATGAGATCTCAGTTTATAGTAACTGTTGATCGATAACATCGACATGCCAGTGTCGCAGATTTTGTACATGTCTGTGTAAATAAAATTATCATATATATATATATATATATATATAGAGAGAGAGAGAGGTAGAAAGAGAGAGAGAGGCGGAGAGATTATATTAATACACAGCTGACAGTATTGCTGCGTAAATTACATGTCTGTGATTACATATGCAAGCAATTGAAGCCAAGGTAGAAACTCTAACCTTTAATATATCGACAACCCACAGGTAAATTAACTCTTGGTGTTTGTATTATCCCTATAAACAGTAAACATTGCTGAATTCTTTTTTATCGGCAGCTTTTTAGTTACTCACTCTGTTTAATTTTTGGGTTAATAAAATGTTTAAAAAATGATAATTTACTTCTTGTCAATAAAATATTGCCTCTTTTAATAAAAAAAATTACGTCTTGTTAATAAAAAAATACTTCTTGTTTAAAATAAGTACATCTTGTAAGTAAAAACATTACTTCGTTTTAAAAACAAAAATGATTTAGATAAAAATAAATGATGTCTTGTAAATCAAAATATAACGTCTTCGTGTTAAAAAAAATACGTCTTGTTAATCAAAAAAATACGTGTTTGTCATAAAAAAAGTTGTCTTTTTAATAAAATAAATACTTGTTGTCCATAAATAAACGTATATCTTTAAATAAATAACTTTCCTCTTGTTTATGAAAAAATACTTTTTGTGGATAAACACTTGTATGTTATTCGCACAGCGTTTCGGTCATTGTATTTTAAATCATACACGTCTAAATTAGTTCTTGTTAATAGATACATTACTACTTGTTAATAAAAATATTACTTCTTGTTAATGAGAGATTACGTCTTGTTAATAAAAAAATATTTTTTGTTTATATAAACCAGTATTAAAAATTTGTATACAAGATGTGAGTTAAATGGTGCAATGTCTAAGTTTTGAAACAGTGACAAATTCCAGTTAATCCGTTACGTTTGCGGTTGAAATTATATGTGTTTCTATTATTATTTTATCCGTTTTATTAATCGATAGTGTCTGAACAATGAGTTTATGTTTACAGGTGGGTTTTGATGAGGATTAATAAGCTGTATTATTTGGATTATTCGGATTGTTGTGTGTTATTCTTGTATCTTATATGTTATTCCCACAACGTTTCAGCCGATGTAAACTCTATAATTCAGTTGTGTATTGTTAGTCAGGGAAATCTTTTTTATGGAACTCGGGAATCTTTACTGAATTTAAAACTGATCCATTTATTGTGATCCAGGGTATATATTCTTCATGTTATCATCTGTATTATTTGGATTGTTCGAGCATGTGGTGTAACGGATACGGATGACTAAACTCAGTTCAAAATATATGTCTTCTAGAGGTTGATGGTTGAATCCTTACTACAGGCGATACTAACTTAGAATATACAGTAATAATAATAATAATTATTATAACTTAAGATTTTTACCTTCGCAGGGCTGATAGAACGAGCCTAATCTTCTCCTAAGGATATAATAAAATGTTCAAGTTTATTCCGTAGAGATTCCAGAGTTTGACATATCGATTTCCAAATTTTACAAGATGCCCCTTAACGACGTCAAAGATTGCAATGGCAAAAATATTTTAAAATAATATCCGAGAAAATGACCTTCGTCCTGATTATCAAAAAATAGAAATTAGATTGCATCTCTTGTTTAAACAGCCAACATATTTCTCTTCTGATATTTTACCGGATATTAAAAGTGTCATACGTTGCGAAATCTATTTTATAAAGTTTTCTTTTTTTTTTTAATTAATTTTAAAAAAAAAGAAAAAAGTGTATTTGATTTCATACACGTCTGAAAACATTTTAATATTAAAAACAAAAAGTAAACCCTCTTTGAATAATTTTCTATTAAAATAGGGGTGTTCCAGGAAAACAAATTAATGTGATTTATTTTACTAATAATGCATTTCCTAAAACATATTCCGCATACGGAGATTCTAATTTAACGGGTCTATGAATATTTAATCGCAATCTAATATTCATCGAATGGGATTATTAATCCAGTTGACCCGACTTCAAATGAGGATATTTAATTGCACATTTTATAATTCTCATTGCATGATAGAGACGGAAAGAGAAACATCGATATAAACATGTAACATTTCTACTTTTTTTATGGAAGTAAAGAAGGTAACAATAATAATAATGATTTGGTGAAGGATGATACTTATGCGATAATGATACATGATGATGATGATGATGATGATGATGATGATGATGATGATGATGATGATGATGATGATGATATTATTGGGTAAACGAATACTGGTGACGAAATGAATGATGCTATTTATTATGATGATACTAATTATGATGATATAAATATAAATTAATGTATGATATTATTGTGATGATGAGTAATGATATATATATATATATGTATATATACATAGAGAGAGAGAGTAAGAGAGAGAGAGAGAGGGAGAGAGAGAGAGAGATAGTATACTAAGAAATATTGGTTTTAGTGATGGATGTGTTGGCGTATTTTTGGTTGTATCTGAAATACAAAACTGGGTTGATTGACAATTTATTTTACAAATGATACTAATGATAGTAATAATAATGAGTATGATAATAATAACAGTAATAATAATAATAATAATAATAATAATAATAATAATTATTATTATTATTATTATTATTATTATTATAATGATAACATTAATAATAATAACAATGATAATAATAATAAAAATAATAATAATAAAAATAATAAAAATTATAATAATAAAGTAAAAGAGACGAAATAAAATACAAGAGACGAAACAGTAAATCATATAATAAGTGAATGTAGCAAACCTTCCTAGAAAGAATACAAGAATAGACATGACTGTGTTAGGAAAGCAATACACAGGGAACTGTGCAAACAATTGAATTTCGAATATGCAGTCAAATGGTACAAACATAAACCAGAAAGAGTACTGGAAAACAAAAAACACAAAATCTTCTGGGATATGGATATACAAACAGATAAACTCATACAAGCAAGGAGACCTGATGGTATTATAATAGACAAAAAGGAAAAATCTTGTAAAATCGTAGACTTTGCCGTTCCAGCAGACAACAGAGTGAAGATCAAAGACACGGAAAAACGAAGTAAATACACAGAACTAGCCAGAGAACTGAAAGGAATATGAAGCATGAACAAAGTTAGTATAATAACAATAATCCTAGGAGCACTAGGAACAATCCAAAAAAACTGGAGAAAAGACTGGGAGGAATTGGAATCAAAGGGACTATCGAAACCATACAAAGGACGGCAATGATCAAAACAGCTGCAATCTTAAAGAAAATCCTCGAATGCGGAAACAAACACACGTAAGCTACAAAAGCTAACCAGTCACAAGGAATTTACAACGGAGAAAAAAAACACACGAAGAACACCACAACAAGAGCCAAGGAACAGAAACTGCAAGAAACAGCACTTCATAATCTCCCCCCCCCCAATAAATTACACCGGCCTCAGCTATCACTACACAAAAATGAACCAAGAAACAGCAATTACAAGAAACACTATAAGCTCCTGCCTCTCCCCACCCCCACTCCACAAAAAAATTAAAAAGAATTAAAAATTATTATTTTTTTAAATAAGAGAAGAGAAAAGGAAAAAAAACAAAAAAAAATTGAAAGGAACAAAATTTAAAAATAAATTTTTTTTTTTATTTTGATTTATTTTTAAAAAATCAATTAAAAGAAATATTATTTATTCATTTATTTTTTTTTGTTTAACTGGTGCTGGCCTAGGCTGACACCAGACAACATATTTATAGAGGGTCGAGGAGGATGAGAAGACCGAGGAGGGACAGCACAAACCAGACCTTCACTGGAAAAGTGCAGAGAATGCTGAGACCTTGGGGAGGCTTATTGCCACCCAAATCCCAGAGAAGACCAATGGTCCTTATAAGCGAGAAATCAATGGTAAGAGACTGTTGCGATACCGCATCGTTATCGAAAAGAGGTGAAGAATACTGGAAGTATGGGGAGACTTGTTGTCACTCCATGAAATACCACTGGTTGTTGTTGGTGAGCAATCACTGACGATGATCTGTGTGAGTACAAATAATAATAATAATAATTAAATTATTAATAATAATAATAAGATAATAATAATAATAATAATGAAATTAATAATAATAATAAAAATAATAATAATAATAATGAAAAAAAAAATTAATAATAATAATAATAATAATACAATCATTAATAATAATAATAATAATAATAATAATAATAATAATAATAATAATAATAATAATAATAATAATAATAATAATAATAATAATACGAAAGAGAAAAAGAAAAAGGGAACTGACACTACTAGATATTCTATAAACTGAACTCCCCCCCCCCAAATAAAACCACATACGGTGGCACCAGGTTTAGCTGGCACCACGCATTTTTTTAAAAGGTCAAGGATGATAGAAGTACTGATAGAGAGAGTGCCAGCACGATTTTCTTCTGGGAGGGCCGGACAGTGTTCGAACCTTGAGAGGTCTTACTGCCACCCAAATTCTACAGAAGGCGAATAGATATCACCAGTTAGAGAACTCATGTAAACAGTTGTTGAGAATATGTAAAATCATTCGCATCAACTATCGAAATAGTTAAAGAGTGCTGGAAATGTCGAGATAATGTTGTCACTCAAACTCCAGGAACATAGCTTGTTATTGCCAGTAAGAAATTACTAATAATCACTCGACTGCACATTTTTAGTGAGTAAATAATAATAATAATAATATTAATAATAATAATAATAATAATAATAATTATTATTATTATTATTATTATTATTATTATTATTATTTACTCACTAGGAGTTATCACACTGGTCATCGTCAGTGGTCACCCACTGCCGACAACCTGTGGTATTCCCTGGAGGCTGAGTGACAACAAGTCTCCTCAGGCCTCCAGTATGCTCCACCTCTTTTCGTTCATCACCGCTGATGACCTTGCGGTAATCGCAACAGCCACCTACCAACGATTTCCCGCTGATAAGGGCCATTGGTCCCCTCTGGGGCCCGAGTGGCAACAAGCCTTCCCAAGGTCCCAGAGCTGTCCGCGCTCTTCCAGTGGAGGTCTGGTTTTGCGCTTTCCCTCCTCGACCCTCTGTCCATAATTTTCGTGGCGTCAGCCTATGCTTGCGCCTCTCTCATGCGGTTGTATTTTCCCCGGTTCTGTTGTTTTGTGCTTCCATGTGTTTGTTCTCCATTCGTTGCTTATGTGGGTTGGTTTCCGCATTCGAGGACATTTCTCAGGATTGTAGCTGTTTTGATCATTACTGTCCTTTGTATGGTCTCAGTTATCCCTTTGATTCCTATTTCTCCTAGTCTTTTCTCCATGTTTTGGGGGACTGTTCCTAGTGCTCCTATGATTATTGGTGTTATACTGACTTTCTTCATGTTCCATATTCCTTTCAATTCTCTGGCAAGTTCAGTATATTTGCTTCTCTTTTCCGTCTCTTTGATCTTCACTCGGTGGTCTGCTGGAACGGCAAAGTCCACGATTTTGCAGGATTATTCTTTCCTGTTGATTATAATCATATCCGGTCTCCTTGCTGTTATGGGTTTGTCTGTTTGTACATTCATATCCCATATGATTTTGTGTTTTTCGTTTTCTAGTACAGTTTCTGGTTTGTGTTTGTACCGTTTTCTTGCATATTCGAAATTCAGTTGTTTGAACATTTCCCGGTGTACTTCTTTCCCCATGCTGTCATGTCTGTTCTTGTATTCCCTTTGTGCTAGCTTGCTGCATTCACTTATTATATGATTTATCGTTTCGTCTTTTTGTCCACACAATCTGCATTTGCTGTTTTCCTGGGGTTTATCTATCTTTGCTTTAATAAAGTTTGTCCTAATCGCATTGTTCTGTGCGGCCGTCAGCAGAGATTCCGTTTCTCTGTTCAGGTTTCCTTTTCTTAGCCATGCCCAGCTGTTTTCATTGGCTTCATCGCTTGTGAGTCTGATAAAGCGTCCATGTAGTTGTTTTTCTTCCCACTTTTCTTTTCTTGTCTTTTTGTTTCTGGGTTCATTATTATTATTATTATTATTATTATTATTATTATTATTATTATTATTATTATTATTATTATTATTATTATTAATCTCCTTACATTTCTAGTATATACTTTTGCGAAATGATTTATCTTTAACGTATTCAAAATATTATTTCAATAGCATTTCCAATTAAAACGAGTGTTTCGTTTAAATGCATGTAATATGGTTTATTTAACTTATCACGAACTCAATAAATTATATTTAAAAAATTGTGAATTTAATTTGCCGCATCTATTGATATATTAACCTGTTGGGTAATCAAACATCTTGAAACGAACTGTAATCAATAGAAGTAAATTACAAACATTTAAAAGATCAGCTAGGCTAAACATGTATAAAACATCATAGAAAAGTCTTCAATACCAAATAACTCATTTTAATTAAAAACAATAATATCATGGAAATACTAAATCATTTTTAGAAAATAACCTGGAATCTGTTAGTGATTGAAAGAAAGAACTTTCTAGCGCTAACCTAACAATTTTGTAAAATAGCGTTTATCGCATTTTGCATTCAAATTCTTTAAATGTTTTAAACTATTCGTAATGTCTGACCGCGGTGCTGATTCTAAAATAATATTTTAACGACTATTTAAAGATATAAAACGTGTTTTATTTAATTAAAGTATACATTTGTTTTTATATTTACTAGTTGTTCCAATATAAATGATATTGTCAATCGGCGATATTTACTCTATTTTCATCTGAGGAAAAATGTAGCAAAAGCTCGGAAAGTTGGTGAAACGTCAGTACACAAGAAGAGTGTAAAACTTTGGCTCCACCAAAATCGTCTTAGCAGTCTCACGATTACCAAGAAGTGAAGGTAATTTTACATGGGGGGAGGGCATGTTCGAGTTGAAGAATTTTCAGTCAAGGGCCAGAGAGTGACATCTGACGGAAGTGGCGTTCTAGGGTGAAGCTCTATCGCTTCCTTAGCCGGCGAGATTTCATGGAGAAAAGGCGCGTCTTCAATTGAGTCAGTGTGGCCGGGTGAAGCGCGACGGCCTCTTCATCTATTTATCTCTATTTTCACTCTCGCTGGCTTTCTCTCTCTCTCTCTCCCTCTCTCTCTCTCTCTCTCTCTCTCTCTCTCTATCGATCTCTCTCACGCATACAAACTAACCTGTCTTTGTGGAGAGTATTTATCTACCTTCCACGACGGTACTATGACCGTTCGTTTTTTGTATATGATATATTTCTGTAAACAACTGGTGTCAGCAAACAAAACAAACACCTGGGTCCACAACGACGACGACGACGATGACGATACGCGTGTATAACGGATTTATACACGATCAGTAGGTGACACTATAACAGTAATACCTACTCTGCGGCGAGATTGGTTTATTTTTGCCAGAATAATTTGGGGTATGTATCATCGACTGCTATGAACACAGCCAGCGAATCAGTCATTTAAAATGAATACTGGAAAGCCTGCCTACTTAGACACCATTGTGAATTATAATACACATTCAATAATAGTCCAGGCATAAAAGACTGTTCGTTGTTCTCTACAAAATTGACAATTGAAGTACTAAAAATGTTTAAGTAGTAAAGTTCCCGCAAGGGGTGATAAGTTCCCAACATTATTACTATAAAAAGAATAGCCATAAAGACAGTATTATTTTGATAATTTAGAGTAATGTTCTCACTTTGGATTTTATTCTCACAGCATTCCCGCCGATCTTACCTTCAATTTTCTTAGTCAGACTCGGGAATTCTTATGTCTAAATTGAGAATCCGTGAGGAATTTCGATCGGAAATGTTTTCTTAATCGACGGAAGTAACTTTTCTCGTTCCGTCAGCAATGACCGGGTGCAGTCTTAAGTGTTTTTTTTTAATTCTTTTCTTAGTATTGCACGAACTGAGTATAGTTTTCGCAAAGGCCAATGACATTCCACAACAATCCTTACTCTATTAATAACAGATAGAAACCAATGTTAATAATAACTCGAAAGAAAAATTCACCAACGATAACAAAAGAAAATCTAGAACTTTTATATTTCCATGAATTATTATATAAAATAAATAACCTAGTTATTATATAAACAAACTTCCGTGCCAATGTTTAGTTATTCGTCGAAACCACACATTAAAGAAGTCGAATTGTGTTTACCATCCCTCAGTCCTTCAACCATATTGCTACACGAACGACCGAACGCCAACGAAATGGCGACAGGCAACTTGCCACAATTCCTGACCTTTAGATTCCACAAAGCTAAACACTATAATCTTCCGACCATCCATCATCATTCTTGACTCAATTTAAATATTTACTGATAAAGTATCGAAGTGTAAAACCTGCCATCTCTGCAAATAAATTGAAAAACAAATGGGGTTCATACATGAGTTGAAAATATGTCAATACTATAAAAAAGGAAATATTCGTACGCTCGACATCTTATTATGAATAATGATAGTCTGAATATCTATGAGGTTCACATTTATTGGAGTTCGTTTATAGACAATAAATGTTATTATACTAAAGTTGAGTGGCGTAGTTTCGATTGTTACGTATACTTTTTTCAGTTTTTATGTTATTTTTCAACGTTTCGGCCGATGTAACCTACGATCTTCTTGACGAACTTGAAAATCTGTATGTCCAACTAAGGAATATTTACGAAATGTTTAGTCGAAACCTTTATTTAGTTAACGTGGGTAGATTGTTCTCGTTTCGTCAGCCCTGATTGGGTAGAAGTAAGTACGTTTCCTTTTATTCTTAGTTATAATCACATGTAGTAAGTATTTAATTGCCAAACTCCAGAATACTCTCTGGTAGGTAATTATGTTCACATATCAGTTCTCGTTAGATCATTAAAGTTAAGAGACGCTGATCCTGGTCAGTAACAGATGGGTGACCTTTTATAAATAGACGGCGACACCTCCCTGCAAAATCTGCAAAGATTAACGTCAGCATCTACCGTGAGCGATGTATAAATGCGGGACATACCGCTTATGAATTTAATGTTCTCTAGAAACTACTACTGTAAGGACCAATCCCGCACCAGGCCAGGCCAGGCCAGGTCAGGTAAACGATTTTATACGTTACGCCTCGTGTCTGTGCGACACTAATTAAGAATAACATAACACTTTTTTACTAAACACTTTAGCCTGTCATGGATGGCGGAACGAGAAAAATGTACTCCAACTGATAAAATAAATGATTCACTTCGAAATTATGTATGGACTCCCGAGTTCGACATAATCGTACCCGTGTTCGACAAGTCGCACCTGTAAAAGGTCGAAGGTTACATCAGTCGAAAAGATGTGAGAATAACATTCACGGTGAAAATAAAAGTACAAATGATACAAATAACACAAACGGTACGAGGTGTTAGTCCAAGTTGACGGAACATGTTCCCGAGAATTAAATAGAATAAAAATATGATATCTGCTCTGTACTTCTAGGTGTTTACTATTGTAACACCACCAAGAAACCAATAATAAAAAGAATATAAGTAAGTTGAGTGACTACATAGCTCCGCCTGACAACGTTAGAATGAGGCCTAAATCTTATCTGGGTCTTCCTTTTCTGGATCACATGAAATAGTCTCAAAGTCATGTCATAGAACACTTTAATGACGCAAACCCTTTTATTATAAGTCTTTAGGTTTGCAAGGTAGTTACTGTCATAAAATAACATCAAGTTCACACATATTTCTTTTTAAATAGGGAGTTTAAATTCCTTTGAACCTTCTACCAAGGTAAAAGTAAAATGTATGAGTCAAGGGTATATACTATACGGGACTGTATTGACAATAATATGGGACAAGTAATAAATCTCTACAGTTAATATTACCTTAATTATCGCCATAAGTGGGATTTTATATATATATATATATATATATATATATATATATATATATATATATATATATATATATATGTTTATATTAATTGATACAGTTCAAATATGTCAATAAAATGAACGTAACACCAATATTTTCAAAAGTGCTCAATAACAAGTAAATATTTCATGAAATGACATCAACACTATTACAACCTTACGTGATGTATAAATATATATATATATATATATATATATATATATATATATATATATCTATATATATATATATACATATATATATATATATATATATATATATATATATATATTTCTATATATATATATATACATATATATATATATATATATATATATATATATATATATATATATATATATACACACAGAAACACACGGACACACTAAATAATCAATAATTGCGTTGACATAAGAGTTCTCGTAAAATCACCGGAGTTAAGCGACGTGGAGCTTGGTCAGTAACAGGTGAGTGACCAGTGTGGGAATGATATGCGCTGTATATCAGCTTCTCATGACCGGGATACACATGCGGCGGTACGGATCTGTTTTCGATGAAGTGATTGAGGAACGTATAATGGCCGATGTGTTTTTAACTACTCCTTGACTTATTTTATGTTGTTTCAAGGCATTTAGATGAGTTACTGTAAGGGAATGTCATATATATTGTAAAACGTGATCTTAGCTTTGAGGGTTATGACCGGTACCAATCTAGAAATATAACGAATATATCAAAGAATTAAAGCCGTTGTGATATGCTCTGCTCGATTATGAAAGATCGAATTAAGAATCAGGCCGAACTAGTAAATAATCATTTAATGAGTTGTTTTTATATGGAAAACACTCTACACAAGGCATGAAGCTACTTGGTGTAAGGCGCTAAAATAAAAAGAAATATGATTATCGCAGACAAGATATGCCTATTGAGCTTAGTCTTAAAAAACCAAGGCTATAGATAGGACGAAACGACTATGAATTAACAGAATTCTACAAGCCTGCAGTTAATGGAAACAAACAATTGAAATAAGAAGCTGTATTCTAACGAGATATCAAAACAGTGAATTACTGAAGATCACCAGAACAACGGGTCAAACCAGCTGCAACAACAGGGGAATACATCAGACGATTCTGAAGAACACATGGCGTAATTATATTTATAGAAATTACTGAGACGAGCTACACAACGTATATGGGAGAGAGGGTGCAGAAAAGAAAAAGTAACTTAATCAAATTACAGATATGTTTTTTAACCTTTTCAAGAATCCTAAAATATAACGAACAAAATACAAATAATGCAACAACATTAGTCTTTTTATAAGAGCACAAAATATAAAATAGTAATAGATATGTTTACGTATATCATGTAATGTATCTATAAAATATGTATAGTACTAAATCTATGATGATCTTTCCTTTCTACTTTTCGTTTCTTTACACATTAAATGGTGGGAAAGAAGGGAAAATCAGATGGGAAGTATTTTACACTAATGCTGTTGCTGCTGAACGTTGTAATAAATGAATAACGCAAATAAAGAAGAGACGAAATAGACTAAAATATTAGCAGTAGTAGAATCAACGTAAATGAAGGGCAATTGGGTTGGGTAAACAGGTTGATGACGTAAATAAAGTAATGTATACAGTAATGAACAATGTATCAAGATTGACTTTAATTTATAATTGGTAGTAGATCTGAGTGTGAGTGAAAACTCCTCCCACTTCCTCTGTACATGACTAAGTAAAATACATATCGATCGGGAGTAAATATCACAAGTGATGTAATCTATTTAAAATACATTATTTGTTTTCTAAAACACGGATTAAGGTATGGTAGTTTTGTTTTACGGCATATCAACCCTTTTTGGGTTATTTAATGCCGAATCTGGTCTTGTTTTCTTCTCTTTTTTGTTTCTTTCCCCTTTTAATATCTGTTTCTATTTAACCCATAGTTGGGACCCTAACAGGTACTACCACTTCGGGTCAGGGTGGACCTGGAAGCAATGGTAATTAAGAGGAGGCTTCACATTCCCCAAAGTCCGTAAGCCGGATCTCACCATCGGATGTAGTTTAAGGTCATATCCAGGACCGGGAGTAGGATAGGAAAAATAAAAATAAAAAAGGGGAGGGAGAAAGGGAGAGGGGCTGTTGTTTTTGTTTTTGGTTTTGTAGAACATAATTAAGTTTTACAAACAAAAAAAAAAAACGTCAATGTAGGTGAATTTCGTCTCAGGGAGCCACAGGGCAGCCTGATCTGGTATCACCAGGGACAGATTAAGTAGCGGAATAAGGCACTAAGGAAACAGATTTTGTTATCTACCGTCTGTAAGTAAACGGAATCCACGTGTGAATTAAATTTATACTAACATTTATAATATATAAATAGATATATAAATATATATATATATAAATATATATATATATATATATATATAAATATATATATATAAATATATATATGTATATATATATATATATATATATATATATATATATATATATATATATATATATATATATATATAAATAGTTTTAAATATAAGCGGAATTTTGTTAATCTCCGTAAGTGTGGTTCTGAGAGCTCTTTCGTCCAACATCTCATCAGGAGAAATCGTTGGAATAAAACAGGATGAAATAAATTAATAGTGAGAAAAAAAGGAAGAAAAAAAAGCATGGGGAATTTACTGCCAATAAGTATAAAATAGAGTGGTTCACTATCTTACATCGGGCGGATTCTACTTTTCATTTGAAAATGTTAGAATCCGTCGCGACCGCTTTACGAAAGCCTTCTCTTTGAAAGCAGAAGGATTTCATAAAGACGTTGACATTATTTGGGGTAAGTTAGTTAGCTTTTGTTTTCTTTTTTTCCTCTTGCCATTAAATCTGCCTTTTAGTCGTTTTTATTCGTTGAATTGAATTAAATCTTTTAAACGTATCTTATCACCGGCAGTAAACTCCCCATGCTTTTTTTCTTCCCTTATTTTCTCACTATTAATTTATTTAATCCTGTTTTATTTCAACCATTTTTCCTGATGTGATGTTGGACGAAAAAGCTCTCGAGACCACATTTACGGAGATTAACATAATTCCGCTTATATTTAAATATATATATATATATATATATATATATATATATATATATATATATATATATATAGTAAGTTATGAAAATATATTCATGACAATTAAGCTACACAGAGGCTTCCGTGTTTCATCGCCGTAGGTTATCTTCAGGCTAAGGTACGCCTCATGATTCCCTACGCTGATAAAACGCGAAGTCTCTGTGTAGCTTAATTGCCATAAATATATTTTCATAACTGACTACCTAGCTCTACTCACATAAATACTGGAAATCGATACATAACTTATATATCTCCTAATAACATATGTTGTGGATACATGAAGTAATATATATATATATATATATATATATATATATATATGTTTATATATATATACATATATATATATATATATATATATATATATATATATATATATATACATATACGTATATATATATGGATGCATATATATATATATATATATATATACATATATATATATAAATGTTATCTGCACTGAAGATCTAACAAATATCTGATACAAAAGGAGGAATGGTAAAAGAGAGGTCTATCCCTAGTTTGCAGAGATGTCATTTTTGTATAAGCACACTGAAAGAGCGGAATAAAGAAAATCGATTGGATGAATAAAATGGAATGTCTGAAAAATAATAGATGAAAAAAAAAGGAAAAAATCAAAAACATACTGTATTTGTTCTTTTGATTACGGCTATCAGTAAAAGGTCGAAACACTACAGACCATCTGAGGGCTGTAGATGAAAAAAAACGCATATCTGAACAATTGACTATGAATACTTAGAAAAAGGGACTGTCAAATTTGACCTAGTTATATAGGGCAAGAAAGAGAGAGTAGCAAGCGTAATTTAAGTCATGGTGATTCCTTAAACAGAGCTGAGAGGGAGAAGACAAATAAATACAAACGTCTTATGTACGACATAATAAGAAACTGGAATCTTAGACAATCTCTATCATGCCGGGCTCATTAATATGAATTTTAAAAAAACAGCTCCCTAATATACCCGGTTAACGAAGTGCAATATAGACTAATACAATTGCGCTTCAATTGACGCTTAAAATGACGCTTAAAATAACGTGTAGAATTTTACATATATATCTCAATAGAGTTTCAGAAATGTCGATGACTGTCTTACATCCGTCAGGATTTCTTATCCACAGAAAAAATCAAAAAAGGAGAGAAAAATAATAATGAAAGAAATTCGATTCCCTATAACCAATTCTTCACGTGTTTTGTTTCATTCAATATGGAGCATGTGCTCATCTCACGAATCGCTTGTATTACTAGCGTAACATTTTCAGTATTTATGTTCTCATAAAACTTGTTAAATAACCACCTTTATCTGGACTGGGATTTAATAGTGACATAAACAATATTAAATACAATAAACCCATTCCTTGAAGTCGCATTACATCATGATCTTTTTTATTCTTTCATTTCTGTAGATGTGATAGTGTCTGTTTCCAGAACTCCCAAATATTTATAGCTATTGTGTTTGCCTAGCGCCCTTGGCTTCTCATGGTGTGTCAGTTCCATGCCTTTTTAGGTTCTCCAGGTTCCCCTTCCCCTTCATCATCATCATCATCATCATCATCATCATCATCATCATCATCATCATCATCATCATCATCATCATCATCATTATTTTTATTATTATTTTGGACGACAAAAAACACTGATCTTCGACATTTTTATAGAGTTGTCGTTTGTATTTCCAAATAAAGTTAAGGTGGTGGTGTCATTAGCTTTCTCGATTCGCCTTATATATATATATATATATATATATATATATATATATATATATATATATGATATTATATGTGTATACATGTTAATTATTTTGACCTACAGACACTAGTGTGTCATGCTATATTTTGCATCAGTGTAAGAAATGTTAATTACTGCTGGTCTAAGCAGTTGAACACAGTTATAAAATCACCTTTGACTTAGCAGTCTGGGCCTTTACTCTAATGACCACAATCAATTAACACGACAAGAAAATGAATTTAAAATATATAAATGTCAAATTGCGGAAACGTCCAGTAAGCAGTCCGAGAGTGTTAAACCTGCCGCGAAAAGAAACGTCGCTTATCGCCTTAGTATGTCTGCTTGTTTTTGTTTAAATCCACATAGAGGTCAATCCCTGTATTTAAGGGAGCGATAACAATATTTTAATTAATATTAATCGACCGAAAATATTAGCAGGGTAAAATATGTCTAGAGGTGTAGTTACCAGAAGACTTCATCTGTTTTTGACGCAGGGGATAGAGCATTCATATATATATATATATATATATATATATATATATATATATATATATATATATATATATATATATATATATATATATATATATAATGAAGAAGGATGGAAAGGAATTAGAGAAGCAAAAGTCAAATCATAATTCAATTCAATTGCTCAGAGCAAGGTATATTCCGCAAAAAAGGCAATTTATTCAAGTTAAATTTTCCTTAAGCCAGGCTTTTCAAAGATAAAAATCTTATCATCAGAGGAAGTCGCTGGGATAGATAAGTTGGCAAAGGCCAAGATTTAAAATTTGAAAAAATAAAATAAAAGTTGTAGGGGGATTAAACACAGGGCAAAATTCTGCCCGAATGCAAGCAAATGTCCTGGATATTGAGCTATATACTCTTCACAATAGGTTTCACTTTTCCTAAAAGTTCGCTTTTAGTACACCACTTTATATATATATATATATATATATATATATATATATATATATATATATATATATATATGTGTGTGTGTGTGTGTTTGTGGGTGTGTGTGAGTGTGGGTGTGATTTAGACAACAACTTCGACGCTGACTAAAGAAGGGGTAACGCCCGACGATACAAAGGCGATATAATAGGTCCACTATTAGCAGTTATCAACAAGTTAAGCAACATTAAACCTTGTTAGTACGTAAATGGGTAAACATGTTGGAATACCAGGTCTAATTAGTTAGGAAATTTGCTATACATTGTCTTTGTATATGAAATATTCGAAAGTGTATAGAATCATTTCGCTTCTTCTTGCATTAGGCTGAAAAGGTAGGGGATACTTGACTCCCAAATATCGGTAGAGAAACTAGTATTGGCGGAGGTAAACTCAGAAATAACACTAATTTTATTGTGCTGATCCCCACCTTGCTTCATTGGTTTTCTTTTTGCGTTTGTACTTAAGCAATACTGTTTAAGAACATGTGCAGTTAAATATAGTGTAATTAGTACCAAACAATTAATTATTTGTTTTACGGTCCATCAACTCTTTTTGTGTCACGTAATGCCGTATTTAGTCGGTTTTACGTGTCAAGTATATAATAGCTTCGAATTATTTTAAATACATTTGATTTTGTATGCATAGATATTGTAAATACAGTTTTGCAAGCGACAGATTCTATTTGATTAAAAGAAGTAACTGAAACAGATACTACACATTTCGTTTTTTTTTGTTGTTTTTTTTTAACATAGTTCACCCCAAACAAGGCAGGCCGCCACTGTAGACGTAAGTTTACGTGGGCTTGAACTTAATCGCAATTAAGGCGGCGCCGAGACTTCCTAATGTTCAAAACTGCGACATCTCTACCGGGTGTAATTCAAGGTTATATCAATGACCGGGTCGAGAAATATACCGTTCTCTTGGTTGATAGAGTCAAGGAATAGTTCGGATAAAATAAGGAACACATGCATAAAAAGCTTAGAAAAAATATTGTCCAAAGAACTTAAGGTAAGCATACAAGACCGAATGTATTATCAATTGTGCAGGTAAATTGACGGCTATTCTGAACATGCAATTATTGGTAGTTAATAGGGCATTTCTATGATTTCGAGACATTTTATAACTATGTACAAGAAATTGTAATTTGCAATATTTATACATAGTTTCTATTATTAAAAAAATAGTTTTATTTTGCCTCAATTTTTATGCATATAAAAAGTAACATAAAAGTATTTTGTTTTTGTTTTTATTTAAGAACATTAAAATAAAGTATGTGACCCCGTCGGTCTATTAATTAACGCGTCGTATTAAGAGATGGGGAGTGTGAATTTGAATCTCACTCGTGGCAAACCATTATTTTCACTTTGATTTTACGCCCAACTGAAATGTGCCATTTCGAATGACAATAAAAATCAGATTGTTTAGTTATGATTTTACTTCACGGATATTAGAATCCCGGGCGTACCGGGTCGCCCTTATAGTAAATAATAAAAAGAAATGTGGTTTATCTTAACGTTTTATTACAGCTTAATCGATTATTCAAACACCGGAAGTGCATGAATAATATCCTGAACGATTTTACGACATTTGAATACAAATTAAAAATGATCCGTGAATCGTTTTTATTTTTTATGTATGTGACCTGACATCGGATCACATATTTATGTGTTCATTTTTTGTAGGTGTTTTTGTGTATATAACAGGTATATATTTATATATCAGGAAAACCCGACGTTGCTCAGTATTGACTGAACATCGCTACTATGCACTATTTCACTATACTCATAACACCACATTACTTTATTCGTTGTATTACATTCTCCTCTTGTTTCGCCACCTAATATAGACGCAAGATGCTGAAATGCTTAGAAATTTTGCGGAATTATTGTCTAAAAAAGTACGGTTTAAATTTCATTTAAATCGAGTATAATTAGTTAAAACTTTAAGTGGATTCAATCTTCATCGGAAACTTCGAGGTTGTGGCACGAAAATATTCGGTGCACAGTCGGTGTTGTAGAGAACCGGGGCACTTTTTACGGACTTCACCGGATAATTTTATACATATAATATAAATTATCATAAAAATAGGATATTTTTTTAAAAATGAGTTATTATCTAATACTCGTTCTAGGGGTGCACTTAGAAATTTGGGATAATTCCCACTGCCTTCTATAGTAAATATTAAATAAAATATACTTTTAGATTGTATGTAGATGCTCGTACCTTTTTATCTATAAAGAACACACAAACATCACTCACATACGAGCATACATATATATATATATATATATATATATATATATATATATATATATATATATATATATGTATATATATATATATATGTATATATATATATATATATATATATATATATATATATATATATATATATATATATATATATATATATATATATATATATATGTGTGTGTGTGTGTGTGAAGCAATCTAACAAAAGATATAAGCGTCAACTAATATCTTTTAATTAGTGAAACATCCGGATAAAAACTGAAGCTCAATATACTCGATAGAGATGTAATATTATAATATAAAATGAAGTAATGAAATAAGGTGTCAATCAAATTTTATTAGAATTCTAAAGTTCAAGCAAAGTATCCTTAAGTCCTTAGCTCATGAGTTTTCAAATATAATTCTTCTCTTCAGAGGACCATTACCGCAGTTATACTACTACAGTTAATAAAATTAAGCTTTGAAAATATATAAGAATTATATACATAAATACATAAAAATACATAACATCAAATATATCAACCCAAAAACATACTTTTTGTTGAATCTATACAATCCATCCAGGTCATACAAATTGAAAAACATAATGAGGAAAGACATTCAGAGGGTTAACCGATAAAGATACTTAAGGATACTTTGCTTGAACTTTGAATTCTAATAAAATTTGATTGAAACCTTATTTTATTACTTCATTTTATATTATAATATATATATATATATATATATATATATATATATATATATATATATATATATATACATATATACATATATCATGCATGTTTGATTAAACAGGAGTATCAACTTCTGCTTATTCAGCTTTTGATCCGTTTTTTCTAGTCTTCGTACGACGGATTTTATGTTATAATCTAACGAGTGTAAAACATCTCTATATTTTGGCCGAACGTTTTCAACCGACATCGGTCGTCGTCAGGCGGTTGCAAAATGAAATAAATTGGTGAATCTTTCAAGAGGTCGCTCTTTCAAACTATTTCAACAGTACTCTAATACACCTTCACCCCCCTCATAACGGGAATGGTTGGGGTTTGGTGTATTAATGCGTATAAACAATGCTTCCATTAAGAGGAGGCGAACACTGCAATCCGAAACCGCCAGAATGGATATGTTATTTGTTAAAATCTTCCTAAATTCGTTCTTTGGGATGCCATGCTTTATAAGATGATGGTATATGGAGCTTTGAGGGGAGCGCAGGTGGCAAGTAAGTCGGCGTGATATGGTAGTCATAGTCATTACAATATACGTGCTGTTTGCAGAGACACATTCTGCGATAGGGCATTTAAACACGTATTTGGCATTACTAGTTTGTGACACAAGGTCAGGAATGTGGGATTTCAAAAGCAAGCGCCCGAGAAGGTGGGCAGCCTGGACTACAAAAAATTCCTGGACAGCCCGTCGGCATTCCCCGTTAGGGGCGCCTCAGGCAGTAAGCGATAAACTTACCCCACCCCAAAGACGGTAGGCAAAGCCTAGGAGGGTGGACCTCCTAGAACTGCACAGGACAGACCCATAGACCGGCGTAAATCAAGCCGCGAAGGCCAACACAATACCAGTCTATGAGGTGCAGTATCCATCGAAACAGATACTACACTTTGTTCCTGGCCAAAAGGTCAAGAAGCCGCTTTCAGACGGCTGTGTCTTATTGTTACTAAGAGCCGTATTTGTAATTTTATTGTTAGTTATATATT
>OY744519.1:194663772-194738772 GCA_963556195.1 Sepiola atlantica | reverse complement strand
ACATGGAGAGTTTATTGATTTGCAGGTGCTGGATTTTTTCAAGATTTTCCACTTTATTATGGGAGTTTCTTTTTTGGTTTTTATTTTGTGGTAGTGTAGTGAAAGTCCGGTTTGCCCAGGATGGTCTGGGTTGTTGAAGGAGAGTTTATGGTTGTAGAATCTTTCCTTGAAGTTGTTGCCTGCCAGACCAATATAATAGTTAGTCTGGGATGGGTTTTCAGTTGAGGAGATAGATGCCTCATAGACCACTTGGGTTGATAGGCACTTTTGATTTAGGGGGCAGTTTGATTTGTTATTACAGTTGCATGTTCTTTTAGAATTTGAGGTTACTGGGGTGTTTAGTATTTTCATGTTGTGCTTTTTTATGATTTTTTCTAAGTTGTCACCACAACAATAGCTGAGTTTTAGTGTATTCTTATTGAAAATTTTATGGAGTATGCTGTTATTGGGGAAATGAGTGTTTATTAAGTTCAGGAATTTATTCCCTATTTTGGTTTTAGTTGAGTTGTTAAATGGAGGTGTATACCAGATAATTTTCCTATTTCTATTTTTGTTCCTATTAGGGTTATTTTGTGTAGTTGGAATATACTCTATTTTGGTATTTTGTATCCACTCTCCTTTAGTGCTTTATTATAAAAGTTCTTATGTTTATTGAAGATATCTATATTGGAGGAGTTGTTGCTAATCTTTCTACTAATTGATTCTGGGGTGTGTTTACTTACAGATCTAGGGTGGTTAGATAGTGGGTTGACATAAAGGGGGTAGGAATTATCTTTAGCATAGGGCTCATAAGTATCTCTATTGAGGTTGAAGGTAATATCGAGGAAATTGACCTGTTTAACATTTGATGTTATTTCAGCCTTTAGGCCTATTCGTTTCATTTCTTTGGATATTATTTTTTTGGTTTGTTCACATTTTGGTTTGTTCACATGTTTCATACATGTATATGTATATATATATATATATATATATATATATATATATATATATGTATATATATATATATGTATATATATGTATATACATATATATATATATATATATATGTATATATATATATGTATATATATGTATATACATATATATATATATATATATATATATAAATATATATATAAACATATACACATACCTAACCTTATATCAATAGAGATAGGCAGACTGAAAGTCCACTTACAACTTAAGCATGACAGACCGAATAATGTGATATTTAAAATTATAAGATGATAGACAAAATAAAAGTGTTTTTTTTATTAAGCGTGACAGACCAAAGAAAATACTATTTGAAAATTAGGTTTTACATATCATTAGAAAATAAATCGTTATGTTTCGATTTGTTGTCAATTAGGATGGATAGTTTGTATTATTTCCGCAATGACCACTAACGTAACGGATATAAGTCCTGCGAATAATCAGTTCGAAGTGTTAGTCTTCTTATGGTTGAAGGTTCAATCTCCAGTTCGGGCGATAGTAAGAATACAATTACAAGTAACTTAAGCTACCCCCCTGGATTAATTAAAGAGTTCCTTCCGAAATTCTGTAGATTCCCGAGTTTTACAAGAGTTAGACACGATGCACCTGAAGAAGACCATCAATAACATCGGCCGAAACGTTGTATGAATAACATTTAAGATGAGAACAGTGGTTCGAATAGTCTAAATAATACAAAATTAGACGTGACAAAAAAAAGAATATGTTTCGTTAATCTTAAGCGTAACAGACAGTTCTACCGAGCAGACAAACAACAAATCGATGGACACGAATCTTTATAACAGAGGAAATGCACGAATAAGAAATTGAACATTATATAGGAAGGTGTATATTAAAGTTGAAGACACTTAACACACCGGTTCCCGTAAAATTAACGACATTAAGCAACGTTGCAACACCTCGAACTTTGATACCAGTTGATAGGAAGAAAAATGCTACACCAGTGCAGAAAAAGAACTAAGAACGGAGATAGTGTACCCCCGTAACAGGAATGGTGCAGGAAACCCGTGATGTTCAGAAGATGTAAAACCGAACCTTATTTACCTTTAGACTGTAAAACGTACGACTATATTTACTAGATACATTAAAAGTGATTTTTATTGATGCACTGTCATCACTGACACTTTCGGATTTTACATGATATCGGCTCATACAACACTCCGACCTGTCTGCAGACGCACCAGGTCGCCTCCTTGTAAGCGTTTTGCTACGAACGTCGACACTGCGGGAAAATCTTCTCTCTCTCTCTCTCTCTCTCTCTCTCTCTCTATATATATATATATATATATATATATATATATATAATAGAATTAACGATAAGTGAAGTATCGTAAAGTGATCTATCACGATAAAGTAAAGCTTAGTACGTTGAGTAGAGCAATTTTAAAGGACAGATGAAGATAAACATTGCATAAAATTAAATAAAATTACGTAAAATTGATACGAATTTTATTACATCGAAAATTCAGATAGAAGGAGTTACACTAATCCTTAAACCATGGTTTATCAAAGATAACACTCTTCTCGTCAGAGGATAAAATTCGTTTTATTTTTGAAAAACCATGGTTTGAGGATTAGTGTAACTCCTTGCATCTGAACTTTCGATGTAATACAATGTGTATTAATTTTATGTATTTTCATGTAATTTTATGTAATTGTTTATCTTCATCTTACCATCTTTAAAAGATATATATATATATATATATATATATATATATATATATATATATATAGAGAGTGGGCAAAAATAAGGGTCCTATTTTTAAAAATTCATAACTTTTTTATTTATTGATTTTTTAATTTTTTTTTTAGAATAAGTAAAGGACCCCTTCCGAAGCAAGCATGAGCCGTATTAGCCCTAAGGAACGTACCCTCATTTAGAAAACATTATTTTTGCTTAAAAAACTCAAAACAGTGTCTGGTGATACCAGATCAGGCTGCCCTGTGGCTCCCTGAGACGAAATTCACCTACATTGACTTTTTTTTTTTTTTTTTTTGTAAAACTTAATTATGTTCTACAAAACCAAAAACAAAAACAACAGCCCCTCTCCCTTTCTCCCTCCCCTTTTTTATTTTATTTTTAGAACTTGAAGCATAAATCTTTTACTATAATGACCAGATTCGGCATTAAATAACCCAAAAAGGGTTGATATGCCGTAAAACAAAACTACCATACCTCAAAACAGTGTAAAAAACAATACTTTAGTTTTTGTAAGTTTTAAGAAGTGTTTTTCGGCTAAAATTTGTTTTGTTTATTTCAAAAAATCTCGGAAGGGTCAGTCTACACACACATAAAGTTTGGTGAGTTTAACTTTTATTTTGTGGAAGTTATTCAAATTCAAGTTATTCAAATTTAAAGATAGGACCCTTATTTTGGCCCACCCTGTATATATATATATAATATGATTTAAATTCAGATCAACATGCTATTTTGCGTTTGAAGCAAATTGCTCGTTTTTGTTAAGTGTTCATTATAAAACAGTTCTGCAGCTTTTGTCGGCCATTTGTTTACTTATAGGGTTGCAAGCTACTTTCATGATGGGAGTCGTTAACTATTTTCTGTTAACATGTCTGTTAGTTTTCTGTTTGATAGATAATTCTTTGATCAATTAGAAAAAGGCTGTCGATAGCATTGTGAGTGAGTGATCTGTTCATTTTAATAAGTTTTATCAATTTATTTTTAAAAATAATTTATTGATTATTTCTCATTTTTTTTTCTATGAAATATTTGGTGCCGGTTTCCTCATGAAAAATGCTAAAGAATCCGGAATATCTAATGATACTGTCTGACCTAACTTGATCGGCCAATTTTAAGTTATTCCAATGGGATGTATACGTGTGTTGTCTCCCGTTCAAAAAACTGTTTTTAGTTATAGTTACAAGAATTTTTTTAAAAGAAACAACAAAAACAAACAAAACAAGCAAAACATAGCGAAGTTACGGTCATCAAATAAATATGTTTTTTTAAATTTTGATACGTCGCTGCGTTCTATAATTTTTAGTTAGAGTTACAAGTATTTTTTTAAACAACATAACAAATAAAACAAGCAAAACAGAGCGAAATTACTGTTATCAAATAAATATTTTTAACCCTAACCCTAAACGCTAACATAACCCTAAACCCTAACCCTAACCCTAACCTTAAACCTAACAAGAAAAAAACAAAACAAGCAAAACATTATTATCGAAGGACGTAGCACCGTATAAAAATTGTCGTCTGGTACAAATCGGCTCGTCAACTCTCGGGCGTTTTTGTAGGACAGCCGAACGCTTCCGAGTCGAATTTCACGAAAACTGGGTCAGGATCGATATCAGTACCCAGCTTTTATATTGTGTAACGCAATGAAGTTTTAAAATGATGTTGGTATTTACAAACCCATCCACTAAATCAGGACATGATCCAGTATAATCTGCAATAACTCCCTTAGTATTAAGACTATAATAACGTCACACAATAAACGAGATAAAGTATAACATTTAAAACATTTTGCTTACATCTTAATCCGCTCAAGTCTTCTGCTAGAGGAACATATATATAACCACAACTTACCACAGTGAAAATGCCTCGATAGCACTTGAAATCCGAACGTCGAGTCCACATTCAGCGTGTGTAACACATACACGATGCTCCATCCATATTTATATGGTTAGATATAACTATCGACTTGAAATAGGAAGAAAATCAAGACGTTGCAGTTTTCTGCGAAGGTAACACTCAAATATTCCGTCTTCCCGTTTGCTTGTGCAAGCCATAAGCAGCGTGCCAAACGGGAAATGGTTGACTCGGCTTGCTCAGTGTTGGTTGGTAAATCTTAGGACAGATACATCCGCTTTTAAGGGTTGAGGGCCGGGAAAATCTCGGATATTTCTTGTTCTTGACAATCACCCTACGTAATCATTAAACCAAACGAGAAAGATAAAATTTGAAATAGAGAGGTAGAGAAGGACAAAGAGTAAGATAAAGAGAAATGGAGAGAGACAGAGAAGTAGAATAGAGCGGAAAATGACAGAGACTGATAGAGATGGATAGAGAGACCAACGAACAGAAAATAGGTAAAACAGAAAACGATGAAAAATAGAATCGAACGGAGAGGAAGATTAGAGAACGAATACAGGAACAGCAAAAGTCAAATGAAACAAACTTTGGGCACACATGCAGAGAATGATACAGTATAAAAAAAGGTATGTGATAGAAAACAATACAGTAATATGTGTGTGTATATATATCTATATATATAATATATATATATAATATATATACATAATATATATACATAATATATATATATATATATAATATATATATATAATATATATATATATAATATATAATATATATATAATATATATATAATGTATATATATAACATATATATATATAATATATATATAATATATGTATTATATATATAATATATATAATATATATATATAATATATATAATATATATATATAATATATATATATAATATATATGGTATATAATATTCATATAATATATTTAATATATATATATATAATATATATATATATAATATATATAATATATATATAATATATATATATATATTATATATATGGTATATAATATTCATATAATATATTTAATATATATATATATATAATATATATAATATATATATATGGATATATATATGGATATAACTATATTATATATCTGTATATATATAATATATATATATAATATATATAATATATAATGTATATAATCTATATATTAATACGATAGCGTGTGTGTTCGTGTGTCACGCTTCCGGCAAAAGCTCTGCGCATGCGTGCCGCACCTAGATTTTTTAAAACAGTCAAGTCGCTTTATTTTCAAAACATTTTCAAGTATTTCCCTCTGGCGTAACTATTAGCGACGTAGTATTTTTGACTTCGGCCCGACTGGTTTATAGTTCGATCCCAACCAACCTCTAAGATTTTTTTTTCTACATTTTAAGGGGAAGGGGAAGAGAGGTAGGGAGGGGACGACCGGGAAGACACATGTTAATACAATAGCGTGTGTGATTTTGTGTGTCATGCTTACATCGAAAGCAACGACTTCCGAATCTTTGTATGCTACTCACCTGGTTAAAAAGTACTTTTTTGTGTTGCTTTAAACTTAAAACTATTTTTTGTTTTTTTATTTTGGCGTTTTTAAGAGCATTGTCTATTTAATTACGTTTTCTTTTGGTTGTAGAGAGGGCCAGTATTATTTTTTTAATTAATTTTCTTTTTTTTTTTGAACGGATGGCATATCAACTATTCTTAGTAGATATGTGCAGTGTCCATCGTACACGAGTTACCATTTAAAAAAAATTATTTCACTCTTATCTAGAAGGGGGGGGGGCTCATAATAAAGCAAGCGTAACTAACAAATAGAGGGTGCTTTGTTACATTAGGACCCACGCTAACTTTGACCCCGTCGTTAGAGTTAGGGTCAGTGTGGCAGACGATAACTTTGTCAACTTTTTCAGTTTTATTTTCAAGAAATAATAAAAAAACGAACCCAACACGGTGTAAGTAAAAATAAAAACTTTAAAATTAAAAAAAATTCCGTGTAATTTACACGGGTCCCGCTAGTATATATATAATATAATATAATATATATATATATATATTATATTATATATATAAAATATATCTACATAATATATATATATACATTATATATGACTTGACTTGACTTGACTTGGTCCCTTAACCCCCTCCTGGGTCGTAGGGGCGCTGCACCAATGAACTCCACACCAGCTGTCTCCACTTCTGACGGTCATGGGCAATGGACTGGGTTGTAGCGAAGTTGTAGCCCGTCCACTCTTTGATGTTTTCCGTCCATCTTTTGTGTTGTCTACCTCTCCTTCTCTTGCCTTGCACTGCTCCCTGCAAAAAAATCAATGCATCCTGAACAGGTGGACAGAATACTTCTCAGAGCTGTACAACCACCATAACAACGGTGATATCAGTGTTCTAACCAGTCAGGAGTCAACGAACAGTGATGACCACCCAATCCTACGGGAAGAAGTAGTACATGCTATTAAATCGTTGAAAACGGGAAAAGCAGCAGGAGTAGACAACATCCCAGCCGAAATGATTAAGAAGGGAGGAACAACAGTAACCGATATCCTTACACAAATCTGCAACAAAATCTGGCTGACTGGAGAGTGGCCGTCAACTTTGACACAGTCACTCATCATCACGCTTCCCAAGAAAGGTAACCTACAGCTGTGTCAAAATTACAGGACCATTAGTCTTATCAGCCATGCCAGCAAGGTAATGCTGAGGGTCATTTTGAACAGACTTAGACCACAAACAGAAAAGATCATCGCTGAAGAACAAGCTGGATTCGGTAGGGGTAGAAGCACCACAGTACATTATATATATATATATATATATATATATATATAAATAGATAGAGAGAGAGAGAGATAGAAGGAGAGAGAGAGAGAGAGAGAGAGACGAGACGAGACGAGACTGGGAAAACGAAATTGAGGAAACAAAAACTCATGAAACACAAAAATGAGAGAGGGATCAATAGGTATGTAGTAGGCCGGTGACAGAAAAATGTATAGCAATGGAAAAGAATATGTACTAGATGGTGGGAAAGGCGAAAGAAAAAGTGTAAAAAAGAGATTTGAATAAAGTCAAAATGGGCATAAGATATTAAGTAAACTACTCAATTAGAGCACAATAAAACTATCCTATTCAACTGGGGCAAACATTAAACACACCGTAATCTCTTCGTATAAAGCTAAGATTAAATAATCGAAAGATAGTCTTAGTAATCTAGGAAACTCGAATCAAGCAAGAAAATGTAATTAATTTAAAAAAAATCTATACATACAATTTCCGACTCGCCCGATGAATCGCCCATTAAACAAGGAAAAATGCGCTAATTTGCATATTCTTGAAAATAATAAAAGTAACCGCTCAGGGTAGTGGAATATATAAACGCACCGCATGAACACGGGTCACTATTGCAACAACAAAAAATACAATTACTCTACGTAACAGTATGGGCGATTAGAGCGTTTGTCTACGAATATCAATATCGAAAGTTCGATCCCTGCCCGGTGAGGCATGCTGATAGCGCGCGTACATGTCTAACTTTTTTGCACGCAAAAAAATAATTTGTAAATTAATTATAAAAATCTGTATACAATTAATTGAAATATATATATATATATATATATATATATATATAAATATACATATATATGTGTATGTATACGAGAAAATACAAAAAGAATCATGAAAAAGCGAAACAAATAGTAAAACAAGAGATATATCTTCAAAATGACGAACAGGAATTTAAAGTAAGAATTACTAAGAATAAGGAGGCAAGGCGTTAAAAGAACCCGAAGGATAAAAAAACTGCGCGCGCCAAGGTAAAAAGCAGTAAAAAGAATTAAAGAGTGGAGGGAGAAAAGGGGATAGAGAGAGTGAGAGAATGAAAGAGAGGGATAGAGAGGGAGAGGGAGACGGAATGGAAGAAATACTCGAGTGTAGAGAGCGCATCGATCGAGTAATAAATAAAACAAAACGACAATGACGGATTCTACTCTCCGACGGAAGCAATTAACTCCAAGGTCAGAACTGAGGAAAGCGTCCTTTCATAAGAAGAGAATCGAACCCACCCCAAATAAGAATGAAGAATTGGGTCCCTTTCCAGGTGACTTGTAGTTAAATTATATAGTCCCCCTAGCAACTAATTTGACATGTTTATTAAAGATCTATTCACAAGGCTATGATGGAAGGTGTGAATTGTGCGCACTTTTGAATCGAAATACCGTGTTCTAATTCAGTTACGTGAATGTGTGCGTTAAGGAAATGACAAAGCGCTAAATTGTCTTACGTACTTTCTCATCTGTTACAAATATAACATAATAATACGCGTTGTACGTCCAACGATATAAAGTTAGGTGTTTGCATGGGTTATACGTTTGTATGAACTGGATTCACTCCTAAACTAATTAAGAGTGAGTGCTGCTCCCACATCTGGAGTGGTTTTGCTCATAGAACTTGCTCCTGTTTGGACAGCGTACACATTTGAATTTGCAATATATTAAGAGGTGAGCTATCTTCCCTACCTTACCATTATCCCCAAAAGTTGATTGCTAGTCTGTCTCATCAAATTAGTATACATTGTAATAGTGCTTGTTACCCAGCGGATTACACGTACGTCTAGTCTATATATAAATCAATCAAAGTAGTATAAATAGTAATAGTGGTTATGACCAACGGATCACACGTACGTCTAGTCTATATATAAATCAATCAACGTAGTATAAATAGTAATAGTGGTTATGACCAACGGATCACACGTACGTCTAGTCTATACATAAATCAACGTAGTATAAATAACAATAGTGGTTATGACCAACGGACTACACGTACGTCTAGTCTATACATAAATCAACGTAGTATAAATAACAATAGTGGTTATGACCAACGGATCACACGTACGTCTAATCTATATATAAATCAATCAACGCAGTATAAATAATAATAGTGGTTATGAACAACGGATCACACGTACGTCTAGTCTATACATAAATCAATCAACGCAGTATAAATGGTAATAGTCGTTGTGACCCAGCGGATCACACGCCCGTCTAGTCTATATATAAATCACTCAGCCTTTTAGAATGATATATTAATATATCTATTTTTCTTCAATACATGTGTTGTTTTATCCAAGTCACTTCTGTTTTCATCATTTTAATGTTGTTAAAATAACAAAAGCGGAATTTTAGTTCGATGCAATTATCCGCCTTCCGTTCCAAAACCCACACGCAGACGGATGCCACAGGCGGTATGAATTGCCACGAATCTTACTAAAACAAGTTTGGAGTTTTTTCTTAAAAACTTCAAAAGAAAAAGAAATGTATAAGATCGTGATTTTCTTAACAAAAATGTGAAACTTATTTTTGATTAAGTTTACCATATATGACTGTAGGCATTTAACTCAGGTATTGTATTAAACAAAATGCAGACTATTATTATAGTGAGTAAAACCGTTAAAGTTTAATTGAACTCATATTTTCCTGAGTTTTATTCTAAAATTCGACTTAAATTATAAATAGAAAATATGTTTATATATGATTACAAAATATAAATATGTTTTTATTTGTATCTAAATTAACACACATATAAACAATTAATTTTTATAATTAAAAAACTTGATATATTCTTATTTCTATAATGTTGTATTTAATTTAATACTTTATATAATTTTATTTTAAAGTTAATACTTTATATAATTTAATTTTTAATTAAATACTTCATATAATTTAATATTCTATATATTTCATTTCACAATGTTATTTGAAATCGCACTAAATAAGGTTTGTTTAAATTTCTAAGTACAAAAGAATAAGAAAAGTGATCGTGATTTTATATTTAAAGTATGCAAATTAAGTACAAAATTAATATTCAAGAATACAAGAAAAAACATCAAAATCTGTATGAAGTAAACCAATTATATTTAACAAAGCCGCAAAATGAGTATTAACTTACACTTGCCCAGTTCTGATATTATATGATAAAGTTGAGTTGTCCAGAAAATGTAGACACTTGTAAAATCGCATTTATTATTGAAAGGAACACTTTACAATTTGTTTTGATTAACATAATTAACAGATTGATAAATTGTGTGTGGCATAATTTCTCTCCCGTGCACCACTGTTCTGCGAGCACAGATACACATTTAGTAATCTGATCGAACCATACTTCTTGGCGTAAAATCACTGCGGCTACTCACACTTGGCCTTTTGCCTTCTTGGCCTTTTGGCTAAGATCAAAGTGTAGTATCTGTTCCGATGGATACTGCACCCCATACTGGTGTTGTCTTGGCCTTCGGGTCTTGATTTACGCCAGTCAATGGGTCTGTCCTGTGCAGTTCTGGGGGGTCCACTTTCCCAGGCTTTGCCTCCCCTCTTTGGGGAGGAGTAAGTTCCCTGCTTACTGTCTGAGGCGCCTCTACCGGGGAATGCCGACGGGTGTGCCCAGGCAATTTTTAAACCCAACTTTCCCGACCCGACCTTGGGTCACATCTTACTTGTGGGAGTAAGATAAAAACTGGCCTAGTTCCTAACTCCTGGAGAGGAGTAAATCAATACTCACATATTCAATTTGTAATGACTTTGTCCAAAATATAATGGGGAATATTTTAACCTCGAATTACTATTTTAGACACAGCAATTGTTTGGGGGTTGTCGGCATCTACTCTGTCTTTTAAGTATCGCTACAGAAAATAATACAACCAGTGATAGGTCTGAATATTTTGCAGGCTAGGGTTGATTGGTTCGACGAGAGATAAGCCTGTACTTATCGAATACAGAACTGACTGCATTGCACTTTGAATTGCTTTTGCATCACCCATATTCTTCAGATCTTGTCCCAGCAAATAATGGTTCTTTGCAGACCTCTAAAAGAATAAGATTTGTCCTTAATAAAATTAAGGTGTATTTCGTAGACCAAAGAAATATCGTTCTACTAAAAAAGCATCGAATAATTCTAAAAGTGTTAAATCAACGTATCACCATCAAAAGAGACTATGTTGATGAATGAAGTTGATTTGTGCCTAAAAGAATGTATTGAATTAGTTAGACCTGCGACTTATTAAGTGATGTGTAAGCTTAAAATTCTTCAATCATATTTCATGTTTTTCGGCGGTATGCAGATTGCAGAGTTACTTGCCGGTTTTAATATTGTGATGAAGATGGAGAAGCCTGTCAATAAATTTACGATTCAAAGCCGAATAATTAGTACTTCAACCAAATTCGAAAACTTACAGATCGTTGGCAGAAGTTCGTGGGAAATTATGTTTTATTGGATTTTAAGACTATGTTTTGTTTTGTTTTTTAATAAATTATTGTATGCTTTTTTTAAACGGTGCCCAACCAGCTTCTTCAACTGAATATTATAAAATGCGTATCGGTGGAATTGTACTCTGAATCTTCTTCTTCTTTCGTGTGAATCAGATGTTTCTGATGTTTGCATTAGTTCCTCAATGTTTTCCTAGTTACAAATCTTTCTGGAAATACAATGGGTACTCACGGGAAAGGCCACGAGAAGGTTGCCAACATCGTTAAGTGAAAGTGATACTATGGAATCGACTGGAGTCGAACTTGGAACACCCAGGTACTCAGTTCGTGTCGATATCCACTTAACCACCGTCACCTTCCGTAGTCTAAATGTAGAAGGTGTACATAAATATTTTATAAAAATAGTCATGCATTGCGTTTATCAGGAAATCGCTGACTGGGCATCACTCTAGACCTGAAATGAAAGAATTACATCAATATGTTGCGAAGGTCGCTGGAAAAATGGTTGGATTATTCTACCGTTTAAGAATATTTTTCACTCTTGGCGCAACCCTCTACATGTATAAGAGCCAAATGCATCTTAAAATAGAGTACTGTTGCAACTTATCTAGAGGTTCCGCCCAGACAATATTTTACGGCCTTGACAGAGTACAAAACCGACGTCAAAATCTAGTGAGGATCTCCACTTCCCTTCCCTAGAGCCTCTTTCTTACAGATTATAGTTTGCTAGCCTTTTTATTACTCTATCTTCATTTTCATGGTAGGTTATAGACTTAGCTCCAATCTCCGTGTCCTTCTGTAAAACATTCACAGCATGAACCTATCTAACAACAATCACTGTAAATGTGTTTTCTTTCTCTGTGTATTTTAATCAAAGCGGAACTTCCATGACCAAAATTTATTTTCTAAAAACTACTTGCCTGTGGAACAAAATACAACGGGACTGCTTCCCAGCTGACTGCAACATGGTCGTTTTCTTATGTCTAATGTAAACAAGCTCCTGTTGAGCTATCAGATTCTTTCCAGTTTTCATCAGTTTTACCGATTCTCACGCTGGTTTCTCATCGCCCTCTTCACAAACTAATCAATACTTATCATCGATGTGGCTTTGAGCCTCACTAGGCTGTGACTTGTTATTAAAAAAAGGAATGCAATATATGTTTCGATAATTTTGAGACCAGAATTTATAAGATATTTACATGAATATTGAACAGTATTATTATATATATTATTCGGATTACCATATGTATCTTATATTCTATTCTCATAAAGTTTCAGACGAGGTTACCAGATGACACAGCGGTGGAACAGATGAACTGCTTAGTATAATCAGTTCTAAATGGCAGTGTTCTTAAGGCTGAGCGATCAATCATCAGCACTAAGAATATATTTAAAAATTAGTTATGATGTCTACAATCGTAGATTTGATAAAGAGCTCCGATCGAAATTCAGTACAGATTCTTCAGTTCGAAATAAAGGTTCTCGAGTTTACAACACGCATCTGGAAAAGGTCGCAGGTTATATTGGTCGAAACGTTGTGTGATTAACATCTAAGTTGCACGAATAATAATAAAAAAACAGGAATGAAATTTCAATTATTATATAATTTTCAGGTCAACTGTTACGGAATATTGTTTCACATTAATAGTATAAATAAAGCTTGAATAAGACACAGCAGTGAATACTGTTTTTAATTATGAGATTCAGAAGCTCATGAAGTAGTAGAAAAATATCGAGATATAGTGAAAAAACACAAGCATTAGCGACGGTACGGGGAATTCGATTAATAAAATAAAGATTAGAAAATGTTAATTCTAATTTATAGTGATCCAGTAGACACAACATTTCTGTAACACGAGGTTACCACACATTGGATTTCTCTAGAATTTGAGTATCAATATTCCTCCTCGACAAGTCAGTGTTCGTGATGCACTTCCAACTGAGGTGTGGACGGTTCTGCCCATACCCGGTATTTATGTTTTTGAAACCGCGTCCCAACCATATAGCTTCATATAAATCGATCGCAACTTAACATAGCAAAGTTAATTATGTATGAGTTCCTTTTCGAAGATGTGTGGCGGCATGACGGGGCCATCGCTTGAAGTATATTCTTAGCCGATTTACAATTTGGTCTTCATGGCGCTCGGGATGTTCTAACAGTTGTAGGCTAGCCACATGTTGTGCTGCGCTTTTGTGCAAGTGGTCAAGAGAAGAATCAGATTAACTCCGGCTCAACTGGGTGTTTGGCCTTGGTCAACACTTTATTGGCTTTCGTAAGCCAGTTATCTCGCTTCTTGGCGGTGAGTAGTTCTTGTATGAAGAGTAGATAAGATCCTCGTGTATCGCTTTCTTTCTAGTCGCCATTCTGACCCACATCTCTTAGGCCAAGGTTCGCATATCCTTCCCTGATTCCACATCTCCGTTGCATATGTGCAGATCAGATCTCACGGCTTAAAAAGTAGTAAAACGAAACAAAGTTGCAGCTAACATTTTTGATTTTGTAGAAATCCGACGCGAATCCTCATGATACATGTCACTGTCTTCCAATAATCTGGTTCTTTCCAGGCGACTATGGTCTCCAGACATTAAACGCTTATATAGTACACATAAATCGCTACCCGTTGCACTTTACCCTATTAAATACTATAATGTTCTTAAAAAGAAGAATATAAAAAAGTCATCAAATTTGACCCGAACATCGAGTTGTATGTAACATGGTTTCTACACTTGAGGATTTTTATTTAATATTTAGGTTGTTTCATCAATGCGGTGCGTTGCATGGTATTAATCTTCCCTTGGATTCTAATTTATTGTAGTCTTTTCGCTAGTTTATTATTTCAGCCAAATAAATTATATTTTATGGCTAGGTTGTTTGTAACGATGTGTGTTTGTGTACAGCCTAGTGTCAACATCGCTGGACCAATCGTCACTAAACTTGGACTATGTATCGGGCATATCCAAACTTAGAACAATTCAGCGTAATAACTCGTTACTTAGACATATTGTAGCTAATGCATTCCTGCATCTTTGATAATATTCAGCTTGATGTATGACGTTGACCTTGCTCAGGAAAAGTGTTGGAATCAGCGTATCACCCTCAAAGAGGACTATATTGATGAATAAAGTCGATTTTGCCGAAAAGACTTTACTTAATTAGTTCGGCCCGCGACTTATTTAGTGATGCGTTTGCATAAAATTCTTCAAGCAGTTACAGGCCTTTCCTGCGGTATGCAGATTTCTATAGTGAATTGCCGGTTTTAATATTAGGATGAAGATTGAGATAGCTGTAAAGGCATTTTTGATTTAAAGCCAATGAATACATCCTTTACCCTAATCTGAAATATTTCAGATCGTTGGCAGAAGTTCGTGAGAAATTATATTTTTTTTAATTTTGAAGACTATTTTTTTGGTTTTGGGAATAAATTATTGCATGTGTTTAAAAAAAACGACGCTCAGCTAGCTTCTTCAACCGTATTTTATTAGATGTGCATCGGTGAAATTCTAGTTTGGATTTAGAAGACCATGACAAGTTCGGTCCTGGTTGAAATTTTGGCGGAATTTCCAATTCCGATAATTTCAAATTTAATTGATGGATCGGATGCGTTTTGATAACAGTAACCACTATGCAAAGTTTCAGCATGATCACATTAATGGTTTTCGAGTTATAAAACATTCACTGGCGTAACTTCGAAAATAGTTTTTTTAAATATGAAGTTAGGCTGAGATAAAACTTTGTCCCATCCTTACGTTGTCAGATGAGATTTTTCAGTCTGACTACTTATATAGGTTCATCATCATCATCATCATCATCATCATCATCATCATCATCATCATCATCATTATTATTATTATTATTATTAGTAGTAGTAGTAGTAGTATTTTCGCGTATTATAAGAATATTCATTGAACCTATTACTTTTAACGCATTCCAGGTGTCCCTAGCGGTATCATTTAGTCCGGTGGACGGGTATGGTAGTTCTCACGGACTGACAAGCAAAAGATTTCTCATTTGGGGTTGATCAAGAAAAGAATATCAATCACTGTCAACTAAACGAGCCAAGTCGATCAGATCGACGATTGCAGTTTCAACAGAATTAATGACTTTTTAGACTAAAAATAAAATCACTCACAAGTTTGCCAAATTAAACGGCAGTTGAATAGAAACTAATCTTAAAGATTAGTAACTTGATTCAATTATTACTAGTTGAAGTAATTGTCTACGCAGGGCAGCTGATTAATTCTGTTGCCATAAGAATATGTATGTATAGTGATACTGGAAAATTAATCTGCCTATTAAAATAAGTGAAAGAGAAAGCCTATAGTAATTACTCATCAAAAATCGCCAAAGAGAAAGCATTACAAGCATAATATAGAATAACTAATGAAAACCTTGCACTTCGGAGCACTCTTTTAAAAAATAAAAACTTTTACTTATTTAACATTAGCAAGGCCACTTAGCGTTGTCCGGTGAATAAGTAATTTATTTTTAACAATAAGGGTTCATTTCCTATGGTTGTAACACGCGAGGTAAATCCTACCATAAACACCTCAACAAACACTTACAGAAAGACAACAAACACACGAGTTAGCTCTTACTTAAAGAACAAATACACAACTAAAGTTACACACAACAAATACGCAAGATAAGTTTTAAATACATTTATTTGTGGTCTGCTTGAGTCTGTTATTGGCATTGGTTACCCATTATTTTCTAGAACAAACCCATGTTAATATTATCAAGCTCCATAGGAAAAAATGTGTATTTAGCACATCTAGGCGGTCGCGCCAACGATTTATAAGAATTACATAACCAGAAAAAGAAAAGACACAATATCGGTTTTAAATGTGGGCAAAATCCAGTCTCCCCTAAAAGGGTTCTCTGGATTTGGACAAAAAAATAGAATAGCCCTCGTCTAGAACAGAACAGAACATATAATGTGTGGAATCAGAACATATACACTACTTTGATTTTAGCCAAAAGGCCAGCACCAATGTAATTATATATTGTGTTTCAGATAGCAACATATTTATTATCTATCATATTTTAAGTATCACACCAGCAAACGAAGTGTTGAACTGCTAAGGTTCAAAAGAGCGATATTATAGGTTAATCTGAAGATGGACTTATTCAGCGTCAAATCAATGTAGACCTCGTAATTCCACTTTTCACTTTAAACCGGCTGATTACCGAATACCTCAGAGAAGAAAAATGATCGAAATAATCTATTTATTTCTGTCACGTATGTGTGCGTTCTTAAAATCACATTTTGTTAGCTGTTGTAATCAGCACAAGTACATTGCATATCGAACGGAAATGAATCCAGAGATGAATACTTCCAGAATCAAAATGACTTCAGATTAATCGAATATACGTATGTGGAAATAACTTGAGGAAAGTATAATAGAACTTGGGCTTCAATAATAAACATCGAACTCCTGACACTCTTGGGGAAACACCCCATTCATGATTTCTGTATTCCACTCCGTCGCCTGTTTCCATAACTACGGCAATTCAGAGATTTGGAAAGCGTGTTTCGTATCACCTATTTGTTTGGTTTTAAAGAAAATAGAGACCGAATGTGATCGTTTGTTCAAGTCTATAAGATGGGATGCGACTTATATCGAGACATTTGCACCCTCGTCAATACAGTAATCGGCGACATAACCCTGGATATGTAGCAGCATCAGTAGGGGGTCAAATACATCGGCCTTTTCGACAGATGTGTCTTCCAACTGAGCGCCATCGAGACGAGTGAATCGATTGTTCTCAACACGGGCGACTTTTATTAATGACGAACCATCGTACATTAACTTTTATTTACGAGCACCTCTCGATATCAATCCTTCCAGTGAACATATATGAGCCTGCTCTCGGCCAGCCAAACCAGCCAAACAAGCTAAGCCAGCCAAGCCAGCTAGACATACGATGAAACATATAAATGTTTTTTTTTTAATTTGGTGACCAAAAAAAAGATGTTTCTGAACTTTTAAATCTAGACTTCGTCAAATTCTGAATCATGTGTTGTTTAAATAAATTTTCTATCATTATATAACATTAATTTTCTCTTTATTTATTCTATGTGTTGTATGCTTGTATCCTTTTTTAAGATAACTATTATATTGTTTTATTTTCCGTGTACAGCTACACATAATTTAACAAGGTATCGGATTTTGACAGCTAGATGCATCAGATGCCACGTGGTAACCCTACTATGTAATGTGATATTTACAATTATTTAAGAACATTTGTTATGTAGACAATAAGTTATCTTATGTTTACAGCATTATTATATTACTTGCATTATTATGCTTTTTAAGTATAAGTGTGAATATTGTTGAAAGGGTGAAGAGGTATACTTGATAGATTATTTCTTGTGATCACTATTCATTCATGACAAGTGTTGCATATAAGTCTTCTAATCATGTTACATTCCAAGTAGCATTTAAACGCCTGAGAGGTATTTAAGTATATATATATGTAATATCCGGATATATAGGTGCATTTGATACATGTGTGAAAACAGCACTTCAAAACAAGATTATTCAATATTTATGTTGAATACAGTATGATGTAAAGTTAAAATAATCGGTGTACCCTTCTTTGAAGACAGAAAAGTAAGTAACTAGTCTACAGAAGTATATAAAAAGATCGAAAATGAGAACGAGAGGCAGAAAGATATAGAGAAGGTAAGTAGTGTATATATTTGGCCACGAAAAAGACAGGCAACATATCGAGATCTCTTAAAATATATCCAGCGGTGTAGATATGTTAAACGACAAAGCGAGAAAAAGTGTCTACCCCATGAAAATTAAGTTTCGATTTTGTTAAGTCGGAAATAGCTGGCTGTACAGATGAATGCAGTAACCGAAACATATGTCAATCTCGTTTAAAGAATGACTTAAGTTTTCTTTGCTTGGTCTTATTTACGGATCTTTTTCTCATATAATAACGAAAAGCAATAGAAACTCTCAGTGAGTTATTGTATACAACTATTAATTAATTTGCTATGTTTATCAATCAGGTCGATAATTCTTCTCATATCTTTTGGTTCGTTCATCCTAGTAACTTATATTGGAATCTTTCGATGACTGATGACATATATGTGCGCCAGCACTATAAATCCGGTAACTGCATGTTCAGGTTGTTAGGCAAGATTATTTTTTCTGATGCGGCTAGGTATTCTCTGTTTGCCAATAATGGCCACATGGACTACACCTATCTCTAACAGAAAAGAGCGATTTTTTATTATCGAAATAAACCTCATCATGTACTGTATAAAGCCATGTTACTTCGTGAAACATGTAACTCTTAGGCACGCCTTAGTTGAGATTCATTATGTAGAGGTTATCAAAGGATTATAACAGCACAAACGTGATTTGATACGAATGCCTTAGTGCTGGATGCATAAGGAGCAGGCGTTATACTCTAAAAATGACATTGGGGATTAATAACTTTTCCAAATATTGAAAACACAATAAATAGTATATAGTTAGGGCTCAACGATTTAGATTCCATAGCAACAATGATATGTCTTATGGAAATCGCTCAAAGGAAGGCATGAAGCAACTTGGTGTAATGAGCTAAAGAATACAACTTTAAGGTAAAAAAACTAACCAACGATTGGTGGTTGATGGATAGATTCGAACCCAGAAAACAGCAATTATTCCCTCTTTTTTTAGAAACATTACTCATGGAATGTTAGAACCTCAAAACAACATAAGAGAATCGAGAGTTACGGAACTGCTGAAAGTAAACCCAATGTGGGTGTAATTTTATGTTATGATGGTGACTCATCACTTTACAAGGCCAAAAGCTACTCGAGATTAATAGTAAATCAGATTGTTCGCTGCATGATTGATAGTACTATGAGAAAATGATATACGGATAGACAACATTTGATTACTAAAGAGGAAGGCTCGACAAATATTTCTTGACATTGTACTTGAAGACAACCAAGTTTTAGACTTCAGGAAAGCAGTCCAGTGTCAAATTGTCAATAGATATAAAGTTTGTTTTTAAAGAAACCCTGTTGGGGTTCCTTCAATTTGACTGTATGGACACAGAGAAAACAAGGAAGTTATTTTTAGTCGTAGTAGCGAGACAACTTCTTTCAGTTCATCCATTTAGACCTAAAAAAACAAAAAGTTTTGTTTCATTGAATTTGAAATTGCAATATTTATGATCAATTATTAATTATGTACGAACAGTTGAATGCAAGTAATTTTTTTACTAAGATCTAGAAAATCTATTGATGTATTCGTGTTTATTTTATAATATTAGAACTTCACATAGATCATTCGACAGTCTGCAAAGGTATCCCCGGCGTCAATCATAATTTATTGTAACAGAATCGCTTCTTCTTTCTGCAATCCCTGTCGCACAGAGGATGCGTCTCTAATCTTACTCTAAATTATAGTTATTTTCATGGAAGGTGCTACACTGAGGTTTTATATACAGGTTTCTTTTTCTAAGTCATTCACAAAAGGAACTCATATTTTCCCACAACTAAAACAATTGTTCTCCTTTCCTGTAGCTAACGTTAAGCTTAATTTCAATAAACAGCGTTTATTATAATGGAATTCTCATCTGTGGGTCACATTACCACGAGACTACTTCCATGTAGCCTACAATATGATCATCTTCAAATCTAATGTAAACAAGTACCTCTCATAATACTTCCCCAAAGTATATAATATTTGTTCAATAAAATCATTTGCAATCCTTTCAAATATTCGTGAGCATCAAACCGACAATCTATTCATGTTATTAAGCGTACTCCTCGAATGGTTAATGGGCTTTAAAACTGTGTCTAGTCATTAAAAAAACAAGACTTTCTGTATTTCGGCACATCATATTTAACTAGTAATTTTACACAATAAATCGTGTACATGCATATCTCTTCCACATAGTTTACAATATAGCCATCTTGAAATCCAATGATAACAAATACTTGGCATAATTTATCCCGCTATGTATGTAATCTTTGTTCATTTGAATCATTTGGTCTTCTCTAAAATATTTTTCAACATTACACCGACAATCGAGCCATTTTATTAAGCTTCATCCTCGAATTGTTATTGACCTTCATAGGCTGTGTCTGGTCAGTAAAAAAGCAAGAATTCATGTATTTCAGCATATGATTTTAAACGAGTAATTTTACATAAATAATCGTGTATATCTATCTTTCTTACACATAGCTGGAAGGAGATCGTTGATTCATGCTTTCCTTAACTCTATTAACGGTAATTGGGGATGCAATGCGAAAAAATGGAAGGCGAAACTAAATATAAAAAGGCCGAGAGAAAGTGAAAGTTTCCAAACTACATTCTCGTATTGATTTATAGCGTATACACTGCCATGCTCATGCATAATGCAGTGCAAAACTCTTTGACTCGGCTCGTTTATTTCAATAGTTGTACAGAAGATCTAGTCTTAAAAGTAAAAGGGAGAAAAAAAGTCTTGAAAAAACGGTAAACTAATAAAAAGTGTTTCATAGGTAAAAGAGATAGGGCGTCCTTAAAATCTGTATTCATAAAGTAACTTAGGATATGAACTTGGTGCACAAAAAGGAAGACACGAAGTTCTCGCGTAAACCCTCACCAGTTAATGAATATCTGTTTACTTGCTTCTCTACGATAGCACAGCAAATAACAACCTTTTTTTTATTTAAAAGTGAACTTCATAAAAGCATGAACAGTGGACAAGTCTATGTTTCGTTATTACAAAGGTTTGATTTACTTAATTTTATTATATTAAGTATACTATGTGCATGTGTTTATGTATTTGTATGTACAAGATTCACTCTTAAACTATTTAAACTATCATTATTAATTAAGAGATTATAATGCAAGCTACAGTTTGTTTCATGCAAACTGGACAAATAAAAGATGAAAGTCCTTCGTAAAATTTCAGATGTTTAGGATTTTGGTGAAATCTTTACAATAGATATGATACATGAACTAATTAATATTCCTCAAAGTTGACATTTTCTGGCCTATTATAAAAGTAGTTTTAGGTGATATATGAGCACAACAAACCATTTAAAGAATTAAAATATTTCGGATTTGTATTAAATTTGATTTATTTAAACTATAAAACAATTGAGTAAGATTATCTGTATCACAATTCAGTATTTAGTCCCCTTACGCTTCGTCCTTAAATTTTAGCCATTTTCTTCAATCAAAACCAAGACATTCCAGACATAATTATAGTAGTAAAATATATTGATGTTAATGTTCATAAAGAGGACACGAATGTTATTAAACACTTTTAATTAGGGGAATTCATTTTAGACTGAGTCAGTTATTTGAGGAGTGACCGTTTTGAAACGAAAAGTTGAAGTTTATTTTAAGGTACCTTTACTTACAGATTAGCGAAATGTGTAAAGCAGACCTGTGGTGTTTTGTTACACAGATGGGCAGTTCTTGAAAGGAAATCTTGCTAATTGAAGTTCTGTTAAACTCATGGTACGCAAAGGAAGAAAGTGTGTGTTTTATACTGGTTGTAGCTTGACGAGTTCCTTCTGTAAAGAGTTTACAGAATGTAACCAGATATAGAAGCTCAGTAAGGCACCTTGCATGGAAGTGACGATAGAGTAAAGAAGGATTGACTGTATATTCTGTGAGGAAAAGGATGTAGGGAAAAGGAGAGGACACCCCCACTAGTTTACGAAGTCGATTTTGTACTATGTCAATGAAGGAGAGAGTGTTCTGGCATCATATTCCAAGCGTTAAACTCTTTTTTATTCATTCTTAACAGTTTCAGAAAAAAGATATAAAAACGTAAAGAGAAATTCCAAGACATTTTTATTTAGTTGAATTCTTTCAGATCTTCTCTCTTCCGCTGTATCACTTTTCTCCTTCTTTCACACCCTTACTTCTCCATCTCTCTCTCTCTCTCACCCCCCTCTCTCTCTCTCTCTCTCTCTCTTACTCCTCCATCTCTCAGCACTCTCTATTACAGTTGGCATAAGCAATGTTATATCATTAGCAGTGCAGTGTGGGATTTATTATCCTCGCATTACTATACACATCTCATTGCAAGGCAATGGTATATAGGGGGAATATAATATCATGAGATAAAAGTAGGATAATATTCGTCAAAAGCACAGTCTAACCCTGGTTTTATCGGACTATGAACCAATATGTTGTGTTTCTATTCATCGTTATAATACTTATATATTACTATATATTACTATATATAATACTTATACATTACTACAAAAAGTTATAATACTTTTGGTAGTAATGTCTGAAACTAAAAATATCTCATCCTCAATAGCTATTTTTACCCATGCCAAATTATACTCTTTTTTATACATATTTCACCGTGGTGAACTTACATTTTTTTTACATGTTTTGATTTTTATACAATTGTTTTAAGTGTCTATAGAAATAATTTACTTCATTAAATATAAGTATATTTATAAATATAAATACACACTTTCCTGCCATAAACCTTTTCTTAACGAAGACAAATCAGAAATTTATTAATTTTTATAATAATTCAAACTCTTTAATGCATTATAGTACTCAGTAAGTTAAACAAAATCAATCAGATGATGGTCCACATTATCTGATTGATTTTGTTTAACTTACAAAGCACTATAAAACATTTAAAGAGTTTAGAATGCAAAAACGCGATGAATTAGATTTCTTTAAATTTAGATATCTAATATAAAAGCATGAATATATTGAATATAACTTTGACTTATTTAAAACATGATTTGGGACTGTAGAGAAGTGTTTATATGCAACACATTTTGTAGACATAGTTACGTAATTTTTCAAATGTTGATTATCATTCAAACTCTTTATTTATTAACGGAAACTATATGAAACATTTCTCCACTCGACATTTTTTAAGGCTTAACTATACTTACATTTCAGATATTCTTTTACTTAGGTAATAATGTATATATATTTAACCTTCATAAAATCGTTAAATATTTCTATATATTTGTTTTGAATCATATATGTTTTTTTTTCATTTCATGAAATGACACACTTAAACTTGTCTCTCATAGTTATTTTACCAACAAAATTAGACATTTAAAAAATAAATTACGGATAAAATAGAAACTATTTGGTCAGTATGCATGATACAATATTAGACATTTTTTAATATGAATTACGGGTGATACAATAAGGATTGTACGATGAAGCCCTGCCGGATCATATACATCAGAGAGTTATTAGGAATCATATGATAGATAACAGTATTGGCTACCTTCTAGGAACCGAACCCGACACCGTGGGTATCGTTGGCCACTCACGCACAGGTGTTTGGGATCCTGTTCGCGGTGCCAAGTATAACAGATACCCCACTCTGTTCCGTGTCACGGAACCACTTATAACATGGTACTCAACTCGTGTCTCTGTCTCGCTGCTCACGCCTCTGGTTCACTACAATAGATCTTGCCAGACCGTGAACACTCCTCGGCCGACAGTCGTAGTGGCAAAAAATATGTCGATCGAAATTCCTCAAGGCCGGGATGATGACGATGATTGTGATGGCTTTGTCGATCTCGTCTCTGTGAAGGCAAAGGTTATTCAAGCAGAACAAATCAATAATAGAAATGATGCAACAACATCGGCGAGCTATATTTGTATGAAAATAATTATCAATAAAGATAAAAGAATTGTTTTTACTTTGAAGTAATGTCTATCGTATGGTAATTGTATTTTGCATTCAACTATTACGTCGTCTCTCTGTGCGTGTGTGGATCTATTTACGAGTGCAAGTTGTTAATTAAGTCCCTAATCTATGCTAAGGAAAACGATGTTTGTCTGGTTCTTTGTTCATTACTGAGCGAGACACGACTGTCCCGTTCTCTGTCCTAATTCTCACGGACTAACTTTCTCTTACTGAGAATGTCCATCGCTCTCTCTTCTTCTCTTGCCTCTTTCTCTGAGTCTTTTTCTTTCTCTCAGGGGTTCGGAGGGGGGTCGCGACTTTCTTTCAACAATACAGATAAATGATATTGCTCTCTTTGTTTTTTTTCTGTTTTTTCGTGATGATAAAAGATTACCTCTTCTTTTCTCACCGTGTGGTCGTGGGTCGTTTGCCCTAATTAATACCGACAAACTTAGAACTATCTCGTTCAGTCTGCGATCCCTGAGTTTACTTTGAAATAAAACGAGTTTTTCGTTATCTCCTTGGTTCATATAGTATATAACTAACTATTGCAGCCATTATTCATTTTGATAATTACATGACTTTTTCTTAGACAACCTAGACATTTCGTCGCCTGATCTGGTCGTGTTTGGATAGTCGATTCGTGTCAAATATATAGACTAGTCTTATATCTCCACTTCGTTTCTACGTAGGGCCTAGCATCATCACTAAGATGCGTACTAGTGCGCCACTAGAGTACCCGATCTCCGTCGACCCCGCCTGCTTTGTCACACCTTCTACTATCAGATTGAAAGATATTACTGAGTAAAATAATAATGCTAAGACTGTAAAAAGTGGGCAACTTTCGTATGACCACATCTTTCAAAGACGCTCAAAGAAAGAAGGGACTAATTGTGACTATTTTATGAATGTTGTAACTTTTCTCTGAACCTCTACTTAATGTAGAAGAAAGAAGTAGAAGAAAATAAGACAGAGACAAATGAGTAGGAAAAGTAAGTACTCAGAAAGAAGAAGCTTTTATGAAAAATAAAAATCAATGAAAAGAAAGAAAATAATCTCTAAACAAAGAAAATTGTGTGAATAATTTAAATTGTTGTGTTTTTGCACATTTAATTATGTTATTATTGAATAGCGTTAAAAGTAAAATTATGAAGATTCTATTATAATATATTTTGGTTTATTCGTAAATGAAGAAAACATTTTGATCTTCAGGTAATAGTGCCCGTTCAAAATTTGAAAGGTATTTGGAAGCATTTGTACTGTCAAATATGATGTCATTTCACGCTTTCAAATACTTAGCAAATATTAATATATTGAATGGGTAAAAATTCTGGAAGCGATTTGTATTCAATTATCTTATCAATAAAGATTTTTAAAATATTACAATAACAATATTAAGTTTAGCTTGATAACAATATATTTGAAATAAAAATGGCAAAACGATACTGTGTTAATTAAATTAAACTGTCAAAATAATCGTATATAAATAGCGATGTTCTCCATCTGTCAGTAAAAAGTATTCGTCATTGACAATTTCGTACAACGTAATAAATATATTACGGAATGTGTCCAATTTCGCGATATATTAGACAACTAAACTACTTTTCGAAATTGAAAATATGACATTGATAGTAAATAAAAAAATCCCCAACAAATAATGCTGATGCCATGATTGAAAATCGAAATCACAACGTTGACAACTTCAGTCGTATGTTCTACTAACTAATCTATTTAGACTTTCTTATAAACAAAGTTTAAAACATTACCTTACAAAGTAATTATAACTTTTGCGTGACGTCATAGATTTATGATTTACGTCATGCTTTAAAGCATAAATTCAAACACAAGCGATACTAAAACATGAATAAATGAATGAGTAAACATTATTAATAGCGTTTGACATTATTTTAATAGTTACAAACAAGTTATTCTTATTTAATTACGTATTGGCGTTAGATAAATTTAATATATATTAGAATTATGGATCTTATAGGTCCGCATTTTATTACTTAAAAAAGAAAACAATTGTTGGTAAGAAATAATAGATGTCAGAGTTAACAGGAAATGAAAATGAAAGTTTAATACTCTCGAGAAACAGCAAAAAAATCGCGCAAGAAGAGAAAAGTGGACAAACGAAGAAGAAAATGAGGAAAAAGAGAACAAAAAGTAGGAGAAAGGGGAAGTCGTAAAAGTAAAATATAAAGAACTTGTAAATGAAGTAAAAAAGGTGTGGGAAAAGGAGAAAAAAACGAGGAATACAAAGAGAAATAACAAGAAGTAGAAAGTTTTAAGGAATAAGAAGGTGTAAGCGTACTCGAATAACAAGAAGAAAAGAAAAAGAAGAAGAAAAATAGAAGAAAGAGGAGAACAAGATGAAATAGAAGAAGAAGGAGAAGAAGAATAATAAGAAGAAGACGAAGTGGAATGATAAGAAGATAAAGAACAACAAGAAGAAGACGAAGAAGAAATCAAAGAAAAAAAGAATTGTAAACGAAGAATAAAATTTAAATAAATAAAAGAAAGCAAAACAAGGGATGCAAAAGGATAAAGAACAGGCGTAACACCGAGAAGAATAATGAAAAGGGAAAGGAAAACAAAATAAGAAGGTAGATGCGTTTCAATATGAGAAGAAAAAGAAGAAGAAGAAGAAGAACAACAACAACAACAACAATTACAACACACACAACGACAAAGTGTAAAAGAGAAAAAAGGTGTAAAAGAGGTAAAAGCAGACGAGGAATATAAGAAAGAAAAGAAGAAGGGAGTGTAAAAGGAGATGAGCAAAGTGTTAAAGAATAAGAAAGAAAGAAAAAAAGAAACGGGCGTAAAAGTAGATGGAAAAGAAAAAAAGAAAAACAGAGATTAAGCTAGGAGAAAGGAAGGCGCAAAATGAAAAAGGTGTAAAAAAAGAACTACAAGAACAAAAACAAGAAGGTCCAGTTAAAAATGTATTAGATAAAAATCAAAAGAAAGTCAAACGAACAGAATTTCCCATAATTTTCCTCACGTTTAAACATTCGTATTCGATTCGGACTAGAATTATGCATGGATGAACACGAAGGTAAAGACTTTAAAAAAAAACATGGGCACATGCTACGCATGCGTATTTCATTTATCGAAAAGAAAGTTGGACAATGTTTTACGCATCGTGTCCAAAACAGAAACGGAGTAGAAAAATAAAACAAACGAACAAAAAACAAAAACAATAACTACTCAAGCCGAATTGATGAACATTTTTTCTGCAGTCATTCAATTTACTTTGTATGTATTATGTCTTAAGGGTTATTCGTCCCATTTTTTTCTGAACCCAAAAAAAGAAAACAGATAACAATATTTCTGACTTTGAAAGAAAATATATACATTTGAAGACACACAAAAACATACATACATACATACATACATACGTACATACATGCATACATACGTACAAACATGCATACATGAATACATACATACATAACTACATACATATATACACACATACATACATACATAAATAAATATATAACTGCATAACTACATACATACATACATACATACATATATCAATACATACATACATACACAACTGCACACATACACACATACATACACAACTGCACACAAACACACATACATACATACATACACACACATACATACATACATGCATACATATATAACTACACCCATACATACATACATAAATAATTACATATATACATACATATATACATATATAACTGCACACAGACATAGATACATAGATACATAGATACATACATACATACATACATACACATAGTGAGGTTCGCGTTCACAAATACCCGAGGGCTCAACAGTAAACTAGACAATGTGGAATGATTTCTGCGAGTAAACTCTCCGGATATCCTAGCACATAGTGAAATAATCTACACTCTTCAATCTCCTCCAATCGATTTGACATGACTGGATACCTTCCACTCTGCCGAAAGGATCTAGACAGACATATGTACAGACTTGGAGTATGTATATATGTAACACATTTCCCTTAACTAGGGAACATGATCTAGAAACAGAAGATAATACCTTCATGTGCATTACATCTACCTTGCAACGCATCATTGGTTACCTATATTTCATCTATTGTCCTTTTTTGACTAAGGACTGTATCCAGTAAATACCAAGTTCTATATGTAGATACTAGTTCTAAACACATGTATTTGGCAATTTGAATGTTCACAACAGTAATTGGCTTAGTTTCTCGATGTGTACAGACGCGGCTGGTGACAGTTTCTCTATATCTCATCCTCTTTAACAGATTGTCTGTTTCCCAACCCGCCTTTTAGATGGTTAGATTAAATAAGCCTTAATTCCTAATATATGCATGACTACACTGAACGAGTCTAGTGTTACGAATGTTAATAGCCCACTTGAGAATTCTGACAACCTTGTAATATGGGTAGATATAACCCTTAACTTTCGACTCCTACTTACGATTCGTGATTCAAAACGACGAGATACTTAATAGGATGATTGGGAAGTAATCAGAATTATCATCAGAGACGCCCCATAAAGTACACTTTGTTTCTCTTCCTGCTGTAGTGCGCAAATAAGGAACTGAATTGGTCAAAGCCTGCATTGAAGCACATGTTCCCCCGCGTAAATTCTATAGCAAACCTCACTCCCAACAATGGGGCACTTAACCTTGTGCAGCTGCCATTACTCAAAACGTGAAAGCGTTCGACCGATTACGCCGCAATATGTCAGATACAAATAGGCAAACATTTATAGAAGCTTGAAATCATTATTAGACTGAAAAAAACGCAGCTAAAAGAGGGTATACCGACATGACCAGAAAATCTATTGAATCTCCGAGATTGTGAACTCGCAATTTCTGGAAAACGTATGATTGTGTGGTGGATAATGGGTCATATACAATACCCACGATATCCAAAAAAACATGATGTCGCTGCTCGGCAACAATGAAGGCTGAACTTAACTTTAAACCTCACAAACTAATCCCTCCTAAATGTCTCTTTGCAGACAGATACAACACTCGAGGATCCAATCATCACCCCTTTCCATGCCCGATATACCATAAAAACCTACACACATCTAAGGCGTGTTTGTCTTATCTTCGCTTTACTAATAAAAATGATGTGCTAAGCTAGCCTCTTTTCTCTCATAACTCTACAACAAATGCCTTACCAAATCGTGCTTCCCTGATTATTGAAAGACTGCCTCTGTGATACCAGTATTCAAGAATTCTGGAAAAAAGAACTGACCCGCTCAATTATCACTGTAACAGCTCCCTCCCTCTCTTCGTGAATATCAATGAATCGTCAATCAGTAGAGTCAACCACGACGTAAATTCTAAACCTCTCTCTGATCGTCAGTATGGATTTTGCAAGCCCGTTCGACAGTCGATATCCTTACGATCATCTATGACCTCATATACGCGGCACTGGACAAGTCAGGCGAAGCTAGGGCGTAAGCACTTGATATATCCAAAGCATTTGACAAAGTCTGACATGAAAGTCTTCTGATAATTACATCGTACGGTATTACTGGACAAATACTTACTATAATGAGATCCTTCTTCGACAAAAAGATCCAGTTTATTTTAAATGGTAATATATCCAATCGCAATGCCATCAATGCGAGTGTGCCCATGGGCCCTTTATTATTACTGTTCTTCATAAACAACTTCCTTGATGAAATATGTGTCTGAGATGGGTAAATTTGCTGATAGTACTACGCTTTATTTGAGACATGTTTGAAATACGGATGCACACCTATCTACGGCAATGCCTGAAACCTTAGAAAATGACCTCGAGTTTGTAGTGGAATGAGAATGTAAACTGATGATCACAGTTAGCGCTACTAAGTCAAATATCCTTGTTTTACTATTACAAGAAACCCTTTCAACTACCGACTGCCATGGCTAATAGCAGTCTACATGAGAGTTCATCATTGAAAATCCTCGGCCTTACATTCACAAAAAACATGTCAACCAAGTACAATCACATGTCGCATCGCCGAAATATTACATATACTTAAATGAAATATGCTCCGACGAACTCGTAGCACTGGTGTGCCCTCGACCCCTCCCTTACTTACCAGACAAGAAGCAAAATCCAACCGCTTCACTGTAGAGATCCGCAGATACCAGAAAGTCTTCTACTCTTATAGTTTCATCTCTCTAACTGATAGGCTTTAGAATTATTTCCTTGTTTCGTGCTTGTCAAACTATATTATAATGCAGAAATTTAAATGTCATGCGAAGAGACATCTCGCTGCTAAACTCATCTACTTAAAGTGTTCCTGTAGGAATGGTCCCTAATATACAGTAGCATATTTTCTGTCAGTAGCTGTTTCGTACTAAGATGTTTGGATAATTTTAGAAAAAAAGTTATTACCAATTTATTTTTTGGTTAGAATTTCGAATAGGTAATTTTCGGAAACCTTTTCCTTTTTTAAAGTCCAGTGCTACATGCTATATGGAATAACATTGAAAACATAAGCAAAATATATGGCAACTCTAGTCCCACATTATTAAGCTATTATAAAATGTTTTGTTATAAAATTTCTATTTGGAATATAAAAACAAATATATATATAGATATATATATGTATATATATATATATATATATATTATCTTATTAGCCAGACTGATAACATTCATATATATACATGTATATATATATATATATACATATATAACATGAGGCATACGAATCTATTCATAATATATATGCATATATATATATATATATATATATATATATATATATAATTCTATGTGTGTGTATGTGTGTGTTCGTAAGTGTGTTTATGTGTCTTTGGTGTGTCTATAAAGAATACATCGAGATATATCATGCTATATATACATATAGCAATATATATACGCATAACAATATATATATATATATATATATATATATATATATATATATATATATATATATATATGTATATATATATATATGAGAATAGTAGAGGAGACTTAAATTTAGAACAAGTGTAAGCAAACAGACGCGGACAGATCGGAAACGGGACAAGTGTGGTGGACCGAGGGATATGATGGTAACAATCTACAAAAATTCGACCTAAACTCTTATAAGTGGAAAATTTCAACCACGAAACTATGAAGTTCCGGTATCCACATCGACCAAACAGGAAGAGGCGAGATATTTTGGGATTATTTTTCTCTTTTACGACAAATTGTAGCGAACGAGTATTTCCCAATATTAGCCAAAATTTGCCTCATAGCATTTTTATTTTAAACCCGTCGGCTTTTGCGGCGAATCGATATTCGATTGTTACGAAACTTTATTCTGTTTTGTTGCGAATCGAATATATTTATTGGTTGAGGTTGGGGGTCTAGATGAATATTTTACTGTCTGCAGCGGATTTAGATCTACAGAATTAAATTATGTCATAGTGCAATGCAAATTCTCTTATATATTTTAAATACATAAAACATTGCATAACTTGGGATGATATTATTTTAGTGTTTAGGTTGATAGTGTTCATAGCCAAATAAAGAAACGTATTAGGGTTCGATTTACTAGATCGTTGATCAAGATTTATCTATTTATTAATAATTGATATAATACAAGCTTAATAGTATATGAATAAGAAAAAGAAATGCAATTTATCATGTGAAAATGGAGGTTTCGTTTATCTTATATAAGCGAATAAACACAAACATGTTTATTTTCTAAGGAAGTGCAGCTCTTAGCTGAATTTAGGTTTACATTCAATGTCACAATCGTAGTTCTTTCTTAACAACCCCACAACAGGGAAGGGTCTAAAATCAATCTATTATACTTACTTTTTCTGCATTGCATCTTTTGCGATCGGGCGATCCTCTCTTTTAAATAAAGGGTGATAACGTACGTAGAAGTTTCATTTTGCAGCAAGCTGTCATACTGATTACACATAACCCCTGCAATTACGAAATAGCCCGCCATATTGTTCTGTAGAGCCTAATAGTCTCTAAACTCCAATGATCTGACGAGAATCGTTGTATCAATGTGATTACGCATTATTTACAAAACATAATACTGTAACATCTGAACATTTACAATTATACAAACTCAGCAAACAGTGCTCAATTTGCAACAAAGTATTTATATCAAAGCGATTCAAATTGTAAAGAAATAAAATAAATAGGTAAATACTTTCGTTTCATTTATTCAAGGGAAGAATTTAGCTTACAAATATTTCTAACGCTGAGAAGAAAGAGAATATGTATTGTTTTCAAAATATAATAATTGTTACAATCTAATATATAAAGTAGAGACGTGTTTTCCCCTGTACCTTCTCGGAGTATAGGAAAATAACCATATACAAAACAGGCTACTAAACTCACCGCTATACTACACTTATTCACTCGAGCGTGTTTTAGTAAAGTTGTTATTATTTTTTCCAACCTAACACTCAATATTACATTTGGCCCACCATCAACGTCTCTCCGAAAAACCAACTCCATATAGGTGGTAGCAAAGACTTTTCTCCCTAACAATTGTGTACTGTGACTACACTCATCGACACCGGGAAGTAATAACACAGTTTACTTTTCACAAAACAGTCCCTCCTTATTTATTATTTGCCTGGTATTAATTTACTACATAATATAAAACAATACGCAAACAAATAATGACCGCTCCCGTTGAATCCTATGATATTCCGCGAATATCAGATTACGTTCTATCTAATTCTACCTTCTACATTTAAATTCATTCCGGAATTAAGCGAATGAAATTAACGAACACAGTTCCTGCAACATTTAATGATTCAACATGGCGGATAACATTTCTTGATCGAATCGACTTCCTATTTAATTCATTAAGCACTAACATACTGGTAGACGCGGATACATTTACATTTTCAAAAACATACACCTTAAACACGCATATTATAGAAAAATTGCCCAAATGAATTTACTTCATCCAAAAATGACCTACACTGCGTCATTGTTGAAGTTTCCATTTGGTCGGCAGAATGTACATGTTAACATAACACGCATGTCAACAAACAACCATAGCGTTATTAGCCTATTTGCACATTTATTTGAAAATCTTAAGAGTGGAGCCGTGGGTAAGAAGGAAGGTTTAATGATCGACACTTTCGGCGTTCGAACCCATTCGACTCTGCCACTTTTTTTTTTTAATTTACAACATTCGCCAACACGGTATAGGGGGTGGGGTGGAGAAAGAACTATAGGCCGTTTTTTTTCATTCGACGTCATGCAATAGGTACTAATTTCTCCCGTGCAACGCCGGGCGACGGGTTCCGCTAGTTTTCAATAAAGAAGAGTCATATTATTTTTACTTCACTTAATAATATTACATTCACAATGACAGTTATATTTACGTGAAAATAAAAATAGATTTTTTGCTGAATATTTCGAAACCTTAGATAAATGCATTATTTTTAACGAAATATCATGATTAAAAATAGATTATGAAGATAGCTAGAGAAAGCAGACATAGCATGATAACAGAGTAAAAATAGTAACGCAATTCGTACAGAAGGAAAATACATTCAATCAAAGATCAACATCATGTGTAGTTGGAATATACTTAAACACGAGACTCAGCTTATCTTTATACCAAGTAAAAGTGTAATTGAACACTGGATTTACTAGGTTGACAGAAAACTGACATATAAACTAATCAAAGTAACACGCGGGAAAAAACTGTCATGATGAAATATTCTTATTTTAGGAAGGATCTGTTAAGTAAGAAAGAAGTGTTTTGAAGAAGTGAACAATAATGTAAAAGAGAAGAGAGAGTATATAACTATGTTCTCCTGTTTAGTGAAGTAAGAAGATTAGCGATAATTAAGATAATAAGAGAAATAAGAAAAAAAGAGGACAAACAATATTAGTGATAGCAAAGAAAAACATAAATCAAAATGATTAAGTAAAAAGAACATTAGAGCGAGGGATTTGCAGGATAAGCGATATATAATACATACGCATATATATATATATATATATATATATATATATATATATATATATATATATATATATATATATATATATGTATATATATATGTATATATATATATTTGGGTGTCATGTATATTGGTGTATATTTGCTTTGAATAAACTCGTTAATATTTATATATATATATTTATATATATATATATATATATATATATATATATTTATATATATATATATATGGGTGCTATGTATATTGGTGTATATTTGCTTTGTACTAGAGTAGTCATTCAGTACAGAAACACATAATTACAACCCTATATATATAACTTTATGAAACTTAACTCGAGGACAAGTCTGAAAAATATTCGGTTCAGAATACAGTAAGTCTGAATCTACTTATCTTCTAAAGATACAACGAATAAATAAATAGGTTTATCTATATAACACTATGCTGCTTCGTCATTTACATGTATGATATATTACATAAACGCCTTCGGGTGTCAGTAAGTGATATAATAACATACAACATGACAGATTTTGGACCTGGCATGTACGTATATCGTGACAAATCTTTCCACCATTAAGTAGAACACTTATACGAAATGACACTTGACAACAAGAGCAAGTGCGGGTTAAATATAGTATGCAATCTTAAGATTCACTGTGAAAGTTATAATCAAAACAGAGGCTACAAAACAACAAAGCAATAAATCATTATAGGAAAATGTTAATATTCCAGAGATATATCATTAATATATATATATATATATATATATATATATGATGTGTTTCTATGTAATTATTTTAAAGGTGATTTTCAGCTTGTTGTTATTGAGCTTATTATTATTTTAATTGTTTCACTTCCTAAGTGATTAAGATGCAGAAAAACTGCATTATTAGTCGTCCTTAACGTCAAGGACCGTATTTTTCGTTTTTTAATATATATATTAATTGTATACGTACAGAAAAGTAATCCATAGAACGCGTTTCTGGCTCACAACCGTAATCAGCATCGCTAACTTATACAGTCCAGCGTTCTACCATTAGGCCAAGACGCTCTGTGTAGAAATATGTACGATTTTTATCACCCAAGTATGTAATGTAGTTCTATGTAATTATTTTATAAGTGATTTTATACGAACATTACGTTATTATATATATATATATATATATATATATATATATATATATATATATATATATATATTAATGTAATTCTCGTGAGGAAGTAAATATAAAACGACCTTTTCAGACAAAATAAAAAATGACATAAATGTAGGTGTTCCCAATTCACCTTTATTGTTTCTCATTTTCAGAAACGACCTCCATGATGACATTGTGCCGGAGATGGGTATATTTTCTGGGTAAAACCGACGCGCACTTTTCTGAGGTAATGGCTGAATCATAAGAAAGTGACTTCCAGTCTTTTAATGAATGGGGTTATAAAAAGATAATTACATTTAATGCTCGAAATACGAATCTTCTTTTATTTAAACACCTACAAGACGCCTCTTCAAGCACCGATTGCCATGCCAAATAACTCCCTTCCTTATAGTCTAACGTTCAAACATTCTGGCCATACATTCATAGATAATATTAATTGGAACAAATATATAAAATATATTGCTAAGTTTGCTGCAAAGAAAATGGGGTCTCCCTCTACCGGGAGTATCCTATACTTCTGCAAAGACCATCAGCTCATGCTAAGATGGAGTTCTGTTGCCACACCTGTTTAGGGGCTTCGCAAAGCATCTATTCCTGCCTTTACAGAGAACGAAACCGACTTTAAAATATCGTCGGGGATGCTCTCTTCTCTGCCCCACGGCCTTTTTTTAACATATGAGAGGTTGCTAGACTTTCTCTACTCTATATTGATGTTTATTGTAGGAGTTCGACTTGGATCTAATAGATGTAGTTCCTCTGTAAAACTAATTAATTTTAAATCGCCAACGACTTCCTGGAACAATGCGGAAAACGTTCTTCAGTGAGTTTCTCCACTGTCTTTTTAAAATTCTCTTCTTTCTGTAGTTATATTTTTTATTTGCCTTTGACAAATGATTATTGTTCGACGCAGAATCGAATACGTTCGTGAAACATGTGAAACCTATGGAACATTTATTATCTTTTTTTGATTTTCATACAAAAAAGACCAGCAGAAAAATTGAAAACATAAAAAAGGTATAATTAAACAGACGAATTTTGTTATTTTTAACTATGTTTGCATATATATATATATATATATATATATATATATATATATATATAAACCCTGTGTATCGCTTTATTGCAGGTCAATATTTTTTTAATTTTGAAATTGCTATGAAACGCAGAGAAGTGAAATTTGGTACAATGGAAGAGCATAACAAAGTGCCTTATTTCCCTGATTTTTGTGGAATTTGAACAAATATTTTGAAAGTTATGCTAATTTTTCTATTTTCTGGTAATTTTAAGTGTGTATCACTTTATTGCAAGTGTCTAAAAATGTATATTTTCGGTAATAAAACAATATTCTAACTTTATATTTCTATTTATATGAAATAAAGAACATATCCAGTAACAATATTAACCAAAAACAAGAACGAATTTCACATTATTTTGTTTAAGGAAATATTTATTTATCATCATAACTCCCATGCTTCAAAATCACTTTGAATAGCCTCTTGTCAACTGATGATGTCAATCGGCGGATTTGAGATGATGTGATGCTATAGGAAACTTCCAAAATCTTCCTCCAAATTTCATCCTTCGACGAAAATTGAACACCTCCTTCATAAACTTTCATCTTTATTATTGACCAGAGCTGCTCAATTGGATTTATATCTGGAGAACAAGGTGGCCATGTCATCAAATTTTCTCCACTAATGACTAATGACTTAAGGTAGGATGCCGTAGCCTTGGCTGAGTGGGATGGCGCATTGTCGTGCATAAAAATCAATTTGCGGTGACGCGCCAATGGAAGGTCATCAAGCCATGGTGACAAATGCTCATTTAAAAATAAAATATAAGACTGGCTTGTCAGTTTGACACCTTCTGGCACTCAAAATGATCCAATTAGTTCAATGCAGATTATTCCAGCCCAAAACATGACACCTCCACCTCCCTGTTGACGACGGAATCGATGAGGGGTAGGGAATCCAAGAGGACTCCAAACTTTGGCCCACCCATCTGGTCTATCAAGGGTTGCTCAGGCCTCATCGGTGAAAAGAACATTTTCAAAGCTGGTTTTCATGTATTTCTGAGCCCAAGCCAAACGTTTTTCCTTATGAGTTTGGTTTAAAACCGGTCTTGCTATGGGCTTAATGCTTCTTGCAATTTCGTTTAAGACATTGCAGCGTGTCTTTCTGGACAAGGAAGATATTCCAGCCTTGTCAAATATAGCAGCACTGTTGCTGCCCGGCTGCTTGATAAGTTGACGGCGAATCTTTCTAACATCACGAGCAGAAACTGACTTTCTTGTGTGTTTGTCCTTCCTTGGTTTGATGTTTGGATTTTCAACGAATGAAGACAATGTTCTTCGATCTCTTCCAAGCTCCTTGGCTAGATCTACGAGAGATAAACCTTCTGCAAGGCCTGCAACAACACGTCCTTTTCACTAGCTGTCAATCGACCCTTTCTAGGCATTTTGGGAGACCTGCAATAAAGTGATACACACTTTAAATGAACAGAAAATAGAAAAATTAGCATAATTTTCAAAATATTTGTTCAAATTCCACAAAAATCAGGGTAATAAGGCACCTTGTTATGCTCTTCCAGTGTACCAAATTTCACTTCTCTGCGTTTCATAGCAATTTAAAAATTTTAAAAATATTGACCTGCAATAAAGCGATACACAGGGTTTATATATATATATATATATATATATATGTATATATATATATATACCCTCGCACCCTTATATGAACCTACTTCATTACTACTTTATTATTGGACTTATTTGAGTATATATATATATATATATATATATATGTGTGTGTGGGTGGGGGGTGTCTGTGCAAATGTGTTACATCAGATGTTAAACTAGTAAATAAATGACTTCATAAATATCTATAAGACTAAGTAGTTATTTGTGTTTTTTTTACAAATGCCAAAATTAAAACATTCAAAGTGTTCATGCAGCATAAAAAGAATAACATTTATTTTACAATGTCTTTTTTGCTTATACTTTTATTCACATTATGACACTATTTTATAGAACACCTACTTATTTCTAGCTATACTCAAAAACGCATGTTTGTCCTCGGAATCTTCTAAATTATTTCTTTTCTTTAGCAAATAATGTCTGTGAATATTGTATAGCATATTTCGTGTATTCTAATTTTGATATGATCACTAACAGCTAATTAGAATCCGTCGACACTAAATTTAATTATGCACTAATATACTGAGATATATATTCTTGTTTCTGCTGATTCTCACGAGTTGACCCATGCTATTTCAAAATGTAATTATGCACTAATATACTGAGATATATATTATTGTTTCTGCTGATTCTCACGAGTTGACCCATGCTATTTCAAAATTTAATTATGCACTAATATACTGAGATATATATTCTTGTTTCTGCTGATTCTCACGAGTTGACCCATGCTATTTCAAAATTTAATGATCTAAATAAAAAATACAAAATATAAAAAATAGAATATATAAAAAATAAATAAAAATAAAATAATAAAATAATAAAATAATAAAATACAAAATTAAAATAAAATATGAAAATTAAAATAAAAAATACAAAATTTTAAATAAAAATAAAGAACTAAAATAATTGAAATTAAAATGAATATAAAAATAAAAATTGAAAACAACATAGAAATAAAAAGAGAAATAAAATAAAATTAGAAAATAAAGGTTGAATAGTATCAAGGTTTTTTACAAGGGTTTTTTAGGAAAACATCTTGCAAAAGGATGTGTAGGATAAGAGGGTAGGAGAAAGAGCATAGGGGAAGATATGGACAAAGATAATTTGAGGGGGGATAAAAAACACCTCATAAATAATATCTAGAATTTTTCACAACGGGTACAAATCACTGAAAATGGATGTATATAATTTTCTGCGAATATAAACAATATACAGTGACCAAATAGTAAGTCTCTAGGATTTCTGAATCAACACGACATGTGGCTCTGCACATTGAGTCAAGTATCAGAAACCTACTTGCATACCAGTCGGGAATGTATCCTCAACAATCCGGCAGAGACTGGCCATTACGGTAGTTTTTTTTTTTCTGTCGGGCTGAGATATTCGTATTGTCAAGCTCTAAGACATCCCCGTCCCAGACCTTTCCTTCCTGATATAGGAATGAGTTAGTTAATAGCTAACAGCCTGGGGCGCCCTCGCCGGGGAATTCCGACAAGGCGGCTCATACCATCTTTAGGAGCCAGGATACACTTGTGTGCTAGTTTATTCTTCCCACGTGTAGGCTACATTTTCCTGCAGTGGATGGGAAGTAAATAAGGTGTCTATATCCACTGACAAACACTTAGATGTTTCTGGACAGTTAGCAGATAGAATAATTGTTACTCCTCAGAATATTTTCATAGGTTTGAAAATGATGAATGGAAAAACTTGATTTGATTACTTTTGAAGACAGTTCACGATAATAATTGTTGACATTATATTTGAAGACGACCATGGTGCAGTTTGCAAAGATGCAAGTCTGTAAAATTGTCTTCCTCACATGAGAAGTACTTAGGAAGAAACAATATTCATAGATATTCGGTTTAATGTGCGGCACACGAAAGATGAAAGCAATTGTTAATTGTCAGATGTACTAGAGAGACGAGTTTTGTTGTTAATATCTTAAATGAACGAAGTAGAGATGACGGTTCAGTCCAACACCAACCATGCTAATCACGCCCAAAACAGCTTTTCTATGGGGAAAAAATATGTAGTGAACTTAGGAAATCAACCACTAGATTACGAAGTCGATTCTGTTATTAATAATAGCGTAAATACTGCATTGAGGCAAACCTCAGCAGATGTAGCAACAGTACTCTATTTGGGTTTGTAAATGATTTCAGTCTCCACTCACTTATTACACAATTTAAAAGTGATTACAGCCAAAACGTAACCCTGTTTACGAGGTGTTCAGCCATTTGGCTTTGTAAAATAATCGAGTAAGTAATAATAACAACAAATCCGATTGGTTAATAAGCGATAGTAAACACCACTTTGATATAAAAGCAATCACAAACAATACATCAATATATTTAGCTTCATAATTTCTTTCCTGCTATGAAAAATTAACATTCATGTTTGAGATTACTTGTCATTCAAATACTAAAATCTAACAAAGTACTGAGCACTGTACAAGTATATACTCTCAATATATAAATACAATGTATTGCATAACTTTATAGCATTATATGTGTATATACATGTAATGGTAATATATATATATATATATATATAGTTTGACAAAATTAAATTCATAGAAAACATACATCTACCCAAAATTCGCAATGAAACGCGCATAAGGTATAGGAAAATAAATATTAAATTTTAATAAGTTACTTTTATGTGTAAAATTTTAGATGTAAAACAAACCCATCACTGTTCTGAATTGAAGAGTTTGTTAAAACCATGGAAAATATTGACTTCGTACTAATACACCATGCTCTATAATATGTAAATATTAGATATAAATATATATATATATATATATATATATATGTTGATATATATATATTGATATATATATATATATTGATATATATATATATATATATTGATATATATAGATATATATTGATATATATATATATTGATATATATATATATATATATATATATTGATATATATATATATATATATTGATATATATATATATATATATATTGATATATATATATATTGATATATATTGATATATATATATATTGATATATATATATATATTGATATATATATATATTGATATATATATATATTGATATATATATATTGATATATATATATATTGATATATATATATATATATATATATATTGATATATATGTTGATATATATATAAATATTGATATATATATTGATGTATATATATTGATATATATATATCAATATATTGATATATATATATATATATATATATATATATATATATATATAATGTAATCCACAAATACAGAGGTTCGTTGTATCACAGCTCTTCAGTGCGGTTCCATAAACAATTGCCTCACGCCGGGATCGAAACTAAACCGTCTAGACAACAGTGGCGTGTTTAAACATCTCTGTATCATCTCTGGCTTGTGCTGATACTAAGTAAAATTATAAAATACGCTAATAGCAGTTGAGGATTTTATTTACCAGAACGATCGTTGTCTTCTCGTTTAATGTGTATCACTATTACTGTCAATTCAAAGCTATAGTAACATTCATGTTGGGACGAAAATGGCAGTAATTGCGCTTTGAGCCGATAATGCTTATTATATACACTGTATAGAAAGGGTTTCTGGCTAAAGACTGGTGTGTATTGCAGCATGTGCTCCGATATTCATAAGCCTTTTTCACATGGGAAGTAAAGCCTGAACGGCTTTTTAACCCAATCAACCTGTTTGCCTCTGCCCTGCAGAGAATTGATCACAATTAGCTTAAGTCCTACATTGTGATACTTTGCACCGTTAACGAGACCAGAATTGAAGAAACATACACACCCATAATTATCACACGAAAATTAACGAGATGATGTATCCCTGATTCTTATTTCCTGACAGTTCGCTTGACTGGTGACAACCTAATAGCGTGCTCTAGGAATATGTTTGGGCTGTTGCCAATTGTACGCCACAACTCGTTTGTGTAAAGCGCGAGAGTTTCAGACATCGCTTTCTATATCTTTATCACTGGCTGTACATACACTCGAACCAATTATTGTACATCTAAACAAAATCCTTCACTGTCCATTCGTATAACAGCTCATAGCGATAAATATATTAAGGGTGATAGTTGTGTTAACTTAGTTAACCCTTAAGAAAGCAAGTTGCCACTGTTAACGTTAGGGGCTGCTCATAATTAAGGTGAACGTTTATGGGGCAATCCTAAATTGGGAGCTGTGCATCGAGTTGCTTTTTCACATTAGTTTTAAATTTCTGCATGTCGGCACAGTCAGGAAACAAAAGGCATGAGGGGGAGGGGGTCCAAAGCTCGGTTGCTTGAGGAAAGAAGCTATTGGAGTAGAAGGCTCTCCAGCATCTGGGGGGGGGGCTTCTACAGTTAATGGATTGAATGTAGCTGATTGGTCGAGTGTAGAAGCAAGTTCATCGGAGCTCACTTCATTGAAGTACTTACAAAATAAGCACAAGGATGAAACATTGCGACGATGGGATAGAGGCTGGAGCTTAGTGGATAATTAGGGACCTATTAGATGAGAGACTTATGCTGGGACCTTGTCGAAGGGGGAGATATTGATCGATAGTGTACCAGTCCAGATGGGACTACAATACTCCATGCATGGGCGGATGGTGGCTTTGTAAAGATATCGGATATTTTAAGGTGCGATATGTTTTCTAGCACAGTAGAGACAGCCCACTTTCTTTGCAGCAACCGTGGCAATGTCTTCTAAGAATTTGTTTCAATTCATGTTACCTTTGAATGGTAGGCCGAGGAATTTGAACTTTAGATTTTCAGGGGTGGTGTTATGTGCCATATCAATTGGTGGGTAAAAAAGTTTCTTGTTTTTCTTGAAGCAGCATTAAATGTTACGATCAATTTATGATCCAATTCCACTGTCAACTAGAGGTCACTTCCCAAGGCTTCAGCCATTGCTTCGGATATTTTCGCATCTGTTTTACCAATATAACAGTAATAGAGTGTGGTGTCGTCAGCAAATATTCCCATCTCAGACACAATGTTATCAGGGATAGTGTTTATGAAACTCAGGTACAATAAAGATCAAAGGATCGATCACGGGGGTTCCCCTGTATTTATGTCATAGTGTTTCGATGAAAGGTCATCGAAGAAAACCTGAATCTTTCTTTTGGATAATAAATATCTTATTATGTTAAATATTCGTCCAGTAATACAATATGAATTAATTTTTATGAGAGGCCTTTTATGTCAGACTGTTAATGGCTTCATATACATCAAGTGTTATCGCCTTAGCTTCACCTGTCTTGTCCAGTGTAGTGTATATGTGTTCAGGGGTGACGGTTTATATATCTATAGTGGACCGTGATTGCCTAAATCCATACTGATTTTCAGAAATAGGTTTAGCATTTACGAGATTATGGACTATCGCTAGATTGATTAAAGAGTCAAAGATTTTAGTGAAGCGCGGAAGTAGACTTATTGCGCGATAATTTTAAAGGGCAGTCTTATCTCCACTTCTTAGATAAGCAAGATTCGTCAAGGCATTAATTGTAGTGTTTACAAAGGACACAGTTTACTTCAGCTAAACATTTATTTATTACTATAAGATCAGGCCCACATGTTAGAGAGATGTCAAGGATTCTTACGATACACCGGACATGGGATACGGTGATGCTCATGGTCATTAAATGTAATTTCAATCCTAAATGGTAAATTTGGGAGTGAGTGGTTTGCAGAGTCTAAATAGAGTTTAAGGCGAAACGCTGGACAAATAGTTCAGCCTTATCAGTTGCCGTACAAATGACATCATGCAGGTTGGATAGCGAGGGGAATTGTTGAAGAGTTTCCAGAAATCAGGAGTGCATAGTTTCTGTGACAGAATGCGTGTCCTGGTTGTCTTTGTATACTTTCTAAACTGGAGGAAAATATTCGTTATGTCAGAAATCTGATCGCATGGTTTACTATATATAAATAAGTGGTGCCATCTGCTGCATGAACAACGTTCATTTCTGGACACCATATTTACCGTAAGCATTACAACACTGCCTGTCTTTGTTTAACAAACATGAAGGAATAGAGGGAGACCCCCGTTAAGCCTCGAGACATAATAGATAACCCATTTTAAGGATCCTGCGTTGGGAGTATATTAAGAATCAAGGGTCACGGAATCGCAACTATACTCATTTTAAAACGAAGGCAAGGAAAATTCTTTCTTGACTAGAAACTATGGCAGAGAAAGGGGAAAGAACTCTGACATACATAATATGATATCCCTAAATGATCACCAATTTACAACTGACAAGACTAAACCTCCGTTAACTTTGAAGATTAACGCCGTATCCCACAAATCTATGTAGTGAGTAAACCCGGACTGTTATTAGTATAAAAAGGAATTGTACGTCCATATTTGATAAATATGTTCCTCGTAGTTATAGCATGGTCAACTATTGATACATTTACATTTCTAATAATTGATAAAGGACAGCTCAAGAACTATAATTAAATGTTCAATCAATTATTTATTTTGTTAATTAATTATCGAAATGAAAACCTTCGATTTTTCTCAAACATTAACTACACGGTTCGATCGATACTTTTCATCGGCCTTTATTGTCTGCAAAATTTAATCAAACAATAAAATCCGTTGTACAAATTGCCTCTAAAACGCGGCATTATCAATAACGCTTTTTATTGTATATTGGATTGATTATTTTTGTTTAATTAGGACTTACATCTTTCTAAGACATTCCTGATTATTTTGTATTTCAGAGGTTTTAAATTTATCAGCCGGTTCCACAAAAATTAGCCACAAGCTATTTCAACTATTCGTAGAAAAAATGATAAATTGAAATACTTATTATTTATAAGAATTAAATTAGCCTTTTTGTCTAGTAGAATATGTTATGAAAATTGATTTTAGAGTTCTGAACTTATAAAAAAATGCCTCGTACTAGAAGGATTACTTCTTCACTAAAAAGTAAAGTAGTTAATCATTCCAGACTGAGACAATTTTTATTTAGGTTGAAATCAAGAGTAGTATATTTTAGGAAGCTGGATCTTACGCTCTCAAACTCTGCACTCGGTTTAAATGCCTGTAAGAGAGACACACCAAACCACATATTTTCGACGTTTAATGTTTCGGTACTTTCTTAGATAAGGACCCACGCTAAAATCGACTTGGTGTCGGTAATTTCCGTATGTTTACGTAAACCGCCGAAACGACCGAAGCGGTGAGATAATCAAATTGTGAGAAAATAAGCAGACGACATGTCAACATTTTAACCGATTGAAACGCGAAAGTAATGCACTGAATTTTCACGAGCTATCACTGGCTATTCCGTCTACCGAAGGAGTGGTTTACTTTTGTCAGGAACAAAAACTAATCGCAAAAGAAAATAAAAAAGGTTCTGGCAAAATAAATAAATATTTAAAACCTACCCTTAACGCTAACCCTGACAAAACCCAAAACAAATTTCAGTAAAATAAAACTAACCCTAAACCTAACTAGGGTATGTTTACCTAGATTAAAAACCCAAACTTAATTTCAGTACAAAAACACTTAAAAATATGATTCATCACATGTTTATTTTTATTTCTTCGTCAAAAAAATAAATATTTCTTCCATACAATTTGACTAAATGTATTATTTGATTTTTTCTTTAATTTTCTACTTTAAATGTTGGTTAATGTTTGTTGTTTTTCACTTGTAAATCCAGCCTCGTTTTTGATTTTTTTGACATAGGAAGTTCAACAGACTTGGCGTCGTAGTTGTTGGCGGTTTACGTAAACATTCGGAAAGTACCGATGTCAAGTCGATTTTAGCGTGGGTCCTAATCTAAGAAAGCACCAAAACTGCTGCTAAGTGTTCATAAATGATGGGTTAATATTTGGCGTAAAATCTTTAATAATGACTCTCTAGGAGTTAGGCACAAGGCCAGTTTTATCTTACTTTTACAAGTAAGATGTGACCCAAGGTCGGGTCGGGAAAGTTGGGTTTGAAAAGCCAGCGCCCGAGAGGTGAGCACTCTCGCCATTAAAAATTGCCTGGGCAGCCCCGTCGGCATTCCCCGGTAGGGGCGCCTCAGGCGATTAGTTAAAAACTAACGCCTGCTCAAAGAGTGAGAAGGCAAAGCCTGGGAGGGTGGACCTCCAAGAACTGCACATGACAGACCCATAGACCGGCGTAAATCAAGCCCCGAAGGCCAAGACAATACCAGTTTAGGGGTGCAGTATCCATCGGAACATATACTACACTTTGATCTTAGCCAAAAGGCTAAGAAAAAGTTTAATGATGTGTAAACTAACACTTATCAAGACAAAAACACTTTCAAACTTAAGGGTGAATGAGATGAACAGATTGCCAGTTAAATGATCATCAATACTATAAAAGGATTGAAAATATACAATATATTAAAACAATTAAAAACTACTGGCAGTATTATAGAAATTAAATAAAATTAGAATTAAAATCGTAACATGGATTTCATGGCTCAGTAGATGAGTACACAGGGGTACTCAACAATTTCCGAGTAACGGTGGATGTGTCATGAGAGAGTTAAAGCCCATTGAATTAATAGGAAATTATTTCAATGAATGTCAGCTTACTTATTTGGCCTCACTTAAAAAATGAGAGTAAAAACACAGAAAACAGTTTTTTAAAAGAGGTGTTATTATGAGTGCAAAATGACTTCCAGGTTATTTACGCTTTATCCTTCTACAATATGTATTAGTATTTTCTAGTCATGAATTCTAATACTGTGTATTTTTCGTTTATTAGATAAAAAAAAGAACTCACATTATACTCTGTTTTTTCCTATCATGTACTTTAATCCTCACATTTTTATCAGAGATATTTCTGACAAAGGAGTGAATGACGATTTTTATTCTTTATCGTTTTTGTAAAATGTCTTCAATATTAAAGTAATTAGACGCATAAAATTAAGTAAAATCTCCTACTCTCTTTTACACGATGTCAGACGCGATCTCAGACGCACGATATCATCGCACCCCCTTTTATCAAACTCAAATATACTCATCGCATTTTTACAACTTAAGTAAAATAGAATAAAATCAAACATATTTCCTTTTGATAGATATTCGCTGCGAACGCAAATCCCACGATACTACTTTTCCCTCTTTGATGAAAATGAAATATAATTACCCAACTACTCTGAGTGATATAATTTCAGAATATACAGTGTGTAGACAACTATCTCTAAAAACCTACGAGGAGTTTTTGAAGAGACACACATAAACTACAACTTTATGAATATGGTTGCATGCTCGCAATAATAGGAGTTGTTACTCTCCAATTCATCGGTTATGGCGTCGGGATTTTGAGTTAAATATTACTCTTGTCCGGAATTCGAATGGTACAACCGATTTGAATAAGTATATATACACTGATGATTCTTAAATAATGAAACGTGTATGTCCGTACATAAGTAAAAAATTTTTACATTGTTTACTCCAAACAAGGCAGGCCGCCACTGTAGACGTAAGGGGCTACTGGGAAAAAGGATGAAAGTTTGGAGGGTCAACCTAAATTGGAAGTTGTGCAGCAAAATGTCTATTTACATTAGTTGCAAATGTCTGCATGTCAGTACCGACAGAAGAACAGGGAGCAGGGAGGGAATTCAAGAGTCGAGCAGCACAACAAAAAAAGCTTTTGGGGTAAAAAGCTCTTCGTCATCTGGAGACTTCCACAGTAAATGGATTAGATTTGGCAGATTGTCGGGTTGGTCTAGTGAATTTAGGTCGTGGGGGCACTAGAGCAGCAAGTTCATCAGAGCACAATCCATTGAAGTACTTGTTAAACAGGCACAAGGAAGCAACATTGAGACGATGGGACAGGGCTGGAGTTTGGTGGATAGTGAGGGACTTATTAAGTTGGCGACTCTTTTTTGGACCTTAGTGAGGGAGAGGCTAGTGGATGATGCTCCAGCCTAGACGTGGAAACAATACTCCATGTATGGGTGGATGGTGGCTTCGTAGGATATAAGATGATGTCAGGTGTGAGAAGTTTACTAGCACGATAAAAGGAGCCCACCTCTTTTGCCGCAGCCCTATCTTCAATGTATTTATTCCAATTCATGTTATCTGTGAAAGTTAGGCCGATGAGTCTGAATGATAAACTCTCAGGTATGGTGTTATTTGCTATGACAATCGGTGGTTGAAGAGGTTTCTTGTAGTTATGAAGAAAAGTAGCTTTGTCTTTGCGTCATTAAAAGTTACCATTGATTTTTTACCCTAATCCACTAAAGACTGGAGGTCATTTGCCTCAGATATGTGCGCGTCGGTTTTTTCTTACATGACGAGAGTAGAGCGTGGTGTACTCAGCAAATATTCCTATCCTAGTTTTAATAAAATCAGAGAGGTCATTTGTGATAATCAGGAACAGTAGAGGCGCAGGGATGGATCCCTGGGGATACACCAGCATTTATGTAATGTTGCTTAGATAAACAGCAGTCGATGACAACCTGGATCTTTGTTTTTGTTTAGAAGGATTTAATTATATTAGATATTTGTCCAGTAATAGCATATGAGCACAGTTTTAGGAAAAGCCCTTTATGCCAGACCTTGTTAAAGGTCTTGGTTATATCAAGCGCTACTGTTCTGGCTTCACCTTCCGTGCGTTCGGAGATTACCGTTATGATATCTGCGGTAGACTGTGCTTGTCTAAATCCGTATTGATGATCAGAAAGGGTTTAGCATTAACTAGGTGCCGGACTACTGCTAGATTGATTAATGATTCAAAGATTTTAGGAAATGTCGGGAGTAGACTGATTGGGAGGTAGTTTAGAGGATCAGTTCTATTTCCAGAATTCCTGACGACTATAACCACAGGGAAACACAATTCAGCAAGGCATTAAATAATTACACACACACACGCATATATATATATATATATATATATATATATATATATATATATATTTAATAGATGTGGAAGTAACAGTACAATATAGAAGACAAATGCAAGTAAAAAAAAATGTTTTACAAACATTTGGTTTTTTATACACATATACTTCATCAAACCGGCTAGAAATAACATTTGGGCACTTCAGTGTAAGATGAATAAAAACGTAAAAATAATATTAGCAAGTTCAATTTTAGCATGGTCTGTTGGAATTAACCTTTTCGGGCGTGAAAATCTTGTCGTGTTTTAAGTCATCCATAAATTGGCGGAGACCAATTGACGACATGCATGCACCTTGATGACCGCTCACTCACTGTTGCTTGAAGCTACATTCCCGGAGGACAGCGTCCTTTTCAAGAAGAGTCTTGGTCGTAACACGATGTCTTCAAATGCGTCGCTTTACCTCTATGAACAACAGGAGCACTTTCTAACAGGTGTGTCCTATTTAGATACGTATCTAACTAGCATGAAGAGATATATGGTGAAAACAAAGATACAGTAGTGTGTGTTACATGATCTTGCTACGATATATCATAAAAAACACGCGTTGTACTTTGGTGCATGATCCACCTATTCTTTTTGATTGGATTGACAAAAACGAAAGTTAGTGTTTTTATACATATACATATATAAATATGTGTATGTTCATAACTATAATATTATTAATATCATAAGGTTGAAGCAAAGGTTCGTACGATGTGTTCAATTTTTTTTAAAGAAGATAATGATTTATGTTAGTTGTAACTTAGATGGAATAGTGCATTTTCAACTTGTCATTGATGTTGGCGTCATTAGAACTTTCGTGTACCGCGAACAACTTGATATGGTATCCGATAAGCAAGTTGATCATACTCAGGGTTTTTATGTGAGGCTACACTAATCATTTCTTAAAACAGCCTCAAGGATAAGCGTGAATTGTATAAATAGATGTAAGGTGAATTAAGATAGATATATCATAATATCGATTTTTTATTAGAATGTTTTAACTTACCCACTTTACGGATCAGGATGGCGATTGAAGGATTCGACGGCGAGGAAGTTCTGACAGATCCAGCTTACAAGCCAATATCAAAGATGTGTCTATTATGATCCACAGATAAACGCACTGCTTTATCTATTTCTCCACATTTAACCTTTGGCCCGTATCGATATTTAGGAAAAGACCATTCACCGTTTTCAAGCAATACACTATCGAGCTAGTTGACAAATTTCAAAACTAACAAAACACACTTAAAAATCACTTCCAAAAAAACACACCGAGACAATTATATACACTAATAAAATTACATTTTAAATAAAATGTAAATAAAATAAATATAGTAAATATAAACATATTCAAAAATCCTAAAACAAAATGTAAGAATAGACATTATTTTACTAAAAGGTATATCTATTACGAGGAACACCACAAAGTGGGCACCGCTTGGTTTGAACCGGTGATTAGTGTTTTTCCCCTCTTTCTAGAAGGATGCATCTACTAAACGGTGCTGAACAGTTGATATGTAACAATAAGCCGATTTCTACCCCAGACCAGAGATGATAATTTCTATGAAACCCGGTTACACACACCAGAAAATGTAATGTATAGTTGTAAATTAAATAATATATATATATATATATATATATATATATATATTTATATCTAAAAATCAATATACTACTGTAAGAAACAAAAAAAATATTATATATACTGTGATCTCATTCTATTCATTTTATTTATTTATTTTTTTTTTAAATGCATAAACGGTGACATATCTGCAAAGTATTGGAGAAATTGAATACTTAATAGACACTTCCCTCGTGTGTGTTCGTTTTCTCTGTACAGGGGTTGTGTAGAGACCCTGACATGACAATTTGAAATAAACCGTGACAAAATATTTTGTTAAAATGTGTGATGTCTTCTGAAGTCATGAAGCATGTACATCGGGTTGTGGACGAGACCACCCCATTATTAATAAAGGACAGCTTTGAATAACAAATGAGAAGCCGTTTACAATAAGGAACTGATAAAAAACATGAATAAACACAAAAGTAAATACTGACAGTCCGGCACCCAGGGTAAAAAGGACTTCTCAACCCGTCCATTCACCAGGCAGGAAAATGTAAGCAACGATGTAACCTTCCTTCCTCTGGAAGTGCCGCTTCAGCCATGACAGAGGCACCCAGAGTCAGCCATTAGGCCTCGATAAAAATGGGGCATCCCACCAAACCTTCTCTTTGATCGGCCTTTTTGTTCAGATCTAACTGTAGTATCTGTTTCGATTGATACTACACCGTTTAGACAGGTATCGTCTTATTATTTGGGCCTTGATTGTGCCGGTGTAACGGGTAGTCGTGTGCAGTTGTAGGAGATCAACCATCCCAGGTTTTGCCTTCTCCCCCTTTGAGAAGGGGTTAGTTTATTGCTAATCGCCTGATACGCCCCTACCGAGGAATGTCAACGGAGCTGCCCAGGCATTATTTGTAGGTAAGAGTTCTCATCCGCAAGGTCTCTTGCTTTTAAATTGCACGTTCCGACCTTGTGTCACATCTTACCGCTGTGGAGGGAGATTAAAAACGCTCATTTTCTGTAACAAGTATATAGAATTAATCTAACCACCCTTGCTGCAGAACATTTCCTGGGAGTTCTGCGTTCAAACTCATCGGCGTAACATTGACAAGCAATGAATTAGAATATGTGTATACAAGATAAAGTCAAGTCTGTTTCAAAGAAGCTGCCCCCCCCCCGTTTACCGGACTAGAAAAGTTACCACCCTTATCAGTATCTTATAGAACAACTATTGCCAAATGCATGGATCATTGTTTCAACATCCGGGCCTATGCATCAACTAATAGTCACTCGTTCTTTGGATAGCGTAAGAAAAAGAGTATCTAACCTAATAGATGCAGCACTATCTGGCAAGCACCAATGTTGCATCTCTGTTCTTGCTTTACAAGTTCTTTCGTGAAATGTGCTCCGACGAACATACTGCATGTGCACCTTTTACACATAACTACTTCTACCTAATCCGATTTGCAGCAAAATACAAACATCTGCATTGTAGAGTGTACCCGATGCCAAAACACTTCATACTCAAACACTACATAATTCCATATAACAAAACACTACAGTCAGCCGAGATGAAGAAAATATTAACGACTAACGCTAAACTCATACACAAAAATAATTGTAAACGCCGAATAAAAATCCTAGAAGCACTATATATAAGAAGAAACGACCTAGCATTAATAAAATAGCCTTTAACATCAGTAGTAATGTATAAACGTCTTCCATAATAAAATTAAATAAACCAAATTATAAAATAAATAAACAAACTTAAATAATAAACAATAAATATGAACATTAAATAAATAGAATCAATGAAAATATTAAATACACAAATAAACTAATAAACAACAGACTCAATTTACCCCTTTCTTTTCTTTATTCTTTTTTCAAAACTAGCGAGAAAATAATAGAAAGCAACAACAACATACCGAAAACAATCACGAAAATCGAAAGCGTACTAAAATGTTTTTCGAGGCCATAATGAACGAATAACCACCCGGAAAATTGCTCGCTGATTCGAGACAGTAATGAAAGAAATTACGAAACATGAGAAGTTAGTAGTCTTGAACCAGACTTTTATATATATATATAGCATCCACAGACTGTTTAGCTGAACTATGGTATTTGCGTTAATAAATTAACCGTCAGTTTAAAGTCCTACATTTTTATTTATTTACAAAGACTTTTTGCATTACAATATCAGGCGATATTATTTAACGATAGTGATCTAACCGCAAAATGGGGGTTTGTATAGACATCCACAAGCAGCCTGTTTTCGCTGTATCATGTCTCTTCAGTGCGGCCAAAGTAGCATGCATCTCCAGCCAAGAAGCGAACTTGCAACCATCTAGTTGAAAGTCGGTAGTTTTACTCACTCAGCTACGGGATTTATGTTCGCAAATGATACTTACAACGTCTTTATATAAACATTCGCCGTCAGTTTGCATTTGTGTATTTCTAAACAAAGAGCTTTGCATGATACTAAGTAAGCAGCAGCCGATATCATTTTATGATAGTGCATTAACCTAGACGTATATATGTATATATATATATATATATATATATATATATATATATATATATGTATATATATATATATATATATATATATAATTAGAAAAGTTAAAATTACAACGTATTTACGCTCTCATGTAACATCTCATGATCATTGACGCTCTTTTTTAAGGTGTACATTACTAGCCGTTATAATGAAAAAATTCAACATTAAAGACATATATCTAAAAGAGTCCAAGACAACACTACCTGAAGATGGTTTGACGAATCAAATCGAAAGTACTGCCGAATTGGGAACGAAAATAGAACAAAAACCCCACGGAACTTAAATACACCGATTCGATCGAAACACTAAATGGGCCATCCGGAAAATTGAAAAAAAAATGTCTTATTTCTACAGATCACATAGTGGCCGTAAGGATTAGGTCGTTGAATCTCGAGAGTGAATAGTGACTGAAGTCAAGTGAAGTCTAGTGATGTCTAGTGAAGTCTACTGAAGTCTAGTGAAGTCTACTGAAGTCTAGTGAAGTCTATTGTTTGAGCCATGTGACCAAGGAGACTCTTGTATGTGGCTACATTGATGATTCTTAAAGAAGATATTATGTTGATATCAAATAATATTTATTAAAAAAGTAATAATAATATATTATTTTATTTCCTTTAACAGCAGGACAATGTGCAACAGAAATATATAAAATGTTTCCATCTAAGTTTTAATGCAAGGTTCTCTTCCTTGTAAATAGAGCAATTATTAAATTTAATATGTTATTAAGAAAAAAATAAAGTTATTTATATCTCGTCTCAACGCCTGTAATAATAACTTCATTGGTGTTTTACATAGACAGCTATTTGTGACTGTAGCCGAGAAATCGAATCATGGGAAAAGCTGAGCAGTTGCATATATCAACATTAATGATTATTTATAAAGATGAATATATATATATATATATATATATATATATATATATCGTACATGTATTGTATTAGTATGTACATCTAGAATATATTCATAAGCACGTATGTATTCTGAATATATGCTTGATTGATAGTGGATCTTTGTATGTGTCCATGTTTAGATGTGTATGTATATCAATGTCCGTTTATTTATCTGTTTGTTTATTTAGGTGTGTTTGGGTATGTATCAGAGTTTGTTTATATATGTGTGGTTCTTGATATATAGATAAGATATTTATACTTGAGTGAGTCTGTAAAGCTGGGTAGCCAGAAAGCAGAGAGCAATAAAATGAGGACAAGAACAGGCAATGGAGACGCCATAAAGGGTAATAAAAAAGAAGAGACAACCACTGGCAAAAAAGGTCAACTGATGAAATAGGTAATCCGATACTAATTCATAAGAAATAGAAAATGCTAGATCCCAAAAAGAGTTATTTAAGATAGAAAATTCTTCAAATCCATCCATTTCTCAAAAATTCTTAGTCTGATGAAGTTAACTTTCTTGGAAAAGTGCAACCGAAACATGTATGCACATATGTAACCAATAATGTTTGTATAAAAAAAAATATATATATATATATATATATATATAGCATCCACAGACTGTTTAGCTGAACTACGAGATCGGCGTTCATAAATTGACCGTCAGTTTAAAGTCCTACATTTTTTATTTACAAAGACGTTTTCATTACAAGATCAGGTTATATTATTTAACGACAGTGATCTACCCAAAACATGGGGGGGTTGTATAGAGATCCACAAGCAGGCTATATGTATCACATCTCTTCAGTGTGGCCAGAGTAGCATGCATTTCCAGCCAAGAAGCAAACCAGCAACCATCTAGTTTAAAGTCGGCAGGTTTACTCACTGAGCTACGGATTTATGTTCGTAAATAACAAGAACAATGTCTTTATATAAACATTGACCGCCATGCTACAGTGTTCTATTTGTTTATTTATTAACAAAGACCATTTGCATAATACTAAGTAAGCAGCCTGCGATACCATTTAATAACAGTGCATATCCCGAGAAGTACATATATATATATATATATATATATATATATATATATATATATATATATATATATATATATATATATATATATTACGAAAAGTTTAAATTATAATCCACGTACATATACGTGTAATCATGTAAGGAAATCGTTAAGGTGTAGACAACTGTTCTGCAGATCGTACGGTTCGAACACCCAGCCACATTTTAACTCAAATCTTAGCATCATATACTCATGGCCCATTCGGTCAACTAAACAGCTGGGCAGAGGGGACGAAATAAAGTTTATTCATTTTTTTACAAGCGAACATTATGTAGGTCGGCACACAGTGTTCGACAGTACAATTGACGGAACTCGGATACAAGCATTTAATTTGGCAGCTTATTTTTATTTCTGTGAAAGGGCCCATAAATAAATTTAACTATTAAATAATAGTATAATAAATATGTTTAATTATTAACTATACATATGTATGTTTCATGATTTTAGGAAATTGTCAGTCTTGAGATAACAGTTATGTCCGTAGCACAGTGTGAGCGCCAAACACGAGTCGCTTTTCAACTTAATTCATGATATATATATATATATATATATATATATATATATATATATATATATACATAAAATAAAATAAAAAATAAAATATATATATATACATATATATATACATATATATACATATATATATATATGTATATACATATATATATATATATATATATATATATATATATATATATATATATATATATTAAAATAAACATAGTTTGGTGCCCGACAATTGTTTCAACGCCCTGCCGGCTTCTTATCAAGAGCAATACTGAATTATCTCGCAAGTTGAAAAAGCGAAAACCTTAAAATCTACAGAAAGAAAAAAGAAGAAATGATATGATAATTCAGTATTGCCCTTGATAAGAAACCGACAGGGCTTTGAAACAATTTTTGGGCACTCAAATTATTTTTATTTTAATATAAATAGCTCTAATATATATTGAGCACTTTTGAAAAATATAGGTTTTGTTCATTTCTTGAATATTTGAACTGAATCAATTATATATATATATATATATACATATATATATATATATATATATATATATATATATATATATATATATATATATATATATATGAATAAAGCTAGGGATAAAATGATGCGGGGTTTAACTTTTCACGCTATTACATAAAGATACACATTATTTCCTTCTCCATTCCTTTTTGGTTTCAAAATGTGGCAATTAGTTTTTTAACATGGATATACTTAGTTATGTGTATCAATGTGAATATGCGTTCGTGCTCACATATATATATATATATATATATATATATATATATATATATATATATATATATATATGTGAGCACGAACGCATATATATATATATATGGATGTATATATATGGATGTAAAATATGTATACCCTCCTACGCCGCAGCTCAGAGTTCACCCCCACACCATCGGCCCCTACGGCTGACACGCTGACCCAGACAACCCTTTGTCAAACGTTCTTCTTTCAAAGCTAAAGTATTAAATTTGGTTCAACCAGCACCTAGCTCTCTCTCACCCTCCTAAAAAACTATATAAACTACTACTACTACCGCGTATCTTTGTTTGCCCTCTAACTTTTACAAAAATTGTCTTACCCTCACGATGTTCTTATAATATATAACACGAGTGTACATTTTTTATACGACGACTTATCGGTTGTGGAAGTAGAACTGAAAAACTTTACTCCGACACATTGGTAGCAGTCAGATGACTGTACAGCTATAACAAGATTAAGTGTATAGCCATATACAGATCATTGTTAGCGGAACCAAAACTGTACGGTCATACAATGAAATAAAAACCTGTTAGTGGATAGATGACTGTACAGCTTCATGAGGACTGATTCGCTGCAAGGAGAGGACTGCAGAGCATCATGCCAACTCATTGGTAAGGAAGGAAGGACTGTAAGCGTAGGTCATAAAAGACGCCCAAGATAAGAGGATATATGCTTTTATGTTCTCAATGTATTTTGAAATCGTTTCTGTGATTAATACGTATGTGGTCACTGGTTTTAAATTAAATACGAAACAACCATAAATCGCCAGTACGGTGTCTAATGAATAACAATTAAGTCATAATAAAAATAGAAAGCACAATGTAAAAACGTTATCGATGAGACAAGACTTTTTTACTTAATTGCTTCCAACAGTTTGACTGGCTTATTAAATTTCAGCGCATTACGACCAATGACAAAATATCGATGGAATTGCGTACTAACATTATCGACGATTTCAAAGTCAATGATTAATTTGAAAGGAATGATTAATTACAAATCTAAGTTCGTGCAATTCACATATTTTTTTAATGATTACTCACGACAAAAATCTCTAACAATATATATATATATATATATATATATATATATATATATATATATATATAATAGTAATAATAATAATAATAATAATCATCATAATACTAATAATAATAATAATAAAAATAATAATAATAATCCAGGTAAAACATCCACAGGGTAGTAATCCAAAGAATTTCAACCGAGCTATAAAAAGGGGTCAATATCAAATAGAGCTTTTATATATGATTACTTTTATTTACACAGACATGTACAAAATCTGCGACACTGGCATGTCGATGTTATCGATCAACAGCTATTATAAACTGAAATCTCATCAGGCAGAGTTAGAATCCGAGCTTAACCTTAGATCATATTTGGAAAGAACCTTTAATACAGTATTTCCAATATAGTCTAAGGTTAAGCTCGGATTCTAACTTTTGTACATGTCTGTGTAAATGAAAATAATCATTATATATATATATATATATATATATATATATACATATATAAGACTTCCTCGGGATGTAGAAAAATGAGGAAAACATCATACAAGTATAGATTTGATTTGCTTGCAAGCTACGATTAACGAGACATAATATAGACAGAAACTCCAATTTTAAAATAAAAATATTTCAGAATCGCATCAAATTTGATCTATTAAAATTAGCCAATACTTAAGCATTGTTTCCCTGAAGTAAATTTGTTTTCAAGACCTCTTAAGCTTTAGCATGAAACGCCAATAAAACACGTGACTTCTTATCTTAAGCAGTCCCCATATATATAAGAAGGTGAAATACTTGATTGCCACAATTGGTATTCACAAATGCCCACCCATCTTAGTATGACCATGGTTAATGTCACTCTGCCACGGTTATGGGAAGAACATTTGTAAATCACTGCTCACAATTCTAGACATAACATCATCCCGGAATTATAAATACTAGCAAATACCCATCTGCTCGCATGTTTTTTGCTAATATTTATATGTATATATATATAATTAATTTCTGCGCTTGCTAATTATCAGCCGATCGTTAGAAGTGTATAGTCTATGTGATGATGCTACCATAAGGACTTAACGCATACTACACTCGCCCCTCAATTCAAACCATTGAGATATATTACATAAGTCTGTAATAGTACACTAAACAAATGTTTGCATTAAAAGAAAGTGCAATAGTCAATTAGAGAAGTAATTGTATTGTTTCGGTTTTATGAAGACATATACTAAATTTATGTTATTAATAGAAGTACAATAGTATAATTAATCGAAGTAAAAATATAGTTTCAGTCTCGTGTAAGGGGATATCAAATTGCTTATTAATAATCGAAGTACACTACTACAGTTAATATGAGTAGGAGATGAGTTATTGATGCAGACAAATAGATAACAAATCTCTATACCTAATATATTTAAATGCGAAAGATTGTCTGCATATATTAACTATTGTAACATCTAAACAGGTAAGGTTTATTTCATTATATAATACAACATTTTATTGACCTTCCCAGGAGGTTAGGCACAAGGCCAGTTTTATCTTACTCCCACAAGTAAGATGTGCCCCAAGGTCGGGTGGAAAAAATGGGACTTGAAAAGCCAGCGCCCGTGAAGGTGAGCACTCTGGCCATTAAAAATTGCCTGGACAGCCCCGTCGGCATTCCCCGGTAGTGGGGCCTCAGGCAGTAAGCAATAAACTTACCCGTCCCCAAAGAAGGGAGGCAAACCCATAGGATGGTGGACCTCCTAGAACTGCACAGGACAGACCCATAGAACGGCGTAAATCAAGCCCCGAAGGCCAAGACGATACCAGTTTATGGGGTGTACTATCCATCGGAACAAAAGCAGATCAATAATACAACATATCAGTTAAAAATAATGTATATATAGTAATCTGCAAACACATATAAACATCTTAAGAATTTGCTAATGTGCTTATTTAATTTCTTAATAGTTTCAAAGATATTCATATTCTGTAATATACATTTGTAATTTGCTTTTTATATTTACTTATATATACGCAATATTATCGTGTATAGTAACACGTTTGATGTCTCTAGGATGCTGATAACAGATACTACACATTGATCTTAGCGAAAAAAATATTTTTCATGACTACTCATTTTTAAATGAATACAACACCCTGATTTAATCTATTATTGTCATCTTTTAATGAGTGTCAGTAGTGTAAATCATAATAATAACGTAATTATATTTATGAAACAATGCACACAAGAATAACAGAATACTATATAAAGGTGTATTCTGATTAGAATAACTGACAAACTTGTAGTGAGATTTTATAATGTATTACTTGACTAAAGAATACTTCAAAGGGAGATAATCGTAAAATAAGAGAGCTTACTCTGGCTCACATATTGCAATATATATGGTTTTTATTCCGTTCTAACTTCGCTGAGAAAAATAAGGTTCAAAACAGAAACACTTACATAATGTTTTAATATAGCTTTTACTATTTTTAAAACTTAGTTTTTAAACCGAACAACTTTAACAAAATAGAAATAAAAAGAGTTTACTTTTTTATAATGTTATTTTATTTCTCTATATTTTTGCATCGATACGAGTATAAAAATATGGCATTTGAAAATACAATTGTCTTAAATGCATTTGATAATTATTAAACTAAAAAAAATGCAAGAATCGTTGTTATATAAAAATGCAGAAATATTTTTGAAAGTAAAATAATGCCAATCCGATATTCGTCTCATAGTCAAACTGGTTTTAATTTCTTTAATTATTATCGAGCTTTTATACTATTTGTTATGTTTTTTTTATTAAAATCATACTAATGCAATCGTGCCAATTACTTTTTTCTAGCCGTTTATTTTATTTCTGTTTGCGTTGAAAACGTTTCTTTCCTTCTAGCCGTCTATTTTATTTTTATTTGCTTTCAAAACGTTTTCTTTCTTCGATTACAATTGCTTAAAAGAAGTAAAAAAAAACAACTCGACAAATAAATGAGTAAATATATCAAGTCGGTGCTTGACTTAAACAACGTTCTTCTGTTTTAAATGTCCAATTTTTAAATTAATAACATTTTATGTTAAAAAAATAAACTAAATGAAAAATAAAGCAGTAACAATACTAAGACTATTACACATGCATAATAATAATAATATGCATAATAATAACAATTTGCATAATAATAATAATTATATGCATAATAATAATAATAATAATTATATGCATAATAATAATATGCATATTAATAATATGCATAATAATAATAATAATAATATGCATAATAATAACAATTTGCATAATAATAATAAATATATGCATAATAATAATATGCATAATAATAATATGCATAATAATAATATGCATAATAATAATATGCATAATAATAATAATATGCATAATAATAATGATGATGATAATGATGATGATGATGATGATAATAATAATAATAATAATAATAATAATAATAATAATAATAATAATAATAATAATAATAATAATAATAATAATAGGGAAAACACTTGATTGACATTAAAATACAGAAAGGCATTTTCCAAGGAGACTCTCTATCACCACTACTATTTATCAGAGCCATGAACTACTATACTACATACTAACGAAATGTGATGTCGAATATAAGTTTACATACACAGAAAAAGAATAAACCACATCATATCCATGGATTACCTAAAGCTATTTGCAAACAGCAAATAGTTACGTGGACGGCTAAGAAATACAATCAGAATCTTCAGTCAAGGCATTAAATATGGTACAAACTTAAACCAGAGACAGTACTGCAAAACTAAAACCACACAATCATCTGGGACATGGAGGTGTAAACGTATAAACTCATACAAGCAAAGAGACCGGATGTCACAATAGACAACAAAAAGGTAAAATCCTGCCAATTCGTAGACTTTGCCGTTCCAGACGACCACAAAGGGACGATTAAGGAGACGGAAAAACGAAACAAATACACGGAACTTGCCAGAAAATAGAAACAGATATGGAGCATGAAGAAAGTCTATATAATACCAATAATTGTAAGAGCCCTAGGAATAATCCCAAAACAACTTGAAAAATACTGAAGAAAGTGACATTAAATAGATCGCTGAGGCCATACAAAGGACGACAATGATAAATAAATAGGCGTAATCTTAAGGAAAATCACGAATGCGGAAACCAAACAGTATAAGCTACGAACTGTAACCAGTCGCATGCAAGCTATAATCGGAAGGAAACAAAACCTCAGGAGGAAAACCACATACACCCAAGGAACAGAAACTGTAAGATATTTCATTAACTGTCCCTCTCCCCCAAAAAGTAATGGCACTAGGCTCAGTATATACAACAAAACCTATTGATACGCATCAAAGAGGATGGGAAGACCTATGAAGGAGAGCACTAACCAACCCTCGACTGGAATAGTGCAGAGAGTACTTGGACCTTAGGAGGCTTATTGTCACTAACATCCCAGATGAGGCCTATGGTCGTTACCAGCGATAAATCAATGGTAAGCAGCTGCTTCGATACCGCAAAGAATTATCGAAAAGAGGGGAAGAGTACTGGAAATCAGAAGAGGCGTGTTGTCACCAAGACTCCAAGAAACACCACCGCTTTTTATTAGTGAGCAATCACTTATGATGACGTGTGTGAGCACTCCAAATGCAAACAAATAATAATAATAATAAAAAAATAAATAAATAATAATAATAATAATAATAATAATAATAATAATAATAATAATAATAATAATAATAATAATAATAATAATAATAATAATAATAAAAATAACTTCCTTATCATTGATATAGCCTGCTTCTTCGATACCGAGTACAGAAGAAAAATCACGAAAAAATAATAAAATACAAAGATAAAAATTGGGAATTAGTTAGACTATGATGATGTAAATAAGTCAAGGTGACTCCTGTTGTAATTGAAACACTTGAAACCATAACAAACAAACAAAAAACATAAATGGCTTCAACAAATTGACGAGACAATTGCTCTTCCAATTCTGCAAAAAGTGTGCCTGTTAGGAACGGCGAACGTGTTAAAGTACAGCATGGATGTCTAAAGTCAAGGAAAGTGACTTGATGTTCAAAAAAGAAAAATTCAACTAAACATATCCCAAAGTCGAGACTACTATGAACTATTAATTATAAGAATAGTTATGGAATTTCTTTGAACGTGCAAACCAATCCAAAGAAACTACAACACATATAAGTTTCAATGACAATAAAAGTAAAACATCAAAGAACACCACCACATTAACGCAAGAAACCTGAAACTGTAATAGATTCCATAAACTGACGTTCCAAAACAGATACAATGTGATAGTAACAGCCTTAACTAATAAAACATGAAATAGTCGTGACGGGTCAAGTAGGATGGACAAATCTAAACGGGAGACTACTAACCAGACCTCCATTGTAACAGTGCAGAGAATACTGGAACTTTGGAGAGTCTCAAATCCCAGAGAAAACTAATATTCGTAGCCAGTGAAGAATAAATGGTAAGCGGCAATTGCGATAACGTAAAATTGTTTAAAATTGTTATCAACAGAGGTAGAGAGTAGGGACACTTTTAGGGACACATGTTATAAATCAGAGTCCAGGGAACACCAGTTAGCAATCACTGATAATGACTTGTGGGAGAACACCTAGTACCTAAATAATAATAATAATAATAATAATAATAATAATAATAATAATAATAATAATAATAATAATAATAATAATAAGAAGAAGAAGAAGAAGAAGAAGAAGAAGAAGAATGAGAATAAGAATAATACCTACACTGGAAGTTCGGAGATTGTTGGGGCCTTGGGGAGGCTTATTGCTTTTCGAATCCCAGAGAAGACCAATGGTCCCTACCATCGAGAAATGTGGCGATACTGCGGTGGCTTTCGACAAGAGGTGGAGAATACTGGGAATCTGGGGAGACTCGTTGTCACTCAGACTCTAGGAGATACCACCGGTTGAGGTCGGTAAGCAATCACTGATGATGACCTCTGTGAGAACTCCTAGTGAGTCTAAATAATAATAATAATAATGATAATAATAATAATAATAATAATAATAATAATAAAAATAATAATTCTAAAACTACCAGAGGCGATAGGAATAACACATAGTTGCCTTCCTCTAAATAAGAAGACAGTTCATTGCACTGTTATATGTTGGTATCACAGAAAATGTTCGAGAAAGGTAAAAACAATAGAAATACCGCGGAGGTAGAACATAATTCGGAGTTGCAATGGAAGGATACGGAGAGTACTGATATTATATGGAGGTTATTCCCACTAATTTCAGAAGAAAAACGGCAATTAATAGCCATAAAACAATGGTAAACGGCTCTTACGAAAACACATGTTATTTGCAACGAGTATCGAAACTATGAGAGAGGACTAAGAATATCAGAAGTTATGTCACTCAACTTACAGGGTATAAAAATGTGTTTTTTATTGAGCAATCACTGATGATAAATTGTGTAAGGTCTCCTGGTGACTAAATATTAATAACACAAAAAATACAAAGGAACTGAGACAACGTTGTAGGTCTATAAAGTATTTCAATCGTAGGCGTGTTCTTTTTCTTCTTGAGATTATCATGGATGGATCTGCTCTTGAGGAGTACTCGACTCTGAAACTTCGTGGTTTTTCTCTCACATCAAATCGTTCTTGGAGTTCATACATTAGATCCATTGCTCTTTCTACTTCACGTAAAGTCGGTTTTCGCAATCGCTCCAGAAACTTTCTCACACTTGAGGCTATTCTCTATCTCTACAAACTCACAATCAGGCTATGTAGGGAGACTGTTGTAATATTTGGGTTGGTGAATCTCTGTCCCATTTGAGGGTTCTTCATAAGGTGCAGAAACGTTTCTGTAATTTGATTAGCCCGACACTTTCATCTTCTCTACATCCCCGTTGTTACATACGTGATGTTGCTAGTTTGAGTCTTTTCTATAAATACTATCATGGTATGTGTTCTCTAGAATTGTGGGATCTGTTACTAGCTTATTTTGTTCCAGCTCGTTTGACTCGATGGTCTAGTTGTCTCACCAATTCGCTTTTTTGATACCCCATTGCAATACAGCGGCCCCAAACATCACCCGTCTTTCAAATTAACATAATTTATTCCGTGTAAAGCTTCTAATAAACTAATATTTGCAAATGTACACTCATTATTGTATTCTTTCAGATTTTCAGATCGATTTAAAATATTTTCCTCGATATTTTGTTTAATATTTTACGCCGTAAAGGAACATTTTCTTTAAAAACAATGTTTTTATTGTTCCATGTTTTATTTATTAAAATAAAGGATGGGGTGATTTTCTTTTTTCTTATTTATAAAATAACAAATAATCCCATTTTTCTGAGCCATTAAATAATACAGCAAAAATATGCTCCCTCCGGTCGCATATATTTGCTAGTATATATACATAATTTCAAAAATTCATCATAAAAATAATTACATATTTATATGTATATAATTATTTTAAATTAGAAATAGTTTTTATTATCACACGCAGATATATGTTTCATCATTTCTAGAATATTCAGTGTGGGATATATTGTTAAGCTGGTCGCACGATTATAACTCCAGGCATGTGGCACTTTTAACGCCCTAAACGTTTTTACTATACAGGAAGATTAATCGACAGGTTTTCTGAATCCCAATGAAAGTGAGAGTGCAGGTAAATATACTCAGCAAATTGATAGAATACACCGGGAATTGGTTTTAGCGGTCATGTGGTGAGTATTTTACTAGTCACTAGCAATATATATATTTTGTGAAATATACCTTACTATAAATTTGGGAAAGTTATTTTTATTATTCTTAAGCATCTTTAAAATGTGAAAATTAAAGAAAGAGGCAAAATGCCTTAAAAACATGTGTTAGATGCAAGTATTAAAATAAAAATAATATTTTTATTTTTTATTTTTACCAATTTTCTAATCATATTGCTCGGTGCAATGAGCCTTATCAGAGCTTTAAAAAATAAAAATGTATTCACAATATGCTTTTTCGTAAAAGTCCTCCCTGGTCTTGTTGAAGTAGCGGCCGATATTGTGTTGACTTACGGTGTAATGTCTCTTTAAAATTTGAACTGTAATCGTGCATAGTCGCTAGTAGGTATGCGTTTGGGAAAGTTCATTTTTTGAAGTATCTTTAAAATTTCAAACTTATCGAAAACGCAAAATGCCTTTAAAAGCCATGTGTTAGATGCAGATATTTTGATTACAATCAAAATATATTATTTTTCATCTTGAACTTTTTCCTGAAATTTCGCTCGGTACAACGAGACTCATCAGAAATTTAAACAAATAAAAACGTATTAACCTTTTTTTGTTCTTAAGAGTATACATTTGGGCACGTTCATTTTTTAAGCATCTTTAAAATGTAAATCTTAACGAAAGAGACAAAATACTTTCAAAACATTGCTATATATAAAAATCAAGTTCAGCCAAAAAAAACCACAATATTTGTTTTTTAAATAAACATTTCTGTAAATCTATTAAGTGAAATTATATGATTTTCTTGTGATAGTCATTAACAATATGTTGGTTTGCGTGTTCATTACTATAAATGCATCAGGCAAATAAGTGTGTATTGTATGACATCGTCCCAGATTTGTTTAATCAATTGCAATTGACAAGCATCCAGCCAGACAACGCAATCCAAAGATTTCACCACGAGACTGTATTATGCAGTCTCTGAGAACTGGCTAAATAAGATGTTCATCTTGACCTATTTTCTAATAATATTGTTCCGTACACCAAGCTTCATCAAAGCTTTAAAAAATAAAAATGTAGCAACAATATTTATTTTCGTTAAAGTCCTTACTGCTCTTGTTGAAGTGGCGGCCGATGTTGTGTGGACTTACGGTGTAATGTCTCTTTTATATTATATAGAGATCTGATTACAAATAAATGAAGTAAATTAATGTTACACAATGAAGCAGGAAAAATGATCGAACGTGATAATTCATAGGGTTGACATGTTGATACTCTTATAGAGAACGTACCGCGTTTCCGTGAGTTCGCGTCGTCAACGTTCGGGCAGGTCACAGCATCGTCCGTGAGTTGACGAAACTATTAACCAATAAGGTTGCAACATGCATGAGATAATCAGGTTCCAAGCAAACAGGCGATAACTTTTGGAAAAAAATAATTCTTACACTCTGAAGCGCAAAAAAATGAATTTCTACGATCTGTGTCAGCTCTCTAATCTTCCGAAGAAATAATTGAGTTCTATCAAGAACGGTCATTGCTAGCGAAATATTTACCCTAAACCCTAACCGTAAATCGTAACCGTTAAGCCTAATATTCAACCAGAAAATGTAACAAAAAAAAACATTGAAAAAATAGATAAAAACAGACAAGAAATTGGTTAAAACAGTAGTTTCGTTGTTTGTTATATAACAAAATACATTGTTGGAAGCTTTTCGGTGCGCAAAAAGCAAACATTTTATTTAAAAACGTTTGATCAACAATGATCCATTTGATAACAACAATAACCATCTAATTAATAATAGTTGTTTAGCTATGGTTTGTTCGTTCTTTATTTTTATATATGTATTTTACTTTGATTGTCTTCGAGTAAATTCTTCAATTCATCGTTTGTCGAGCGCTTTGAAACCTGCCCGAACGTTGACGACACAAAGTCACGGAAACGCGGTGCGTTCTCTATAAGATCACCGACATTTTGTATAAGAAAATACACTCACTGAACTAGTCTGTCTTTTATGATAAACAACTGATTTCTTTATAATTCACATTGAAAACCGATGCTTTATTTGCCGATGCAAACATAAACATATTTTTATAGTCTCATTATTATATTTCTACAAAGATAGAACACACACAAATATTTCACTGTAAATATTTATCATGACAAAAGCTACTGTGTAAATGTAATTACTAAAACTGAAGATTGTATCCAATTACAATGAAATGTACAATATTTATGTATTCATTAATCTAATATATAAAGTTATATTGTGAGATATAATATGTTCGAACTAAATGGTATTTAAACAGACATACAAAACTTTGACTCGTACTACAAAATTCTCAATGATTGGGCCCTATTTTTGGCACTATAATAACGTTCTTCGCTTTAGACAATTTCAAAAATGTGTAGTCCCATCAAGACAGAAAGAAATATTAAAGTGTTTCAATTAAGATCGGAAAATTCAAATAAGCAAGGAAAATAACTCATTTTCTTACAATGAAAAATGTTTGTTTTTGTTATAACTGAAATGCAATTTCTCTTTCTCTATAAGTTTAGACATATTTTAACAAAGAAAATTCAAAATTAAAATTATTTTGCAGCATCCCGGCAACGTTGTGTAGGTCCAGCTATTTTTGTATATCTTATTCTAATATTGATTATATGTGAATCTGTAACAATTAGAATTTGTTATTTTGTTTTATTTTATTTATTCGAGAAATATTAAGGATATTTTTTGCATTTTAACCCCTCGATTTATAACGATATGTAGATATAAGAAGTATATTCTAGTCTAAACATCTTCATTTTTTAAAAGATAGTACCATATTTTAATATAACACAGTGCATTATTGTATGTTTAAGAAAGTTCAACACCTAGAAAATAGTTCTGCGCTTGAATATTTGTTGTCATTTCACAATTTTTCTTTGCCAATATCAAATTGTTTGGGAATTTTAACAATCGCTAACACATAAGGGGTGAAAATAAATATACAACACATAAATGTTACCAAAGGCAAGATAACTTACGTGTCTAAATAGATGGATAAGTGTACTTTTATTTTAACTTATTTTGAAGCGTTGTTTACTTCCATAACAAAACTAGTGTCAACTCTGTTTAGTTAGAACAAATAAAATGCCTGACAGTAATGTAGAGTCCCAATAATCGCTCAATTTAAAAAGAAAAACATACACACACATATAGGTAATAAAATATACAGTTTGGTTGAACATGAAATTTCTGCATGATTTCTGACAATTATTATCTGTGATTCTGTTTAATCTTGAATTTTGAGCGATATTCGAGACTCTACGTTACGGTGTAATGTGAGCCATTTATTGTTGTTCTGGCCAGACAGAGTAAACTCTAGTACTCTATTGAACAAAAAAAACACTTAAAAAAAGTAAAAACGCAAAACATATCCAGATAGGTAGAATAGTATCTTATCCTGTCTTTGGTTATACGTATGTGTTGCATATTTGTTTTATCACCCCTTTTTGGTTTTGTTGGCTCCTGTTAAAAATATCCAATTTATTTTTCTATTCGATGTAGAATTGTATTATAGTCAAAGGTTGACACGTACGAGGCCAGATAACTCCATTAAAATATTTTCACAAACACAAGTATCAAGTAAAGAAATGGGAGACCAAGATGATGAAGCAGATAATGACATAGATTGACGGTTTTGGTGTGGTAAGGCTGAATTCGGTCAGGCACATAGTATCACTTTCAGTTAAGAATGTTGGCAACTTCCACGTGGCCCCTGCTGCAAGTATGCCAACAACAGAATCAGACTGGTCAACTAAGTTGTCCATGTTAATTCATACGAATTTATTTTTCTTTTATTAAAAGTAACCCTGAAATTGCGCTTTCACAACTAAGGTCATTCAGTGTGATTCATCTAACTCTTAACAATTAAATCGACAGTTCCAGGTTTTGTTTTTCTCATCAGCATGATAGATTGTGCGTTACAAAAAGATGGCGGACTGATGTGGAGAACAATTTAATTTCCGGAGTCACTCTAAAGCAAAGAAACGTGTTGGCAAAGCGTCTAGATTAAGGATCTGATTTCTTCAAAAAAAGTTACTTGAACACAATATAAATGCCAAACGTTGAATGATTTGGAACCGTGAGGTTTGGATTTTGAGAAGACCAGCTAACTGAAGGGGAATATAAACACACATATATATAAATAAATAAATAAATAAATAAATAAATAAATATATATATATATATATATATATATATATTTATCCTCGATGTCTTAACATTTTTTAATTCAAGGTAATAGGTATGGGTGTGCATGTATATATATGTATGTGTGTGTGTATGTGTGTACGTGTATGTATATATATATATATACATATATATATATATATATGTGTATATATATATATATGTATGTATATATATGTATATATATATGTGTGTGTAGAGATATGTGTGTGTATATGTGGGGATGTATGCATATATAATTGTACTTTAAGATATTCGTTTATTCTGATTATTTACTTAAAATAAGATAGTGAATTAAAATAAGTGTATAATATTATCACTAGACAATATTAGATTGGAATCAGGCTATAATTATAGGCTTCCATAGATTATAAAACTAATGTAAGATGAATTTGTGAAACTCAGAGTATTAAAATATTACATTTGGAATATAATCTTAAATAATTTTTAGTTTTCAAATTGATACTATCACGCGGATCTAGACAGAATGGGGGCACGAGAAGTGTCAATCGGCTGATGACACGCTAACGTGTGTTAGTGTCTTATCTCTCTTCCACTTTCCGGGCCGAAAACTGAATTTCGAGGTAGCCAAAAATTGTGTGTGTGTGATGTTAAGAATAGGTATATGTGTGCGTGTGTAAGGAGGCGTATGAACGTTAAATGTCACCAGGTCGGAAATGTAGAAAGAATATGTGCGCTTAACTCAGACGTTATTATTTTAATAAAAACAAACAAAAAAAACCATAAGATCCCTTTCGATTTCTTTAGTTAAATATACGATGTTAATTCCTACTCGCTCTGTAATAGGTATTTAGATTGGCTGCGACCACCACTCTCTCTGGTTGTGTTTGAAGTGTCGAGGGTGAATTCAGTTTTCTGTCAGTCTCAAAAATGTAATTGTCAAATTGGATGCTTGAATAAAACCGCAAGGTTGAAATAAATTATTGCATCGACAATCATGTAATTTCGTGTTATTATATTTTACGTTATATATATATATATATATATATATATATATATATATATATATATATATATATATATATATATATATATATATATACAGGGTGATTCATAAGTCACTTCACTTAGCTATTTAAGATGATTACCATATGAAGCACAAACATACTATGAGCTTTGGTAATTGTTATCTTACTCTCTAATTACTGCTATTTGTGATTTTAAATGTGTTCGCTTATATATTTGTTTCTATATATATTTATTTCATAATCAATCAAATATGCTACAAAGAGTCGTAAATTCCTTGCAAAAAAGAATGGAGTTATGCATGCAGAACGAAGGTGGACATTTTTAAAATCTGCTGTAATTTTAAATACCCATGAATCAATTTGTTGAATAAACTTTCTGTCTTGTATTACCGTATTTTTTAACTTTAGTATTTAGAAAATAAATAGCTAAGTGACTTATGAATAATCCTGTATATATATATATATTGTAAAAATCCAAAGACTTTCAACCGGGCTTATCAATTGGCCAATATCAAATAGAGGTTTTTTATATATAATTATTTTTATTAATACATACATGTATATAATCTGCGACACTGGCATGTCGATGTTATCAATCAACAGTTGTTAAAAGCTGAGATCTCACCAGGAAGAATACACATTTGATCTTTCCCATAGTTTATATTTTGAAAGAATAAACTTGGAAGAAAAGAAAACGAAATTAAACATTTCATTTTGCGCGTCAAGACTGTCCTTTCCTATCCAATTCCATAGTGCGCATAATATTGACGCGCAAACGTAAATCTTAACACATATTCATGCATTAACTTGCTGTTGAAATATGCCACGATAAGTTGACTACTTTCTTTTTTTCTCTTTATTCACAACATGAGTTTACATTATATTTAATTTTCGTTGGTTTCAAATCAGACTACGTGACCCTCTCAATCTCAAATTTTGAATTGTGTTTGCTTTTTCTTTTCTTTTCTTCTAACTTCATTTTTCCCCAAAGCTGATATAAGGAAAGGATAAGATTTGTATTCTGCCTGATTATATCTCAGCTTTTAAAATATGTTGACGGATAACATCGACATGCCAGTGTTGCAGATTATGCATATGTATGTATAAATAAAAATAAGCATATATATGTATATATATATATATATATATATATATATACATATATATACACATATATATATATATATACACATATATATATATATACACACATATATATATATACACACACACACACACACATATATATATATATATATATATATATATATATATATATATATATATATATATATATATATATATACCCAGTAGTATTTTGGTACGGATATGTAGATAGTTTTTTGCATTACATGAACAAGTATGAATAGGCATATTCTCTTATGTCTTGGACAGTTGTTCTACTATTCTTCTATCTTTGTCTTAAACAACGACTAGAAATAGTTTCGTAAACGTTGATATGACGTTGAACAAATAAACCAAACACTTTATTAGATATTTAATTATTGATTTGAAATGAAATCTACACAACAAAAGAAACGCGGGTAATCTGGATCAAACTGATATTTTACGTGATATTTGTGGTGTGAATTCATAAGAAAATATATTATAAATAACGTTTGTATATATATACTAGACAAGTAAGATCTATTTTTCGAACACAACAGTGTTCATCTTTGTTCATAAAATATTCTTTTGTTTTTGTTTTGCTTGGGATAGGGCATTCTAGCGGATGCCATATATGTTGCCGTTATTTGAGAGACTCCAACCAAGAAATTGTTTTAAGATTCAAATAGTTTCCGCTCCTTTGAAAAAAAAAAATTTTAAATAAAGATTTCATGATACTAAACTATAAGTCAATAATCTTTATTTAGATACAAAAAATATTACATGATTTTTATTCTAGATAATAATTCAAACAGCAGTTTGTACCAATATCATGACCAAAAACTCCTTTTAAACTGCTAAAAAGCTGAAATGTGGGGAATATTTATAAACAGATGTCTAATATATAGTGTTCAATTTTCATAGAAATATGAAGGTATTTGAATTTTCAATGCTATTTTACCTTCTTTGAATGAAACAAAATAAACCCAACATTAACACCGGTTTCGAGTAACAGCTGTGTTCCAATATCTACAAGTATAAATTTAAGAGTCAATACTGAACATAGAAACATATACGTGTACCTAACGTAATAATAATTTTGCATCAATTTTATGCATCTTATAAAGATTATAATCAAGATATAATATTACTAAATCTTATATATAGTATTTATATTCTAATTTTGATCAAAATAAATTACATGATTTTGATACTAAAAAATAATAAAATTTAAGGTTTTAGCTTCTAAAGTTTTTTCAGATAAAAAGTGAAATTCAGAGAAACTATCTACATGTCTAGTTAATATGAATCAAATGTAATACACCACTAATATTTTTGAATTTTCAAATGGGGATTTCTTAACAAATTGTATAGCCAATAAAAACATTTTAAATGACGTCATAAAAACATGCATCTGGAATATTTATTAATTGATGATGAATACAAATAATTATCATTACATAATGGGGGTATCAGAATTCTTACGAATTGCGTTTCTTTCATTTTTAGCATATTTCCATAAAACTAAATTAAACTAAATATAGCCTACATTAAGACATATTACGCCTAGTAGATATGCTTAAACATTCATAATGGACCGTTTATATGTTTATGAGTCAATCGTGTACATACACATATATAAACTTATATACATATCAAACCATATAAAGATAAATATAAATCAGATTTCGTTCTCGTTAGCTCCTTACATTATGTGGCTTAATACCTTGTCGAGAGCATAAAAAAGTAATGTACTAACGCTTTATAACTTATATTATAGATTTTACTGGTTTATCATATTTGCTGATTGATATTTTTACTTTTTTTCAGTCACTAAATATTAATTTAAATAACAAAACAGTTACGTTTCCATCAAAAATGTTTTCATCTGTAACCGAAGGAAATATAAGATTATAACTCTTTTTTTTACTTTGTTTCTTTGTATCGAAGGCTTATCAACTTAGTCTTGAATGATTTTATGTAGATATATTGTTGGTGTACTCATATTATTAGGAGGTTGTTTATAAAATTCAAGAAGAGTGTAAGTCCAAGGATCGATTCCCTGCATTTGTGTCATGTTGTTTGGATAGACGGTTATCGAGGATAATGTAGATCGTTCTTTTTGATAGGACGGATCTAATTATATTAAATATTTGTCTAGTAATGCCTTCTGAATCATTTTCATTAGAAGACTTTCATGCCAGACCTTGTCAAGCGCTTTGGGTATATCAAGCGCCACCCCATAGCTTCACCTGCCTTGTCTAATGTATTACATATGCATTTAGAGATAGCCGTTAGGATATCTGCAGTAGAATTGCCTAAATCCATACACTGCTCATAAAAATGTTTAGCATTAACGAGGTGACGGACTATCGCTAGATTGATAAAAGATTCAACGATGTTTGTGAAAAGCGGGAGTAGACTTATAACGCGATCATTCTGAGGGTCAGTTATATCTCCATAATGCTAGAAGATTGGTACGACAGAGACAATGTTCAAGCTATTAGAAACGCAAGATTCAGAAAGGCATTTGGTTTAGATTTTAGAGATAGCAAGGGTAGTTCAGCATAAGATTTATTTATTACTATTACTGGTAAAAGATCGGACCCACATGCTTTGAATGTGTCAAGATTTTTCATTATGTCGCGTGATGGTCAGGTCATCAAGTCTGGCTTCAGTTCGCAATGAGAAATTTCGAAGGGGGTGGTTTGCAAAGGCCAACGTTGAGTTTCGGGCGAAACGCTGGGCAAGTAGTTCAGCCTTATCAGTTGCCATGCAAACACAATCACTGTAGGTTGATAGCGGAAGAATTGTTGATTGCCCATTGTTAACCAAACAATTAGGCATTTTCCAGAAACCACGAGTACGTTGTTTCTGTGACTGACTGCGTTTTCTGTCCATTTCTGTACACCTTCTCTTTGCTTCATCTATTACAGTCTTACGATAATTTATTGACACTATAAGTGTCTGTCTATTTGTTGTTGACTTATAGCGGTTAAATTGAGTCATGCTTTTGAGCAATAGCAGCTGTACAGTTCGAGATGAACTATTTGTGAGAGATGGGGTTGTTGTACAATTTTCGCATGAAGACATGTTCTTCAATTGCTGTTTTGACTAATTCAGTTAACTCATTTGCGCACTTATCATCAAGGAGAAAAATGTGTCATCCATGGGGCGTCTAATATGTAATGTATACATTTTAAATAAATAATGTTAATGTATATATATATATACAATTTCACCGGACTTTTTTCAACGGAAATTTACCACCCGGACATTTTTGCTTATTTTTTTCACGGAACTTTTCTTTTCATTCAATACGTTTTTTTAATAACAATTCTCATATTTTTCAAATATTTGAACTTTGGTTTTTTCGAAAGCCAACTTATCCATCTGTATTTCTCCTCTGATAATAAGATTTCGATCTTTGAAAAGCCTTGGTTTAAGGAAAGAAAAAAAAAAACTAG
>OY744519.1:194613772-194658772 GCA_963556195.1 Sepiola atlantica | reverse complement strand
TATATAAACATGTCAGCCTTTATCCATATCTAAATGCCACTCGAGGATAATGTTAATGAGTTTGGTTGCTGGAAGGTGAGACAACACCGTAAGAGTTGATAGCGATGACTGAAACTTGGCTGAATTTGATTATTCAAGATGACGGCTCAACAAGTATCTGTTAAAATTGAGCTTGGGAACGAACAATGCTGTAGCCAGCTGGGAATCAGTCCCGTAGTATGTTCTTCCACAGAAGATCTGTTTTGGAGAATACACACAAAGTAAGAAAGGGATTTTTACAGTGGTTGTAGCTAGACGAGTTTTGTATGTAAATATTTTACAGGATATAACCAGATCTAAGATCTAAGTTAAGCAGCTACCATGGACATGACGATAGAGTAGAGTAAGACTATCAATATCTCCTCTGTCAAAATACTCTGCCATGCTGTACTTAGCTAGGCAGCAGCCCCTTGGTATTGTGTTCCACATGCTGGTAGTTTTTAGAAACTTTGCTCATGGAAGTTCCATTTAATTGTAAGTACATAAACAAAAAAAGGAAAATTATTTACAGTAGTTGTAGTAAAAGAAGTTTTATTTTGATTCTTTTACAGTGGGAACCATGGATTGGATCTCAGTCGATCACCTACCCTGGAAAAAAACGATAGAGTATAAAGACTAGAAACCTCTGTTCTGTGAGAAACAGGTTAGAGAGAAGAAGGGAGGGCCGCCCCCTTGATATTGAAGTCGGTTTTGTACTCTGTAACGGCAGGAAAGAGTGATCAGAGACGCATCTCCCAACATGTGGAAACGGTACTTCATCTTAGAAGGTATTTGAATCTTAAACATATACGAGATTGCGTCAGGTGTGGGATACATTTTGGACGGTAGAATTATCCAGTTATTTTCATTCGGTATGAATAAATCTTGGCGTGTTTAAGGCCTGATTCTTCAAATATCTTTTTGATCGCCATTGAATGAGAACTATACCGTGATACGACGTGCACATTTGTCAATAATTCTGATGCACACCCCATTGTTACTGCATTGATTTTAGCTGTGACGATGCTTTTCATTTGAGAATTGTTTTGATAGACGTTATCTTTGGAATAGCCACACTGATAAATGCTGGGCGTTAAGGTTCAATAAGTGTGAATCCCATTGATGAACCCACCTCGTACTGATAAGACGATGACAAAAGTTTTTTTGAACTTGAAACTTTAGCTTTAAAGGTGTTAACCAGAAATAACACCCAGGTAATAATGATAAATTATTGGCTATTTACAATGGAACGATATTATGCAAATCTAAAATATTTGAATTGCAATTGATATTACACAACGAAGTGTCTCCGGATATATATATATATATATATATATATATATATATATATATATATATATATATATATATATAATAGAGAATGGTAGTTTGCTTGAAGTATTGCTGAGAATAATAGTAGTATGTTTTTAAAAGGCTGTGGGCAATGCAAATTCCGGGTATTTTGGCACATTTTCTGCACAGACGGAGTGTTCCTCTGGTGTTTATTATTTTTGACAAAGGGAAGTTTATTTTCCCGAAATATTTAAATATTTTATAATCATCCAGACATCACACAAACAATCACACCACACTTGCTGTTATGTAAGATTTTAAGAAGAAATAAATAGTAAGTCACATTTCGTATTCGATTTATTATTTTTGTTTCTTTCCAGCTTACATCTTATCCGGAATTGGCATTACCCACAGCCTTTTAAAAACATACTACTAAGATATATATATATATATTCGTGCGTTGAATAGTGTAGACAGCGATGACACTTTCCCTGCCTCCAGGGTAAGTGTATATTTATTTCAGTAACTGTATGTGTCGATTTATCAGCGTGGTCCTGAGCGTGTGCCTCGTGTTTCTAGCCTAAATCTACGAACTGCGTCGAACACATGCGACCACCGGAACCCGCCACGCCTACACTGATGAGGGTAAGTTAGTCTCGAAATGACGTCGTCTGTAAGTGAAAAATATTTATAGTATATATATATATATATATATATATATATATATGATTTTATGAAGGCTTACCAAAGCATTCCTTTCAAGACACCAATGATCACCATTAAAGATATTTTTTCTTACAAATACTATTTAGTCAAATTAAATGTTTTTTCCTACACGTGTTTCACTACCAAGCAGTTACTTGCTTGGCAGATCATCAGGGAAATTAAATGTCTGGAATACTGGTTTCAACTGCCGACAAAACACAATGTGGCTTTGTAATAGTTGAGGTCACTTAAGAAGAGAAGAGGAAAAAAATAAAAATAAAAATAAAAGTCAAACTTAAAAAGCAAGGAAGAACATCACAGTTCCGGCAGATAAAACTTTAAACACATACTCCATGAATATGGAAACATACAACAACCTAATCCTGAAGGAACTGAATAAAAACTACAAGACCGTAGGGAACGGGGTGTTACAGGATATTAACTTGGCCGCTCTTAAGATCTGCTCTGAGATTGGTATGGAAGGTAATGTTGAGATATATACCCCTAAATGCCCTCGTTTCACTCTTAAGGATCATAAGCCAGATTTTAGTAATAACCCATCCATTAGACTGATCTCGCCGTGTATTTCAGACATGGGTGTAATTAGCAAAAAAATACTAGACAGAATATTGCCAGGAATTAAACGCAGAACTCAATTGAATCTGTGGACCTCATCAGAAGAAGTGCTAAGTTGGTATAAAGAATTACACATTACTAATCAAAGTAAATTTATAATGTTTGATATAGATTCATACTATCCCTCCATATCCTCTACTTTACTTGAAAAGGCGCTTACCATGGCTAGAAATGAATCCAACATTACAAACTTAGAAATGGATATAATTAGACTAGCCAGAAGGACGCTAATATCCTACAATGATAAGTTATGGACAAGAAAGGATAGGGAAAACAATTTCGATATTACTATGGGGTCACCGGACTCAGCGCAGGTTACTGACCTGGTAGGGATATATATCCTCAGAGAAATTTGTATGAAAATACCTGAACTGGCGAGCGGTCTATATAGGGACGACGCTTTATTCTTTGTCAACACAAGTATAAGGAATCTTGAAACTAAGAAGAAAAAACTCAATATATTCTTCAGCTCAGTACAACTTAGCGTAACTATGGATATAAACTACCGGAGGGTCAATTTTTTGGATATTACGCTTGATTTATGCAACAACACATATGAACCTTATCACAAGCCCAACCACACACTCTACTATATCGACGCTAAATCGAATCACCCACCGATGGTGAAAAGAGCCATTATTCCTGCAATATCGAGTAGGATATCTAAGCTGTCCAAGAATCAACAAATATTCGACAGCAGTAAGCAATTCTACAATGAGGCTTTAAACAGATAAGGATACAAGGAAAAAATTAATTACCTTGTGCCTCCTTCGGTTGGGAATGGGGGACTAAACGGGAGACCGATTGCCTCTCGATCAATGGTTTCATATAATAGGGCAATGGGCAAGGCTAGATATAGGAGACCTGGTGTATCCCACGGTAATGTAAACCAAGTTGGGTGGGAACCGGTTGATGATAATATTCGTGAAGTTGGAAGTAACGAATTGAACTCACATGCTACCCAAACCGGGGGGAAGGTAGGAAGAAAAATAGGAGAAGGACCACTACATGGTTCAACACCCCCCCTATAGCCAGCATATTAAGACTAATATCCCAAAGATTTTTTATAGCATAGTGGAAAAAAACTTTCCAAGGGATAGCAGATTGGGGGGAATCATTAACAAAAATACTGTAAAACTGTCTTATTCAACCTGTAGAAATATAGCCACATCCATCATAGGATATAATAATTCTAAGATAACTAAAACAAGGGAAGCCATGTTCTCTTCTGGTGTTGATCCCAGTAACACCAGTTCAGTGAGAACCTCCATTATAAATAACCATAGTAGTAGAACATCCAGCAACGGCCCAGCACACAACTGTAACTGCAGAGCTTCTAACATCTGTCCACTGGGGGGGAACTGTAGAGTTTCAAGCATTGTCTACAAATGCGATGTGATAACAGAGAGTAGTAGGAAATCATATATCGGTTCAACCGGGGGTGAGTTCAAAGATAGATTCAGAAACCACATGAGTTCCTTCAGGGGAGGCCAAAGGGAAGACATAGATAGGCCTAACACTTTTGTTGGCCGTATTGTGAGAAACCTCATTGCTAGGCAAGACCCTTTCGAACTGAAATGGTCAATTTTAGGGAGGGCTAACAAATATAAACCGAACAAAAAGAAGAGATGCAACCTATGTGCATTGGAGTCGTACCACATCATGACATCTAGAGATAATTTACTGAACGCTAGGCAGGAAATACTACAATGCTGTCTGCATAGAAACCGTTACCTGTTGTCAAGCCTAAAACCTGGATAGGAGGGGAATTGGGGGAAGTATAAACTTACAGCAGAGATAGGCAGGATGGACACTTCCTGAGGCAATCTGGGGCAATAATTAGTGTATAATATGGAGGATGAGAATTAGTAACACGTACTTATGCTAAGATATGTCTTGATTCAATTATTAGCGGATACTCGAGACTTAGGTTGGGGGTGATAAGGCAGGAATATTCTATTGGAATAAGGCCCAGTGATAGTCAACTATAGTAAATACTTATTCAGCGGAATAGAGGGGGGAAATTGTGTTACATAAAAAAAGATAGTGGAATAATAAATAATAATTCACAATTTATTCTCAGAAATAGATATATTATACGAAATGCATTGGGGATTTCAAGTAATTTTAAGTGAAAAATAAGAAATAGCAACCTGGATGCTATCACTATTTAATTAAATTAGGTTAAATTAAATTAGTTTTTAATTAGATTAAAATAAATAAAACAATTTGGTGGCAGGAATGGGGAAAAGTAATTAAGGAAAAAATAATTTTAAAAACATGCATGCTGACACGGACTTAATTTCTAAAAATAGAAACAATTGGATTTTTATAAAAAGTATTTTCTACGGGATTTTAAACTAGTAATAATAAAGTCTCCTGTCATTTAACGAGTAAGAGTGATATTTTCCCGTAAAGTTGACAAAAAAATAAACCGGTCCATTAAAAAAAAGTTTGTTTTTTTTCAAAATAGAAAATAGATTTCTGATAACGATATTCCGTAGTAACATTTATTTATGGAATATAGAATAATATTCTCCACAGAGAGTTGCAAACGGCTGTGTCAGCCGTTAAGGAAATATTTTAAATGATTTAAAATAATAACTAGATTTTTGTAGAAGGCCTTTTTATAATAACAGTTTATTTTTAATATATGAATAATTTTTTAAAAACAAATTCTGCAGGATGGGCTTTTTTCGCTTCGTTAAACATCAAAACGATAATAATTCGGCAGTTAATTAAATGAAGGATATTTTCCCAAAATGTAAAATGACGTCCCAGACACTAGATAATTAATTTCTATAAGGAATAGGTTTAATAATAAATATTTTTAGAAACAGTATTTTGAATAAATAGTTTCTATATTAAGATTTTTTCTTGATGGAAGGGAGTTTTCTGCGGGATTGACATTCAACTCATCGTGTGTTTATTTCGAAGGGTAATAAATCAACAATTGAAATAAGACTCTTTGAACTCGGACGAACATTTGTGTTGACTTTTCATTGTGAGAAATTGGATTTAGAATTCCCATACTATCATTGGATTGGAATGGTAACTTGTGAGCGGTATCTTGAATGGTTTAGTCCTTTTGTTTTCTTGTGGGGGGGGGGATTTATTCATCATTGTACCGGCCGACGTGAAAGTGTATTATCGCACATTGTTCCGGTTTTGTGGTTTGATTGAATGTATTTGGGACCGATTATTTGCTTGTTGGCTTGGTGGAAGAAATAATGCACAAGCTACTTTTCTAAGACTTTTCTAGGACTTTCTTTTTTTATCGTTGTTCTTCCTTGCTTTTTAAGTTTGACTTTTATTTTTATTTTTATTTTTTTCCTCTTCTCTTCTTAAGTGACCTCAACTATTACAACGCCACATTGTGTTTTGTCGGCAGTTGAAACCAGTATTCCAGACATTTAATTTCCCTGATGATCTGCCAAGCAAGTAACTGCTTGGTAGTGAAACACGTGTAGGAAAAAACATTTAATTTGAATAAATAGTATTTGTAAGAAAAAATATCTTTAATGGTGATCATTGGTGTCTTGAAAGGAATGCTTTGGTAAGCCTTCATAAAATCATATATTAATGCTCTGTACTCTGTAATCGAGTATCATCGAGCTTGTTTTTTATTGGAACAACCCCGGTCTTCACTGAATGACCTATTTTATAAGTGAAAAATCTAAATCTATATATATATATATATATATATATATATATGTATTTTATATATATATTTATATCTATATTATATATATATATACATATACATATATTTATATATATATATATTTATTTATATGTATATATATATATATATATATATATATATATATTATCCTGAAGATCCCCCCAGATGAAACGCGGGAGCCTCTGTGTAGCTTAATTTCCATGAATATATTTTCATAACTTACTACCTTGGTCTACTTACGTATCGAGCACTGTTAAAGTAAATACTGAAAATTGATACATAACAATGATATCTCTTTATTAAATTGTACATATATATATATATATATATATATATATATATATATATAATAGGATAAAGATGTAAGTATTAATACAAAAAGCTTAGTGTATCGAGCCACTCTTGTATGCATCGGTGACCTGGACGACATACCATTGACATCTTAAAGCACTCGAGAAACTTTTTCAAATACTTTTACGAAATCTTTAAAAATTCCTATCAATACTGTTGAACAGACATGAGTATCCTGATGTAGCATAGCCTCACTCTTGGGCCGCGGCGGTATGCGTTTCCTACACTCTTCCCCCTACGGGCCGTGGCGGTACTCATCTCGTATACTCGTCATCTCCAAATGGGCAGTCGCAGTTCACATTTAATACTCGTCATTCTTCAAATCATCATAAATCACATAGTTCATGTATTGTTTGCATACCTTTAGTTTTCTCCCTCGCCGTGTAGGGTCGTGTCGTCTAGTGGATGAATTATTCCTTCTATCCTTCCGGCCATGAACCACGCCGTTCGTTGTCAGCAACAAAAGCCACATGACGCACTCCAAAGACAAACAATCCTCTTAACTTTCAATCTTTTTATTACAGGCGTCGTTATTTATAAGCCTGGGGCATTCACTACGTCGAGAAAGAGAGAGTAAGAGAGAGAGAGAGAGAGAGACAGAGAGAGACAGAGAGTGCAAATCACTACTTTATCGTAGTTAGTTAACAATTACTTTCTTTACCATTCATAGAGATGAGGAAAAGATATATCTCGCTTGTATTTTCTTATGGAAATATTTCCTCATCTGTTGTGTATTACATTTTAACAATCACGTCTCATCGGTTTGCCTCCAAAACCCAAACTGACGAAACTCGCTTCTCACGAAGAACGAGTGACGTCACGGATCCCTCTGTTTCCCAAGCAAAGGCCTGTGACGTAACAGAGCATCTCGAAGGTGCACACTCACATTTTATCTGGGGTCTCGTCACACGGTGGCCTTGTCACGTCTGTGAATTCCGCATGTGAGAACAGACTCTATTCTGCACTCAAATTCCGGCCCACCCCGCGTTAATTTGCCCAAGTCAAACACACGATTTCCAACAGATACGTTGATTCCCATAGGGCCATGATCCAACATTCCTCCCCTTCTTATCCAAAAGAAACACTCCTAAGATTTTTATTTTTACACATCCCTCCGCAGGGTCTGGTCAGAACGAGGGATTAGCACGGCTGGACATCTTAGTTCCACCCTCTTGACTTGGCTGCCATGAATCGGCTTTATTACCTTTCCTGGGATCTAAGGAAATTCTCATTACGATCGATATCGACTCTATGGCCATCCCTGTTACAATCGATTATAGGGCACGCTGGGTGTTCCCCTGTCGCAAGGCTGCTAGACCACTTGACCCCACGGGCATCTGCACATGATACTTTGTCACACAATTCACCACAACCGTCTATTAAATGGCAAAACAGAACACCTCCATTGTAAAATTCTTATAACCCTTTTCTGGTCAGATATCTAATTTCTCTATACGATAAGTCTTATTATAATATTCGACCGCTATGCTTTTCAACACGGGCCAGAGCGACCCTTAACTCCCAACCCAATGTGATCCGTCAATTCCTCGTAGCCGACTCCTGCACTGTGTCTCTCCCTTCAAAGGGGGCACCAATAACTTCAGGGTCGGCGACTCGCCTTTTCAATATCCTACATCTAAAGGCCCAACATTCCACATTGATCCCCCCCACTCTTCCTAACTAATTCGGACATGGCATCGCTCTGGCACAATATCAAACCGTTCGGGCCGAACCGAATTCTCTCACACTAACCCAATTTCACAACCACCCAGACTCGCCACACCGTCATGGCGCGCTCGTGGGCCCCACCTACCCACTAAACAACAATGACCCATACCGATGCGATAACTCCGAGGTTGCTCCAAAAAGATATATATCATGCCACTCTTTTCATAGCTACAAAATCGCTGTCCCTTCACGCGTGTTGCACCGAAACAACTGTTTGTCCGTATAATCGCAAGTTCACTGGTTACCTCAACGGGTCACGCGTAGCGAACATAACTCATTCCTAACCCGTCAGTTGGAAGAGACGGCCTGCACATTGGACCTCTTTACACCCTTACCGCACCGCCAAAAGGTCAACTCTCTCATTCTAACTCCCTTTAATTGGCTAATCTCACTTAGTCTTAATTAGTTACTGTTTCTGTTTCTTTTATATACTAATATTTTAATATGAGGAGGGCCAATAAACAAAAAATTAAACAAGACAATGCGCTCGGCTAAACCAAAAAACAAGGAAAATAAATTGAATGAGTCTCTCTCTCATCATCAAACACTGGCAAAGTCTGGTTGCTCTAGCATAGAAGCTTTAATTGTAAAAATCATGTTGTTAGGATTAACAAGTCTTATCCTATTTTATTCTGAATATACTAACTTCTATACTGGAGACTTTTGGTCTTATTTGTGTTCTGGGGTTGTTTTTTGTGTGTTTAGTATGTGGTACAATGTAGAGGGTCTTCTGTGTCTTATTTTGTTTGTATCTGTTGGGGGGACCTTTTCTAGCATAACCCATGCAACCTTGCGAACTGTCTTCTCAACAACACAGGGTTATGCAACCGCACATATGCCATATATAAAATACTATGTGCGGTATGTAACGAATTCTACATCGGTAGTACAGTAAAACCATAGTACATACGTATCAAAGAACACGTAACAACCTAGGTATTATCCATCCAAAAGCACATAGCACATGACCGCAACCGTACCAAAGACATAATGGCAAGGATATACGCTACCGAAAGAGACCAGGCAACCTAAGACACAAATAATCAAAACTAATCATAAAATTAAACACAAGATTAAACAACAGAGCCGAGATCTATTTCAACTTCTTAGTATAACCACACAGGACAAGCATCACCCTACACATTATAAAAATGATTACCTAGTGTAGTAATATTAGATAAACTTATGAAACAAAGAATAAAAATAAATTAATTAATTAATTAATGGAATGAGTCAGACTAGTATAACACTTTCAGGGGACATAACTTTAACAAGCACAGCTTAATCCATTCGAGTTACCCCATCCCCGATCGGGCGCACATAGTCAAATACCACGCATATGACCCCAACAATAATAATTAAACAGAACAATTATAAACAACATACATAATAAAAATAATAATCACTGACAAATAAATTTAACAATATTTAACAACACCTAACGACTAAATCTACTTATACCTCAACGTTCATAAAAATATGTTAATATAAATAAATAAAAAAATTAAATAAGTTTCTGCGAAGCTAAACAAACCGTAATTTCTGGCCCTACCACACCGACGAATGGATATATTTTCTTCTGAGGATAGGGGAGACCCCCAAAAATTTAACTTGAAAAAAATGGAAGACATATAACCCTACAATCACGGTTCGAACTTAACACTGGTAAATATAATTACATTATTTGAAAAGTATGAATTCCTCAATATTGTAAGTATTGTGATTGTTTACTATTTCACCCACCACCTGTGTCACGAAACCAACGTATTTTCACCGCCTTCTAACAGTACTTTATATATATATATATATATATATATATATATATATATATATATATATATATATATATATATATATATATATTAGACATATGTCGTTGAGGACCACGGAGTTCTCCCTCTTTATGATCTTTCTGGTCAGTTTCTCGATTCGTCGGGTTTCTGGTATCAATTGATGGATCATGGCGTCTAATGTTGTGTCTTGGGCCGTTTCTCGAGCGCAGAGGAGAGAAACTGACCAGAAAGATAATAAAGAGGGAGAACTCCGTGGTCTTCAACGACATATGTCTAATAAACGACTTGCTGCCGAAATATATATATATATATATATATATATATATATATATATATATATATATATATATAGGTATGTATGTGTGTGTGTAAGCAGAAAGTATTTATTCATGCATGTCTGCTTGAAGATCACAGAATTTTAGCGTTATTGAATTTTATTATTTATGTTATCGACACGACGAGCAAGCTTTAGGGTTTCCTGATGATTATCACGACAATCCAAAACGCTTGAAACGGCAAAAATAGGTACCATCGCGAAAAATAATAATACCAACGGAGATATGAAAGTTTGTTCTCCGTGTCGAGAACATAAATAAGGAAATTGCAAAACTAGTTTTGCATATATATATATATATATATATATATATATATATATATATATATATATATTATCTCATGTGTCTACATGAAATGTTATGAGGAGATGTAACATTTTATATATAGATGTTCAATATTTACTTTAATAATGCTCAATACATTAGTAGAGCGGTCCATCATTGTGGGAAAACGTCAGGCTTACATGCATGAATTGTGTGTGTCTAGATTGTTTACAAATCACCTAAGGTTCAACATAATAAATACACAAATACATAAATAAATGTGCAAATGAATAAATAAAAACAAAAGAAAATTTTAAATATAAGTATAAGCAAACACGTATTAAAGTAACGTAACATATTTTGTCGACAAACAAAGAAACACGAATTGACCACTCTATAGAAAAGTGAGCAATAGAATAGGATATAAGAAGTAAAATAAACTTAACCTTTGTGTTTGAGAAGTTTAACGATTGGATAAGGGAATAAGAAATAAGATGATTGGTTTACAAGCTAGACTAAACACTTGTATATGTATAAATGCATATAAACCCGGCCTAACGATTCCCTAGGGGGGAACGCAGAAGCTTTTGTGTAGCTTATTTGCCATAAATATATTTTTTACTATATATATATATATATATATATATATATACATAAACACACACACATATATGCATACATATATAAACACACACACATATATGTACATATATATATATATACATATACATACATATATATACATATATATACATATATATATACATATATATATACATACATATATATATATATATATATATATATATATATATATATATACACACATATATATCCGAGTACTAGTAAAATGCATTGCGATAAGAACAGTGTTGCTCCCTTACGTGTCTCAGCATATAATTAAACAATTATAAAAAAAAACTGTTGGGCATTCATGATTTACACTTCGGTGACACTTCAGGCATTGAGGGATATCTATGAGTACTAAATATTGTTTAATATTTGAAGTTATTTTGAATTTAATAAACTTGTCCATATGTTGTATTCTTTAGATGAAAGCGGTTCAGCCTGTATTTTAAACATCCTGCAGTTAGCCACTGGTGTATTATTAATGTTTACTTTGCCATTTCTAGTGGTAGTTGTGAACCCACGCTGTGTCTCATTCGATAAAACATGCTAGGATGTCCTGGTGTTTATTTGACTCGTTCCAAAATCAAAATGTGACACGAGGTCAAATTTAGAAGTCAAATTACCCTGAAAAAGGACTCTGACTTGTGCAAAAATAGTCGTAAACAACCTATCGGCTTACCCCGTTTATCTCACCTCGGGTGATCGGCGATAAACTAATGCCACTTGATAAATGTTGTTGTATGAAATGGCCGGCAGAAATAACAAGAAAATAACCTAATTCAGAATAAATGCTATTAACAGAACGTACAGGAGTAATGGGTTGACAGATACATTATCTTCACTTCGTTTCCTCTTTTTACTTCTGCTGGTTAGTTAAGAAGACTCTATTTATTAAGTCAGGAACTCCATACACTTTCGGGTACTTATGCAGTTTACGGACCGGGCTCTAATAATAACGTTATTTTTCAACCTATTCTTAACATAAAGTTAGGCGGGGGCTATTTAAAAACTATTTTTTTTAATTTCACATAACAATTTAATAAACAAAAGCTACCGTAAAAATAAAGTTTAAGTTGAAAATTCTATCTAAAAAAATAGACGGTCCGTATACTATATAAGCACCCAGTGACGGAATAAGTTCTCAATAATACCCTCTAATTAAGCCTAATTCCGCACTGTGTCAATTTTTCTTCTTTAGGAAACTCATAATAAGTAAGTGCGTTATCTCTCTGGATTGGAACAGAAATAAAATATACTTCAGGTTAAAAACTATTTCTTCTTTACTCACCTAGGAAAGAAAATGTGAAGTGCAGTAACGAAAATTATACTACACTTCGGCTTTGACCAACAATCAAAGAAACGTGCCTGTTGTTGTGCGATGATTGGCATACTGACTCATGAGCACTCTTCGCAACTATTCGGATGTAATTTGGTGGATTATCAAATAAAAGGGTCGCGGTAAATAAAATAACGATTCTGGAAAAAAAAATTGTGAATTATTTCTCTGTCACTCATCTCGAATATTGGCGGCCTTTCCTTGGCAATAAAGTATATGTAATAATAATGAGATATTTCGTATGCGTTGATATTTATTTGTCCTTTATTGGGACGGGTATAAGCTAATATATATATATATATATATATATATATATATATATATATATATATATATATATATATATATATAGATATAGATATATATATATATATATATATATATATATATATATATTCGAGGTAAAAGATGAGAATAAAACATTGTAAACATACAATATGTATTAAAAACATCAAAGGTTCAGAGCAAGGAGCTTCATATCCTTAATCCATGGATTTTCAAAGAAAACATTTCTTCTCATCAGAGGATGGGGAAGCCGACAATGCGATTACAAATATTATCGGCAACAATTAACTTTGAAAATGGTATATAAAGTAAAACAAAGTAGAAGTAAAGAACAAAAAGAGGGCCAGAGGTGAATAGTCTTATGTTGAGGTGTGAGCGTAAAGTCAAAGTTGATGTTATCTAATAACACTTCAGGACAAAATGACATAAAAATAAAAATAAAAGCATCCGTTATTTAGGGATGAATGCTTGAAAAAGAAAGCGATACTTAAATTGTTCAGGAGTCCAACAGTTTTTGCAAAATGTTGGTGGTCTTTAGTAATTGGTAAATTCCAAGTTATCCTGTGTAGTATTTGTATCCGTTTGTTGCTGGAATTCTCCGTTTGTTATGGTTCAGTGTATATAAAAAATTGAGGATTTCGAACAACCATCGCTTTGTTATTAAACGATAATTTAATGATCGTTATAATTCTACACTTAAATATATATATATATATATATATATATATATATATATATATATATATATATATATATATATATATATATATATATATATATATTAGAACCACTGTTGGTGATGGTTTTTCTTCAAGACATTTCAATTTGAGAACTTTTCTTCATTATAGATATTTCTGATGATCTTGAAGTATTTCAGAGATCATATTGACATAATAACGTTGTTTGACTCAACTCCAGAGAAACGGACCGTAAATATACATATCACAGGAATGTGGTCTTTTGAAAATATGAAATAAACAAAACAAAACAAAACAAAACAAAAACATGTTTACTGGAATATAAAATAAACCTGACTTTATATATATATTCCATGATAAATGCCAGTATACTGAAATCATATGCCCCTAATAGGGTTAAGATGAAAATGCATATACACTAAATGTACAAAAGCAAGGAAATTCCCAATGTTTTACACTTTTATTGTCATTAAGGGTATGTGAGCACAACAGGGCTATGTATTTTACTTGTAGGAATTTTTCTTCAGCGCACCTCACACACTTCATCCACTCATGCATAGAGATTTATACTGTAGTGATGTGATAATGAAATGGTTTGGTTGATATGTAGTCATACCCTTAATGACAATAAAAGTGTAAAAATTTGGGAATTTCCTTGCTTTTGTACATTTAGTGTATATGAATTTTCATCTTGACCCTATTAAGTGCATATGAGTTCAGTATACTGACATTTATCATGGAATGTCACTACTTTTGTAAAGGCTATGCCTCAATACAATGGTAATTTTAAAGTTTTTTTTAAATTTTCTAGAAAACTAAGTTATATGGTAAACTGAAATTAAAATGCCATCAACTAGACCCTGGAACTTCTATTTCTGCCAAAAATCAGCTGAATCCATCAAATAGTTGATGAGATACAGGGTGGTACATACGTACGTACGTACGTACACACGGATAACACATAATCACTCCTGACCTTTCTGGATTTCTGGGTTGCCTTGACTAATGATGCTGAAATTCTACACAATTATAAAACCTATCAAATGAAAATTTTGTGCAAAGTTTTAACTAATTTGGTTAATTGGTTTTTGAGTTATGACTGATCAAAGAAATGAAATTTCTAGCATAGGTCAGTTTTGAGGTCTATTAAGGGATAGAGCGCTATCGCGCCTCCCTTGATATATATATATATATATATATATATATATATATATATATATATATATAAATATATATACACGGATTTTTTTTATCTATGCTAAGTATATAAACATCAAAACGTGTTATGCTTAGTTAATACTCTGGTTTGATATAATATTTCGAAACACCGCATATATGCTAATCTGCAAACACACATTTTGTTTTTAAACAGTTACTAACAAAGTAATATTCAATAACATACATTTCTAACTCGTATTGTCATATGTTTTCCTATATACGCAATAGTTTAATCGATAATTAAGCATATGATGTTACCCCGTGATGCAAAAACGAATACTACACTTTGATCTTAGCAGAAATGCAAAAGAGCCATAAAAATAATATATGACTTTATTTCAATGAGTGCATAATAAGAAAACAACTGATTTTATTTATTATTGTATTATATTTTAATGCATTGGGTAATGTGTGTAAGCTTCACGTTCTTTATATCTTCAAATGTTTATTAATGGTTTTTGGTTTGATTGTTTTGTTTTACGGCATATCAACTCTTTTCGGGTTATTTAATGCCAAAATCAGATCATTTTGGTGAACGTTTTTATGCTTCAAGTAATTTATATCTTCAAGTATTTATTTATAGTGTGTGGTTTGGTTCTTTTGTAGAGGAAATGTGTTATGTTTTTAGCTTTGCAGACTTTAATTCAGTTGTGCAAAGGGAAATGAAAAAAATAGCATTAATGTGTGTTGCATTTCAAGTCAGGAAACCGGTATAGTCAGACAGCCTGATCTGGTAGCACCAGAACGTCTTTATTTGAGGCAGAGAGTAATGCAGCATTAGTTTTATTGTATGCGTAATCTTCATTTTGTCTTTTGAGGGGGTATACTGTAGTATATTTTCTGTTGCCATGATACCACACTCTGAGACATTACCATCAACTTTTGAGTTCTTCTTCTTGATATTACTTTCTCTATTTTGTGGTATCTGATATATTGTTATAATACTATCTTACCAATAATTACATTCTCTTTTGATGTTTAATGTTTTATATGTTCGTTCATCATGATAAGATCCTCCCAGATATTACTACCTACATTTTTGGAGGGAGGAAGTTCTTCCAGGCTTAACCTCCTCCTTTTTGGCGATGTAGTCTAGTATATGTTCATTCGTCATAATACATTCCGTCCGCATGTATTACTTGTCATTTGTAAGGATAATATAGTATATGTTACTCTCGCATGATACTATTCTACGAGGATTATCTTCTTTATTTCATGGGAGGGGTTGTGTTTTATCTGTTCTGTTTTACAACTCTCATCCGGTATTAACTTCCGCTTTTTGGTGTGAGAATGGTGGTAGTGTTTATCTTATGTTATAAATAGCTATAATTGTCTATGTATCCATTTTCAGTATTTAATTCAACAGTGCTCGATACGTGAGTAGAGCTATGTAGTAATTACCATGAATATATTTTCAAAACTTACTATATATATATCGAGAGAGATAGAGAAAGAGAGAAAGAAATGAGTCTTTCTAGAAAGAATGTGTTTCCTTATCACAGTTTTTCAGTGTGATTAGACTTTGCAAGTGACATCGAAATACTGAATAGAAACATTGACAATTGTAAGATAGTGCTCCATTCATTTACACAGGGCATTGAATTGTCGCTAATTGCAATTAGCAAGATCACTTACCACAGTGTTCAATTAGAGAAGTAATGCTTATTTAGCTATTCACAAACAGATTGTTTCGCTGTATCATGGGTCTTCAGTCAGACTAGACTATTCAAGTGACATTTTCATACTTTATATAAAACCTGGCAACGATTAGAGTGTGTTCCATTTGTTTACATAGGGTTCTGAATCGTCGCTAATATATATATATATATATATATATATATATATATATATATATATTATTTTCAGACTAACGTAATAAATTAAATACTACTTTCAATGCACAGTTTAGTTTACTATATTATATTTAGACTAATGTAATAGGTTAAATGCGTATTTGAGTTTAGTATATATTATGTTGTTATGTTAGCATACTTACATGCATTACCACCACCTTGTTAAAAGGGTACATTAGTAAATACTCTGTGGTACTATCACCATCCTCCTAGCCATGACCTTCTTATTTTGTTGAGTTGTGTAGTATCTTTTCTGTGGTCATGATAACATATTCGCAGTGATTACAGTTTTTCTATTGTGGGACTAGGATTCTGTAGCATATGTTACTTTGTTATGATACCATCTTCCCAAACATCACCTCCTCCTTAGCTACTAAGTATTTCACATTTAGGCATGCAAAACGTCGCCATGAGAGAGACTTATTTTGCGATGTAATCCTCCCTACCTTTCGGTCTGGGTGGCGCAAGCATATCAGTGGGCAGCTGAAGACCTAGGGAGACACCATTAAGAAGGATTGGCTGCGATCTCAGGTCAACATTATAAATCATTTAATTTACTCATCAAGTTCTTTTTGTGATCCTCTCTAATATTCTATTAAATTGAACTTGTGTTAATAAAATAATTAGTGCCTAAATATACATATATACATATACATATACATATATATATATATATATATATATATATATATATATATATATATATATAGTAAGCTATGAAAATATATTGACGACATTCTGATTCTCACTTCATCTCGAGAAGAAGCTACTTCTATATTTTACATCTTTAATAATACTGACCCCCACATTAAATTCACCATCGAGCATCCCAACACCCCAGGCTCCCTCTCACTCCTAGACTTTAAACTTAGCATAGATGACGACGGATTCCTTCACGCCACCTTCTATAGAAAACCCGCCTGCAGGAACTTTTTCATCCATTACGAATCCGCCCTACCCCTCAAAGCTAAAATTAGTTATGCGCACACCGAAATCACCCGCATACAGAACAAATACTCATCCACTACCGACAATACAACGCACACCAAAGCCTTCCACCAGACCATCGTAACCAACGGTTTCCCCCTCGATATTGTTTTAACAATGCGTTAATGCGAAATAAATCTTTCACGCATTGTGAAAAGGGCTTCAAACGTCATTTTTATTACATTTTCATTCAATGCTTAAAAAAAAGTACGAAAAATATCTAAAGAATTATAACTCCCGGCATGCTCTGGCTTCTTCGTTCTTATTCTCACTTCCGCCTATTACATCTTGGCGGAGAGCGTCACACCAACCCAAGACGTCTTACCTATAAACAAAAGTAAAGTTTGTTTATTTTATAAAAAAAAAGAGTTAAATATATCTCTGATGATGAGGGTTGTATCTTCCGAAATTAATTGGAAAAAAAGAAAAAAAGAAAAAAATCTTTCACGCATTGTTAAAAGGGCTTCTAACGTCATTTTTATTACATTTTCATTCAATGCTTTAAAAAGAGAACGAACAATATATATATATATATATACATATATATACACACGTATATATATATATATATATACATATATATACATATATATATATACATATATATATATATATATATATATATATATATATATATATATATATATATATATATATGTATACCTTCGACGGTGGAATCGTAATTAGTAAGCCTTGTACTACCTTGCACATGACTTCCATACATGGGTCAGTATGTACTGCAGACTTAAGAACAAGTCAACCAGAGTGACTACCGTTGCAACAACAGATATCTCTTTTTGATTAATCAGCAGTAAAGGAATATTTAAATAAGATCACATTACATCTTAATATATGCATGATGGTACAGTCAAACAGACAGGGAGCATGGTGGGACTTGTGAAGGTTAGTTGTTTGAGGAAAGGAGCTATAAGTGTGGACATATTTCTGGCATAGTTGAACATCTACAGTTAACGGGTCGAAATTCGCAAATTGTAGACGAGGAGGGGGGACTAATGCAGCAAGTTCGTCGGATAAAGGTCCATTAAAAAGAAGTACACGGATGCAACTTTGCGATAATGGAACAAACGCTGAAGCTTGATAAATAGTGTGGGCCCAGCAAATGTTATGCTATCTACAGTTAAATATGTTTTCCTAGTATATAAGACGTATACACCCATACTACAGGCTGTCAAACTTCTTACTTAGAATATACAGGGTGGGCAAAAATAAGGGTCCTATTTTTAAAAATTCATAACTTTTTTATTTATTGATTTTTTTTTTTTTTTTAGAATAAGTAAAGGACCCCTTCCGAAGCAAGCATGAGCCGTATTAGCCCTAAGGAACGTACCCTCATTTAGAAAACATTATTTTAGCTTAAAAAACTCAAAACAGTGTAAAACACAATACTTTAGTTTTTGTAAGTTTTAAGAAGTGTTTTTCGGCTAAAATTTGTTTTGTTTATTTCAAAAAATCTCGGAAGGGTCAGTCTACACACACATAAAGTTTGGTGAGTTTAACTTTTATTTTGTGGAAATTATTCAAATTCAAGTTATTCAAATTTAAAGATAGGACCCTTATTTTGGCCCACCCTGTATATGTATGTATTTTATTCACATTAGCGCTTTACGTCTCAGTGGAAGTGTGACTTTGGTTTGAATAAAAGAAAATATAAAATGTGTATAAACAATATAGTTTATATCATTATCGATCTTTCGTTTGATCTACCTCTCTATCCATTTTCCATCTGCATTACTCTCCATCTCTATATACAGTTATTTATAACAAGTGTCACGAATACAACATGCGCTTTGCTTGTTTGGAACCGGCTTACATAGGAGATACATTTTATCCAATTCACAATGACATTAATAAAATTATAAAAGAGAAAATAAATAAAAAATATTAGTTTATGAGTCTTTGAGAGAATATAGATTTCAGAGAAAAAAACATTTTGCAATGACGCTATCAAAACCGTCTAGAATTCTGACAGATTTTATTTATATGTTAGTGGCTTTGAAAATAAGATATGACAATCATGAATATTTATTGTCAACATCTAGTAAATCTTCATATCTCTCTCTCTCTCTCTGTCTCTCTCTCTCTCTCTATATATATATATGTATATATATATATATGTATATATATATATATATGTATATATATATATATATATGTGTGTGTGTGTGTGTATGTGTGTGTGTGCAGATTAGTAGTCCGAGGCTGTAGCAATGCGATGTAGTTTCCGGAAGATGGAAAAAGTGAACAGAAATAAACGATGAGAGAAAGTGAAACTTAAAACAGTTTATTAATAATTTCACGAAAAACTGATTAATTACCAGAATAGTAAATACTGTCTGGTAAATAAAAAGTTCGGCAAAGTGTAATCTTAAATTTTCGAAGGAAAAACTTTTATTTTCAAAAGACAACAATAGAAGCCCAAGAGGGTCGAAAAAACGGGAAAAACCGGTGTCAAACCATTGAAACACCGCAGCAGACAATTGGACGTACGAACGCAAATAATGTAAAAATGTAATTAAATAATTATTCAACTAAAGTTAAAATATTATAAACATTTGTTTATTTATATCCTAATTACTATAATTTTATTATATTTTATTTCATATGATTCATTATTTTTTAAAAAAAATTCTTTATTTAATTCTGAATGTAAATTTACGTGTGGGCCGTTATTATTATAATATGTGCCATCAAAGGGGGATAACTTAGGAAATAATATGTTTAGAAATGAGATTTGAAATTTGAAAAAGAATTTAAATTGTAGAATAGATCAATGCCAATGTGATAGGAAGGAACAGTTGGAACGGGGAAGGGGGGGGTAAGAAGAAACGTTGGAGAAAGGGGGGAACAGGGATAAAAAATACATACACATATAAATATATAAAGTGTAAATATCTAAATACATATTTATTTTTATGTTAATTTAAGAGTATTCCAAGGGTGTAATACTCCTAGAACTAAATTTATATAAATTTATTCTATTTATTGATTTATAGATTTTTTTCTTTAATTTTCCTTTGTTATTATTATTTATTCACATATTTAATTTATTCTTTGATCATGATAATTTCTTCTTTTTTTTAATTTATTTATTTAATTTTTTTAAAATTATTATTTGATTTAATTTCAAACTTTAGTTAAGGGATTACAAATGTATCAGCATACACATACACATACATGAGAATACACCCATATTCACATACATGTATATATGCAAGGCCTAAATATATGTAAATAAAGTGCATATTATTCCATTCCATAATTATAATATGTAACATGTCAAAATGTGGGGTGGGTGGCGCTGGAAAATACAGAGGAGACAAAGGCAAGTAAAAATGTGGGGTGGGTGGCACTGGCAAATAAAGAAGAGACAAAGGCAAGTAAGTTGGAGGTGGGAGTGTGAGGATGTAAGAATCAGAGGATGAAAAGGGAAGACAACTCAAATCTGTTATTCAGGGTTGGACGAAATTTAGAGATTGACGACATTTAGATCCTCACTCCATCCCGATAGGAAGCTACCTCTATCTTTATTACATTTAATAATACTGACCCCCACATTAAATTTACCATCGAACATCCCAACACATCAGGCTCTCTCTCACTTCTAGACTTTAAACCCAGCATTAATGACGACGGATCTCTCCACACCACTTTATATAGAAAACCCGCCTGCAGGAACCTCTTCATCCACTACAAATCCGCACTACCCCTCAAATCCAAAATTAGTTACGCACAAACCGAAATCACTCGCATACAGGACAAATGCTCTTCTACTTCCGATAAAACAACACACACCGAAGCGTTCCACTAAACCCTATTTACCACGGTTTCACCCTAACAACCATATCTAGCCTTAACAACACCAGAAGACGTAGACACCACACTCTCACCAACACTTGCTTCCTTAAACCCCCCTTCTTTAGCGACCGTATCACTTCCGCTATCATCAATGCCATACGTAGTGAGATCCTTAACATACAACTTTCTCACACAGGTACTTCTCTCAAACAACATTTATCCAAAAAAAGCCACTACACCCCAGAGTCCTGCTCTTTCGCTAGTTTCCTCATCCCCAACTCTGGCCTCTGCCTCCGCATCTATACAGTATACAACCTACAATGCCATAAGTGTCAAAAGTCCTACATCGGTAGTACCGATAGGCCTCTACACCAACGCATTAGTGTCCGCATCCTCAACTCCGTCCGCAATATAGGTCAGCTTCGAATTTCGGAAGTTATTCTAATCTCTAAATTTCGTCCAAATTCCCCCCTTCCCTTTCCAACGGTTCCTCTAATCCCCCCTCGTTCCAACGGTTCCTTCCTACCCTCATGACATTAATTCCTTCTACAATTGATTTAAATTTCTTCTCAAATTCCAAATCTCATTTATAAACATATTCCTTTTGTCCTAAGTTATACCCCTTTGACTGCCGATGTGATGATAACAGCCCACACGTAAATTTAAATTTAGAATTGAATAAATAAAGAAAAGTTAATAAATCATATAAAATTTTAAAAATATTAAAATTATAATAATTAGTATATAAATAAACAAATGTTAATAAGATGTTAACTTAAGCTGAATAATTATTTAATTAAATTTTGACATTTTCTGCGTTCCTACTCCCAATAGTCTGCTGCAGTGTTTCAACAGTTTGATTCCGGTTTTTCCCGTTTTTTCGACCCTTTCCGTCTTTAATTGTTGTCTTTTGATAATGAAAGTTTTTCTTTCGAAAATTTAAGATTACCTTTTGCCGAACTTTTTATTTACCAGACAGTATATTCTGGTACTTAATCAGTTCTAACGTGAAATATTAATAAATCGTTTTGAGATTCGTTTTCTCTTCTCGTTTGTTTCTGTTCACCCTCTCGACCTTCCGGCAACTACATCGCATTGCTACAGCCTCGTATTAAAAACCTACACTTATATTTACCAGCAATGCTTCAAGCAAACTACAATCTCCTTTTATATATATATATATACACACATATATATATATATATATATATATATATATATATATATATAATGGCTAGTGTAAGTCGGTGTGTCTACGTGTCTACTTATGTGTTAAATTGTGAGTGTGCGTACTTTTGCATTACATCGACATAATAGAACGAATAGCCCTTTTTACCTCAGGGAATTTGAGTGTCCGAAATCTTCACGCTTCCCATTTCCGCCCGCTGACCAGCGCCTGTCATCGAGTTGCCCTTAAGTATATTCGAAAGAAACGAATAATATTCTACTTACTATAATGATGAGGGCGAGAACAATGAACAAAACAGGAATAATATTAATGAGATGAGTGGGAATAGGGAGAAACATAGGGAAAAGAGGGAAAATGAGGAGGAATAATTTGATTAAGAATGAGAGTAAAAGTTACAAAATAGAATAAAATAAAAATTCAATCTCTAAAGTGTGTGTTAAACAAAAACGTTTACCTCGAAGAGACCAATACCATCTAGAGAAATGAAAGTACTTGAAGCTGATTTACATTATTTTTTTAGAGACGTAGTTATATGTCGGTCGCCTAACATTTAAAAGGAATAATGACCTCGCTTAACCTTCTTACATCAAATACGCAGAAACATATAGTTAACTCATTTTTTTCAATTTTGGTTCACTATTTTTGGCTTAGAAGCACCCTCCTACCTGATGCAAGACATTATGCCGCTATTTCAGATTTTTAAATCTAAGGATCGATTTACTATTCGAACCTTATCTTTAAGTGCAATCGTTTGGATCTCTCTTGCACTTGATTCGCAGAATATATTCGCTAGGTAGCTTTTAAGTATTTTTTCATGAGCTCAGACGCTCCTATAATTACTGTAATTATTTATTTTTTCTCAAAGTTTCGTTGTTTATGTTGTACATAATATCTTGCCATTTAGATATCTTCCATCAACTATATTTTAGCCAGAATCATTGACAGCACTCAATTAAACAAGGGTTGATACATTTTCACTTCTGTCCTTTATGACTATATCTTGTTTAATACCGCATGCGTGTCACGAGGGGTGTTCAATAAGTAATGCCCCTGACCAATTTCCCATGGTAGAAGATTAACGACACTTTGCACACTTATTAGACTTTCTCTACATAGGAACCACCCAGATTTATGCATGTATCCCATCGTTTCATGCATGGCAGTACACCGTTTTTGTAGAACACCCCAGATTATTCCGCTAATAACGTCGTTACTTCAGAAATAAAGGCTGCATCATCTGGGAAACGCTTTCCTTTCAAAAACAACTTCATGGCTGAGAAGAGATGAAAATCAGATGGTGCAAGGTCAGGAGAGTAAGGGGTGGCGGATCATTTCATAGCCTCACGCCCGTGCTTCTGATCTGGTGACATGCGAGTTGTGGACCGGAGCGTTATCCTGCAGGAGGAGGATACCTTTGCTGATCTTGCCCCGCCTCTTGATTTTGATAGCTTCTCTTAATTTCATCAAAAGTGAAGCGTAATAGGTTCCTGTAATTGTAGTACCCTTTGCCAGGAAATCTGTCATCACTACTCCGTCCAGTGAGCATGTCCTGCCAGCGGAGGGCTGCACTCTTGCTGTCGTTGAAGGTGGTGAGTCCAAGTGTTTCCACTGCTTTGACTGGGCTTAGGTCATTAGATCATAGTGATGGACCACAGTTCCATCCTGGTTAATCAGTCTTTTGAAAAACTTTGACTCATCTTCTTGGCACATCATCGAGCACTCGACGCGTTCTTGCGTCTGGAATGGTGTGAGTAACCTGGCAACCCATCTGGCAGACACCTTATGCATATGCTAATGGGCATGAATGATAGTTTTCACAGACCTTGTACCGATCTTCACCTCTTGATCTATTTGGCGAATAGTAATGCGTCGATCTTCCAAGATGACAGCCTCAACTTGGTAAAAAAGAAACGACCAGGTCTGGCAGCTGTTCTCGCAGACTTCCGGCCATGTTTGAATTCACAGTGCCAGAGTTTTACAATGTCATATGATGGGGAATCATAACCATGAGTTTCTTCCATTTCATCAAAAGTATCCTTTGGTGTGTGTTCTATCAAATACAAAAAACAGATAAGTGCGCGACACTGAACTGGCTCCATTTAACACCTGACTTATTTCAAACACCTGTAAATCAGAATCCACAATGAGTTCGAGGCTGTTTTCTGCAAGATGACCCATACATATAGTAGTCATTACACATGCAAAATTTCATGTAGATCAGACAACTGGAAGTGGTTCAGGGGCATTACTTATTGAACGACTATCCTAGTATGTTGGCTTGGGGATTACATTGCATTAGTTGATGGTTTTTGAGTTATCTCTTTTTGGTTATTTTACTTAAGTTAGTTCTCAAAGATCAACTGCCCCACTTTCTTGGGTTTTCATTTGATTTCTTTATGAGATGCATAGATAGTTAAGTGTGTATTGTGGTATTACTCTACTTCTCAAGCCGTGAGTTAGTAACGCAGTGAAGAGAACGTAATATTCTCTCACTAATGGACAAATTAACGATGTTTTAGTTCATATTGCTTGGTTTGGCTTGCTTCCAGGGCCATGAGTAACCTGGTATGGTAAGATATCCAGCTTAAACTTGTTACTTGAGATGTCACCAATAATATAATGTACCGTATTTGTTGTATGAAACACTCTTTAAACATACCATGGATACATTGAGCTAAAAATATAACAGAATTTTGCATATTTGGTCATTGTTTTATTGTAGGGTGTCCAGAGAAGAAAAAGGTAGAAAGATAAAGAAACGGCTATAGAGAAGAGGAGAGAAATAAGACTTTTCTTCTATTTTGTGTTTTTATGACTCCGAGCAATTCCGGATAGCCCTGCTAGTCTATTATATCAATCCCAGTTGTATGTCTGTCTATCTGTCTGTATGTCTGTCTGTCTGTATGTCTGTCTGTCTGTCTGTCTGTCTGTATGTATGTCTGTCTGTCTGTATGTATGTATGTATGTATGTATGTATGTATGTATGTATGTATGTATGTATGTAACGCTTCTCCATCGAGAGTACCCAACAAACAGTCACACAGTTGACATTATTCCCACTAGCCAGCCTCCGGACGTGTATTGTCTCAGAATCAGAAAAAACAATTGACCCTTTCGGGGTCAACGGAGCACTTTTCTCTAATGGGGGTTGCTTTTTCTCTCCATTTTCCAACGTTATCATGTACTTATGTGAGAAAAACAATTATATTAAGTTTAATCTACAACCATCCTGTATATAGAGAATCGAGGACTGTGTCTAGTAAGCATTTAAAAAGCCTTCCTTTCTCTATTTTTTTGAAAAATCTTCTCATCTTTTTAGTTTTGCTGGAGATCGGTATCCTACAAAGTACAAGACATTCACCCGCTTTTTCAAAGACTCCTACGAAGATATATTTAAACGGTGTTGGTCCTCTTTTTAAGCACGATTTTATAAAACTATCTTAAACTTGTTTTACCGAGTATATTCGACAAGTAGTTATAGAAAGTGTATTTTATGAGTCAAGTAGCTGCTATGATATATGTAATGATGGAGACATCCCCATATTATAGTTTCTACTCATCACATACATAATACCTTGGTATTTATTTCTCTTTTTCCGCTTAGCACACTTTAAAACATTTTTTTAGAGAAATAGAGTTCAACTAGTGTGAATACTTCCCCCCTCTTGTGAAATATCACTATGTTAAAATTAACAGATCTATTTTAAGTAAGATGTAAAGATTGCGGAGTCATAATGTATTGGGTATGGCTTTTTTACACAAATTATTCTGGTATATATTACCAGGCCTTTCTGCTACAGTGGATCGTGTGTGGCTATATCAAACAAAAGTATTATAGACCTACTTACGGACAGCGTTTCTTATATATATACTTTCAATGTGTACATCTTATCTGCAAGCTTAGCTATAAAGGTATGCCTTATCGAGGTGTAATTGAGAGAAACAGCATATATATATATATATATATATATATATATATATATATATATATATATATATATATATATGTAAGTGCAGATCAGTCGTCCGAGGCTATAGCAATGCGATGTGGTTGCCGTGAGATGGAAAAGTGAAACGAAATAAACGCAGGGAGAAAGTGAAACTCAAAACGATTTATTAATAATTTCACAAAAACTGATTAAATACCAAATAGTAAATACTGTCCGGTAAGTAACAGGTAGGCAAAGGGTAATCTTAAATTTTCGAAAGAAAAACTTTCATTATCAGAAGACAACAACAAAAGACCGAATCGGTCAAAGAAAAACGGGAAAAACCGGTGTCAGATCATCGACATACCGCAGAAAACAATTGGTAGTAGGAACGCAGAAAATGTCAAAATTACATTAAGCAATCACATAACTAAAGTTAAAATACTATAAACATTTGTTTAATAATATACTAATTTCTTTATAATTTTATTATGTTTAATTTTATATGATTCATTTATTAATTCTTTTCTTTTTCCTTTGTTTCCTTTCCTCTTTTATTCTCTTTATTCAATTCAAATTTAAATTTACGTATGTTATTGTCAAGGGGAGATAACTTATTTAAAAATATATCTAGAAATGAGATTTGAAATTTGTGGAGGAATTTGAATTGTGAAATGGATCAAAGCCACGGAGGGGACCGTTGTAACAGGGTAAGGGGGGGAATAAGAAGGGATTACGGGTAAGGGGGGGGGACTAAGGAAAAAAAACTCAGAACAAAATAAAAAAATAAAAATAAAAATAAAATGTACTATTTATTCATGCATTCACTCTTTCTTTCTTCTTTCTTTCCTATCTTTCATAGTTAATTTAAGAGGAACATATTCCTAGAAGTAAATTTGTATAACTTGATTCTATCTATTGACTCATAGATTCATCTATTTTACATTTATTATTTTCCCTACTTCTTCTCTTCCTTTTAATTTCTTCTTCCTCAATTCACCCTTGTTATTATGATCCATTAATATATTTAATTTATTCTTCTAATACTATAATTTTTTTTTTAATTTTTTCCCCTCTCATTTATCTCCTTCTCTTTCCTTTCCTTCTACTTTCCCCTTTTATCCTCTTCATTTATCCATTTCTTTCTATTCTTTCCTTATTCATCCCAATTTCAATATTTTATTTCCTTTACTTTAATTTTCTTATTTTCTACTATTATTTTATTCTATAGAGCATACACATACACACACAAGAGAATACACCCATATTCACATACATGAATATATGCATACACATGAAATCACTAGGTCTAAGTCTAAGTCTAAATGCGTGTAAATAAAGTGCATATCATTCCATTCCACAATTATAATACGTAAAGTGTAAAAAAATGTGGGGTGGGTGGCGCTGGCAAATACCGAAGAGACAAAGGCAAGCAAAAAAATGTGGGGTAAATTTAAGATTACCCTTTGCCTACCTGTTACTTACCGGACAGTATTTACTATTTGGTATTTAATCAGTTTTTGTGAAATTAGTAATAAATCGTTTTGAGTTTCACTTTCTCCCTGCGTTTATTTCGTTTCACTTTTCCATCTCACGGCAACCACATCGCATTGCTATAGCCTCGGACGACTGATCTGCACTTACATTTACCAGCAATGCTTCAAGCAAACTACAATCTTCTTTTTTTATATATATATATATATGTATACATATATATATATATACATATATAGGAGTGCTAAAATATGGATTAGCATGTACATTCTAACTGTATTCATACCAACCTTTTTTCGATTTACTCACCGATATTTATTTATTAGCAAAATTAGATCATATATAGGTAAACACGGTTTTGTTACATCCCAAAAGCAAATATGTTATTAATCTCACTAAATTTTTTCAAAACAGCTGACCACACTGTTGTTACGAGCAGTAAGAGAAAACTGCTGTGAGTGTACTTTTAGTTTTTGGGTGTTTGTTTTACATGTCACGCCACCATGTATACTTTTTAAAACTTAGATCTTTTATTTATTTTCTGAAGATGTCAAGGAAGACAAATCCAATAGTGGCATACTAATTTTGGTTGGTTTCCTATGAACGAAACGAGTTCGTAAGGAATTGTACTAAAGATTGATTATTTTGAAAATGTTTCGTGAGATGAATAAAATCATAGTTTTTATAATGTGAGAAAAATATTGTCTACTCTCTCTTCCCCCCTCTCTCTCTCTCTCTCTCTCTCTCTCTATATATATATATATATATATATATATATATATATTATAATGAAATATATGTGTTATTATAATCTATATACACACACACACATATATATATATATGTATATATATATATATATATATATAATTTATTTAGATACTGTATATTACATATTTCAGCAATGTACCGCGGTTTCATCCAAAAGGGAAGATTTAGCCATCTTTAGTAAATCTTCGTGCCCAGTGGAATCATCGGAAAGCTGAAAAGATTGCAGGCACGCCTGACAGGGAATGGCGTCAACAATGACATAAAAAACGGTGCATCTCTGAGGTTGTCCCCGAAAAAAACTCCGGTGTGGGAAGCGATTAACTAGGGCTTAAGGGGGGCCTTCATTTTTAGGAGGTTTTATTTATCGTTTATTTATCTGTTAGCAAGTTTATTTATTTAATTATCTGTTCTTTTGTAATGTTATTATTATACCTGAAAAATACGAAAGGGGTGGCTGCATAGTTTACCGTTTGGGCCTGTGAAACTAGTGTGCTTTTTCGTTGTCGTTTTTGGGAATAAAGTTATGTATCGGATTAATTGTTCGATATAGAGCTGAAAGACGTGATCCAAATATGTTTTTATCGACTTAACATGTTATTTTATTTTTTATTAATTTATTTTATTATTTTTATTTATTGAATCGGTGTTTCGTATTTTCTGTTCTGTTTGTAATGTTATTGTTATATCTGGTCTGAAAAAAATACGAAAGGAGCGGCTATATAGTTTGTCTTTAGATCTTAATGAGAAGCGGTGTTTCGTTAATATGTCCCGTTTATAACCAGTAGTGCTGAAAAACAAAAACAAAAACAAAAAAAACAAACGAAAAAAACAAAAAATAGTTATAAACGGAATGATGGGTACTATATGTTATTTCCGTCTGAGTGGTATAATATTAGTCTCTTTATTAATGGTGTGTTTATAATATTAATATTATATTTGCGTTTATATTTAGTGTAAATTGATTAACGCAAACATGTACGGGGGGTTATTAATTTAATTTTTTTTTTATTTTTTGTGTTTTAAATTTAATCTTTAATTTATTTTATTAATTTTATTAATATTATTTTATTTTATATTAATTTATTATTTCATTTTATTTATATTTTCTATATATTAATAATCTGCTCCTATACATACACACGCGCACTCGCATACATGCTTGTACACACATCTGAACGTATACATACGCCTGTACATTCATCTTCATTTATACAGGGGTGGGCGGGTGATTTGAGAATCTATTATATGGATAGTATGAAGCGGGGGTGGGTGGGTTTTTTTAGGGGTTAAGGAAACTTTGTTGTGTATCTGTAATCCCGTGATAGGAGGGTCACGTGGAGATGGGGTATCTGCTGGTAAATGTATAATCCGCTGTAGGTGGGGGTAGTTCTGATGTGATTATCTGTGGTGAAAGGGTGCGGTGTTTATTGGTGTAAGTTTTATCTGGGTTAGGATAAGGTTGTATCAGGGTAGGCAGGGTTTATGTAGTCGCGCCCGTGGTGTGTTTAACATATATCATGGGGGGGTTACTTTGTACGTAAATAGAAGAATAGGAAATTTGCTATGGGTTTAGGGAGGTCTTGGTGAGATTAGTTATTTTATTTGTTTTTAAGCAATACTTTACTATCTTTTTAGAGGGGTATTTAGTTCAAAGAGATAATTGGTGGGTTATGTTATATTGTTATCAGACCATTGGGCTAGCAGGAATTTTCTTCTGTGGAAGCATTTTCTGAAGACCTCGGTTTTATGTTCATGCAGTTTATGGAAGGGTTGTTGATAGCTTGTATAATTCTGAATTTCTCAGTAATGCACAAAGGGCAGGTCCTGGAGGTGGGGCTGTAGGATTCAGGTTTGTCGGTAATTCTCCATTCTATTTTGTAGGGAGTTTTGGACTTCTTGAGATCCCATACATGGGTTGCCAGTCTTTATTGGGGTATTTGAAAGTGTTGTTGTGGGCGTAGAGTCTTTGTTTAAACGATCCTTGGGTTATTCCGATGTATATATCCTCCCTTTCGGTATTCACCCCAGATATAAGCTTGGCTTCGTAAACAACGGAGCTGACTTTGCATCCTCCACCCAAGGGGCAGGTGTCACCTCTTTTGCAAGAGCAACGGGGGTTGGGTGAATTAATTGGTGGTTTGGAGGTCAGAATGGATCCCACGGACTGAAAACATGAATAGCTAGTTTTTACTGTATTTCTGTTAAAACGTTTATGGAGATTATTTGATTGCGGGAAGTGCTTGTCTATTAGTTTGAGAAATCGCTTACCTACGCTATATTTGACGCTGAGGGAACAAGGGGGGAACGAACCAGATAATATTTCTTTGTCTCTTGCGTTTGTGTAGGCTGGTGGATTGGTTGGGTATGTAGGATATATTTTCGTTATAACCGCTCTCAGTGAGGGCATTATTGTTGGAAAATCTCAGGTATGGAAAAAAGGCTTGAAAGTTGTTCGGTGGGTTTGTGGTATGGCCTAGTTGAATTGTTGGTCAGGTCTAGGGATACGTCTGAAAAATTTACGCTAGTCAGGTTGGTGTCTATTGTGATATTAAATCCGATTTCTTTTAGGAATGCGGTTAACTGTTTCCTGATTCTGTCGAGTTCTTGCGCGTTATTGTTGCGGGATAGGCATACGCCGTCGTCTCGGTAGAGGCCGAACTCTTGGTCATGGAATTTATTTTGTAATCAGTGTAGGATGAAAAGCCCAATCAAGTCGCACTATCTGCGCTGTCATAGGCTCCCATGGGAACATCAAAATGGTCTTCAAGGTTGGATTTTTTAACCCATGTTTGATTGTTTTTCAGACCAGATATAACAATAACATTACAAACAGAACAAAAATACGAAACACCGATTCAATAAATAAAAATAATAAAATAAATTAATAAAAAATAAACAAACATGATGAGTCGATAAAAACATATTTGAATCACTTCTTTCAGCTCCATATCGAACAATTAATCCGATACATAACTTCATTCCCAAAAACGACAACGAAAAAGCACACTGGTTTCACAGGCCCAAACGGTAAAATATGCAGCCACCCCGTTCGTATTTTTCAGGTATAATAATAACATTACAAAAGAACAGATAATTAAATAAATAAACTTGCTAACAGATAAATAAATAATAAATAAAACCTCCTAAAAAATGAAGGCCCTCTTTGAGCCCTAGTTAATCGCTTCCCACACCGGAGTTTTTTTCGGGGACACCCTCAGAGATGCACAGTTTTTGCTGTCATTATTGACCCCATTCCCTGTCAGGCGTGCCTGCAATCTTTTTAGCTTGCCGATGATTCCACTGGGCACGAAGATTCACTAAAGATGTCTAAATCTGTACTTTATTTGATTTCTTTTCATATACAATCTGACACTATATATATATATATATATATATATATATATATATATATATATATATATATATAGTCATCCACAGGCATACTGTATCGATGTATCACAGCAGTTCAGAAGAGCTACATTTTCACAAATCATAACCCAGGAATCAAACTTACAACCGCCTAGTGTATTGTCAGCAGCTATCATCACTCTAATACGGGATCGACGCTCATAAAGAATAACTACAATATATAAACATTGACCGCCACCATGACTGACACATATTTGTCAGTACGCTAATTATGCTGCAGGAGATATCATTTAACGGCAGTGCTCTATTTGGTAAAGGTCGGCGGGCTTCTATATATCTAGTTAAAGAAATAAAAAGAGAGAAATAACATCATGTAAACTGTAGTTTTTCATAGTATATATATTATGATATACAACATATCACCGATGTTCATGGTAAGGTTTCATGAATGTATAGAAACTGCCTAACGATGATGAAAAATTAAAACGCATCCAATTCGAATACAGAAGAAATAATGACATATGAAAAGGTATTTCGTGTTTCTCAAACGGTTAATAAACAGAAGCTATTTTACACCGAAAAATAATTGTATGTTTTTCATCTTGATGGTATCTTGCGCATACTAACAACCCTGAAAGCAAATAAATCTACACATTACAGACAAATTTGGTATACACTCTCTTTAGTGAGTAGCTAAAATAAATAAGATAATGAGTTACGTATTAAATACCAATATGGAGACTACTATGTTGGCTGATTAGATGGATTAGTTAATATATATATATATATATATATATATATATACACATATATATATATATATATATATATTATAATGAAATATATGTGTTATTATAATCTACACACACACTCACATATATATGTATATATATATATGTATATATATATGTATATGTATATATATGTATATATATATTTATATATATATATGTATATATATGTATAGTACCATACATTGTTTAGCTAACAACAAGATACACTTTATTTAAATATTAATAACAGGAATACGGAGGTCTGTTTAGGTTTATTCAAGCTGGCCATTTTGGCATAATCGTGAAAGTGTGGGCAGGCAGATCAGAGTACAATCCTCGGAAGAAGAATCCGAAATGCTAAATAATAGCAAATAATAATACTCATAAGCAAAAGTTAATACTGAGGCACAAACGTAAGTGAATCAATTCAGCGAAAGGAATGGCACTGTCCTACATCATGGTATAATAGCCTATGAAAATAAGAAGTTTCTGGCTCACGACTACAGTTCATCATTGGATTAAAGTTCGCTTCACCATGACTAATAAATACGTTATCTCGCCTGCTTTAATAAACAGGTTTACGATCGCTTTCATATAGTATCATCGACAGAAAACCGTGTTTTTTCAGACCAACACAATGCGAGCCTTCAACAGGCAGTTATTAACATCTCCTAAATTGATGATTGCATAAGCATGAAACACCGGTGTATGTAGGTAATAATAATGCATTAAAATAAACATTGTTAACGCCCCCTTTAAAAACAAGTATGGGTCTCTAAGAGAATTTATGAACAACAGTCACACTTGGCCTGAAGTGATGTCCCTCTCACGGCAGTTGACAATTATGTAACTCAGCTTGCTGTATACGTCCACTATATTTGATGTTATATTAAGTTTAAATTACCTTCTTCTCCGTGTTTATTATTGGTGGATTCAAGGTTGTTATATTAGGCTGCAAAGGCAAACGGGCTTTGTAACTGGGTCTGAATTTTCGAACAGCAGTGAGTAGTATCTCTTACACTGATGAGTGCCTAAGCAAAAACACAGATGTCTGTATGTAATAATAATAAATATTTATTTATATATATATATATATATATATATATATATACACATATATATATATTTGAAGCTCATCGTAAAAAAGTAGAGCACTGTAAATGGTAGTACTTACACAGCGTGACGTCACTTGCTTTATATGCATAATTTCTTCACGTATAGAAGTTGAATGCCTGTATGTCTCGCCGCTTTTAAATGTGTTAAAATTATCGTTGTTTATAAGCTGTTAAGAATTGGCCTACCGGTTCGCGACGTTGGATTGGGGTTGAAACATGCTTGTAATCCAGGGTTTCGAATCGTGTTACCGGTAGTGAATAGTCATACTTCTATGTTGATGAGTCTTGATTGAAAAGAGACGAAGCGTATACGTCCATAGATAAATAAACAATAACAAATATTATATATATATGAGTGTGAAAAAATATGTTTCAGGCAATACTTTATGTTTACAAAGCACTTCTAATTAAAGATCGATAATTGTCAACTAGTAACAGCAGAGCATATATAAATGAGCAAAGATCATTTATATTTCAAAAGCCAATATTTTCGTTTTCTTACAAAACATTTTAAAAACAGATTAACTTTTGTGCAAATTATTTAACACATCGTTTTGCTAAAAGTAAACACACCAACATTATTATGGCAATTTGGATCCGTTTATCTATAGCTTATCAGAAAGTACATAAAACGGTATTAAATTGACAAAAAAATACAACGCTGTGTAACATGATACGTAAACGTTGAAGAGAAAATGATAAGTATATATATATATATATATATATATATATATATATATATATATATCATGTGAGGTATGTTTATATATAGCTGTGTACAGTATAGAAATCTAAACTCATGAACCAATTCTTTTCAAATATCGTATATATATATATATATATGTATATATATATGTATATAAATATATATATATATATATATATATATATATATACATATATATATATATATATATAGTCTAAAGAATCTTTGAGTCATTTTAAGCAAAAAAAAGGAAAGTAAAATGCAATTTAAATTCCCAGAGAAACTAACATAATCCAACATATTGCAGACTTAACATTCGTTGGAAAATTATATATATTCCAGCAAATACGGTGAAAGGTTTTTTGTAAAACTTAATGTCCAGGGAGAGATCTTTAAAACTCTTACCCCACTGTAAATACGTTTGAAATAAGTGAACTCCAGAGAAACGAATAGCTATACATATAATTTTTAGTTATATCATGCAAATTACTTTTAATCGGGGCAGTTCGCCTTTATAATTATCAACAATATATGTGCGCGATGTAAAATTATAATATTATGAACTTAACATTATGAATTATGGAATACATACTTTGGCCATCACTATAAGTAACTTGGGCACATGTATACGTTTTTGTTTAGTTTACGATTTAGGAGTTTTGCCCCCGAAATATTTCTATAAATATTAATTATTTTTACCTACATACACTGGTGTTTCATTCTTTTTAGGCAGTTATCAGTATAGAAAATGTTAATTACTGCTGGTGTAAGAAGTCGAACCAAGTCACAAAGTCATCTTCAATTTCATAGACTTACCTTAACCACTGTTAATCAACACAGAAAGGCGAGAATGTAAAGTCTATAAGTGTCAAATCGACGGGCATGTAGAGCAAGCAGTCAGAGTGTGTTCAACTTGCTTATGCAAGTAATGTGGCTTGGAACCGTATTATGACGGCCCGTTTATAAATTCACCCATAATGGTATCCTTTTATTTAAGGGAACGATAACAATATTTTTATAAATATTAATTATTTTTACGTACATACACTTGTTTTACAAGCTTTTTATGCAATCATCAGTGTAAGAAATTTTAATTACTACTAATCTAAGGATTCGAACCTAGTCACGAAATCACCTTCGACTTCCATTAATCAACACTGAAAAAAGTATAAAGGCTGGGCACTCTCGAGTAACTTTAATAACAAGCAGTGCAAATAGCTATATGCACGATCCGAACGCCGTTCGTAAGATCACACTTTACTGCTTGGTATCTAGCCGCCGATTCGCTATTTATATTTTGAATTCCTCTATATTTACTAACTAATTGGCTATGGCCGATGGATAAGATCCTCGACTAAGAATCAGTGGCGATTTGTGATCGGGGTTCGCGCCCACCGACCGTTGATAATTAGTTCCTACACTGAAGATTGCGTTAGCATGAAACATCGATGTCTGTAGGAAATTAAAATAATTAATAAATATTTATTTATAAATATTATTATATATATATATATATATATATATATATATATATATATATTATTTATAGACATTTACATAATCCGTGACAGTTGCATGTCGAGATTATCGATCAGCAGGTGTTAGAAATTAAGATATAATCATTTGGAAAAAGATCTGGTTCTTTCCATCAGGAGTTGAAAAAAAAAGAAAAAAGAAACGACATGAAAAATTTAAAATTAGAGGGTCACGTGGTCAGATTTGAAGCATTAGAAATTGGAAATAAAAATGTCTGACCTCGTATTAAAACTCTATCTACCAGATCGGGCTGGTTGCCCGGACCATATTGATCGAACTCCTCCATACTTCCCTGTTCGCCATAGCTCTCGGAAGATCTTCGAGTGAAGAAGCAGTATCTTCGGTCAATTTTTTCGTGTGCAACTTATAGGTCGACCAACTTTAACTGTTGCGTGTGTTGGCGTCCATAAAATCAGAACACTTATTTGCTTCTATAATAATGTCCAGCGAATCTCATTCTCCTTTCTTTTATTACTGATGATATTTTGAACAAGTTGCCATACAGTCTAAAATGTTAACAATAAAAGGGGTCAATTACCCGTGGCATGCTTTCAATAATATCTGTCGAGCTGTCGATATTTATTAAGAATTAATGCAACAGCATCAGTTTGATACTATTGCAGTTTTCTTATTATTTCATTTCTTTATTACCTTCGACTATAATGAAACAGAGGATAAGGAGAGATAGAAAGAGTGCATGTGTGTGTATGTGTGTTTGTATTTGTATGTGTATGTGTGCGTGCGACAGAAGCGAGAATAATAGACGACATATAGAGTAAGAGATGGGGGGGGGGTAAACAACATACAGTTAGAAAAGTTGAAAGTGATATATATATATAAATTTTGTAAGACGTGGGTCACTTAATTTGTCAAATTGTAAATTTCGGCTTATTTAAACAATTAATATAGAAGTTGTTTTTTTAAACATAACCTAATAAAAACACTTTGGTTTATTTTAGCATATATTTCGTGTGAATATATTATATGCAAAATAGGCTTAGAAAAAAATCTATGATTATCAAAGTTTTAGAATAACACTAGATGATAATCATCCATTATATTATCTAGAGATTCAAGTTCGAACTCCGTTGTCAGATGTGGCACTTTATTCATGCGTTAGTGTTTACGTCCCCTGTTTTCTGACACAATCTCTAGAATATTAGATTTTCTACCCCGACTACGAGCAAAGTGCAGTTTCTGCTCTTATAATGAACTGTATATTTTCACTCCGTGAACAGTGAAAGACGAAATCTGTCTAGATAGAGGCACTTGTTAATATTATTGTCCTAAGTACCCCTTTTGTGTGAATTGGATTCTTCCAATCTTAATGACAAACCTTGTGTCTTACTATATTTTCCGTGGGAGTTAATAACGATACTACTCATATTATTTCATTCATCTTCTTTCAGCATATGAACTGTTTTAAGCAGTATATTTTATTTCTACAAAGCCACCACCTGCCAATGCATGGGGTATTGATGGCACATTTAGGCTTGTGCATTTCCACTGGTATCTGCCTCTTAGGCAACACCCAAGAAAGAGTCTATAATCTAATAGGTCCCTCGCTATCCACCAAGTTCCAACCCCTGTCCCATCGCCGCAATGTTGCATCTTTGTGCTTGTTTTCAAATACTAAAGTGGAATGTGCTGCGATGAACTTGCTGCTCTGGTGCTCTTTAGACATAAATACACTCGGCTAACTCGACAATCAGCTAAATCTCAGATGCTCCCAGATATTGGGGAGCCTTCTACACTAATATCTTATTTCCTCGAGCCGCTAGCCTTTGGAACTCACTCCCTACTCTCTGTTTCCCGGAGTGTACCGACATACAGAGATTTTAAACTAATGTTAACAAGCATCTCCCTGCACAGCTCCTAACTTAGGATGACCCCCTTCACTTTCATCCAAATTCTCAATGGCACCTTACTTATACAGTCGCATGCCTGCATAATACATATTGCACACAATTAGTTATCTTGTCATCAGTAGAAAACATCAACTCTATTAGGTTCATAAATTGGCAAAACACAATTTCTAGTGTAAACGATTTAAAGGTTTGTCAGTTTTAACATGATGCCATCACCCATTTTTGGGGCCGATGAAATGTTAAAGTTAAGCTTTTAGAATATATTGATAGTTACTGTTGCTATATATGCTAGTGAAACATTGATTATACTGAAAGATCATGAACTCAACCCGAATGTCTTTCAAGTAAAATGTTGAAGTACTATCTATAGAGTAACACTGCGAGAAAAAGCTAAGAAATGAATATATCAGTAAGAGGGTTTATAATAAAAGATCCATCAACGGGGTTATCAGAAAATAACATGGGGTGTGGGCATGTTTCCTGGGTACTAGACTCCAGCTATGTAAACAAATCATAACAAGAAGATGTCATTGACGAAAGATAACGTAGGCTGACTACCAAAAATATGGGGGGGGGCAGATTAGTTTTGAAACATGCATGCAGCCCCTTACAGCTGAAAGACTGGCTGAATAGCTTGATAAATGGCGAGAGTTGGTGTTCAAGCGTGCTCTAAAGCCCCCTGGAGTATGCACATAAATCAAGTCAAGTAAACTCAAACATAGATTACACAAAATAAATACTTCTTTAAATCGTATCATATTAATGTGAATATTATTAGAGAGCTTCGCCACATGCTTGAAAACAAAACACAACTAAAGAGGCGATTGTTGTGTTGTGTCATCTAATGTGTAGGTAAGCAAGTTATACTAAAACACTTGATGAAGGAATATTTACGACTGGATATGTATACGGCTAGCCAGACCATGTACCATTTTTTTTCTATTTCACTATTCTCCAATAAACGGAACAGTACACCTTCACATGTCAAGAATAATATTCCGCGAAGTTTCAGAGTTTGTTCTACCAAAGCATCTATTCGTCGATGATGGCAACAGGAGCGGTAACTACTTTTAAAGAATAGATGTGTGTTTACGGTTATCTCCCTTATATCCGCCATGCTTTTACTATACTCATGCATTTAAAAAAATCTAACCTCGTGAACAATGTGCTTCTTCATAACGTACGAAAAGCTATTAACTATTAGGGTGCTGTATATTGCGAATCACATCGTGCTGAGATGCATGGAAACCAGTTGTTGATGCAACGTATTAGCCATATCGGAAAAGTACTACTTCTCTAAATACGGTTTAGGTGGTATATAAACTCCCTTAACATGATACCCATCAGTACACTGAATTACTAAACATCGGGAATGTTAATGGTTAATTAATACGTAGCTACACTGTGTGTCATTATTTAGTCTACTCTCAGCCGTTAAAACGCATCTTATAGCACAACATCTGTGATAGACATCATCATATCCACAGGGATTTCAGATTATTCGCTTTACTAATGGACGGTATGAGTCACAATCATCTGGTTCAACGAACGAACCCCACCCAAACGTACTTAAAGCTACTAATTGTTAAGCGGCCGCTAGGTGGCGCGAACGATGTCCAATCAATCATATACGCGGAGAGGTTTAATAACGACACTGACACACTTGCTTAAGCGTATCTGGTTGACAGTATGTTTAATCCTTTGATACACAGCAGCAGTTCCTGCTGTTTTGGTCATTTCGCAAGAGTTTCTTGTCAAACACCTATAGCCGCGATAATTCGAAATCGTCGTAAAACTGAAAGACAACGACAAAAGGAGATGTAAAACCACACTGGAACAATACCCATATCAAGACGTGTAAAATTATTTACCCGAACATAACTGTTTTTCAACATTTTTACGTTGCCTATACGAGTATTAAAACTAAGGTATGATGATACTGACAATTATGTTTAGAATCCTTATTCCAATTCTGATACCTGGTGCTATCAGATCAAGCTGTCTGAAGATATCGATCTGCCGTACTTAAAATGCACCAACAATTGATGCTATTGTTTTTGTTTTTGTTTACTTTGCAGAACTCAATCAAGTTTTGCAAGGTTTAATACAAAAACAACAATTTTTCATCTACAAAACAACCAAACCAAACGCCATGAATCAATAGTGGAAGATATAAAAACCTTGAACCATCAAAACTTTTACCAAAATCACCGGATTCGGCATTAAATTACCAGAAAAGGGTTCATATGCCGTAAAGCAAAAATAACACACCAAACACCATGAATAAATATTTTAACATATGAAGAAGTTGAAGCGTAAAAACCTTCATCAAAATTATCGTGTTCGGCATAATCTCACTCGGAAACGGTTGATATGCTGTAAAGCAAAACGAATAAACCAAACTAATTCTGATAAAAATGGAATACATGGTTTAGATTAGAAAAACTGTTTTAAATATGAGTGTTAAGCTTACAAGGAGAGCAAAAAAGCCTAACAATGGTTGGAATTCCGTAATGCTCAATCGTCATTATTTAAAGAAGTACTAGTTCATACCAACTCCTTGATGGGTGTTGGTAGTCTATCTAGATATGCTAACGTCAATCTGTACCTTGCTTCTGGGTCTTTATACAGTATACAAAGAGAATATGCGTGAATATTGAGGCAAAAGTAGTATATTTAGTATTTGCATTGGAAAGTAATCGTTATGTTTTTATTACCAAGTATATTAGAGATTATATTTTTAAGTAAAAAATAATTCGCTTTAAACATATGTTGATTAAATTTATGTCCACTTTAAAGGGATAATCATAAACATTTACTAAAAGAATTAAGCTATTTTATTTAATGCTGTTATGTTATGTTAATTTCTTTAAATTTATAAAAAAAAAAGTTCTAAAGAAGAAATTATGATTCAGGGAATATTGCTAATTGGTGTCGAATAACTGGATAAAATTCAATCTAAAATATGCGAATATTCAAATCCCCTGTTGTTCCAATTTTTATTCTCTTAAACTCTTTAACAGTATTGAACAGACATTGGGGAATATTATTAAATTATGTCTTATATGTAATGTCACAATTTCATAAAAAGTCAGTATTATTTAAGTTTGCACGGACGGCTTCAACACTCTTATCTCTTAGCATGAAAATAAATTGAAATAAATATATCCCATATAACGGCACTTGATGCCTAGAGAGTTGTGTTTAAGTATCAATAATTGTATGTTAGTTAATTAAGGAGTAAATCCTAGAATATAAATATATAAACATATACACACACCTAATGTATAGATATAGACATGATGATAGATGTATGTTTACGGATATAAATACGATGAATCTCAGATAGACATTTACATATAACGGATTATATATGTGTACAATCTGCCTGTAGAACCTGTACATTAAGGTAAGGTATACCAAGAGGGAGAAGGAGAGAGAGAGAGAGAGACAGACAGACAGACAGACATACAGACATAGAGACAGAGAAAGGGAGACGACTGCAATGTATTTTAATAGATCTCACTTCATCGGTAGGCCAACGTTCACAGTCCCTGAAGCCCGCCTAACACACCCTATCTTGTTTAAGTCTCGCCGGCTAAGAGCGATTAAAACGAGAGTCATGCCCGTAAATCACGTGGTCTGTGTAACTCTCGATCGGTGCAACCGCCGCTGAGCCCTAACATTTCTAGAAAGAATGTAGAACATCAAAGGATCCTCATTAAATTGTAGGACGAAACTTCAGTCCGCTATGTAGGAAAACAAAGGCGTAACATCGTGACTTGAGAAGAAAAAAAACAACAACGTTTTAGTTAATATAGAGATTATAAAATGAAAGAAAGGAAGAAATAAAGTAAAAGAGTTTGTTGCAAATTAAGGGTATATTTGCGGACTTAGCTTTGCTGTTCGTCTTGGTATCTGGTTCTCCTTGTGATGTGGTCTTGGTTGAGAAAGTATATTAACGTACCTTATAATAAGAGGGGGTATTCTTATTTCAAATGCGCTAAATACGTGCTAAATACATACATGCTTGTTGAATCAAGCATGGTAAGTAAAGACACTGATATATGAGTCTCAACGGCAATGCTGCAGCCAGGAAGTAGGATGTTCCTGTGTCGACTGTCATTGAAAAAAGAGACCGTTTTATTCAAAATGGCCGCTCAGGTATATCCCGCAGTGGGGGGTGGGGGTGGGGAGGTAGCCTGCAATTTCTTGATTTTCATCTAATCACAGAGCACATAGAAAACCACTACAGGATAGTAATGAAGAAGTGAAATCCGGAATTCAAGATAGACGGATACACTATATGATATGATCTTCAGTAAGATGGAAAAAAACTGAATTACCTGTAAAACTGTATGTTATTACATTAATTTGTTCTTAATAATAAGTAACTACTGATCAAGGATTACTGAGAGTGTCAGGTAGACGATGAATAACACAATAGGAACATTGGAAACGATAGTCAGAATTTTATTATTGAACAGAGAAATAAAATAAGTATTTGTTTACATTGGACTTGAAAACAAATACGTTGTATTCAGCTGGGAAACAGTTTTTGAGATAAGAAGTTCTGGGAAATCAACTGTGTTCATAGTTTGTTTTGTTTTTGTTACACAGAAGTGAAATGTTACTATCAAGACAAGTTCTTACTTTGAGTATTTTACGGGGGTAAACTGAAAATTAGAGTTCAGGTCTATCCCCTGGGATCGGTCCTTCGACCTTTAGTGTTCCTGATTTTCATGAACGACCTTCCTCAAGGCATTATATCTGAGATGGGTATATTTGCTGACGACACTACGCTCTACTCTCGTCATTGGGGTAAAACGGACGCACACATATTCAAGATAATGGCTGAATCTTTTAAAAGTGACCTGCAGAGAATGGGGTCATAAATAGATGATAACATTTAATTCTGCTAAGACAAAGCTCGTTTCTTTCAACAACTACAAGAAACTTCTTCAACCACCGATTGCAATGGCAAATAACGCCCTACCCGACAGTCACACGTTCAAACTTCTCGGCCTAACATTCACAGGTAACATGAATCGGAACAAATACATAGAAGAAAATGTCAAGGCTGCTGCAAAGAGAGTAGTATCATTCTACCATACTAGGAAACTTCTCAGATCTGGCAATATCCTATATTTTTACAAACCCACCATCGGCTTATGCGTAGAGTATTGTTGTTACATCTGAGCTCGTGCACTATCAACTAGTCTCTCTTTCTTAGACAAGGTGCAGAAAAGAGTCTCCAATCTGATAGGCCTCTCACTATCCACCAAGTACAGCCCCTGTCCACTCGCCGCAATGTTGCATCCTTATGCTTGTTTCACAAGTACTTCAATGCAATGTGCTCCGATATACTTGCTGCTAAATCCAATCCATTCACTGTGGATATCCACATATGCCGGAGGACCTTCTACTCCAATAGCTTTGTTTCCTCGAGCTGTCGGCCTGTTTAACTTCTATCTTTCTCCCTGTCCCTGACTGTACCAACATGCAGAAATGATGTTACACTCGTTGTTATTGAGCTTACTATTATTTTTAATTGTTTCAATAACAACGAGATGAAAATCACCAATAAACAATTATTACATAGAAACCATTACATACTTGGGTGATGAAAATCGTATATATTTCTACACAGAGCGTCTTGGCCCAGTGGTGGAACGCTCGACTATGGACATCAACATCGAGGGTTCGAGCTCTGTGTAAGTTAGCCATGCTGATGGCGGCTGTGGGCCAGGGGCGCGTGTCCATGAATTGCTTTTGTGTGCGTAAAGTATATATATATATATATATATAATTCCCGAAACAGTTTTTCATGATAAACAACTGATGATCCCTTAAAATAGTGTTAGAAACTAACTAATATAATAACTGTAAAAAATAAATTGACTTACATGAGTGATTTTCCACTGGAAGACTTGAGACTATATGTTTTTTTTTTGTTTTTTTATTTTATTTTTTATATAGTTTTAATGGTTGAGAAACTTCCGAGACTATATATATATATATATATATATATATATATATATATATATATATATATATACATATATATATATATATATATATATATATATATATATATATATATATATATATATATATATGTATATATATGTGTGTGTTTCTGTGTGTCTGATAGTGTGTGTGTGTATGGGAGTGTGTGTTTGTTATAAGATGTTACCTTAGTATGTGTGCTTTGAATTGGAAGACAAATTAATATAATTCTGCAATGTAGCAAAGTTCGCCCCGCGCACTGAATAGCCGCCAATAAGTAATCTTGGAAACATGTCAATGAGTCAAGCGTGTCTTTTTCCAAATACATCAATAGCAACCCGACCACGACATGAGGAAATAATTTCATATAGTTAAATTATGTCAGTTGTAATGAGAGATGGGTCGAGCACATTCAGAGATAATATGATAATTTGATAAAACTGCAAAACATGTTGAAACGTCGGTTCTCTTCAGATCATCGAGGTTAAGTTTCGTGGGTTTACAGGACTAAACATATGACTGTATTACTAGCTTTCATATAAGCTAGAAATCTGTGAATGAATGTTGTTTTGTTTTGATTGACAGCATATGAACATTTTTGTGCCATTTA
>OY744519.1:194591272-194608772 GCA_963556195.1 Sepiola atlantica | reverse complement strand
TTAGTGACGACAAATCAAATAGTTTAATTGCTTAGTTGCAAACGAAACAGATTGAAAATATCCAGTTTCAATTCTGCCCTCCGATTGTTTTTTTAAATTAAATTAAATGTTATACTATTCCACTTTTTTATATAATATGTGTGAGGACATTCGGTATATTAATAATCGAAACGCCTTTCACTATGTCTGCGTAACGCATTCTATATCTGTCTCTCTCTCTATTTCATGTGTATTTATATCTAAATCTATTTAGATCTATTTCATGAAAGAGAAGGGTAGTGTCAGTCTCTCTCCGTTTATGGAAAGACCAGCTAGAGAGCTTTTCTAAAATATAAAAGTAGAATCTTTCAAGAACATGTTGTAAATAGGGCTTGCCTTTAGAATATGCGATTTTTAAGGAAGTTATAGGCAATTGTTAACATTTAGCACTGAGAATAGAAGAATACGTAAGAGTATTATTTTAAACTGACGAATTTCTGAGTTTCTCACTTGGGAAACATCACTGTGTGATTTTGACTCTGATCATGGATTTTATTTTAAAATGAAATAAAAGAATATATGTTTCGTTTCTAAATATAATAATATAATAAAATTTAAGTGAAAGAGTTGGTACATTTAGTACGTACCACATCTCTGTATGCCTATCTGTCCGTTCAACTAATTCCCTCACTCGTTCACCTTCTTTATTTTTCTAAACATATCTTAGTATATATATTTAAACATTTCACTTAAAAACACGGTTAGAATCCTAAAAAGATGTTTTAAATTGCTGGTGAATATCTGGCATCCATTAAGATTCCACATCCCCAGCACAATAATATAAGAAAATTAAAAAAACTGATTGATAATGACAGCTTGTGTGTTTGTCTGTATGCCTATATGTCTGTCTTTTTATAGAAAAACACTCTAGTAAGTATACCTAGAATATGCATTTTCATATAGACTGACATTATTTGCAAATATGATACACATGTAAGTAGAATTTACTTATAGGTCATATATATTCACATATACAAAAGTTGGACAAAATAAAAGAAACACCGTGTAATTTTAAATACATCCAGCCGCTCTGTGAAGCTTTCGACGAACAGTTATTGTTGAAACGTTTTTATCCAGATGGGTGTTAAGCTCTGCCGTTGTGTTGTGCTCTTTCTTCACAATCCTTACAAAGGATCTACGATCCTTTTCAGACAGCTTCGGCTTTCTTCTAGAATTTTGTTTCGAAGAAGATGTTTTCCCTTCTTTTTCGTAAGCTGTCATCACATTCGAGACAGTTATTCTCGATACGGCCACCATATCAGCCACTTCTGTTACAGTAGCACCTGTCATACGGGTACCAACAATCTTCTTTTTTTTAGAAATCTGATAAATCTGTCTTTTAAATTTTGCTTACTAATATGTATCATCTGAAATAAAATTTTAAAATGTAACTAATTAATTCAGGACAACAATAACCATGCATGAAAATATGATACCAACATTTTGGTATGTAAAAAAAATGTTTTCAAATTGATGCTAAATTCACAAGGTGTTCTCTTTAATTTGCCTAACCCCTGTATATATATATATATATATATATATATATATATATATATATATATATATATATATATATATATAAGTATACACCGTAATAACATTAACACACCGGTTCCTGTTAGATCACCAAAGTTAAGCGACGTTGAGCCTGGTCAGTACTAAATTGATGATAATTTTGGAATATCGGGTGCTGTATGAGTTGTTTCTGGTCATCTTGGACTTCCCTTTGCAACTGGAATCAAACAGTGCCGACGCAAGAGAGTAATTCTTTCCGATGGCGCATCTCTTGCTTCCCAATTACAGCTACCATCACATGAGAATTTATTGTCTCTCAGAACTAAACGGAGGCGATAATAATAAGGGTAAGATATGTGTCCGTCTTTGTGTGTCTGTTCTTTTTTATAGAGAGGCAGACTAGCGAGTGTACATAAAGTATAAAAGTGTATACACAGGGTTAATTTTCCTAGGTATCTTATGAAAGTAGTCGTTACTCTCTACGCGAACCTTTTAAACATGAAATATAAATTTACTAATGAGTGTTATTTTTAAGGCTGACTTGACAAATATTTTATTGCTCATTTGAGAAAGAATCAAACTCACAACATCATGTGTGCGGTTTCGCTTCTTCCCTCCGATTGCTTGTTGGTAAATGAAATCAAAGAATATATTCATCAATTTTATCTAATAATAAGTGATAAATGCTAGTATTTTTAGTACGCACTGACTCTTAGCCTGTTTTTCCATCTGCCTCTATTTCGTCATCTATTTATCGTTATCTATAAAACGAGATATATTTATGTATAATAATTAAAGGGTGTGTGTGTATAGCTGTTGATATAAAGACCGACTAGTGAGTGCATCTAAAATATAAAATGTTATACAGATGTAGAATTTTCGTAGGAACATGAGGGAAGTAGTGTGTACACAGATTTTCCATTTTCCAATATGTTGCATATAGAAAGAAAAATTTTCTTATGAGAGTTATTAAGAAAATAATGTAATAATTGCTTAGCCGGAAAATAATCCGACTGACAACATTCACGTGTACAGTTCGGTTTGTTCTACGATTTGTTTTTTTTAATTAAAAAGAAAATGATCATAAACTGTGATTTAAATATTACTGTATTTAGTACATAACGCTTCTATGTCTGTCTCCCTCGGCCTCATTGTATATCTCGGTCTCTCTCTCTCTATCTCTATTTGTGTATATTTGTGTATATATATATATATATATATATATATATATATATATATATATATATATATATATATATATATATATATATAAAAGAATATTTGAAGGTAAATCGACAGTGTCGTTCATTTATGGAAAGACGTTCATGTTTCTAAAATAAGTAAAGTGATATCAATTCTCATTTTTGTTATTGGCAAACACACATCAGCTTAAAGTACTTCATTAACGACACTTACAATTTCAGACACTACAATCTTCTTTTAACCCTCAAAATGTTGGCTTAGGTATATTAGGAATATTGCCGGAATTTCCACTTCCGGCATTTCTCAATTTGATGTACAGATCGGATGCATTTTTTTTAACAATAACGATCAGACACAATTTCAGCCTGATCAAATAAATACTGTTTTTAGTTATGAACGCTTCTATAGCATAATCTCTCAATGCAGTATACGATATGAAAAAGTGAGGCCGAGATAAGACTTGGTCTATATCACGTTGCGAGGGGCTACTTCTGTGTGTTCTTGTTTTCAATATGTATTCATTATTTTTTTTTTAAATTTATGTAGCGATATTTACGTTCTGTAAAAAGTTATATAGACAAATAACTGAAGAATGAGCCCAACTTCTGCAATTACTGTCTATATCCAGGTGAACCGTTGGCGTGAATCCATCTCTTCTACATTGTCCGTTTTTTTTTTTTTTTACTCATCGCCTGTTCTATCACTACCGTGACTCCAACTTCCTTAAGACACGTCTCATATGTGGTATGTTATTAATTCTGTAATCAATTATTCGGTGTTCAATTATCAGAGGTCAAGCGTTCACTTCGTCTAAAGATCATTTTCTCAGACCTGTATTGTCTGGCATTAGTCTATTTAATAATGTACTGCATAACGTGTATTATAGTCTTATCTTATTAAATAAAACATCTGTGTATATAATCAACTTGACATAATTAATGTTGTTATCCTTTATTTTTCACTTGGATATAACTTAATAAGAGACGTTGTCTGTCCCACAACTTTTTGTTTGAAAGAAAGCCAAAAGACCTAGTAAATGAAGCATTGCTTTGGAACATTTACATTGTAGACTTACACCTTTCATACCGTCCTATTGTTAGTTTCATGTTTCCGCGGCGATTTATATATATATATATATATATATATATATATATATATATATATATATATATATATATATATATATATATATGAAGCAATCCAACAAAAGATATAAGCGTCAACTAATATCTTATAATTAGTGAAACATCCGGATAAAAAAACTAGAGCTCAATATACTGGATAGAGCATTAATATTATAATATAAAATGAAGTAATAAAATAAGGTGTCAATCAAATTTTATTAGAATTCAAAGTTCATGCAAAGCATCCTTAAGTCCTTAGCTCATGAGTTTTCAAAGATAATTCTTCTCTTCAGAGGACCATTACCGCAGTTATACTACTACAGGCAATAAAATTACGCTTTGAAAATATATAAAATTATATACACAAATATACAAAAATACATAACATCAAACATATCAATCCAAAAACATACTTTTGTTGAATCCATACAGTCCATCCAGGTCATACAAGAAGAGAAGAATTATCTTTGAAAACTCATGAGCTAAGGACTTAAGGATGCTTTGCATGAACTTTGAATTCTAATAAAATTTGATTGACACCTTATTTTATTACTTCATTTTATATTATAATATATATATATATATATATATATATATATATATATATATATATATATATATATATATATATATATATATATATATATAAACCATTGTTTTTTTTGTATATATGCTACGGAAATCTATATGTTAACAGTTAAAACATTAAAATAACTTTAAATAAACATTCTATATAATAAATATATAATTCAAATATCTAGTCGAATCTACCCGTTGTCATTAGGGGCAATTATCGAGTAATCCATAAAATAACTGAATTATATGAAGACGCTTTACGAAATTCATTTTTTAAATAGATTTTAAAAAATAAAATTTTAATTAAAAAACAAATATCTCAGTGAAAAATGTATCTAACTTAAAGTTTGAACATAAAAATAATTATTTTTATTTGTTAGTTTAAGATTGAAAATAGACAAATTCGTTTAGATTCATTAATGCTGCGTACGGTTTTCCAGCTTTCTGTAATTACATCAGTTTAAAACAAACACCACCGTGCTACCAGTTTTGTATTACTTAATCGCATACTGCAAATCATATATATCCACAGTACCGCTTGTTTTAGATAAGTTATAATATTTTACATTTTATATACGGATGCTAAGTTTATGGAAAATGGAAATAAATAGATACACCGAGTACGATACAGTCTTTTGATTAATTAATATGGACAGAAGAACCGTTGGCGTGCACTCCTCCTCTCTGATATCCGCTCATTTATTGTAGAGGCTCCTTGTTGGAAATAAGCAGCCACACTCGCCGCTATTCTGCGTATTACATGTTCACCTTCTTATTCGTTCCTCTCTTCTAACATCTTCACTGCCAATCTGGCCGGACATACTTACGTTCACTTTTATTATATAAATATATTTTGTGAACATTACTTCCTTCAATTGCATTTTTTTCTTTTAAATCAACTATTTAAAAAAAATCCTTAATTAATTAATCGATTTTTTAATTTTAAATTTGACTAATCACGTTTATTCTTAATTGTCCACACACGATTTCTGTCGAGATAATTTTGATAAATAGAAAGGAAGTAGAACCATGAAAAAGCAGATGGCGTGGTTAGATAGACAGACATACAAAAAATAGATGGAGAGATAGATTTGGAGACAGCTAACAATAAATGAAAACGTCAAAAATGTACAAATCGTAAAAATGGTTTATTTTAAAAAGATGTTAAATGGACCACAATGTTGCCGTCTATTAAGAAATCGACAAGCGGAACCTGGTTTAGATCAATAAAGGCTTCACTTTCGTGTCGATAACGTGGGCCGATATCGGCCACTTCCGTTCGCAGGAAACGTTCATATCCTTGCTGGCGATTAAAAGCCTCACTTTTTTTTTCTGAATGAAAAGTATTGGAAAAAGTAAATGAGCATTAAGCTATTAAAAAGTCCTCGGAAATGAACCGAAAATTATTAGAGAACTAAGTAGATTTATGTTTTTTTTTTAGTTTTTGTCTGTTTCTAAATCGAACCCGAACCCGAACCCTAACTGTCAAAGCAAGTGTCGATAGTGAAGTGATTACCTTCGATAACGGCCCGATCGACACGTTTTGTTCGGGTTTTATCTGAAATATTGCATTTATCACTGTCATATCATTAATACTGATATAGGTCAATCTCCCTATTCTAGATTTAAAAGCTGCGGTACCATGTAGTAGAGGTAAAATATCAGATATCGTTAAAAACAACACGTTTTATTTAGCTCTGTAGATAATCACCAGTGGCTCTTAATGTGTGTCGTCTTAAACAAACAGAAATGTAACAAATAAGAAAATGAATTTTGTAAGGTCGTCTCCGAGTTGTTTAATAAATTATAATTTATAAGGCTCCAACCGAACAAAGAAAACAGAATATCTCACCACTAGAACGCCACAATCATATTGTAGCTCATAGACTAAGTAAGTCCTATCGTTATTAAAAGTTCTTCAGTCTTACATCCCCCATATACATTACTGACCGATCATACAAATATTAATATCTACCGAAGATGAGTGTATCCAACACTGAAACTATGGCTGTAATAGTATCGCAGAAGTAAACTGTAAATCAATGTAAGTCGTAAGGCAAATGCGTGAAGAACATTGTTGATAGAGGAATTTGAAAATCAGGATCGGTTACAACTGCAACAGGTTGCTATTTATCTTGTTACCACCCAGTAAAGATTTGACACGAGAAAATGTGGAGATTGAAAAGCCAACGCACAAGGGGAAAGATAGTTAACTTTATTTAAATGTTTCATAAACAGAGGAACTCAAGAATATAAGACAGTTTGGTCCGACTGGCGGCCATGTACTATATAAGACGAATTAAGATTAGGGGATTAAACTCGTCTCGTCAAGTAACTGCTAGTAAAGGCCAGTAATATAGTGTCTGGTCACGCTGGCATCTTGACTGGAACTGTTTATATTTAGGCGCTAAACGGTTTGAGCGAAAATGCGAACAAGCGTGCATGCGCAACGTGTTCAAATTACCCAACGTATAATTACGAGAGCATGAACATGCCTGTGTTATCGAATAGAAGCACGTGCCAATCACTACGCAAGAGATTTTATGTAAGTGCTAAAGAAAATAGATATTAAGCATGTAACCGCTACCCATCCATCATGAACAAGAAGCAGTGTTGAGGGCATCGAAACGTATTCTCCGTTTATTAAATAAAGTATCCTTTTATAAAATTTCGTATAGGTTTGAATCGTGTTGAAATTATTATTTTGACAATCTAAAGAATACTTATTACTGATCTATATTTTATTTCAAGCTCTTCGATCGCATGTTTCATGACGGAAAGCTGGTTAACGAATTGGAGTAAAACTAAATTTATTTGGACGGAATTCGTTTGCATTGTACAAAAAAAGTAAATTTTATTAACGCTTTTACATGTGACATTTTAGTGAGGAGGTCGCATGTATGTGTGTGTGTGGGGGGTATTGTATGAGATAGAGAAGCCTATTTGTCAGAGCTAGCAAAATATATTGTATAGAATTGTTGTGTTTCGTCAGCAGAATAATCAAAATAAGAAACAAGATTCCGAAACATTGACTGTGTAGTTATTAAATTTATTGAAAAAGACGTAAAGGTTACAGATTTACAAATACATATTTCAAATAACATCAAAATCTCTATTTATGAAAATTTACGTTTTTTTTTGTTTTTGTTTTTTCAAACAAGGCAAGTTGCGACTGTAGACGTAAGGAGATTCTGCAAATTAGGGTGAACATTTAGAGGATCACCGTGAATTGAGAGCTGTGCAGAGAGATGCTTATTTACATTAGTTTTACATTTCTGCATGTCGGTACAGTCGGGGAAACAGAGAGAAGCGAGTGAGTTCCAAGGGCCGGCAGATCGAGCTCAGAAGCTATTAGAGTAGATGGCTCTCCGGTATCTGGGGACTTCCACGGTGAATGGATGGGACTTGGCTGGTTGTCAAATTGATCGAGTGTATTTACTTCGAGGGGGCACCAGAGCAGCAAGTTCATCGGAGTACATTCTATTGAAGTACTTTTAAAACAAGCACAAGGATGCAAGATTGCAGCGCCTGGACAGGGGATGGAGCTTGGTGGATAATGATGAACCTATTATATATGAGACTCTTCTTTTACCTTGTCTGATTGGAAGGTACTAGTCGATAGTTCACCAACTCAGATGTTACAACAATACTCCATGCATAGCAAATAGTAGCTTTGTGGAGATATATGATACTGTTAGGTGTGAGAAGCCTACTTTCTTTGCAGCAACCTTTGCAATACTTTATATATACATATATTTCTTCCAATTTATGTTATCTATGAGTATGTATATATTCTATGTATTTGTCCCAATTGATGTTAGCTATTACTATTAGGTCAAAGAGTGTGAACGTTGGACTTTCATGTGAATATGTTTACATAGTTATATCTATAGAGTTAACTCTCCAATGAATTAATCGATCATTATAAATTGTAGAGCACAGCTGCTGAGCGTAAGCGTAAAAAATGTGGGCTAAATTCAGTTTAATTTAGTGTTAAGCAAATTAGGAAAAGGTGGACGTAAGTCTTTCGGCGTAATTCAGGTACATCCTAAACGTTTACAACCAATCAATATATATTTCTAATATTGCAGTTTATTTGATGTATTTTTTAAAAACGTTAGTGCTATAATATCGGCACAACCTCCCACTTCAAAATCCAATTATTTTATATTTGCATTCAATTAAACCTATTGTCATTAGACACAAATAAAGTCATTAGATACCAATAAAGAAAGATTCCCTAAATTTTAATTATTTAGTAAAACACCTTATGCCTTAAAGTGTTTACGTTTTCTAGAATCATAATCATATAATGTATGTTCATCAACAGTAGGATAATGATTCGAAACATAATATTTAGTAGTATCATACATGGAGTATTGTTTCTACATACATTTACATGTTTTCGATTTTCGAAAGTGTTGCGAATTGAAGGCGAAAACTCATATTGTCGTGAATAGAAAAATTAATTCAGTGAAGCTTTCTAAGATAGTGTCCCGTAACTATAAATCTTATTTAATGTGTATCTACAATAGTTGATTGTTAAATAGAAGTGTGGTACCATATCCCTTAATTTAAAAAAAAAAAACTCCACTAACTGATATTTAAAATACCTATGAATCGATATCTAATATCTTTAATGGACGCATCTGCAGTTTTACGAAAGGGTTCCACACTCTGTATGCCACTGAAACCAAATTGCACTAAATATATTCCAATTTACCTACGCTAACGCCTTGCTATAATGATCGGTTCATGAATTAAGAAGTTAATCCTCTACATAGAAATATATAAATATATATACCCACCTAATTTATAGAGATAGATATATTGTGTTATTCCTATCTGTTTGCCTGTTTGTTCAGAAATTCATCCTTCGGTGTTTTGTAACGTTACCCTTATTTTGTCTCAAGGTTTCATGAATCATAGACGACATCTCTTGCATATCTAAGGATTCGTAAAACATACCAAATGACCAGCGCATCAACTCTAGATTGTCTTCACAATTCTATGACTTGGTCTTCATTATGAAAGCGATATAAGCAGTGTTAACACCTGTCAACTCTCGTCTACTTGCAACATTCTGTTTCGTCTCGTTTTCTGGGCACTTGCAGTTGTAACGAACATAAACTTATGTGCCATTCCGCATACGTGTCAATAGCGAGTAGCTTCTGCGCGGGGCATAAGAAAGTCTAAAAGAACCTCTAATATAATAAGTCCCACATTGTCTAGACATATCTGCATGTTTTCCCATCTTCGCAATGTTGCGTTGCTGTGCTTGTTTTACTGCAATAAAATGTCCTACAATTAATTAACTACATTTGCGTTTCCTTTAATATGTTAACACATACCACCGAACAACTCAACAATCAGCAAAATTCTACCCCTTCACTGTGGAGGTTCACAGATGCTGGAAAGCTTTTTACTTTAATTACTTGCCTTTGGAATAGCATCCCTGCTCCCTGTTTCCCCTAAACTGTACAAACATGCAGAAATTTAAATGTAATTTGAATAAGCATTTCGCGTCTAAACTCTCTACTAAGCATATCACTATACATCTAGCCCTTAATTTACAGTAGGCTTTATGGACAATTGACAACAAATTTGATTATATAAACATCGAAGTCTTGCCATTATTTCAAGACTTTTTTTAGGTCTTGATATTTAAAAAATACATGCGACTACTTTATGTAAACATATTTGATGTGTTTTTGACGTAAAAATAAAGTTGTTCTTTGTTTTTTTGTTTTTTAAACTAAATATTGTCGTAAGAATTTCAAATAAATGTGGTGCGATTATGACGGGTAAATCATGTGTCTGTTCTTTTTCCGTTACAATTCAAACTGTACGATGTGTTTATGAAAATGAATGAGTGATATGTTGTATTAGAAGCTAACGATTATTTTGTTCTGTTTGTAAAAAAAATATTGTTTTCACGTCACAAACGCACAAGATTATTTCAAATATTGTACTTGATTGTTATTTCTTAAAATCAATTATCTTGAGAAAGTCTTGAAGTGAAGACAGAACGTTGATAGATGTACAAATAGTTGTATTTTTTCCGTTTTCATCTTTAATTACGTTGAGATATTATTTCAATAATTTTTACCATATACACACACACACATATATATATATATATATATATATATATATATATATATATATTTTCATCGTACGCGTGCCCCTTTTTCCTGGGATTCTCATATACATATGCTCTTGAGGTGAAATCGACTCTGAAACTTCTTGGTCTTTCTCTCTCATCGAATCTTTCTTGGAGTTCATAAATCAGATCCATTGCTCTTCTGCTTCACGTAAAGTCGGTTCTCTCTATAGCTCGAAACAATTTCTCACACCCGAGGCTGTTCTCCATTTCTACAAATCCACAATCATACTATGTATGGAGTACTGTTGTCATATTTGATCTGGTGAAACTTTATCCCATTTAAGGGGGTTTTATAAGGTACAGAATCTGTAATTTTATTGACCTTACCCTTTCTTCTTCTGTACACTCCCTCTCTCACAGACGTTATGTTGCTAGTCTCATTTTTTTTTAATAAATACTATTATGGCATGTGTTCTCAAGAATTATGTGATATATTTCCCGCTTCTTTTGTTCCCGCTCGTTTGACTCGTTGGTCTAGTAGCCTCTATCAATTCGCAGTTTTTATACCTCATTGTAATACATCTTCATATTCCTGTCGCTTCTTTCCAAGAACCGCAGGTTTGTGGAACTCTCTTCCTACAGACTGTTTTCCTCCTAACTATAATCTTGTTCTTTTCAAGAATATGGTCAATAGGCATCTCCTTTTCGATAATCATGTGTGTTTTTGTTAGATCCTTACATCAAGTAGATTCATGCATTGTCTAGAGCGATTTCCATATATATATATATATATATATATATATATATATATATATATATATATATATATATATATATAAATTGATTACAGTCTATAAAAATGAGCATAAAAGTGGTACAATTTTTTCCTAACCTGGGGCGCATATTCCTCAAGTGCTTTACATAATCCAAGCCAGATTGTAATCACACATTCCGGTGTATAATAAAAATAAGGCTCACTTTTTATTTCTCTTTAAACATTAAAGAAACATAAACGCAACAGACCACACGTCATAGTAAATCTATGATACAGATGAAAAGACGTATCTAAAAGGGAAAGAAAGAAACGCCGACAATTCTCTAAAGACTTTCGTGAAAACAAAAGTAACCTTTTAAAGGTTAATTTCCCAAAGACAGTTGCTCTGTCTACAGGGAGGTCGCAACACCGGGAAGTAGGGGTTGTCCAGCGACCACCACACCAGAATAATCAATTATTTATTTTATCTTACAAAGATCTATATGACAAAATCGAAGTCACTTAGATTTAAGTAACCAAGCCTACTTGGCATAATGGTAAGATTATTTGCTAATGGCCCGTGAGACTTGAGTTCAATAATCGGTCAAGTCAAATAACTACAAAAAGTGTTATTTGAGACCTTCTTGTTAAACATCATCACGTTAGCACACATGTGTTCGTTAGATCACCAAAATTAAGCAACATTGAAACTTGTCAGTATCATATCGGTTATTATTTTTGAGAATACAAAGCGCTGTATGTGGAAGAACGGGACTCTTATATCCTCATCACCCCTAGCCAGGGTATACATGCGACTGAGGAAAACTTGTAAATTACTATTTACTAGAAACTTTCACCTTTAAAGTGAAGCCGGCTCAACCCACCAAGCATAAATGCTGCACTAAGTACCTCGTCAAACACTTAACACCATAAATTGAGGTTCAATAGTAAGAAAAGTTATTCATGCAAAATTGCGGACAAACTCCCCTTCATTTCTGTGAAATTATTGCATTTAAGCTGACCCTTTATTGCGGTCAACCAATTTTCTGTAGTCTAGTTGAATTATACTATTTTTCTCTGACAGTGTTAGATGTACAGCGAATCAAGACATGAGTTTGGTTTCGTGTGATTAGTCTATGAAATAGTTTAGCAGATTAAAAAAAATCTATTATGTATACATCCAATGATCGCGGATACTTTGTGATAATTTATACACTTACGTAAATGTATCTATCAATACTTATTTAAAATAATTAGCGAGGAAAACTGATGAATTAATGAAAATAGCAGTTAGACAAATGAGCCATACAGCTGGCAGGATCATTGACGGATCAAAGGTAATAAAAACGTGACCACAACGAATAAGTAGTTGGAAATCGTACGTCATTTCTAGATAAGGTTACCGTAATCTCAGTGTCGGTCATTTTTTTAAGTGACTGGTCGCCAAAACCAATCGCTCGCCCGAGTCACGAAAAGTGCGAGAGAGGCAGACCGAGTTATTAATTTGATTCTGTACCTTAGCCTATATCTGTATATCTCTCTTATGTATCCTTCGCTTTCTATCTCTCTCTCTCTCTTAGTGGAGACAATACTTTTAAATATATATTCTTTTCAGATCATGTAACGTTTTTATAACATGTTCCTCACATAAAGAAAATTCTTGTTATGATTAAATAACTGAAACGGATGACTAGACAAAGACGCGGGTCACAGCTACACAGCGGCATGAAGTTGAGACAACCATAAGGAGAGGAGCCGTTATGTAACACTCGTGACAATTAACGATAATAGCAATAATAATAATAATAATAATAATAATAATAATAATAATAATAATAATAATAATAGAGATAAAAATAATGATTTACTAATAGTTGTGGATTAAGTATCTGGCTTTCTAAAGTCGAACCTGTACTCATTCAGACATTTGTACCATTGTAGAATACTTTAAAATAGTACAGGAGGTATAGGGTAGTATATGTTCTGTTGAAATAAGATAACCCTCACATGCATTCACTCCGTTTTAGGAGGGGGGGCATTATCAGAAAGGCTGATCACGGCAGCAAGTGACACCGTTACAACGAACAATTCAGAAAGCACCGAACCCAGAGACAGACAAGAACATAAAAGTGTGAAGAAAAAATTGTATATGGACATTTGATAAGGGTTTTCTCAATTCAGCTATATATGCGAAAATGGATCTAAACGCATTGAACTTACAATACATATGATTTTTAACTAGATATAAGACAATATTAATAGATTTACAAGAGCACGGATTAATTTCTGGTGCGAAGACCTACCTCTCTAGGTAAAAAGTAAATTCGTATGAATCAACATGGTATAACTTTGCTCAGCAGCTTGATTCGGTTGCTGGCATTCTCGAAGGAAGGACAACGAACATGGCACACGCAGGTCGTCAGTCCGTGTCCTTATCCACTAAACCATCGTCACCATCTCTACGTGAAAGTACAAAATAGTTAATTAACCCCCAACGTCTCCATGTTATGAATTGGTTTCTAAATTATAACGTTATTATTTCAGCATTTATATAGCATAAGTACAAAAATTAGTATTTATACTCAATAAATGTATGCAATTCTAACGAATACTTTTAGTTTCATTTGATCGTAGAAATTCGAATTGAAGAAAATACTTTGAATTATCTCCCCTTTCAACAGCACTTCTAAATCAAAGATGCACATGTTTTTATCGGTTCCAATAATACAGAAACCCCATGATTTTAAATAATTGTTTTTGCTATGCGTTGCGCATTTTTATGTTACTTTGACATTACTATTAATGTATGCTACTTCAATCAGAAACTACACCGTTATGACAAAATAGTCTATTTAATTACAAGAACAAAAAGAGTTGCCCTACTAAGATAAAGTAATTACTCAGAATGAAGAGAATATATTTTAGATAGCTTTAAATGCAGATCAGTTGAATAAGTCAAGAACCCGGCTTATAACATTAACCAATTTCTTTAAAGTAAGTAAGTGAGTGAATAATAAGAGGGATAAACAACTGACATTCGTACAGGTAAGTACAAAAATCCCAAACAAAAAAAGAGAAACTATTTTAAAAATATATTTAAAAGACATAATATGAAATACGTGACATTTCTTAAAAAATAAAATAACAGTAATATAAGGAATCGTATAATAAGAAATCCTGCAATGAGAAAATCGACGAGCGGAAACCTATTTAAATCATTAATCTTGTCATTTCTGGTTCAAGACGCAGTTAAATATCGGTCACTTCCGTTCAGAGCCAATGTTCGTATATTCACTGGCGATAGAAAGCTGAATAAACGATTTGAAAAGATGAAGGAAGAAGACTTCAGCAGTTGAAGAACAGTTGGAGATGAATGAAGCATCGGAACTGTGGCTTGAAATCGGCGATTTATTCAAGAGAGTAAAAGTTTAAAGAAGTTAAACGGTAAGGGAAAGGAGGCATGAACACGTTCACCTACCGGAATTTTATGCTTTTGTGAACACAGCTTAAAGCGTGTAAAGAGAGACGTTGCCCACTTACCGGATATTGGTTTTGAAGCCCAACGTGGTTATGGCTACCAATAAGTTGATCTAGCCCTAAGGAACAGTTTTAGGGTGGAGAGTTTCTATGCGTCTTTGAGTCGGCATCCTATTTAGATATCGGACCAACTTTCATCTATTTGCCTGACTGTGACTGACTTTCGACCAATCCACTTTTCTCTTCTTAACTGTTTGTTTACTAGAATCTGCCTGTATCCCTTTCAGTATTGATTTTTCACTGTTTTCTGTAAAATTGGGGAATTATTAAGTAGTATTAATTAATTTCCCCTATCAATCCGTTTGGCTGTTACTGTCATTATCTTTCTTTTTTGTTTCATATATATATATGTATATATATATATATATATATATATATATATATATATATATATATATATATATATATATATTGTATTTATCTAGTTATGTCTGCCTGTATTTATGTCTGTCTTTCTGTCTCTCTCTCTGGCGTTCGAACACTCTTCGCCATTTTCCTCTTTTCTTTCATGAAGCTTACTATTACTTTCAGGAATAATTACTATGTATTACGATCTCTGTTATCTGACGGTTACTTCCTTTCTACGTTCGGCTTAGTCTTTCTTTAACGCCACTCCTCTCTCTCTCTCTCTCTCTTGTTGTATTGTTCTTCTATTCTTCCTAATCTATTCCATATTTCTTCCTGTATATAAATATATGTTTGTTCAATATCTGTTTTTCTCAATACACTTATTATTATAAGAGGACATTTCTACATAACTCGAGCTGACCTACCTACTTACTCTGTTTTTCTTCTTTTCTGTCTTTTTATGTTTTCTTCAATCTCTCTATCTGCCATTATAACTACTAGTAATGCTTTTTCATGTTTTTGTTTTTCTGATTCCTGTTCTCGTTCTTCTTTGTATTCTTTTGATTTCTATTTCCTTAACCGTCTTCAAATGTCATTATATTATGTTTATTTTTACTCTTGTTACACAATACTTGTTTAAGGACAATCCACGTGTCCTTATTTACCTCAATTTCACTCCTATCATCTATTGCAATCTACTTGCGACACACTTGATTTTACAACTATGAACAACGTCCCGATGGAAAACCCTCAATTAGTTTTTCTCGCAACCCATCCTACATGTCCACTGTTAACACAGTGATTGACAAATTTATCAATAATAGACAATAAGCAATTTTGTATTGCCTAGGTCCATTAAGACCTTTTTACATAATAAATGACAACGAGAGTTTCTATGTACGCCCTTCGTGTATGTATGTATCTCTCTCTCTCTCTCTCTCTCTCTCTCTCTCTCTCTCTATATATATATATATATATATATATATATATATATATATATATATATATATATATACATATATATACATATATATACATAAATATATATATATATATATGTATATATATATATATATATCAGAAAAAAACAGTCAAATTCAAGACTTAGAAATAGAAATGGACATCCAAAATATTAGGAACTTTTGAGGCAAATTTAGAACATCATATATCCAGAAATACAATGGATACTGTTGGTATAAATAAAGACTTACATCTCGGAAAGGAGCGTACGGCTAAATTGGGGGTAGTGTTTAATTCTTGGGACTGATATAAATGGATAAGTCATACATTTGTTTATTCCGAATATATATATATATATATATATATATATATATATATATATATATATATATATATATATATATATATATATATATATATATATATATATATATATGTTTATATATATATGAATTTAAAACTAAAACGGCGGAAGACCCAATGACTGAACGTTTCCCCAACGGTTGCGTGGCCTTTGTCAAGAGTGAACAATGCTAAAAGTGGCAGATAACTAGAATATTTGTAAATTTGGGAATATATATATATATATAATGATAGTCTTCATAAAATGTAAATTGATGTAGAGAGGGAAGATATGCAAATGTGTACATAAGCACAGATAAATACAAACTCACATGTATTTATATATATATATATATATATATATATATATATATATGTATATATATATATATATATCAACATCAAAATGAAAATGAATAGCCCATTAAAAACTGGTTATATAATGAAATGACTAAATGGAAGCCTGGAACGTCCCTCGGTCAAGGAAACAATTTCAGATTATTGAGTATTTCGAAATGGTTACTTTGTGCTTTTCGATTTTATTATTAAAGACAAAAAAGACTTAATAAAAAAAGAATATTTCTTGTAATTTAGAAAGAGTATACTTTTTTTTCATGACAAATGTTAAACCTCCTTATCAAGTTTTTCAGGGTCTTCACACGTAATCGCCTAAAAATTGCATTGGGGGGGGGGCTGAGGGTGTTAATCAACAATAATACCGAAACTTTTAACATTTTTATTTACGCCTTAAAAATAAGATGTTTAATTAGGCAATTTGAAAGAAGTTATTTATTTAATTTCCAACGGAGAAGTAGACCCAACAACACGAATAAGTTGTGTATGATTAAAATGTAAAAAAAAGATTTATAAGTGAAAAAAAATAAGATTAAAGAAATAAAATATGAGTAAATTTGTAGATTCAATGCCGCCCCTAAATCTATCTCCACCTAACTGAAATTCTTCTTTTTAGGCGATTACGTGTTAAGAGAAAACATT
>OY744519.1:194578772-194586272 GCA_963556195.1 Sepiola atlantica | reverse complement strand
CCTTCTAGTTTAAAATAATAAACTTTTCAAACATGAAACGTTTACATTTTGATAATTTCCAAACATATTTAAATGTGACTGAAAGAGAAAAATGAAAGAAGAAACAAATTTGAAAGTTCACTGGCAATTTAGAAAAATCGAGTCGGTCGCTCTTTCTTTAAAGCGACCGACTCGATTTTTCTGAAGTATTTGAACGGCGTTAGAAAACCTTTGAACACAAATATTAAATATTTGTCAAGAAAAGAAACCAAAATTGTAAACAGAGAATTTGTTATATGAAAAAAAAACATCACTGAATTAAAAAACAACAAATAATAGTTAAATAATAAATAAACTTTAATAAAACCAACATGCAAATTAATTAACCATACAGATCTGATAGCATACGCATATAAACAGTATATAAAACAGATGGTACGTCTATTAAATAAGTTGAATTAATGAGGAATAGACCGTTTTGACTTTACGTTTCGTGCGAGAAATTGGCCAAACTTTCGCATTTATTCATTTATATATATATATATATATATATATATATATATATATAAATATATATCACATATATACCAATATGCATAAATAAATATTAAATTATTCATACCTACATTCGATGTCGTTTCAAGCTTATGTTCTTATCAGTGTAGGGAAGTGATAATTCAGTCGATCTAAATGCGCGAACCTGGTTTACAGTAAATTCAGACTCCGAACGCTTTCGCTCCATTCTGATACGGGAGGAATTAAGTAATATTCATGCCATATACAGCGGGCCTTACAAACCAGACATTTTAAAAGAGTTTAACGAACTTAATCGGAGCATTGCTTTATAGATTAAGTGAATGTCTGTATTTTTATATCTCCGTACAGTGCTCAACTTTTAAGCTCTTTACGGAGCTTCATATCAATATTAATAACTACATATCAATTTATTCATACTTACATAAGACGGAGATCACGTTTATGCTCTCATCAGTGTACAGAAACACGTATGAAAACTTATAGTTTAAGACAATAGGTCGTAGTATATAAATGAGCCAAGCCCCTTTTGTAAGAGTATTCGAGAAAGAAAGATTGAGACGGATATCGACTCACTTAAACTTTTTAACTTAAAGCATATTATATTTCGTATGTCAATATTTTTAAGTTCAATGTTCATTCACATCGGTTATCACACACCCATTCACTGTTATTCGAATGAATAGATCAATACCCTACACTTATTACTTCTTAAACATATGACTCTTATACTCACAGATGAATATGAAGATATATAATTTAATCTATATTTACCGAATTCGAGCTGGGTATAATATTACAAATCTTAACGTGAATTATAGACCTAGAATGTGAAATATAGATTTTAATATGGTATTCCTATGTTGCATACCACGTGTTGTGACATATCCGTTACCATTACAGAAACTGAAATGGAGAGTTAATAAACTATAATGAAATGTATTTAGTTCACTACTTAGAGTTGAAAAAGTGCTCTACTACTGAGGGCAAACGTGACGCCGGATTATTCCTTCTGTTCTTTTCATCAACAACAGTCCAACACGTATGTTAACGGCACAGTGTTCACAACCAAACTGACACCTTCGAGGAAGTAAACAACTTTTTTTTAACAAGTTCTTTTTTACCTTAAACAGCGCCTATTTTGAAGAATTCAACCCACGCGTCGTAATATCATGGGCTCGGTTTCGCGCCGTCACCACACGAATATTGTTCGCTACTCGCTGGCTCTTTGACCGATGCACTGCGGCTGGCTCATCGCCATCAGTCTAGGGATCTCCCTTTCAACTTTGCTACAGAAATATTAACGTTTACAATAGTCATTAATTCATTGTGTGTTGTTCGTTCTTATTGGCGATCGGTTAAAATCGAGGAAAAACTGCAATTAAAGTTAGTTATGTGTTTTAAATTATGAAACTTCACATAAGTCTAATGTAATAGAACGAGCTCTATATTCGACGAGACATGTGTTTTAAACCACTAGTCTGAGTAAAGACACAGTTAGAACGAAATTACTAATTAGTAATATCTTATCAGCCAATGTCGCTATAGTCATTAGATACTTCCAAATCGACCACATGCTTGCTATAAACCTCTCTCTTACACCTCTATAATGTAATTGTAATATTAGTTTTTTATACATCCCAACATACTAAGTGAGCATTTAATGCCAGTTTCATAACCTTGATCTTTGCTGATCTTTCGGTTGTCACATCTGCTGCTCGTCTTTACTAAAGAATAATAATCAAGATGATCTACCCATCCAATATTAAATACTTAGAGAGGCTTACAGCACCTGATATAAAACAAATGGTTACCTATCTATGTACTAACGAAGCCCAACGTTCCTTACATTCGGTTATATTATATCAACGTGATATTGCAGGCACACGATCTAATATAATAATACGCATTGTGTAGTTTCAATAAAGATATGAAACTAAAAGTAGAATGTATATTTTTAGAAGTTGAACCTATCGTTTTAAAGTTCAATATACGTAAGAATGACAAATCTGTTTGATCGTCAGTTATTCAAGCCCAGGTGTATTCAATAAAAAAAATCTCTTTTCCATTTCTTAAGCCATGGTTTTCTAAAGAATGTTTTTTAATCATCAGAAGAAAAATCTTAATTTGAAAAATGTTTAATATTTATAAAATGTAGATGTGAGTGAGAAAAGTGTCAAAAATGCAAAATATGTCCAGCAAAATAATATCCACTGACAAAAATTGAGAACTAATAGCTTTAGAGTATTCATGGAGAAAGCATCAATACGGTCGGAAACTGTAATCCAGGAGTAATTAACCATCGGAATAATAGGTGGTTCGGCGTCTGATTTCCTGGCGATTGTTTCAATGCAGACTTTCACCTTTTAGTTCTAGACACAGTCTTGAAAAAAAGTAATTTCGACGAAACTCAAATTAATTAGCGTCGACTCAACCAGTGTTTGTTTAATATTATAAATGTTCTTCCTGTTATTGAGCACTTCTAATAAATATGGGTGTTATGTTCATTTGAGAAATGAATTCGAACTTGATTAATTTATATATATATATATATATATATAAGGTGAGACAATGAAAAATAATCAGACCTATAAATGGAAACAGATCAATATCTTGATATTGATCTGTTTCCATTTACAGGTCTTACTATTATTCATTGACTCACCTTATTTTTGCTCTATCCAGTATATTGAGCTTTCCTCATCTCACAATAGGTCTAATTCTCTAAAAGTTATCTTTTAGTTATAAACCTTCATATATATATATATATATATATATATATATATATATATATATATTTATTAGTTTTCCTGTAGCAGTAATTTACTTAATTCAGCATATTTTCAAGAAAACGTGAAAATCAGCAGTAGCTGACTGACATACTAGTATTATTTGTAAAATAAACAATGGTGCAACTGTTAAATAAAGAGAATGTTATTATCAATTTAAATAAGGTATGAACCGAAATGTAACAGGAATTGGATGTTTGCTTTTGTTTTACTAAATATTTGCTTTTGTGTACGTAAATGCTGTATTTAAAAAACTATTTAAAATTTGCAGCGTGTTTAGACTCATGAGGCGCTACATTCCAAAGCGTAATTCTAATTGATGATGATAGCTAATGGGATTGTCAATTAGATGTTGACCTATGAGAGGATTTCAAATACTGAGTAGAATGGAGACATATTTAATTATTAAAGGTATCGACGGACGATCGTTTGTTAAAATGATATTTGAAAATGTTATACTTAAATGTGCAAAGCATCTCTGTGATATGGTGTTCAACGGATGGGAAGTTCTTGGAAAGAAATCCTATTCATGGAAGGTCCGTTTTATTTGAAATGCATGACGGAAGAAAGGGACGTTCTTTGCAATTGTTGTAGCTAGACAAGTTATTGCATTGAATGTTTTACTTGGGGAACTAGATATCCGAGTTCAGTCGAACAACTACCGTCAAAATAACGATAGCATAGGAAAATACTATCTGTGAAAAATGGGCTCTAGGAAAGAATAGAGTTTACACCGCACTAGATCGAGAACTCGATTTTGTACTCTGTCAAAAGTAAATACAATTGCTATAAGATGAACCTCTTCAGATATAGTACCAGTACTCCATCTAAGGACGTATATTACTTTTATACAGTTATAGCATTGCGTCAGTAAGCAGGTACTTACTGTAAAGGTCGAATAATCAAACCGTATTAAATTAAAATGTACATTTTAGGTCCAGAGTAAAAGTCAGTCAAGAAAGCTTATCAGAACATGAGGTTACTTTAAGCAGCGAGAAATTCATTTTAAAAGATGACCCATGAAGCTTAGTTTTAGAGCTATTAAAAGTAATAAGCCATCTTTACGGATTGCACATTCTGCTACAAGTCGTAAAAAAGAGAACCGAAAGATCTGGGTCACCAATTTTATTCGAAATGCTGTCATATTGTGTTTCTACTTCTGCATAGATGTCAATACATAATCTCAGAATATGATGTAAAAGATCATTGATAGAGAACATAAGTAAGATAGGAGTTAGATTGGATCATGGTAGGACGAGAGCATTTATACAATTAGCTTCAGAGTTCTGCCTATCCGTAATTTTGAGTAGTTATCGTTATGGGAGACATTCTTGATGTCAGTGCTCTGATCGCAAAGGCTGGAATTAAATGCAACATTTATGTCTTCATTAAATGCGAAAGAACAGAGTGGTGTTCGTATGGAGAGTTTACACATGTTTAAGCACTCTGTTTATTATTCTACAAGATTAATGGAAAGCAATACTCTGTGAAGACAGTTTAGATTTAAAAAGATCGTGAATCGGACGCTTTATCGTTTTCTATAAATCGAAAATTGAGAAAAGTACAGGTAATAAAAATATACAGTTCGGTTGAACATTATTTTTTCGCTCCGATTGGTTACAGTTATTAGCTGTATTTTTGTTTAATTTTTGATGCCTACGTGGTTTCGTACTCGACGCCATCTTGAATATTTACAACGCCTCGAAGTCGTCGATAAAATATGTAAATAAAAGCGTTTAAAATAATTCAAAACATAAAAAATTGGGCAGGTAAGTAGAAAAGTAACTTTAATTGTCTATGGCAACAGTTATTTTTTTGAATAATTTTTTTCACCTTTTTTTTTCTTCTGTTGAATAATTGTAGAAGGGATAACACTCTCAATACCGACGGTTGACAAATCAGATATATCGGATGCGATACAGGACATATTATTGTTGTAGATTGTAAGCAGAGGAATTTCAGAAATGAATGAGCTAAAGTCGTCACCATCAGTCATGTAATCTCGATACATTCTGCGATAGAAAGGAACATCACTTCAGAGTGATCGGAAGATGCTATAACAGATGAAACAGGAGATGCGCACTTTTTAGAGCACGTTGTAAAGAAAAAAATCCTAAAGTCTTGAAAAATGTATCTCGGCATCTGGAACGAATGTAAGTCTGTCAAGAATCTGAGTTAGCTTATATGCAAGGAAAATATCCTGACAAAGCGTTCCTTGATATTCACTTATGTTAGAGTGGAGTAGTCACTTAACATTGTGAACATTAAAGCCACCACATACATAAATGTTATCAGAAGGGTTAACACATATAATCATGTCAATGTTTCCATAGATTTGTTTCCTAACCAAAAAATAATCACCATTTTTCCACGAAATAAATAATGGCTCCACGTTTAAATAGATATGAACTTTTATTTAGGTAACAGAGTAACAAAATGAAAAAATATATACACTAAGTTGATTCATGCCGGTTAGACGAAATAATATAATTGCGGGGTTCGATATCTCACTCGGTCAGGGTTTAGTCAAGTGGAGAACGAAAAAATGTACGTCACGTCGGCTAGAGGAACACTTTCGAACTAAATATTAATGTCGGTTCGTGTTCACGTCGAAATCATACATGCACGTAGGAGTGGTATTCGCTGATACAACAAATATGTGATTATGTAAGCATTGCCAGATCGAATTACGTCTCACTTCCGACCACGTAAACCGGTGAAAAATAGTTTGCGCATGCAACTGCTACACAAGCAAACACAAATAGTGAGAAAGTGCGAAACGAGAACATATAAAAGGTAACATAGGGTCTTCAATGGTGGTATTACTACAACATTGAAAACCGTCTCTGACGGAGAAACATATTCCAGAATCAACGAAATTCTTAAAGTCGGGTTTTCGGGTCATTTACGAATAACCAGTTCTCCTGATTTAATGAAAAAAATCTGTTGGGTCAGTGCTTTTTTCACAGCAAAACAGCAGGTTCTGTTTTGTCTCCTGTAAGTGGTTTTGACCCTCAAGAATGTGTGAATCCGAACATCAATACTGGGATAGCAAACCGAAAGTAATGTTTGAAGTTGTTATTCTAGGTTTAGGACTTTTCGTGATCTGATTGGATATTTTGTTAAAGAGGTCAAGTGCGTTAATTCTCGACGATTTTTGTATCGATCACTTCGTTAAACGACATTATAACAAACATCAACAGCATATAACTTAATATTCGTTATTTATTTTTTAGACACACAACAACGTTTAGGGATAACATTATTGGTAAATTGGGAAGAAATGAAATATACAAATTAGTACATTTATATATATATATATATATATATATATATATAATATATATATATATATATATATATATATATATATATATAGAGAGAGAGAGAGAGAGAGAGAGAGAGAGAGAGAGACAGATATTGTTCGATCATAGTGAATTATAAACGACAGCTAGCTAACGATGGTTAGAATGTCCTGTGTCCTGGACGCGTGCAGGTACATGTTCTGACACTTTTGTGGACAGTAACTAATAGTTTTCCATTGACCTCAATTACCGAATATCACACGCACGAAATCCAGTTCAAATGAGCAATACATTAAAACGGCGCTGTCGACAAATATATAAAACTTACAGTAAACACGTTCGAATTAATAAGTGTCTACCTCTCTGTCTGTCTCTCCCTGACTAAGTATCTCTGTAATATATCGACGTGTATTTATCTATCTAGAGAGCTATATGTATTCTAAGATACGTATAACAATAACTAATATGACTAATATAAACATAGATGAGACCGAACTACAAAATATGTATGCATTGATGTTAAAAGTAGATTAAAAATAACGAAATATTTTGCTTCAGAATTTCTAATAATTAATATGCATTATGTGGTTTATTTGTACCGCTGTTATGAACTTTGCGGTTATTTACACAAAGTTTCCACCAATGTCATCTCCGACCTTTTTAAGGAGGTCAGTTGTTTAAACTATACAGAATTATGACCTGAACCGTTTATTTAATCCACAAGGGCGGATAGGTCTATAAGCAAATAATAAGTATTACGTTTTTTTTTAATTATTTACGTAAGTCTTATGACCGGTCCGGGCTAATAGGACATGAATCACACCCAATGGATCAAATAATGTGTTTAGTTCAACATTCTGTATAGATTCCCGATTTCGATAAAGACGTACATG
>OY744519.1:194536272-194573772 GCA_963556195.1 Sepiola atlantica | reverse complement strand
AGAATTTTATTTGATCTGGCAGGCTTAAGTCCAAAATAGTATTTGCTTCGTTCTGTCACCCTTAAGTTTGAAAAAAATATGTGTTGGTCTGCAACGCTTTAGTTATGCATAGAATGTTCCCTTGTCATAAACGCTTAAGTTTTTAATCGGATTTTGGTTTTTCAGTAATGTTTAAATTTCGAATAAAATGTTCGTTGGTCTGTCATGCTTAAGTTTTAAATATCATTTTAGTTGGTCTGTCACGCTTATGTTTAAAATAAAATGTTCACCGATCTGTCACGATTAAGCTTCAAATACGAGTTTCGTATGTCTTTCATGCTTAATTTTGGAATCGAATGTTGGTGTATCTATACGCTTAAGTTTCAAATTGGATTTTTGTCGTTCTGTGCGAACGTTATCAGATGTGTTTACTTAGCTCTATATGAAAGTATGTCTGTTCGGCGGTCCTCTCTTGGTCTGTTATGCTTAAGTCTTGAAAAGCATTATCATATTTAATGGAATCATAGATTAAATGCAACTTATATTCAAGGCGCACAAGCATCTACGTATATAAGGTTCCATTTTTCGGTTGGTTTGTCACGCTTACGTTCAACAAACCATTCTGACTGCCAAACGCCCAGAATGAAAAGGTGCAAGAGCATCTCATTAACAGACTCTATCAATCGCCCTGGCTATCTCGTTTACATTTGACATAACCTTCTAAAACAAACACGCTTAAATTGAAGGAACAGAAACGTATATTCACGTCGCATGAACATCTGTAAACTATGGTATATCCGTCGCCAGGTCTGTCACGATTTTATTCGATATAACATTCCTATAGCAAAACGCATAATCTGAATAAACTCGACTTATATTCAATTCGTACAAGCATCTGTTGGAGAGTGTTAATTACCTACTAGACACTATCATCACGTGTATTCGGTGTCTCTGTACAAGGGTTTATCAGGAAAACCGGACATAGGGATACTTAACTTTACAGGTAAACCCTTACTAAATATTTAAAAATAACATAGTACTCACAGAAGAAATAAGATCCCCTCAGTACGGCTATATACTTACTAATACGAGAAACGGTTCACCTTCTCTTAGTGATGTTATTTCAATTAACAACACTGAGGTAGATACTCTACCAGACAGGATGAATTCTTGTCATAGAAATCCGGTAAAAATAAGAGACCACAAGACAAATATACTATAAGATAGTTAACTAGTCAATTGAGGAGATGAACATTAATTTACTTAACCTTTCTACAAACTCAACGTTGTACAGATGAAGAAAAATACAATATTCGAATATCTATGTATCTCATAAAATAGCAAGTGTTAGTCGCAGAAAAATGCCTCTTTATTTTTGAGAACTTCGACGGAAATGAAGCTCTATTCATTGGACTACTTGTGACACGTGCATGTGAAATATAATGTTAACCGCTAAACGCACATATTGAATAGACGCATCTATGTAGTCGTGCTATTGTAGGTATTTAATACAAATGTCATATCTTCCCCAGCAAGAATATGTAGATTCCATCATGGCGTTTATTTCATTGGCTTCAGTGTTCTCTGTCAAACATGGCTTATTGTCTCATTGACTTAACCTGTTTTCCGGAAGTGTGACAAATCTTCAATATATTTGATTCGTAATTTTTGGTAAGCTAGCTTTTCTCATGAGCTGCGAACTTTTTGACTTTTAGTTCTATTTTATTTGTTGTTATATATATATATATATATATATATATATATATATATATATATATATTCATTTACGTACAGATACCTACAGATACACTATATGATGAGGCATGTCGACATACAAATAACAAAGCCAATACTTGCATATAAAAACTTATATTCACTTTACATATATAAAATCCGTCGGTTGTATGTTAGTGTTACGTTATTTTGTTGGAAACGAGGGAATATTCTTTCTTTTCTAAATACAGGGTGATTGGAAAGGAACGTCCTATACTTGTAAGTTATACTTATATGTAAGTACTGAAATATAATTCTTACAAAAAATGAATAAGAGGAGCAAGAGTTATAAATTATTCGTTATTTTTCCTTTAGTCCTTACATTTAACGAAGGCTGTTCTTGACAATGGGGAAAACATGCTGTTTACTGGGTAGGTTGCTGTGTTCAATACTCTCATAATATTCATCACCATTCATATGTCAACCTATTTATCTTGTTGACCCTAATCTTTGAGTGGGTGTTAGCCTTGATAAGTGTTGACTCATTAGTAATAAAAAGAAAAAAAAAAAAACAACTTTATTGCAGAATCAGTTGATGCGGTTTCCAGACATCTTTAGAAGCTGCTAGCGATTGCTGGAGCTCCTATCGAATTTTAAATAAAACCCCATCTATGCACATTCTTATCATATTCATTTCTTGTAAATATTATATTTCACTAATAATTCACGAGCACTTGATTATAGCGAGAGACTTTCCATTCACCCTGTATATAAATATGTTCTAGTGAAATAATATTAAAGATGAGAGAATCTACTAGTGCCCATACATGAGTGCATGTTCGGTATTGTTTCGTAAATAGATGCATAATGTTGGCTTTTATCTATTCATATCGGTTTTTGAAAGTCAGCATAGTAAACATAGTGACAATTTGTTACCTACGAATTGGTAAATGCGTTTGTTTAGGCTGTGGTAAATGGCGTTTTTTCTTGTTCTCATTTTTTAAAGATGCTATTTCCTTTTGCGTTGGGGTATAACATACAATGCGCCATTCCGTTTTTTGTTCTCTTGAAAAAAAGAATTCAACATGCCGAAGTGCCGCTGTGAAATGTATCAATGTCAAAATTGTGTCACTTATTTATTCATGGAGCCAGTACAGTGGAAGAGCGATAATTTGAAAATTGTTCTGTTTAGAAGCTTCCCTAATAGTTACATGTAACATAACTGATGATCCCTTTTTGTTTATTGCACGTTTAAAGATTGGGCCTTTGTCTTATATTCTACGATGAATATAGATAGGTTTACTTTTGTTGTTTTTTTGTAAATTTTCCAGCGGTGAAATTGGTTCATATAATTCCTTATTCTGGAATATGCTGATCAAGTTTATATACAAAGAACTAACTCATTTTGTAACAAGAAACACAAAAAGGGGAATGCATCTGTAATGTTAGCAGTGGGACGTTTCTTTTGGATCGTCTATATGAATTAATTTTGAGAGAATAGATTATATTTATAATATCGAATACCTATATATGCTTCTTTTTTAATGTATACATGACTAAAAGCTTTTTTGAATATATATATATATATATATATATATATATATATATACATATCACTGGATGAAGTGAAAGAATAAAATAAGGTGCGAATCAAATTTTATTAGAATTCAATGTTCAAGCAAAGTACTTTAAAGTCCTTAACTCATGAGTTTTCAAAGATAATCTTCTCCTCAGAGCGCCATATATATATATATATATATATATATATATATATATATATATATATATATCAAATGATCATGTTTAAATGTGTTAATCAATTGAACGTAACACCAATATTTAGAAAAAAAGTGCTCAATAACAAGTTAGGCATTTGTAAGTTTACATTTACCATGATGTTTTGTATGCAATTGTTGTGAAGTTGTCCAACAGTAAATAATAAATAAAGGAAGTGAAGTCGAGGGTCGGTTTAACAAGTGTATTAACAAAGTAAGAAAGTGACTAGCACTTGGCTAGACAGTTACAAGACTGTGCTTTGTCTTCGCTGTGCCGGTGTAGTTTCTCCTGTGTAAGAACGGCCGGTGTAACACCCTCCTTTGAAAATATCCCCTCTGGGGATTAATAACGTTTTTGTTTGAGAATCACCATCATCAACTCAGCCGATTTCCGTTTTCTTTTTGATCTCCTAATCTCAGGAGCAATCTCTTGTATGGGCACCTGAAAAGTATCAAACACTGCATCTATGATGTCCTCCTCTGGCGATCTGGTCACCTCACTGTTCGAGTATCTTCTCCGAATTTTGTTAGTGTGAAGTTTGTGCACGAAATCTGGTCCCTTAATCATATAGACCATGTTGCCTATTTGTTTATCCACAGTGCCGGACTCCCAGAAAGTCCTTTTGTTTCTGTAGATCTTATAAAAAACTTTTTCGCCAATTTTATACCGTTTTTTTTGTTATCGTTCTTTTTATATTTTCCCTACCCTTGTTTGGTAACAACTTGTGGAAATTCGATCTAACCTTGCGTCCGAACATGACCTCAGCAGGTGTCTTCGAAATTTCAATGTTTGCATTCGGAGTGACTCTGTAAACCTACAGAAACTGTTGGATTGACTTATCCGTCGGTGATCCATTAGCCTTTTTCAGAGCTCTCTTTAATGTGTCAACGAATCTCTCCGGCTGTCCATTGCTTCTTGGATTGTATGGAGGGATTGTTAGATGCTCGATGAGATGTTCCTCGCAAAGGTGTTTAAATTCAGTAGACGTAAATTGAATACTATTGTCGGTGACAATGCAGTCTACTACTCCAAACCTAGCGAATTGTTCGTATAGGAAGTTGATAGATGCCTCGGATGTGGGGTTCTTGCATTTTAGTACTTCCGGCGACTTAGCTAGGCTGTCTACAACAATGAGATAGTAGAACCCATCCAGTGGTCCCGCAAAGTCTAAGTGAATTCTAGACCAAGTTCGGTCCGGTTTAGTCCACGATCCGAATTGAGTTGGAGGAGCTTTCATAGCTAAGGCGCATCCTCTACACTCCCTGACTTTTTCTTCGATATGCTTATCCATGTTTGGCCAGTAAACGAAAGAGCGCATAAGGCTTTTCATTCTCAATATGCCTGGATGTCCTACATGGAATTCCTTGAGCATTCTTTTCTGTAATGTCATAGGAATTGCAACCCTGTCGCTATATATCAGGACGTTGTCGCAAATTGAATAAATACCATCATCTAGTTGGCTATTGTTGATTTTTTCTTTCGTGCTTATGATAAATTCATCCACCTCTGCCTTATTCTTAATCTCATCAAGCGTTACTGGAAGTTCTCTTATTGTGTCACATAACGTATTTTTTACTTCAGCTTCCGCTTGAATAGCTGCTATCACCATATCCTCCAATGGTTCTGTCTGCTTAGGTATCAACCTTGATAACCTGTCTGCATGACCAAATTTCTTAGATGGTACATACTCCATTTGAAAATTGTAGTTAAGAAGAATGGTACCCCATCTTTGGAGTCTATTCGCAGTGTGTCGTGGTAGTCTCTTTTTCGATCCGAAAATCGTTAATAAGGGTTTGTGGTCTGTTTGTAACAGAAATTGTCTACCGTGCAGGAAACGATGAAATTTCTTTACCGCGAATATAATGCTTAGAACCTCTTTCTCAATTTGAGAGTAGTTTTTTTCGGCTGGTAGAAGTGTTCGGGGTGCATGGGCTATGGGTTTTAATTTTCTATCATCTATTTTGTGCAATATGCATGTTCCTATACCATAGTTGCTGGAATCGCTTGCAACTACAATATCACGCTTGGGATTATAATGTCCCAGAAACATGTCAGACGTTAAGATATCTTTAATTTTCTGAAACGCTTCTTCGCACTCTTGCGTCCAGACCCATTTTTGGTCCTTCGTTAACAGTTCATTGAAGGGTGATTTTAGTTTATGTATGTTTGGTACGAACACATTGTAGTAATTCGCCAACCCTAATAAGCTTTGTAGGGATGCAGTATTTTCTGGAGCAGGCATGTTCCTTATCGCCATTGCCCTATCTGGGTCTGGCCTTCTTCCTTGCTCATCGATGATTTGCCCTAAGTATTTTATTTTTTCCATGAAAAAAGTACATTTCTCATCTTTGATTTTAAACCCATAATCCTGGATTTTTTTTAATACTATGTTTACATGAGTCTTGTGTTGTTCTTTGCTAGCGCTGTTTATTAACACATCGTCCAGGTACACTAGTGAAAAATCCATCCAATTTAACATCATGTCCATAATTTGTTGAAAAATCGCAGGGGCGACCTTACCCCACAAGGAAGTCGGTAAAATTTGTATAATCCCTTATGGGTATTGATACATAGCAGTTTTGAACACTCCTCATCGACAAGGATTTGAAGATAAGCGTCGCTGAGGTCGATTTTAGAAAAATATTTTCCTCCACTCAGTTTCGTAAATATTTCGTCAGGGCTTGGAAGAGGGTAATGGTGATCTTTTAATGCCTTGTTCAAGCTTGTGGAAAAGTCGGCACACACCCGAATCTCCTTGTTCTTTTTCTTAACATAAACTGTAGGTGAAGCCCACTCACTGTGATCAATTTTTGAAATGACAGCCATGTTCTCGAGTCTTTCTAATTCACCGTCTATTTGCTCTATAGCGGCGTATGGAACATTTCTTTTCTTTCTGAACACAGGTAGTTCATTTGTTTTAACTTCAAACTTTGCTACCGCTTTTGTACACCTACCAAGACCGCCTAAAAATACGTCTGGAAAATGTTCTTTTAATTCCTTCCCTCCACATTCGAATCCTCAACCTTTTGGCAAAAGGAGCTTAAAGGCAGATCCCATAGGCTAAACTTTTCAATCAGATCAGTTCCAAAAAGGTTATTCGATGTTCGCATAACAAAAATGTTGGCTTTTAAGGTCTTATTCTGTAAAGAAATATTCGTCAATAATTCCCCTTCGAAGGTTATTTTTTAACAACTGACGCTTCTCGCCGTTTTTTGTGATTTGATCATAGTGGGTCTCCCAAGCTTCTTCAATATCTCTAAATTAATGATGGAAATGTCAGACCCACTATCAAGCTGTAGTCTTACTTTTTTTTAAGCATTTTGACCTGTACATATTTCCGGATATTTTGTTCTTCAGGTTCAATTTTTGTAAGTTTAATGGCTGTCTTTCTACCAGATTTTTTTCTACAATGTGATGCTTTATGTCCTTTCTGGTTGCAGTTGTCACATTGTTTGAATATGTAGGGACACTCATTGTACCAATGGTTATCTCCACACCTCCAACACGGCCCAGGTGGATCTTTTCCATGTTATTTTCACTGGTTATTCATTGAAGTCAATTTTTTCTTCTGATGGATTTTTTTAATGTGCGACACTCCGTTTTCCTCTATGTCACGACTGTCCTGTTTCAACGCAACAAAACGTTCACAGTCTTCCGCTAAGTTTTGTATTGTTAGACATGGCTCATTTTCGAGTTTATTTAAAACACGACGTCTGATTTCAGAGTCTTTATTTAAGACCAGACCTTGCATAAATATTAAACATTTAAAATTATCCGATGATAATTCCTCTAATTTAAAATCGTCGCAAAGTTTATTTACTATACTTGCATACGTAATGTAGTCGTATTCCTCTCTTCTAGTGACATTCATACACTTATATCTCCTGTGGAAAAGAGAAGTTTTTGTAGAAAACAGTTCTGTTAGTAAAGTAACTGCCTTCTGGAAGTTCAACTCACTGGTCTTTTTTAGCAGGATAAAATTCACGAACTTTGTATGCTCGGCAGCTCCTAATTTTCTTAGCAAAAATCTAACTTTTTTAGAGTCTGTCCATGTACTGCAGTCCGATACAAAAATATCAGTGAAACTTGAAGAGAAAAAAATAAAGGTATCAGTGTATTCAATTATTTCAATAATTCAAAATGTCTTTCGCGTTTTCTAGTTTTCGATTTTTGGTAGCAAGTTTTGAGTTTATGTTTTTTTTTTCGCTTAACTACTAAGTAGTTAATTTTCTGTTAATCCTTGCGAATCCAAACATCTGACGAAGATGGGTTTTTTCCGTGAAGATCTTGCGAATCACTTTGGGTGATTTTTTTGCAGTGAAATCGTTTCGATTCCTCGTCGCCAATCTGTTGTGAAGTTGTCCAACAGTAAATAATAAATAAAGGAAGTGAAGTCGAGGGTTGGTTTAACAAGTGTATTAACAAAGTAAGAAAGTGACTAGCACTTGGCTAAACAGTTACAAGACTGTGCTTTGTCTTAATATTTATTTGCGTAAACTTGTACACAAAATGTGGCACAAGGCCAAAAAAGGGTGGGTAAATGATCGGTCATCTCTAACTTAAAAAAACTCAACTTAGCTAGTTTCAATCATGACCATCATTTACCATAATACCGCATTCATACTATACATCCATCGCTACTCACCATAATAATTCATACCATGAAATCCTACTTAAAACCCATAAAAGAAATATGCAACGGGGGGGGACTAACAATTAAAAATATGATATATACAATGTAAAAGAAATAAAGATTAGTAACCCCCCCCCCGTTATTGAAATGTGGCAGAGATGCCGATTTGCCGGTCGAAATCGAAAACTCGAAAAAAGGTGGTTGATGCAGGCCCCAACGTTTTATTCTGACAACCTCCTTCGAAAATATCGAAGGGTGACCTGCATCTCCGGCAAATCAGGCACTCAGTCACCTAATTGGAGAGGGAAGGGGAGTGGGGCAGAAAATAAAAAGGGGAGTGGGATGAGGACAAAATAAAAGGGGGCATGTAATGGAATCAATCATACACTAGCTAAATTGTTGAACTAAAACGTCAACAGAAAATTAAACAGAAACTAACTTAAAATAAGTCTAAATCTAACTTAAAATTAAAGCATAGTTCGTTTCCTGAACCCAATATTCTCTGCCTAAGGCACGTCCAGATACCACTCTAATCTAGCGCAAGCCACTCTACACAGTCGTGCTCCAGTCACTTATCTTTCACAAAAATATGCCGAAGAGAGTTTCACCCTCTCGGCCCTAATGCGAGCCTTCAGGTAATATTTGAAAATCGCAATAAGGTCGAGAGAAGTGAAGGTCTCAGCTCCGTAGACTGTCTTGCACCTAGTCTTCCAAATCGTAACTCTCATACTCGCTAGTAAGCTCAAAAACGTAAACCGTTTTTGCCTATCGGTTGTCGGAGCCCAGTTGCTGCATACATTAATGGGTTCCAGGTCAAAAGACGATACGTTAAGAATACGAACCATGTAGCCTGCAACAAGCTTAATCAGCGGCTAGACGATGCGGCAAAAAACAAAGACGTGAATTATGGTATCGTCCTCATCGCCGCATCTGACACAAGTCGGAGAATTACTCAAGCGTGCTGAATGAAGCCTCTTACCTACCCAGAGTGCATTCCTAATTGTCAGTCAGGTCAGTGATGCCTCGTCATTGTCAAGGCACCTTGACCCAGGCGCCCAAGGCCAGATTGAGCGGAGCTCCCCTCTCGTCAAAGCGAGCCCCTCTGCCTATCATCTCGGACAGTCCCCCTCACCATTACCCAATACAATGCCTTTCGGGACAACAACTGGGTGTCAGAGAGGCTTTTTGTCACCCTTGAAAGGCACTTTAACGCATGTTTACATTCGAGATAGAAGGAGCACTCGTTTCCGGGTAACCTGTGTTCCTCCCCCTCATCCATGGGCACACTACTCAAAGCCGGAAAGGCTTTCTTGGTGTCTTCCTTCCAAAAGACACCGTTATCCTCAGATTGTGTACTCATTCGGTCTAGATAAAACAGCCTAAGAGTGTGGCATCGAATTTCGATGCTAGGCATACCCAGACCGCCCTCAGAAGGATAAAGGTAACAAATCTCGCGACGGACTATAGGAGCCTTACCAAGCCACAAAAACTGGAACAGAGCCAGCTGCATCTCCAGCAATGTATCCGACGGGAGTGGGAGCACTGAAAGACGATATAGGATGATCGAATAAATGTGAGAAGTACACACCTCCGCTCTCCCCTTTAACGAAAGATTTCTGCAGGACCACAGACCAGCTGATGCCCAATCGCTTTCAGGACTTCCGACCAATTTTTCCCCAGCTGGAGATCAAGACCAAACCAGACGCCGAGTAGCTTGCAAGGCCCATCTGTCCAGCCAAAGGGTCCCTGCAAGGAAACACCCTTCCAAGCACCAATGCGCAAGCCAATAGACTTATCGCAGTTGATTTAGGCCCCTGTCACTGTTTCATACATTCTGATTTCTCTGTCGACGACACTAATCTCGGCATTGCTCGTTACAAGCACAGTCAAGTCGTCGGCATAGGTGGAGTACTTCAACTGCCAAAGTAATTCCACGCAGGACCGGATTCACCCTTAGCTTGTTAAGGAAAGGTTCTAAAACAAGCACATAAAGCATCGGTGAAAGAGGGCACCCCTAACGAAGATAGCTGGACAATCTGAATGCACCAGACCTCATGCCATTCACTTCAACCATAACACCGGGGTTTGCATACAAGAGGCGAATCCAAGAGCGGAATTGCGAGCCAAAACCGGCCGCAGACAAAACAGCCTCCAAGTACCGATGGTCCACCCTATCGAATGCTTTGGACTGATCTAAATTGATCAGCGCGGCTTCAGTATCGACTTTATCTATGATCAAGCGTATCGAGTGCAAACTATCCTGAATGGTCCGGCCCCTCACAGAACAAGTCTGTTCGGGGCTAATTAGACCAGGCAAAATAAGTTGCAGACGATTGGCTAAGATCTTGGCCAAAATCTTTAACTCCGCATTAAGCATCGTTAAGGGCCGAAAATTATCTAACCCATCCCAACCATTTTTGCTTTTGCGTAATAATTTCACAAAACCCATGGTCAAGTACTGGGGAATAGACCCGTTCCTAAACCACGAGTTAAACAAAACTGTCAGCAAGGGTACAAAAATGTGCGACATCCTCAAATACACCTCGATGGGCAAACCATCAATCCCCGGAGACCTGTTAAGGCCGACCCGCTCTATGGCTTCCTGGACTTCTTCCTCTGTTATGCAACCTTCGCACCTAGCCGCTTCGGTCGCCTCAAGACGAGAAAAGTCGGCTAAATTGGGGTCGAATTGTGCTAAAGACAAACCGGGTTCTCGAGTAAAAAGATCCTGGAAATGAGAACGAAAAGCCTCCAGAATACCTTCGTTTGTGGTCACGAGTCTCCCATCCGGCAATGAGACACGAGCGATATTTCGATCAAATGCATGTTGATGCTCCTCTGCACGCAGTTCAGTAGCCATGTTTGTCGCCTCGTAAGGCACTCTTTTTAACCTAGCCCTAATCACTAAAGCCTGATGTTCTTGGATAGCCAAAGAAGCCAGCTTGGCCTTAATTATAGTAACACTAGAGTTATCCCCCACCTCCACCTCCCGATCTAATCTAGACTCTAGTGCCACTTTAGCTGCCCTAGTTGATAGATTAAGTCGTCTCCTAAAATCGGCAGGAAAGGACCTAATAACCTTTTTAAAATGAATCCACTTCCTATTCCCAATTACAGCCCCCGTCAATTCCCGCTGTAAGGTTAGTAATAGCAGTTCCTGGTAGCCCTTCACATCGAACAACGAAGTGTTGAGCTTCCAGTACCCAGCTAAACTAGGCTTAGGTCTATCTAACTTTACCCGGACCCGATCAAGTCTATGGTCTGAGTAAACTATATTATGAAAACTTGGACATTCAACTAATCCTACATCGACTCTCTTAATTAAGAACCGATCGATATATCTCGAAAGTTGTACCGAATCGGAGCCGCGCCTATTTGTCCAAGTCCATACCCTATCACGGGGCCATTCATTCCGGTACTTATCGATAAGATCGAACTTATCGAGGAAGTTCCGAAATAACGTAGCATCTCGATCGGTGTTAGTACCTCTAGGTTGATTACGATCTAAATCGGGATTCAGGACCGCGTTCCAGTCTCCCGCTAGAATGACCGTCCGAGAAGTAGAAATCAAGAACTGCTCGATTCGCCGAAAGAAAGAACCGAGCTCAGAATGGCTATTGGGCGCATAAACCCCGATGAGCCGAAATGCCTTCTCCTTTATGGTAATATCCAGAACGCAAAGTCTCCCCTTCCGGATCCATGAAGCTAGGGTCACACGACGCATCTAAAGACTTGCTTACCAGCCAGGAAACCCCCCTAGCAGAAGAATTAAAGTACGCTGAATAAGTGTGAAAACCCTTAGTCAGCGCACCCAAATAGTCCCCAGAAATCAAGTGGGTTTCCTGAACACAACATATATCCACTCCGAGGCGCTGAAGGTCTGTAGCGACTCGAAATTTACGAGCGTCGGCCCTCAGGCCCCGGACATTCAAACTCGCTAGAAAGAGACCAATGAGGGTGCCTTAGAGTTGGGTTCCAGAAACGAACATAGCAGTGGTCAGGATGCCGACGGCTCTCCCAAAAGATTGATTGCCCATCTGATCATTAATGTCACCATCATGGGAGATGCCGCCAACATCCAAAGGATAGGTTAGTTTCGCTATCCTATACAGGGCGGGGTGTAACCTTATGGGAACCCTCCCAAAACAATCTTTCCTTAAAACGACAAGACCTTCATCTTTGAAGATGGCCATTGGAACGGTGAAATTGAAAGTGTTGTTCGCCTCTTCCAGCATCTGCCATAGAGCCTTCGCTTCTGGTTTCTTCCTTACAACTGTAAGGACTCTAGGGGCGTTGGGGAAATTAGCAGGGTCTTCAATGGTTATACCACCGACTTCATTGAATTTAAGGAGCTCATTTATATTAGAGAGGTTGTAATGCTTTACTGTTTCTATTTGGGTGCATGTCACTTTGCAGATATCCTCCCCAGAAAGGAATGCGTTTTTTTCAGTTTTCCTTTTTACAGAAGGGCTCCTCTGCCTCTTCTGTGTAATAGATGGAGGGGGAGGCATGTCATCCATTGGGGAGGGGTAAGGGGAGCTAGGCCCCATAGGAGATACTGGAAAAAGCGAAGGGGAGGGTTTTTTGTGGGTGAAGCAGGTGGGATATTTTTGGGGGTATTAAATGGGGAGACAAAGGGAGAAGGTTTAGGAGAAGTCATTTTTATAGACGATTTAATCGGACTTAGAGGGATAAGCTTGTACTGTTTGTCTAAAATTGGGCAAGTGATTGGGGGGCATTAATTTGGGAGGATCAGAATTTTTAGAAACTATTGGTTTTGTGATTGGCTAGGGACTTGGATTGGGGGTAGAGATTTTATCTGAAGTGGCTGAATTTTTTCCTTCTTTTTTCTTTTTTTTCCTACTTTCTTATCTAATTTAGATTTAAGTTCTTTTGCCTTAATGTAACTGTCTTTTCCCGGGTCGTTTTTAAGCATTTCTTTTTCTCTCATTTCTTCGAGAGATACCCGACCCGGGTTTTTTTTCCCGGAACAATAATCCATCCCTTGTCTTTTTCTGCAGAAGGTAGAGCAGGGAATTCGTCTTCGGAGTCATCAGATGTAGATGTAATAGGTATACCAATTGTAGCTGGAGGGTCGAGGTGGGTGCTAGCTTTGGATGGTCTGTTAATCGGGGGCGTCGTTTTCTGAGTGGATTTTTTTCTGTGGGCAATCAAAACTTAAATGACCTAGTTGCTCACAAAACCAAGAAACAGGTCTTCGTCCGGCCAAAATAATAGACAGTGTTTCCTCCCCGACTTGTAAATAGTAGGGGATGCTGTCATAAGCTTTCTTGTCGATAAGTATTTCGAAGTTCCATGTACCTGGAAATTCGTCAAAATTGACGTCTGTGATTTCGCCAAATTTTAGAAAAAAGACACCAATTTGTTCGCCTTTTACATAAAACGGCACATTGAAGATAGAAATTGAAGAACGTCTTCTACCCACGTACTCGGTTCGTAAAACATAGCCTTTCCTGATAATTTGATTAAGTGAGAGATTAGCACAAATTACTTCGTTAAGAAACAAAGCATTCCAAGTGTTAAATCCCTTACACTTGATTAAACTTTGCGGTTTTAATCCTGCAGTTGCCAATAACTTGCATATTAATTCAGGATTAAATTTTTTTTTTCGACAACAGACATGGTTACTGTTCTTTATTTAAATGTCTGCCAACATTGGTAAATCCACGGTAATTCCTTGTTCAGTAACCATGTGTTCGTATTTTGTTGCTTCTTCCACGAAATCATTGACATTTATAGACGTTTTTGGAGGTGTGCACCATTCCGAATTTTCAGTCGTTTTGGACGCCATCTAGTTAATAACTAGAGACACCAAACAAAAAAACAAAAAAAGTTGGTAGAAAAAAAAAAAACGTGTCAGAAAAAAAACGTCGTAAAAGGGAAACCAGTTCAACAATAACAGTCAACGTGAAAACAATAAAAACGATAACAATAATCAACAAGAGCAGGCAACAACAGATTTAAGAAAAATACTAACTTGACGCAGTAAACTCACTCAACACGTAGAGTCTAAATGTGCCTGACTGTGCTTTGTCTTCGCTGTGTCTCTGGTGACTCGCACTATTTATAGTGACAACCGGTGTAGTTCCTCCTGTTTAAGAATGGCCGGTGTAACAGTAATGTTATATATATATATATATATATATATATATATATGATAGCCTCTCCCGTCGATTGCGACGTATGAGTGCCCCGTTAGAGGCTGCCCGCGCATGTGATTGTAATTGCAAGGGTTGTACAATCCCAACAACACCTCTCCTGAGTCGACACTGCCTGATTCCAATGGCAAGTAGTTCAAGACGACTGGAAACAATGCCGAGATAAGCAGAGAGCACATACAGTACCTGGTATTCCCAAATGGTCACCTATTTACTGGCCAGGCTCGACCTCGCTTAACTTCGGTGATCTAATAGGAACCGGTGTTTCAACGTGATTGTGCCGTGTGTATATATATATTTATTCTACAATAAAGACCAATGTTTGTAGATGTGTATATATATGAATCATGAAATCAAAATCATAAAATTGATTTTGATCAAAATCACAATAAGCTTTCGTATCATAATATCTTGATTCTATTATGTTGTGTTTGTGGAATAAATTTTACCGTCCTTTGACGTGTATGCTTCGACCAATATATATATATATATATATATATATATATATATATATATATATATATACATTGATATATATATGTATATGTATATATATACATTTATATATATATGTATATATACATTTATATATATGTATGTATATATATATGTATATATATATTTATATATGTATACATATGTATATATATGTATATTTATATGTATATATCTATATGTATATTTATATGTATATATATACTATATATATATTTATATATATATATATATTTATATATATATATATGTATATATACCTATATATATATTTATATATATATATATTTATATATACATACCTATATATATATTTGTATATATATATATATATATATATACATATATATATATATATATATATATATATATGGGGATATAAAAAGCGAGAAAGATTACACATCGATAAAACATCAATATTTATTTCCGTCTCGTCATTTCTTAAACTTCAAAGAAATATATCTATATATGCAAATCAAATGGAAGTGACTCTGTGAGAACAGAAAGATTATGAAATTTGCAATCGCTAAACCTGAATTACAACCAAGGTCATAAATTACAATACTTTTATTCCGTTTTGGAAATAAATATATTTCAATGCGAACGACCGTTTAATAACATCAATCAAAAATCTCCAACTACACATCGGACAGCGATATATCATATTCTATATCTTTATGTCTGCTGCTTTTAAAATAGTGGATGACAAACATCACTTGGTATGACCAACAACTAGTAAAGCATAACGATTCGCGTAAAGATTACTTGCTTTCATCGACAGAATGGCGACAACTTTTAAATATTTGGAAACATGACTTTTAGATCGATATATATGCATATATATATATATATATATATATATATATATATATATATATATATGTATATATATATATATATATATATATATATATATATATATATATATATAATAATCCAGGTACAATATCCACAGGGTATTAATGCAGAGAATTTCAATCTGGTTTATAAAAAGTGGTCAATATCAAATAGATCTTTTATATATGATTATTTTTATTTACCCATACATGTACAAAATCTTCGACATGACATGGCAATGTTATGGATCAACAGCTATTATTAACTGAGATCTCATAAGGCAGAGTTGGAATCCGATTAAAAAATAAAATATATCTATCAATCTCAATTCCGTGTCTTTCTCTCACACTCTTTAATAACAGTCGAATGTTATAAAGTGAATACAACTAAAAAGTTTAGAATTTTTTTATTATAAACTAAAGAGAATATAATCGCAGTAGTAATATTATTTAATAGCTTTAGAACAAAGCGATTTAGAGGAAAGAGATGAATGTTATATATATTTAACTGGCTTTACAAACTCATAGTTTCCCAATACAAACCACATAAAATGAAGCGAATAAGTTATTCAACGTGTTACGTTTTTTCTGTTATGAATATAACTGATTATAGGATGAGGGAAATTCTATTTCACACGTAAACATGAGAGATCCTTAGGTTGAAAAGACCTCTAATAAAGGTGCTTGTCAGCATCTGTTTTAAATAAACATTTACTACTTATCAATGCCCAAAGGTCACTCGAAGATAAGTGTTAATGAGTTTTTAGGAGGACGGTGAGACAACACCGTTATGATTTGTAAAGATATTTGAAATTGGGCAACATTTTATCATTTAAGAGAACGGCTTAAGAATAATTTGTTTATATAGGACCTTCAAAAAGAATAGCATTTGACTCTAAACAACTATGGTATATTAAACTGGGTAGCAGTTCAACGGTATTGTTTTTCACAGACGGGTAGTTCTATGAAAACACTCTGCTCAGGCTCATGGAAGCCCTGTTTAATTTTAATTACATATATAGAGAAAGGAATATTATTAAAATGGATTTAACTAGACGAGTTGTTGTTGTAATCTTTTTTAACAGGGGCACCATAGATTTGAGGTTAGTCGAGCACCTACCATACAAATAACGATAAAGCAGAGAAATACTAGCAACAACTCTTCTGTGACAAAGTGGCTTTAAGGAAGAGAAGAGGATATCTCTCACAGAATTTCGAAGTCGGTGTTATACTCTGTACAGGCTGCAAAGTTTACTCTGAGAAGCACTACCCATATGTGGTAACGGTACTCCCTCCTAGGACACATTTGACTCTACGATGGTAGAATCTTTATTGGTATATGCCCATCAAACTTAAGTGTTCCACGATCAAAGTGATATGTCGAACTGAAGTATAAACCGAAAGAGCTTTTACAAGGTGACTACCCCCTGCAAAAAATAACAGCCATTGAATCGGTAATTCGCAATCCGTTTTGAAATATGACTAATTTTACTACAAAAAGTTATTTATTCTTGACTTATCAACCAAGTTTCAGTCACGACTGTTCAACATTTCTTGTTCCCTAAATATTGATAAATCATATGAGGGAACTTTGGTTACCATCTGTTCAGTAGCAGGTGAGCCGATCAATGTATTTCCTATTCAGAGGTGTTGAACCCATCAACGTTTAAGCTTTGATGTTATTTCAAACATAAAATGTAGCAAAACACGTCCCACAGTATTCCTGTATTCAAGAAAGTCATCACAGGCAAGAAGTAGAAAATGCTAAGAGGAAAGTGTGTCATATTTATTAATAATGTACACGTCTTCTACAGGTTTACTTATAATTGAACAACACTAAAACAATGTTAGACATTGTTAACTGACAATTGCCAAACAAGTTAGGAATAAGTCAACAATTTCTTGTTTAACTGGTTCTACGAATTTCTTGGATATTGTTCACCAACAATTGCTGGACAAGTTAAGAACAACTTAACGCTTTCTTATTTTACTGGGTCTACGGATTCCTTGGATATTGTTCATTGATAATTGTCGGACAATTTAGGCATAAATCAACAATTTCTCGTTTAAATATATCTACGAATCTTTTTGGATATTTTGCACTGACAATTGCCGGGCAAGTAAGGCATAAGTTAACAATTTCTTGTTTAACTGGGTCTACGAATTTCTTGGATATTGTTAAGTTACAATTGCCAGTCACGTAAGGAATAAGTTAACAATTTCTTTTTTAACTGGGTCTACACACTTTTTTTGGATATGGTTCAATGACAATTGCCGGACAACCTAGGAATAAGTTAACAATTTCTTGTTTAACTGGGTCTACGAATTTCTTGGATATTGTTCACTAACAATTGCTGGACAAGTTAAGAACACCTTAACACTCTCTTATTTTACTGGGTCTACACATTTTTTGGATATTGTTCACTGACAATTTTCGGACAAGTTAGGCATAAGTTAACAATTTCTTGTTTAACTAGGTCTACGAGCGTTTTTGGATATTGTTCACTGACAATTGGCGGACAAGTTAGGCATCAGCTGGCTATTTCTTGTTAAACTTCGTTTATGGATCTTTTTGTATATTGTTCACTGACAATTGCCGGACACGTTCGGCATATTAACACATTTTTTAACAAATATAGTTGTATTGCTGAAAGTGTTCTGTCTATTTCTTGATAAACTTGGTCTACAAATCTTTTTGGATATTATTCACTGACAACTACTAGATCACTTAGGCATGAGTAAGCTATTTCCTGTTTAACTGGGTCTAAAAATCTTTTCGGATGTTGTTCGCTGACAATTGCCGGACAAGTTAAGTATAACTTTAAGTTTTTTGGTACCAAATATAGTTGTATTACAGGAAAAGCTCTGGTTGTTTCTTTGTTTAACTGGGTCTACACATATTTTTGACAAAAAAATGCGTTTTCCAAGTTAAACAAGAAATAATGTTTTGGAGTCTTTTGGGTAAAAACCTGTTTACGTTTTGTATTCTTATATTCGCTGGGAAAATGTTCATGTTCTAAAGTGGGAAATATGACAGACGAACCTACAAACAGACATTGTCTCTCATAAACATTTGGGAAAGTCTACAAAGTAGACAAAAATTGATCTTTTAGTGTGGTGTGACATAATACTTTTTTATATCAAATAATTAATGTAAACTATCCTTTGCACATCTTGTATTCCTTATATTTTTATATAACTTGATAACTCGTAATACGCAGCCCGGGGACAACGTTTCTCAAGCACCACCAACAATCGAAACAACACGAAACTCACTGCGAAAGTTAGAAACGTCGGCTGGGCCTCTTAGTAAATTTAGCGTTCATTTATATGCAGTATCAACATTTTTAACAATAGTTCTAAAAAGCCTTTAAACTGTCTTTAAGCTTATAATGTTCTTAACATGTTTAAAAGTGTTCTTACGTTTTAAATCAATATTAAAAGTTACCCTACAGGTTTCTGCCTCACTGTTGGTCGTGGGTTTGCTTGCACACTCATCTCCGTTGCTGGCTCGTGATCGTAGTGGTGTACCTGTTTTGTAGGCAAATTCTGTCATCATGCACGAGAGACAAAAACGCTCGAAGACAAGACTTTTTGAGAGAGATTCTATTTTTTTATTTCACACTTCAATCGGAGAGATTTCCACTCGACGGTTCCTTCATTCAAACTTTCCCTTTCTTTCATACTGCTTTGTGGAATGTGACGGATGCAATCGGCTATTTCTTGTCCCGCCGTTGGGATCTTACTCTACGTCTTAGCCCGTATCTCGCGATGTCACCCAGACTCTACGCATTATGGAGCTCGTTAGTCGACGTCTGTCCATCGCGCGCCTCCATGGTAAACTGTCTAAAAACTAATTTCTCACCAGGGATCTGTGACGTCAGAGCCCTTTGACCCTTACCGAATGTCATAACAGAACTCAATATCGCTTTTATGTCTAACCTTTTTGATCTGAGCGTTTCATCTTTGCCAGCATACATCCAGTGTTTATGATTCTCAGAAATGAATCACTATGGGAACATTTTTGTTTGTCCCAAATTATATTGTGTACTTATTTTGCACTTCATCTCCTTTCTTTCACCCAGTTCATAATTCATACTGGCTACTTTACCCTTTTTCAAAATACACGGTCCGTCATAATGTAACAGTCGTTATTTTACTACACGCTTTAAGAAGTATACGTATTCCTTATCTGTGGCGCTTCATCAATAGGTTATGTTCGAAAATCGCATTGGAGTCTGTCTCCAAAGATGCATGTCACGAAAAACGTGATGATTTCGCTTTTCCTTTTTTATTAATATTGTTGCATTGTTTTTGTGCGTGTTATGTCAATATTACCTGCATGGTTTAAACAACCTACATGTCATGAATATGAACAAGACTTGGTACTTGTAATATAATATAGTATTGTTTACTTTATATATATATATATATATATATATATATATATATATATATATATATATATATATATATATATATATATGAAGCAATCCAACAAAAGATATAAGCGTCAACTAATATCTTATAATTAGTGAAACATCCGGATAAAAAAACTGAAGCTCAATATACTGGATAGAGCATTAATATTATAATATAAAATGAAGTAATAAAATAAGGTGTCAATCAAATTTTATTAGAATTCAAAGTTCATGCAAAGCATCCTTAAGTCCTTAGCTCATGAGTTTTCAAAGATAATTCTTCTCTTCAGGGGACCATTACCGCAGTTATACTACTACAGGCAATAAAATTACGCTTTGAAAATATATAAAATTATATACACAAATATATAAAAATACATAACATCAAACATATCAATCCAAAAACATACTTTTGTTGAATCCATACAGTCCATCCAGGTCATACAAGTTGAGAAGCATAATCAGGAAGGACATCACTCCAAGATACAAACAGCAGTCCAAATATGTGAAATTGAAGGGGCCGGCAAAGTTATCCAGTCGCGAAATGTGTCCATATTCAATGTTAATGATAAATAAATCAATCAAAATAATACAAAAAGTCCAATCAACATGTGCAAGTCTAATCAAATCCAAATTCGTTGTTTAATTAGAAAACCCGCTAAATCCGAATTGAGCAAAATAAGACGGACTCCCATCACATCTAGCCAGAAGAGCGAAAAATATATAAGTGATCTTCTCTCCAGACATGACAAATTTTATATTATATTATAATATTATAATATATATATATATATATATATTAATGGTAAAATGAAAAAGGAAAATCAAAAACTGGATGTTTTTTATGTGTACATCAACGTTTCGTCTTTATTTATAAGACTTCATCAGGATGATGATATAGGGAAAAGATATCATGCAAGCACAGATACATGTAGGGTAGACATGTTGGGAAGAAAAATAAAATAAAATGAAAAATAAAATGAAAAATAATGGCAGCGTCTTGCTGGACATCCGTACTTGTTAGAGAATGAAAATAAATAAATTAATAATAAAATAATTAATATATGATCAAAACCGTTTTCGTCGGTTCATAATCCTAACAAAAAAGACCTGTAATATGCCTCTTTACAGAACTCCCATGCCTCTTTCGCGTGTTATATCCTATGGACCGCCATTTGCCGAGGGTACAGAACTAAACAGAGGCTGAATAGAGTCCAGTAAAAAAGCATAGTATAGGTCTCCTTTGTTAGAATTTTTAACCGACGGTAAGTATGTTGTTCTGATCTTCTGTAATACATATATTTATAAATATTACGCTCGCTCTTATTCTATACATTTGTTAGTATAGCACTCTACTAGGGTTCTCTACCACTAACCTTATATATAAATATATATATATATATATATATATATATATATATATATATATGTATATATATATATATATAGCGATTAAAATAGCAGCTAATGACATGATGATACCGATGTTTAATAAACTCTCATTAGCGTCGGAATTCATCGATAAGTGATTTTAGTAGTGTAAAAATCAAGAAGTAAAGAAATAAACGAATTAATTTAAACTACAAATAGATAGACCTAAATTATTAATGGGTTTATTAGGAGAAAAGAACAAATAGTATGAATCTGTTCAACAAAAATACATATATATATATATATATATATATATGCATATGTATAAATACAACTATATATATATACAACTATATATACATATATATATATATACATATACTTTTATAGATACATATATATATACGTATATATGATATACATATATATATATACATATATATACATATATATACATATTTATATATATATATATATACATATATATATATATATATATATATATATATATATATATATATATATATATATATATATATATGGTGTGTGTGCTAAAGGGAAATAAATTCCAGAAGCAAATCTGGGTATGAGAGCCTAATGTAATAAACAGAGCAAGAATAAAATTAAAATAAATTATATATATATATATATATATATATATATATATATTACTGATTTGGAAGATGGTACAGAAAATTCCAACAGAGTGCTAAATGAATTGAGAAAATCAAACCTAAGAGCGTTATATTTGTTTATTGTTCGGTTCAGAAAATCGATAAAATATTTGTACCATCGGTTTCAAGCTCAAAAAGTTTTAACCTCACGGCTTCCTTTAGCTTTGTTATCACTTGTATATGATTAATTTTGGACTCACTACAATGGAATGAAACTGGGTACGAAAAGATGTTTACTTTCTGTCTACATAAGTTTGGTGGGTTGTAGTGTATATCTTCTCTAATATTTTTAAATAATAACGCTATTGGAACTTGCATTTAACAGGAAAAGTATTCACACTAAACTTCGCGACACAGCTACGAATATTTAAAAAGTGTTATATCATTGCATACTAACATGTAGTGATGACATTTAATAATTAATCTTTCCAGTGCGTATTTTTGTAAGTACGGTTCATGATACGATGATGTAGTCGCTAGATAGTCCGCATATATGGAAATCCTTACATACACATACAAATGATATATTATGGTATATCATGTAATATTTAACCATATATATATATAACCATGTCGATAGTCTACCATATGTTGGCCCCCTTTGATTGACAAAATAGAACGTTGTTTCTCTTATTAACATGGTAATTCACCGTGGCCGTGGGGTTACAATGCTAGATTTCGAAGACTAGGCTGATTCTTTAATAGGGTTCGACCTATCCGAGCATCTGAAATTATAACTTCTTACACTGATGATAGATAAAGCTTAAAACGCCGCCTACTGTAGGTAGAAAATAATGTAATATTCACTTAATAAATGTAGTGTTACGCACCTTTAATAAAATTATAGTTGATCCCTTTTCGGGGAGTTAAAAATAGACTGTCACTTTACTCAAAGTTCCGACAACGTTCGTTGAACTCTTTCAACCGTCTACTGTCTATTTCGCACTTTCTCAGGCACACATATAATTATAAGTTTCCTTATTTCCCTGGAGTTAGAGTGCTTGCTTGCAGAGTCAAGGCTGATCATGTAACTGGGTTGGATTTTTCTAACCGTCTGAAATCATAACTTCTTACACTGATTATAGCGAAAGCTATAAACCCCGACGTCAGTGGGTAAAATAAAATTAACTATTTATTTGATAAATATTGGATATATATATATATATATATATATATATATATATATATATATATATATATACAGAGAGTGAGAGAGAGAGCTACTGTGAAACAGTACGAGAAGCTGATGCGTGACCTCAAAATGTATCACAAGCCAAGACCATTGTTATCCGTATCAGTTAAGATCACGATGGCATTCCTACAAACACTTTTTTTCTATATCCCCACAAATATTTCGGTTCTTATATGATACTGTATATTTTTACGAGAAATATCAAAATGAGTTTCTTTGTATATTCGTATTCAAAGCTGTTTTGCCAGACTGTAGATTCCGCTGAAGGTCAACGTCTTAACACCTATTCAGAAAAAAGCGCGTGCATTATGTGCATCATTTAAAAAAAACGAAGAAAAGAATTCGTTACCTTGTCGAAGAACAACAATGTTGGATAACTTTTAAGCCGCCTATTTGCATTCATCTTCCTATCTATCTAGCTAACTATATCTCTTTCCCTCTCTTTCTCTCTTTTTATATGTATGTATATATTTATATATATATATATATATATATATACATATATATACATATATATATACATATATATATATATATATATATATAAATATATACAAGTATGTATATATATATATATATATATATATATATATAGTCTAAAGAAGCTTTAAGTCATTTTAACAACAAAAAAAAAAGGTAAAATGCAGTTTAAATTCCCAGAGAAACTAACTAAAGCCAAGATATTGCAGACTTAACATTCGTTGGAAAATTCATAGATAGATAATAAAAAAATATATAAGTAAATAAAATAAAAATAAAACAATAAAAAGGGGGAGGCGGTTAAGTATCTAACAGTGAAACAAACAGGAGTCGTTAAGCGTCTAATATTAACACGGGGATATATATATATATATATATATATATATATATATATACATATATATATATATATATATTATGTTTCAAACTTTGAAGTGTATAAAAAAACCTCCCTATGCAAGCAAAATGAGTGCCTCATTAGACTTAATGTGATCCACTTGTGATTTCCCTCTAAATGTGTTTTCTCCCCTAACTTGGCAGTGTTCTTCATTTCACAACGATATTTTTAGTTTTAATCGCAGTATATTATATTTACTTCCACGTATTTACCCTGATGAGTGTTTAAGAAAGTCGGATTAGTAAATTAATGTAAGTATATATTTCTCTCCTTGTAAAAACGCCCTGTCCAAAGCAATTTCGCGGGACGGTATGCACATCGGGGATAAGAAAAACCTTTAATTTCATTGTGGAATGAAAAGAGTATTGTTTTAAATGACTCATGACTTGCACTAAGGAATGCGGGTTCGAGCTATGTTAATACTCTCTCTCTCTCTCTTTCTCTCTCTCTCTCTCTCTCTTTCTCTCTCTCTCTCTCTCTCTATATATATATATATATATATATATATATATATATATGGAGAGAGAGAGAAAGACAGAAAGAGGGTGAGGTTTTAGAAATATCATTCACGTGTTTTCTTGAGTGTGAACATCCTATTACATTTTCTGGTTATTATTTCTGTACTGATCATTTTGTTACCAAGTGAGTGCATTTATATACTTCATGTTGCTGAAATTTTATAAGAAATCAACTTGGATTATCACTGTTTTCCCCATCCGGAAATTTGTTATGACATGTTTACTAAATCAGCAACATATACCGGAACACTCTGAAGATTGAAAAAATTGCCTAATTGAAAAAAATACATCATCCGAATTTTGCCATGAAACGCGTGTAAGTGATATAAATTAATATTAAATTTGAATAAATTCCGTTTGTACGTAAAATGAGAGATGTAAAAGAAATCATCGAAGTACAGAAATAAAGAAGTTGTTAAAACCAATTAAAATATTGTTTGCGATTAATTTATTACGATCCATTGAATCCAAATATAAGATATATATAGTCTGAATGAGGTTATGCTGCTACATGTAGCTTACAATTGGATACATTTAAGAATTTCAGATATTAAAAAAACAATAGTTTATTCTTAAAACATATATTATTTTTTTAAAAACACACACCATATATATATATATATATATATATATATATATATATATATATATATATATATATATATATATATATATATATATATACATAAATATATATATATATAGTAACAAGGATATGTTCTTATAAAATATTTAGAAAACCTTGCACAACGCAAATTATTTGTTTTTAAAAATAAATTATTTATTTATCTTAAAAACATTTTTTTCTATAAACTTGAGTACTTTCGGTAATATATTTCATCTTCAGAAGAATATTTCTTCTTTTTTTTCTTTTTTTTTCTTCTTGGTGTAGACATACTTATCGCAGCCAAGTTGAAAATCCGTCTAGATGTTAGGACGACATAAATAATATCATAGCCTTACGGAAAACAACCAAGGTTTCGATATCATCGCATCTTGTCAAAGACAGAATGAAAATAAAATCAAAAATGAAAAGTGAGAGCCTCGCATACAAAAACACAAGCTGTAGCCAGATTTTAAGAGACTGTTCGAAGAGGTGGAGAAGCTGACCAAATTCTATTTTAATCAAGTCTAGGTCAGTTGTACGCTATCCCATTAAGTTTGCACTCACGAACCTCAGCTTCCCCGCATATCTTTAATCGGGTAGCCATTAGTTAAACACTTGTTAAGTCGAACAGAACTGGGATGGTGTCACAAAATGAATAAGTCAACAGTCACATGAAACGAAAGATACTATATATGTATATATCTATGAAAGAACGCCATATATATATATATATATATATATATATATATATATATATATATATATATATATATATATATATATTACCGTCGAACTGCTTCTCTGTCGATACAACTTAGTCGTCTTCAAATCTAATGTCAACAAATTATTATGATAGAAGTAATCAAACGAAGTTAATTATATTGCATGATGTTCGTACTCCTCATCTGACAACTGACGCTCATTACTGACGCTCATATATATGCGGTACGCCAATAGTTAAAGTATATCTTACAATCTATGGATATATGTATTCATATGTCTATATATTGTTATCTCTCTCGCTCGCTGTCTCTATCGCTCTCTTTATCCATAATTTGCTCTCTCTCTCTCTCTCTCTCTCTCTCTCTATATATATATATATATATATATATGTATATATATATATATATATGTATATATATATATATATATATAGTAAACCAGGTCAAGTAAATATCCATAAGATAAAAAATCCACATAATTTCAACCAGACTTATAGCATGAGGCTCAATAGTAAATATAGCTATCTTAGTTTCTAATAACTATTGATATATAACATCGACATGCCAGTAAACCGGCTTTTTGCACATGTCTGTATAAGTAAAAATAATTATATATATATATATATATATATAATTCATTTAGATACTGTATATTACATAATTCAGCAATGTACGGCGGTTACATCCAAAAGGGCAGATTTAGACATCTTAAGTAAATCTCCGTTCCCAGTGGAATCATCGGCAAGCTGAAACGATTGTAGTCACGCCCGACAGGGAATGGCGTCAACAAAGACAGAAAACGGTGTATCTCTGAGGTGGTCCCTGAAAAAAACCAGTGTGGGATAGTGATTAACTAAGACTGAAGGGAGATCGATGTTATTTCGTGTATGAAAGGCCTTCATTTCATTCCCTAGCAAGTTTTATTTATTTATTTATTTATTTATCTGTTCTTTTTATACCTGAAAAAATACGAAAGGGGCGGCTATATATTTCGCCGTTTGGGTTTGTGAGATTAGGGTGCTTTTTTGTTTTTTGGGGAATAAAATTATGTATCGGATTAATTGTTCGATATAGAGCTGAAAGAGATGATTCAAATATGTTTTTATGGACTTAACGTGTTTGTTTATTTTTGTTTATTGAATTAGTGTTTTCGTATTCTCTAGATCTTAATGGGAGGAAAGCGGTGTTTCATTGATATGTCCCGTTTATATCCAGTAGTTTTGAAAACAAAAACAAATAAAGGACACAAAATGAAGAACAACAAATGGTTATAAACGGAATAATGGATGCTATCTGTTATTTCCGTTTGAGGGGTATAAGTTTAGTCTCTTTATTGATGGTGTGTTAATAATATTAATATTTATATTTACTAGCAAATATATGCTCCCTCCAGTCGCATATTTTTGCTAGGCTGCCGCATCAGAAATGAACGCTCACGCTCAAGTTTATGGAGATTTTTTATGGCGGGAAGTGCTTGTCTAGTAGTTTCAGAAAGTGCTTACCTACGCTATATTTGACGCTGAGGGAATAAGGGGGGGGGGGTGAACCAGATAATATTTATTTGTCTCATGCGTCTGTGTTGACTGGTGGATTAGTTGGGTATGTAGGATATTTTTTCGTTATAACCGCTCTTAATGAGGGCATTATTGTAATACGGGGCGGCTTGTTGGAAAATCTCAGGTGTGGATGAAAGGCTTGAAATTCTTTTACTAATATTGGGTATAAGGTTCTTAAATATGAGAGGGGGTGGCAGGATTTTGTGTGGATGTACCGGAGTTCTTCGGTGGGTTTGTGGTATGGCCTAGTTGAATTGTTGGTCAGGTCTAGGGATACGTATGAAAAATCTACGCAAGTCAGGTTGGTGTCTATGGTGATGTTAAATCCGATTTCTTTTAGGAATGCGGTTCTTGCGCGTTGTTGTTGCGGGATAGCATAGGCCGTCGTCTCGGTAGAGGCCGAACTCTTGGTCAGGGAATCTATTTTGTAGGGAGTGTAGGATGAAAAGCCCAATCAGGTCGCATATATCTGCGCTGTCGTAGGCTCCCATTGGAACATCAAAAGGGTATTCAGGGTTGGATTTTTTAACCCATGTTTGATTGTTGAAGAAAAGAAGTGAGCTTTTCGCATGTAGGATGGTGTTAATTTCGAGGTCACTTATTTCCACGAATGGTTTGGCAAATTATAGGGCCTTGTCGAGGAATCCCCTATTAATGGAGGGGTAGAAGTCAGTGATATCAAATTGTGTGAAACGGCATTGTTTTTTTATCTGGGATTGCCTTGAACCAATCAATGGTTGTTTGTGACTTGGTCCAAAGGCGAAAGTCTGTATGTTTTTTAATATAATAATCTATTATATAAACGTCACCTGTCTGTCTGTCTGTCTGTCTGTCTGTCTGTCTGTCTGTCTGTCTGTCTGTCTGTCTGTATGTATGTATGTATGTATGTATGTATGTAGGTCTTCTCCTCCTGTACTACCCAACAGACACTCACGCAGATGACATTATTAAAACCAGCCAGCCCCCGGACGTGTTATCTCTGAGAATTGGGGGGAAACGTTCATATTTTCGTATAGAAATGGCTCGAAACGTTGAGGGGGGGGGGATATCTTACAAAATCAAGACATAGTACAAAAACGATTTGCGCATGCGTGAAATATATGTCACTTCCTCAATAAGACCATTTTGAACGCGCCAATTATGACAAATGTAAGTTTACGACTTTTTTTTTATTTGTTTCTGTAATCAACAATTATAAACAACTTAATTTTTATTTAAACAAAAAAATTCGCTAATATTATTTGTTTATTAAACGTATCGTAAAAAAATATATATATATGAGTTTATTATGCATTTTGTCCTCGTGGGGAGGCAAGTAAATACTGACACAAAAACATGTTTGTTTAGTTTCCCAACGTGAAACGCAATATATTTTAATAAATAAACAAAATACATACATTTTAAAAAATAACCGTACATCAGGCATAATCAACAATTAAGATCGATAATTTTATTTACAAATATTTCTATAACTTAATTTTTTTGTTTATCGTAAAAAAAAAACACTATATCATTTTTTTTTAAAACAAATCTGTGACTTCTACACTATATGTAGAATTCGTTCATAGATTAAGCAAATACTTTTTACAAATGGGATTTCAATTATCGACTATGAGAAAAAATATTCAAAAAACGACATCCTTGAATTTTATTGTAATAAATACGCGTGGACATGTATTCAATTTACACGGATTTTCTATTTTCGTCATCATTACACGTAACGGACATCGACTACCTATTAACGTGCCAACCACAAAAACTTAGCCGACATAATCAAATGTGAATTTGTAAACGTCGCTAATTAAATATGATATACTTCTACAAAAAACAAAATGAATAATCCGATATTTCATATTATAATAATTTTAAAAAAAAATCACCTCTAACAATTAATATAAAAATTTACGTTTTACTTATTTACATGAAGTTAAAACAACTGTTACTTATACAGAATTTGAACTTACTTAAAATCGTTTTAAACGATCACTATTGACAAAATAGTGAATAGAATTTGAATTCTTACAATAAAAAAATCACTAACTACTCATTTCATTGATAAATTTTCACTTCAGAAATTACTGTTGCCTACTTTTAGAAACTTTTCATTCATATAATAAGATAAATCGATGATTTTACATTTAGTCTGGCACTTCCGGTTGACTCGGTGGAATGAATGGAACTCTTCAATTATTAAGTCCAAGTGACGTTTGAAATGCAGAACTACCCTTACTTATTACAATAAAATATCAGAATTTGTTAAAGTTTTTGTATTATTTTGTTTCTTATTTTTTAGAGTTTAAAGTTTTATTTTTTTTTTTTTTTAATGAAAAATCCGTGTAAACGGATTAAATGTTCCCCCACCCACCCCACCTAAATATATAAGACAGCGACTACATAATAACGTGCCACCCATTATAAATAATATTACAATATTTTTATAAATAATATTACAATATTTTTAAGTATAAAAACTCATCCGACATAATCAAATATGAATTCGTAAACGTCGATAATTAAATATGATACACTTATTTTTAAGGCATTAGAACTTTACACGATAAAAAAACAATTGACAAATTCGGATATTTTCCATTACAATAAATTTTAAAAAATAAAAAATTAAACTCACAAAAAAAAAATAAAAAAACAATTGCTGAAATGTTTTAATAAACACTTACGAGAATTAAGAGAAATTCAGACTACCCATTACCTTATGCATGGATTAATAGACTCATTTATTCTTATAAACACAGGACTCACTGCTTCAGTTATTTTTTTTGGTGTGTGTGTAATCATTATGAACAATTTCTTTTTAATACATGACTTTAGTTTGATGTATGATTAGTAAAAAAAAAAAGATCACTGATCATCACAAACGAAGGACTCTATAATAATAACTCTATTGCAATAATAACTACTTCATAGCTCTCATGTTTTTAATTATCTATTCCTCAAAATCATAAAAGAAAGAACATTCTTTGGGGTGGATTCTTGATGATAGCAAGTAACTAATAAGAACTTAACACAAATATTTCAGTACTTTCATATTTTGAATTTTAAAAAGTGATTATTAATGATGTACATTTTTAGCCACATCATTTTGATTACTGTACTCATTCAATTGAATAATATATTTTCTAATTTCATCTTCCATTTCAGACAATTTGGTTGTTTTTCCCAATTACATCTTTCATTTAAGTGAATTTGCCTACTTAGTTTCATTAACCACCCAATCAACCTGGAGATTTCGATGATGACAATGTAGCTTGAAATTTATTTTTATATTCTTTTATATAAAATAAAATGAAGACTATAGCAAAAATCTTATTACAAATAATCAAAATGAGGACGGTTAAAAAAACGTTTTATTACTAAAACATCACGGTTGAACAATGTGTTTCTGTGATTGATATCATTAAGTGCTGCAGTTCCTTTTTTAAATTTGTGTTTTTATCTTTTGAGACAATTACACATTCTCAAAAGACACATTAAAATAAAAATCACCCATTTAAATATAAAATTGTTTTTGTTTTTTTTCATTATATTCTTGCTTGAAAGTGGTGAACAAACTTAAAATAAATGTGTTTCAATATATTGAGCAATAAACTAATCATTTTTCATAAATATGTTAAGCACATTTTTTTACTATTGTTTTGTTGTTCATGCCTAGGTTTATAATCTGAAACAAACTCAGGAGCAATACATTATTACTGCACTAGGACACTTTCTAAATGTTATATTTTGTAGAAAACACTGATCAGTTCCCTAGATGCAACAGATGTGTGCAATAATGCAGTAGGACACTCAAAACATAGTAAATGCTGCATTCGGATGTACTTAATACTCTAGATAGAGCAAGTATGTGTTATAATATAGTGTGACTCTTAGTATGTCTTATGGTGAATCTAAAAGTGCACAATATCATGGAGATAGCATGTGTGTAATTTACTAATGGATATATACTAAATCAGTAACTGTTCAATATGTTAGATAGAACAGTGTAACACTTGGTAAGGTGTACCTGCTTAATCTGTCGGTGTTCTTTACCCTAAATACAGCAGCTTTCTGTAAATTCGGTCTATTCTACTTTTAACTAGAATGATCAGTCACCACAATACCACATTTACTCATAACCTTATATTTGCTTTTTGCTTTATTGAACAAGTTGTAAACTTTCATTCTTTTTAGTTTTTACGGACGTTAACCAAACACTTTGACTGGTACCGACTTCAGTTACCAATTAAGGGTTGTAGCATCGATCTGAACAAATACTAAACTTTGAATTATTTACTTGCAGAAAATATGAAAAAATTACATTCAAAACAAGGCTTTCAAAAGTGTTCTAAAGTAATAAAAATGTATATCCTACTATAACTAGAATGTTAGTCACCACAATACCACATTTACTCATAACACAAATTAGACACAAGACCATCAGAAGTGTGGGAAAGAGTGTCGTCGGTCATCATTGTTCTAACATATGAAAAAAAATTTAATATTTCTATGTTTCCCCAGCTAAGACATTTGTTGCTGAGCAAGGTTAGTGGAAGGTTAACATAAAATAGTAAATTCTTTACAGTAAGGTAACATTGGCATTTTCCCTTTAATGTTATCAATAATTAAACACTGCTTTTAATGTTATCCAGTAAAAGAGAATAGCAAATCAGTTAGCATTTTTTTACATTGAAATTTAACAAGTTCTAGGCGCTTGATTGTGATAGTGCTCTCTTGGCCTCCTTATTTTAAAAGTGCTCATTATCCTACATAGAATGAGTGTTTAATTAAATAGAGTTCAATATCCTAGATAGAGCAGATGTGTTTATTATACACACCATAGCACAGGATTAAAAAAAAAACTGATGTTCGGGGAGCAGTCAAACAGTGAAACAGTCAAAGCTGGAGGTTCGGGAAAAGATTCAGAGCTTGCAGTATATGAAAGAGTCACCCTGATGTTTAAGGAGTCGGGGCCAGCTCTTCAGGAAGTAGTCAGGTCCTAATTGTTCGGGTAGGAGTCAGAGCCTGATGTTCAGGAAAGAGTCAAGGCCTGGAGTTCAACCCGAATGGTATATTACGGAGTCTGAGTAGAATGTAATAGGAAGGGTCCCCATTGTTAGCACTATTATTTATATTCATATAAAATAATGTCTCGATCGGTGAATTTAAAAGAAAAAATTATTCTTCCCCATTGATACCATTTATTATATTCATATAAAATATTTAATCGGTGATCAACCTAGGTTATTTAATCTAACATACACACATGAAAGAAGTAAATAGACACCATTATTATCATTAACAAAGACTGCTGTCAGAGGGGCCTGATCGACCTAGGTTATTTTATCTAACATACAAGGACATGAAGAAGTAAATAAACAAACACCCTTATTAACATTAATAATGAAGACAAATATGGTACTTTTAATAGAAATGTTACATTTTTACTCCAGGGAATGGAGAGGTAGTGCAGAGTTTTGGGGAGGCCGGAGATTGTGTAGCCAGGGTGAATTGGCAACCATGTACGTGACATCTTTTACTCCTGGCAACTGTGGAAGGAGGGCGACTGGAGAAGTGATTCCCGTGCAACGCCAATAGGTACGTATATAGTATGCGCACCGGGGCTGTAATAGGTACGTATATAGCATGTGAACAGGGATGGCGATAAGTAAGTACATACCATGCGCACCTGGGCGACAATAGATACGGATTTAGCATTCACACCAGAGTGGCGATAGGTACTTATATATTATGTACCTATATAGAAGGCACAGACAGAGGTGGTACTTTTTATAGAAATATGTCATACTTTTGCCCTGGCCAACGTAAGAGGAATGGTGGAGAAGAAACAGCTTTCGCAAAAGGCAAAATGAGAAAGTAGCTGTGAAATTGGGCGACCAGAGAAGAGAAAAGTAGAAAGATAAAGAGACGGCTATAGAGAAAGGGAGAGAAATAGAAGTTTGAATATAAAGATGTTACACACGCGATTTTTCTTCTATTCTATATACTGAGCAACGCTGGGTAGCCCTGGTAGTCTATTATATAAACGTCACCTGTCTGTATGTATGTATGTATGTATGTATGTATGTATGTAAAGCTTCTCCTCCGAAAGTACCCAACACACGGTCACACCGGTGACATCATTCCGACCGGCCAGCCCAGACGCGTGTAATATCTCGGAACCGGAAAAAAAAATCGACTCTTCCGGGGTCGACTGAGCACTTTTCTCCAATGGGGGATGGCTTTTAACTCCATTTTTCAACGTTATTTATACTAATTTGAGAAGCAAAATAATGCAAAGTCACGATAAACCAGATATGACGTCAGAGTAAGGGAGTGGCGGGTAGAAATTCACTCACACTACAACCATTTTTTTTCTTTCTTCTTTCCCTCTCACTCCCACACTTTCTACCTTTCTTTCTTAATTATTAATAGACGCTAATATTCCTTCCCCCCTCCCTTCCTCACTATGGCCGAAGCAGCTTTCACAAAAGGCAAAATTAGAAAGTAGCGGTGAAATGGGGCGACCAGGGAAGAGAAAGGTAGAAAGATAAAGATAAAGAAGTTTGAATATAAAGATGTTACACGCGCGATTTCTCTTCAATTATATGTTTTTATGACCCCGAGCAACGCCGGGTAGCCCCGCTAGTCATTAATATTTCTAAGTATACATTTACTGACTAATCCCATTTCGCTTTTTTCTTGGTTTATGAGTCTGCACGTGGGTCTGTTGTCGAAGTTTGGTTTGTGGTCTTTTAAGGTAAGGAAGGCCCCATTTGGGGTTAACTGGTTGGCTCTGTATTCAATTTTGAGATTTGCTGCTAGGGTCATTGATTCTTCGTTGATGGCGTTGTGTGTGAGATGTGATGCTGATTGGTATTTGCTAGTGATGCTACTTACTGCTAGTTGTTTATATTTATCGTTTTTGACTTTATAAAGGTTTTTAGTTATATCTGAAAATACTAATGTGTGGTCATTTGATTTAAGGTTTTTTAGGTCGGCCGATAAGGTTTGTTGAAAGGAGTTCTTTTGTTGTGAGAATTGGAATTTTGGGATTATGTCAAGCAAGTCCCTTTCGAAAGCGTCTATTTCGTCGACTTTTGTGGGATACTTGCTAGACCTAAGACTGTAATAGTTTGTGGAAATCGTGTCTTCCTTAGAGGTAGCAGTATGGTATTTCCATTTGATACGTCGTACAACGTCTTCCATCTTTTTTATAAGGGATTTTATGTAGGATGAGTTGCTGTGTCGGGATGTTTTTTGTGGAGTACCTTAGATCTTGTTTTTCCATTACTTCGGATGTTTTTCTCATACAGTTGACCATTTGTTTTCAAGAGTGCTCGACCGTGTAACTGGTCTATGTGAAAATATAATCAGAATCAATCCCACAGAAAATCGGTCACGGGGGCCGTATAGTGTGTCAGGTTGTATATGAAAAGAAATCAAATAAAGTGCTCGATCATATATATAGATATTGATATAGATATAGAAGGAGAGAGAGATTGAGAGAGAGAGATTATGAAGAGTGGAGAGTTCGTTGGGAAGCGTTAGCAAACAGCACGTGTATAGGATGACTTAAGAATCGATGCTAAATTTGGGGGAACGGCCCATATAGGTTGAAAGGTCTTTATTCTGTCGCTAGCCGAAGAGAAAGCGACGCTAACAGCAATATAAATGATGTTTATTAAAAATTGTAAATATTTATTTTCTTTGGTGTTTGCGAAGCTTTAATTTGAGACGACAATGGATGAGATGACCCAGTACTGTAGAGACCGTGCCACGAGGTTTGATTAAATTATACTGTTATGATTTGTGATTTCATTCGATAACAAACACGTAGTTTGTTTGATGACGAATTATGAAGGTTTTCTGGCAAAAATATTACATTTTTCTCTCATTTAAAAACATCTATTTGATCTTAGGAATAAAGTCTCTAGACAACCGCTAGAAACAATTATACTTTATATTTAATAGAATTCATCGATACTATATGTGTTATAAAAGCTAAAATGTGGGAATGAGAAAGTAATATGTTAAGACTGACGAAAGGATGCTTCTTTATTAGAATCATTTTGTACACAAATATATTGAAAACTTTTTAAACGTTTTTACGAGTTTAAAATATTTTCATTTTTGTTTGTTTTATTTATTGATTTTGTAATTAAACAACCACATCGAAACAAGGCCTTAAGAAAAGTAGTCTTATAAACTCCCTCCCACCCCCGCCCCCACGAGAGTAGAGTAAAACCGAAGCTTGATTTTTAGTGTAGTGAAATTCCTACTCCATGAAATAGTCTACTGGATTTTTAAAAAAATGTCTGAGTCTAAAAAAGTTCTTCCTCTCTGACCGTGGACATAAAAATAAAGTGCAGTCTCAGAACAGTTAGAACACTTTGCTCTTATTTTCAAAATCCGTTTGATCAGAATAAAATATCATAGTATTTGAAGCCCAAATAAGATCCTCTCGACTCGGATATACACTGGCGCATATGGAGAATTAGGCACCTTCGCCAAGTAATGTTATTTCAAGTAACATCACTTAGTTTGATACTGCTGTAAGACAAAAAGACCACATAGTGAGATATAGTATAACATAGTTTTCTGGTCATGTATGGAGACAGCAATGAATGTTCTTAACTAATTTACTAATTGAATGTTAGACGGGTAAAGGAGAACTGTAATAGAATATCATAAAATCTATGTATTTCATATAGAGATCAAGTATAAGTCCTAAGAAGGGGTTTCTTTATTTTTGAAAAAGTTTGACAAAAGTTAAATGAAACCATAAAAATATAGATATATATATATATATATATATATATATATATATATATATATATATATATCTTTTGATTTATTTACATTATATATATATGTATACCTATACACACATACGTTGATTTATTTACATGATATGGATACATATATATGTACACACCCACCGACACACACACATACACACACACACATATATATATATATATATATATATATATATTACTATTTCATGTATCCACATGAAATTTTATAAAGAAGAATATTTTTTATGTATCAATTCTCAGTATTTACTCATACAGTGCTCGATACGTAAGTATATATATATATATATATATATATATATATATATATATATATATATGTATATATATATATATATATATATATATATATACATATTGATTTATTTACATGATATGTGTATACCTATACATTAATATATGGATTTATTTACATAATATTTATACATATATATGTATATACATATATACATATATATATATATATATACATATTTATTTATTTACATTATATATATACATATATATATATATATATATATATATATATATATGCACACACACACACACACATATATATATATATATATATATATATATATATATTTATATATGGATATTGATATATGAACAGACACAGATACAGAGAGGTTGATGTAGGATGTTTGTTCTCAGGATTCATCGCACATTTGATCATTGTTATTCATATCACGTGAGCTGGCGGTGCTATTTGCTAAGTTAATGTCAGCACCAGCCACTCATTTCACCAAATCGTTAAGTCCGTCATCGATTTCTGGTGCTAGCGGTGTCTCGGCGTGTACAGGCATACAAAGGCTGCTGAAGGCATGTTTTATAATCCTGCCCAGATCATACACGTGCTGCAAGCACTATTTTATTAACAAACTTTATCGCAAACTAACTCTCGTGGGGAAGCGAACATATAAGGAAAATGTATATATGTGTTAACTTCAAGGTTCATATTAAGATTCAATAGTTGTTTTATTTTGGTGTAATTAATTTTCGTGTTAAAGTTTCAAAAGCATATTTGCTCGCATTCCGATCTTCACTACAATTCAAAGGTCTCGAAATATTAAGACCAAAAGCTGCACGACTACAAGCTACTCCGCCTCGAACAAACACGAGTTATACTGATGGCTCT
>OY744519.1:194498772-194528772 GCA_963556195.1 Sepiola atlantica | reverse complement strand
GCTTCTATACCACTTGCTACAACTGGACCATACGTTTTGGACACCTCAACACTCCGGCGCTCATGGCCCAGAACCATCACCTGTTTTTTTTTAAACTTCAAGTCCCTTTAGGCGTAGCAGCTCACATCCCATGGTTCTAACTACACAGTACTGTGAAAAGGTTACAATCTCTTTCCAACACCACTCCCGTAAAACATCGGGTTACGAAACCAGGTTCACCCTTCTCTCATCTAATCAAAGTATACTTAAACACGGTACATTTTTATATCGACCGCCTTCATGGTTCTATCCATCTCCGACCCGCGCAGCTGAGTTGCTCTACATCGCAATTAACTCCACACCCCTTTCATGTGGAACAAACATCAATACTATTCGCACCCTTGCCGTGAGTCTATCTATGCGGTGAAAGGCGGAGAATCATCTCCGCGCTCATGCCGGCCAACATTCAAAATCCAAAGATGGGACCACATTCTACAACTTAAATTTTAACACCATTCATCTCGTATCGATCAATGTAATTGCGGACAGAACTGGGTAACAAAAATTCAATCACTGACCACCGCCTTTCGTGGTCACTATAAAATGACCATACCTCCGTCATTCCACCCAGTTCGCTATTTTAACGTATGAAGGGTTTACCACAAGTCTCGCTATTGACCCATGGGTACTCTATAAAAGAGACCATACGAACAAACGCCGGGAATCACTCACTGACTTTTCAAGCCTGTACATACTCTGTACACGGGGATCATATCATATATATAAAAAACATACATTATATATACTAGCAAATATATGCTCCCTCCGGTCGCATATTTTTTCTAGGCTGCCGCGTCAGAAATTAACGCTAACGTGTAAACTGATGTAGCCTCAGTCATATTTCTTGGGTGGTTATACGTTGATATTCTTTATTTATGACCCAAAATAGTTGTAGATGTAAATAATGAAAAAAGAAATTTCGACCCACCCCGATTGTTGTATTAACCTTCTCCATGAATAGAAATATATTTAATAATTTTTAAATCAATATTTATTTTAATTAAACAATTGGATTCAGTAAAATTGTTAAAATCAACAATTTAAAGAACTGAATACAGCAAACAGTACTTTTTGGATCGGAAGAAAGGTGTACATAAAATAAAACAATAACATAATTTGTATTCTTGTACTGTAGGATCTGTGCTGACTCTGACCCTAACCCTAACGATGGAGTCAAAGTTAGCGCGGGTCATAAAGTGTAAAAGCACCAAAAAATCAAATATAGGGAACATGGTTACTTATGTAAATGGTCTCGGAAAGAAAGTTTACCTAATTAACTTTGTTAGAATGTGTGTGTGTTTGTGTGTGTAGAGGGGAAGGGGGGTTAGTAGTAATTTTTAAATCGATTTTTATTTAAATTAAACAATTTGATTCAATAAAAATGTTAAAATCAACAATTAAAAAAAAAACTAAATACAGCGAACAGTATTTTTCGAATCGGAAGAAAAGTGTTTATAAAATAAAACAATGTAAATATCCGTAATATTTTATGTGTGTCTGTGTGCGCGTGCGCGTGTGTGTTTTAATGACATTTTTTAATTAAACAATATGTTTCTAAAATCAGTTATATTATTTTTGTTGTTGACAGAAAAGAAAAAAAATCACATCTTTTATTTTTATAAATAAAACATGGAATAATAAGAACAGTTTGTGAATTAAAGCTTAACAGCGTAACGGTAAATACCAGCGTTTGTTTACAAATTACGCGCTTGTATTCCGTCCAAACTGAGTTGACGGAGGGAGATTGTTTCAATGGATTTACATTCTGCACGCTGTTTAATCAATTGCACGTAGATAAAATAACTACGTAACTGATTAATTTTTAAATCAATTATTATTTTAATTAAACAATTTGATTCATTAATTATAATGTATAAGTAAGATGAGTACCGAGCAAAATTACTTAAATACATGATGAAATCTGAATGAAACGATCCTGAGTGTATATTTGAGAATACTAATTTATTAGAAGTTCAAAAGCAATTGATTATGTAAATTGAGAAATGCCCATAGTGTTTATGCCGGTTTTTTTTTCATAGTATATAATGAAGCTAGCGGACTTAGTAAATAGTTATACAGTATCTGTTCCGATGGATACTGCACCCTATAGACCGGTGTCGTCTTGTCCTTCGGGGCTTGATTCCGCCGGTCAGTGGGTTTGTTCTGTGCAGTTCTAGGAGATCCACCCTCCAAGGCTTTGCCTCCCCTCTTTGGGGAGGAGTAAGTTTATTGCTTACTGTCTGAGGCGCCCCTACCGGGGAATGCCGACGGGGCTGCCCATGCAATTTTTAATGGCTAGAGTGCTCACTTTCTCGGGCGCTGGCTTTTAAAACCCCACTTTCCTGACGCGATCTTGGGTCACATCTTACTTGTGGGAGTAAGATAAAACTGGCCTTGTGCCTAACTCCTGGGGAGGAGTAAATAAAGTAAATAGTTATACAACTCTGATGGAGTTTCGGCTTCAGACAGACAGACAGACAGATACATAAACTCCATTATTAATAGATATATATATATATATATATATATATATATATATATATATATATATATATATATATATATATATATGAATTTAAAAGGAAAGTGCGGAATAGCTATTAACTCGATGTTTCGCGCAAGCTTACTTCGGCCTTTTTCAAGAGCAAATAAATGCTAAAAGCGGCAAATCAGAAGGTCTGCAAACACATGTTCTCGTTCTTTGCCGCTTTTAACAGTGTTTTGATCTTGAAAAAGTCCATGCAACAGTTGGGCAAAACATTGATTTTTTAATGTTTCACTATTTCCTTTTTAATTCATACTGTTTGATAATTTAATCTTTTTATCTATTCATATATATATATATATATAGTCTCGGAAGTTTCTCAACCATTAAAACTATATTAAAAAAAACTAAAAAATTAAAAAATTAAAAAAAAAACAACTTATAGTCTCAAGTCTTCCAGTGGAAAATCACTCATGTAAGTCAATTTATTTTTTACAGTTATTATATTAGTTAGTTTCTAACACTATTTTAAGGGATCATCAGGTGTTTACCATGAAAAACTGTTTCGGGAATTTAATATATATATGTATATATATATACATATATATATATATATATTTATATACATATATATATATATATATATATATATATATATTGCGAGAGGAATAGAGATGGTTTTGGCAGATGTCTTATGATACTAGTAGTCTTTTTTATAAATTATGTAACTGAAATACTTTCAGGAACTACTAGCAAAAGCATATTAAAGTAAAATCGTGAAAGCAATAAAAAAGTGTTAAAAAAAATAAATTAAAAAAAAACAAATGCATTGTTAAAAAATAAACCCAGGTATTATGTTATTTATTTGGTTATTACTAAATAACAGTAATGTATTCGACGTATTATTATAACTCTCACTTAAATGATATAGTGCCATCCAGCGACACACACCAGAATGCATAAAATCAACCGAACTTAGACAAATATTAACAACTAACACTAAGTTCATACATAAAAACAACTGCACCAACAGACTTAAAATCTTCGAAGCCCTACTCATTAAAAAATTACAACTCACAATTAATAAAATAGCATTCACCACCGGTACTAACGCCTTAGCAGTATTCAACAATTAATACACAACAACAACAACAACAATAATAATAATAATAATAACAATAATAATAATAACAATAACAATAACAATAACAATAACAATAACAATAACAATAACAATAACAATAACAATAACAACAATAATAATAATGATAATAATAATAGATATTAAGAAAAATAAAATGAAATAAATAAATAAATAAATAATAAATAAACAAATAAAGATACATATATATATATATATATATATATATATATATATATATATATATATATATATATACATATGTAAATTACTAGATATATAACTAATAATAAAACTATAAATACGGTTCTTACTAATAATAAGACATCACCTCCTGAATACGGTCGCGAGACCGAAAGCGCTCGAGGAATTGCCGACGATACGACGGTAGGTGCCATACTCCACCAATTAACACCGGAACACCGATGAATCGCTTACCGCGTCCGGGACTTAACCAGAAGGATAACGAAGACAGAAACCCCCGTGGTCTTCAACGACGGATGAATAATAAATGACTTGCTGCCGTAATATACACACCAACACACACACACACACACACACACACACACACATATATATATATATATATATATATATATATATATATATATATATATATATATATATTTAGGCAGCAAGTCATTATCTAAGCAAGCGTTGTTGAACATCACGGAACTTTCGCGTTTGTATATTTTCCTCGTGAGGTTCTCAAACCGTCGAGCCATCTTTCTGGTTTCAGGTGGCAATCCGTATAGTACTTCGCCGATTGTATCTCATTAAAACACATTAAACATTGTAAACATTGTTTGTTAGACATATGAAATTCAGCATTGATCATTTTTTTCTTTCGATTTTTAGTTTTTTTCGTTTTACAAATTAGGACTCAAAATGTTATGCACAAAAAAGTTTCCTTACGGATTTCTTCCTCACTATTGGTCGTGGGTTTGCTGACACACTCATCTCTGTTACTGGCTCGTGATCGTAGTGGTGTACCTGTTTTGTGGGCAAATTCTGTCATCATGTCTCGGTCGCTTCTAACCCCGTGGCTGAATTCAGAACCCACAGAGAAGGTCCACCGTGCAGTTCGCTGCCAAACTCTTATTTCGTTTTTAAACCTTAGTTTCTCACGAAAGAAGGAGTGACGTCATAGTCTTTGTCCTGTCATACAGATCATCACCAGAGCTGGTCTGACCTTTGTTGAACTTAAACTTTTGAAGTTGGCCAAGTTAACCAGTTGTTATATCTTTTCGAACTAAGTCATCTCGATGACAAATGTATGTGTCCCAAAAGGGATGTCCTTTCGATCTGCACCGAACTCGAACTAAGTTCACCTCCTCTCATGATAAAAACTAGTGGACCTACACACTTTTAGGCATACGGGGCCCCTCATAATATAATATATATACACATATATGTATATATATATATATGCATATACATATATGTATATATATATGTATATATATAAATATATGAATATATATGTATATATACATATATAAATATATATGTATATATATATATGTATATATATACATATATGTATAAATATGTATATATGTATATATACATATATGTGTGTATATATGTATATATATATGTGTATATATACATATATATATGTATATATATGTATATATATATATGTGTATATATACATATATATATGTATATATATATGTATATATATATATGTATATATACATGTATATATGTATATATATATATATGTATATATATATATATATATATATACTCTACGATGGATATATACATTATTATTAATCTGCTTGTTGCATTTTACTTAAGTAAAAATCAAATCGCCATTTTGGAGGCTTACACCTGATCTCTATACGAGACACATCCATATGCATATACTCTATTAAAGTTCCCCGTTGCGTCTCAAACGTTCAGTTAGTACAGCAGTTATTAACATTAGTTTTTCTCTCCTCAACTTTCCAGTTTAATATCTCATAGTATATTTTTCTTGTGGTTTCTTGAACGTACCGGGTTCCAGGAAAAAATCATCTGATCTGCTTGAATGTATAGATTTGTCATGTTACTATAGGCAAAGTTACTTAGAGAAGATGCACCATTTCCCAGATAAACCAGTGTGGGTTAGCCATACTGACGAGGATCTTATTTAGGTACTTAATACGATGTTATTTTTTTTAATTTCTAGTCAGGGTTTACTGCTAGGAAGAAGTATCCTCATTGCAAGTTGTTATGACAAACCATGTCCACTAGGCATTCAAGTTCTCTCTTGCGTGTGTCGAATTTCGTATATATATGTTAAATATATATAATTACGAATGCGTATATATATGTATGTGTATAGGTACATGAAAATATACACATACGCATGTATGCATATTCATGGATGTATATATATATATATATATATATATATATATATATAATATATAATATGATATGATAAAAATAAAGTACATATACACTCGTGATCCATTGTGCCTTATATTGATGTTAATAAACATAAAAAAAGACCTGTGTATGTCTGACTTAGTTCGCGTTCGAGGAAAACCTACTCATATTGGTCTTTGTGTCAGTGCTTCCGATTATTCTCAACAGTACGCGTGCTAGTCGCTATTACTCTGACTAGCGTGGGCACGTTATTCCCTTTTTATAGTTAAACTTGGGGTGAATTACCTGTGAGACAAATGTATAAATTCGTATCGTCGATTTGAAGAGTTAAGATGTATTATAAATTAAAAAATCCAACCAGCATTACCCCCTCCCAACATATTTACTTAGCAGACAAACCCACAAAAATATCTCAACAAACAACCTTTCAAACATGCATCTTTAAAAACATTTAGTTTTGCAGTTTTCCTAGGCTCCATAGTATTTCTCTCTTATCAGGTCTTCGGTAGAGTTCTACATCGAACGCATTGCTTTTTCTACTTCTCATAATGTCAGTTTTGTCTATCGTTACAGTCCATTTCTCACACATGAGGCTATTCTCTATGTTTACAGGTCTACTATCAGACTATGTAAAGAGTACTGTTGTCATATTTGGTTTGGTGAGTACCTGCCCTTATTTGAGGGTTCTTCATAATGTGCAGAAAAGTATCTGTTATTTGATTGAGCTTATCTTCTCGTGGGTTCCTGCTTTGTCTGAAACGATTTCCATGATATATATATATATATATATATATATATATATATGTGTGTGGGTGTGTGTGTGTGTGTGTGTCTGTGTGTGTGTAAAGGAGTAAGGCTATCAACATTTGTAAAAAAAATGTTAACATTTATTTATTATTCTGTTATTTTATCATTTTATAATTTTATATTACGCGTTTCAAGCGGTGGTCAGCTCTCATCAGATATGTAAATCCATTTGAAGAAATGTCTTGTTGTTTCGCGTTTTTGCACATGTGTGGGGTATTAGGTGTGTATGTATGTGTTTTGGTATATTTATTTATTTATTCATTTTTCTGATTTTCTGCATCTCTTGCTCAATGACGTGTGTGTTTATTGAGTACGTGTGATTTTGACCTTTATTTTATCGGTCAAATAGTGTTTGGATTTTATTATTTGTATTGCCCTGTCGTCGAATTAGCTGTTGTTCCCGTGTGTGTGTGTACGGTTAGTTCTGGATCTTGTACATAGGTGAGCAACATATATACACATACACATACAGATACGTACACATACATACATATGTGTGCATACATACAGACAGGCGTATGGTTAGATAGATAGATAAAGAGAGGTAGAGAAGGGTTGATAGAAGTGCGATCCGTATGGTGTGTAGTTTGAGTTACGATATGTTCAATGTTGGATTAAATTTAAATATAAAGTTGTTTTCTTGTGTTAGTAAGTATGTGTATTCTTGACTTTGAAAGATTGGCATTATTTTAAATTTTCCTCCGTTGCAATAAGTTCACATGTTAGGAGACGAATAATTTACGGTTTGCTTTGATTTAAATGTTGATTTCATACAATGATACTATATTATTAAATGTTCTGGTGGCACCTATGTAAGATTCGTTGCATGTTGTACATGCTAGCACATAGACAATGTTCTTGGAGGTGAGTGATGGTGTTTTTTTATTGTAAATGTTTGTGTTGGGTTTCTAAATGTATATGAGTTCCCCTCTATTATCATGTCACAGATCCCACATCCTTGTTGCATTTTGTGACGCCTTGTATTGTGTGTTGGTGAGAATGGATGAGGTAAACATTTGTTTGAGGGTTTGAAGTTAGCGTTTGCTTTTTATTATTTTCGTTGTTTTTAATATGTTGTTTAGTTTGTTGTTTTGGTTGAGTAGGGTTAGGTTTCTTGTTATTTCTGTGAATAATTCTGGATATTTTTGTTGTGTGTAGAGATGTATGCTAATATCTGTTTTATGTTTCGTTTTTCAGAGATGCGTAATTGTTCTTATGATATGTTGTCTGCTCGTTCTATACCTTTGTGTATTATTAGTAGAGGGTATCCTTTCTTGTTTAAGTTTTTCGTAGTTCCTCAAGTCTGACCATCCGGAGGTCTTTGTCACTGACTATAGTACAGATTCTGCGTGCTAGAAAGTAGGGTATACATTTTAGGGAGCTTTCGCATGATGGCTTCTAAAATTTGGGTTCGTGGTAGATGTCTGTGATTATGTGATTTTAAAAATGTGTAATTAGTACATCAAGGGTAGTTCTGTTTGACTGCATTCAATGATGAATTTAATTTTGGAGTGTAGGTTTTGTTGTATGCTGTGTAATTTAATGATGCCACCCAATGTGGGTTCCCAGAAGTTAAACAATCATCCAGGTATCTTTTTCAAGATTTTATGAAGAGAGTTTAAATATATTGTCCATATATTTCTTATATCTATTCATACAAGGTCTTCGCTAGGTAGGCCAGTGTTAGGGTGGCAAATATCGGTGTGATTTTGGTTCTCATTGCTGTACCTAGAATCTGGATGTAGTTTTTGTTATTGAATTCAAAAGAGGTTTGTGTTGATAATGATGTCTATGTTGTGGTGTAGTATTTGTGGGTGTTTGTCAATCCTGTGTTATATCGCCTGTTTATCTAAGTCATGGGATATGTTGCTATATAGGCTGCTGACGTCAAATGTAACTAATTTAGTCCCAATACTTATTAGTTGTTGTAAGGAGACTAGAAAGTGTATGTCGTCTTTTATGTAGCTCGTGACTTGATCGGTGAATCGTTGTAGTGATATTTCAATTAAGTTACTGACTCTGCTTGTTGGCCATGATGGTCCTGCTACTATGGGTCTAAATGTAAGGTCACTGGGATTCGTGACACTAATATATTCAGATTTCTATGTGTTGATGACATTTCTTATCTCATTTGATTTATGTATCTAAGGTAGTCCGTAGAAGTATTTTGTTTTAATCATGAAGTTTGTTAGGAAATCTTTTTCTTTCTTTGTTAGTATTTTATTGTATGTCGTGCAAAGTTTTGTGATTTTTGCAATGCTATTGTTATCAATGTTTGTGCTTATTGCTTTGTAGTCATGTTTGTTTTTAGTGCCTCTATTATTTTCGATTTATAGTATTTTTTGTCCATGATGATAACCTCACTGCCTTTGTCAGCTTCTTTTATGATTATGTTTTTATTATTTAGGATGTAATCTAGTGCTTGGTTTTGTTTAGATTTTAAGTTACTGGTAGGTTTAGTTTACTGGTAGGTTTAGTTTTACTCTGAGGGTTGATGTTCCAGATGTTTTCAAAGATGTTTAGTTATTTCGTATTGTTGTGTTTGTTAGGGAAATATGTTGATTTGTTTCTCACTAATGAATCATCTGTTTTGTTTTCATTATTGTTTAGTGTTTCTATTAGTCTAAATTTGCGTTCAAATTCTGTAAGGTACTTCCTCAGTTCCGTGATATTACTTTTGCTAGTTGGGAAGAATTTGAGGCCGAATTTTAGTATTTCTATTTCCTTCTTTTGTAAATGTGTATGTTGATAAATAGATGATTTTGGGTTTTAAGATGTTTAGTCTGATATTGTTGTCCGGAGAGGGGTTTCTACAAAATGATGAGAATTGTTTGTTCCGTTGATTAGAAAAGTTGTTGAAGGGTGATTGCTTTCTATATATTCTGTGTGTTTTAGTGGATTGTGTTCTTTTTAGGAAAAATTGGTGTTGTGTGTGTTGTTATAAGGGTTTCTTTTATGGTATATTTATGTTGTTTCTTTGTAAGTCACTGGGTCTGTTGTGTAAGTATGTTTGTGTGTGGTATGTGTTTTGCTTCTTACGTCTGTGTTCTCCACTGGGTTTGTGCATGTCGTGTGTGGGTGTTTTCCATTGGGTCTTGTTCTGGGTTGTTATTTTACTTTATGTATGATGTTTGTGTTTTCTTTTTTTGTCGGGTAAGCTTTATAGCCAGGTGATTTATCTTTGGACAATACTCCTGGCTTTTTCTTCCTCTTCTGTGTATTAGGATTCCCAGAGTACTGATAGGAATTGATGAGTTTCCGTGTGGCATTCTTCTTTGATGTCAGTAGAGAGTTTGTTATCGATTTCCGTGTATATTTTTGTGAAGTGTATTTTTTGTCTTCTTGTATGTCGATTTGGGCTTGTAATAGTATTTTTTAATTCTTTGTTGTTCTTCCGTGTCCTGTGGGGTTGTTTCTTTCTCGGTATTTTTTAAGGATGAATTGTTCCTCCAACTTCAGAAATGTTCTATATGTGGATCCGGTATCACGTTTTTTAAGTATTCGTCCTGGATATATGATAATCTGTAGCTTTATATATATATATATATATATATATATATATATATATATATATAGAGAGAGAGAGAGAGAGAGAGAGAGAGAGATAGAGAGAGAGAAAGAGAGAATGAGAGAGACAGATGTTTCTTAATTTGAATAGGATAATGTCTACGAGGCTGTCATCAAGCCCCACTCACCCCTCGTCTTGTCGATATACGCAGAGCAAATAACACATTATATATATATATATATATATATATATATATATATATATATATATATAAAGAGAGAGAGAGAGAAAGAGAGAATGAGAGAGACAGATGTTACTTTATTTGAATAGGATAATGTGTACGAGGCTGTCATCAAGCCCCACTCACACCTCGTCTTGTCGATATACGCAGAGCAAATAACACATTATATATATATATATATATATATATATATATATATATATATGGAGAGAGAGAGCAAAAAAGAGAGAATGAGAGAGACAGATGCTTCTTTATTTGAATAGGATAGTGTCTACGAGGCTATCATACAAACCCCCCTTACCCCTTGTCTTGTCGATATGCGCAGAGCAAATCACACATTTATTTCAACTATCAACTGTTGTAAATGTATTAAACAACTGACTAGTCTGCATGGGTACATTAGTAAAAATAACCTAAAATATTTCCTGATGATCCCGAATATAAACAGGATAGACATTGTGGACATTACTTTTACAATTATTTTAGTTCCTTCTGCAGTGTGTGAGTCTCGCCCTGTTCTGTCTGTTGTTTATTTCTAAACACAATGTCTTAGCAATTGTGGGGTGTGCTTGTTACTGTTTGCAATGCATAAAAATAGACGACCGAAGAGAGTGGTTTACATGGTAGATACATTTAAATTGTGATTATTAAACCTATCAGCGTTCTTCGATCAACCCAGAGCAATCTTAAAATTTCGAGGTATCGATCCCACAATTATCACGAGGTCCGATGTGGAAACGTCAAGATATAATTCAATTAGACATAATTATAATCAGTGAAAAGTCAATAAAAACTTAAAAGCGATGTGATGAGAATCAATGACGACTTCTTAAAAAAAATTCATCTAAATTGCAAGTCATGCTGTTTCGGTTTTCGTTTACATTTGCAATTCAAAATCGTCAATGTCAGTTTCCTTTTCTTCGATGAACGATTATATTTATTGGATAAGTGGCCATTGAGAAAACTATACCGCACCTTAACTGGCACGACAGACGTGTATTGGGCCTAATCAGGTTTTTATGGTAAAAACGGCTCAATAGTATTTGTATAGTAGTTGTATCAATAATAGCAATTATCTAATCGCCAAAAGACATCAATCATATGTATGAAGGATTACCCATGTCAACTATAGTGCAATTATTTTCGAGTAAGTGATCCATGCCAAATGTAATGGAATGCTGTTCTAGTCACTGATGCCAAATGTAGTGCATTTTTTCTAGTCAGCAATCCATGCTGAATGAAGTGCCATTTTTTCGAGTCAATGATGCATACCAAATGTAGTCCATTTAATTTCGAGTCAGTGATCGATTCCAAATGAGTGCAATTTTTTTAGAGTCAGTGATCCATGCAAAATGCAATGTAATGATTTTCGAGTCAGTGATCCATGCCAAATGTAATGGAATGCTGTTCTAGTCACTGATGCCAAATGTAGTGCATTTTTTCTAGTCAGCAATCCATGCTGAATGAAGTGCCATTTTTTCGAGTCAATGATGCATACCAAATGTAGTCCATTTAATTTCGAGTCAGTGATCGATTCCAAATGAGTGCAATTTTTTTAGAGTCAGTGATCCATGCAAAATGCAATGTAATGATTTTCGAGTCAGTGATCCATGCCAAATGTAATGGAATGCTGTTCTAGTCACTGATGCCAAATGTAGTGCATTTTTTCTAGTCAGCAATCCATGCTGAATGAAGTGCCATTTTTTCGAGTCAATGATGCATACCAAATGTAGTCCATTTAATTTCGAGTCAGTGATCGATTCCAAATGAGTGCAATTTTTTTAGAGTCAGTGATCCATGCAAAATGCAATGTAATGATTTTCGAGTCAGTGATCCATGCCAAATGTAATGGAATGCTGTTCTAGTCACTGATGCCAAATGTAGTGCATTTTTTCTAGTCAGCAATCCATGCTGAATGAAGTGCCATTTTTTCGAGTCAATGATGCATACCAAATGTAGTCCATTTAATTTCGAGTCAGTGATCGATTCCAAATGTAGTGCAATTTTTTTAGAGTCAGTGATCCATGCAAAATGCAATGTAATGATTTTCGAGTCAGTTATCCATGCCAAATGTAGTGCATTTTTCAAGTCAGCAATCCATGCTAAATGAAGTGTAATTTTTCGAGTTAGCAATCCATGCCAAATGTACTGCAATTATTTTCGAGTCAGTGATCTATGCAAAATGTAGTGCAATTATTTCCGAGTCAGTGATCTATGCCAAATGTAGTGCAATTATTTCCGAGTCAGAGATCTATGTAAATATACTGCAATTATTATTAAATCAGTGATCCATGGATAATGCAGTGTGATTATTTTAAAACTAGTGATCCATGGAAAATGTAGTTCAATTCTTTTCGAGTCAGTGATCCATGTATAATGTAATGTATTTGAATTTGAGAACGTGGTGAAATTCATATATATATATATATATATATATATATATATATATATATATATATATTAAATTATATTTACCTACGGACGATATCGTGTCAATTACATAGCTATTTTCAGTGTAGGAAGTTATAATTTTAGACGGTCCTGAGATACGAAGAATTAAAGATGTATTTATGTCAATTCAGCGTAAACATAACTAGAGAACTCGACGACTTTACTCGAAGTCTTGCTTGATAGTTAAGTGAATTCCTATTTTTAAATATCTCTGAACAGTGTTCAACTTTTTAATTTTACTTAAAGAGGTTTAATAATAATAATATTCATAAACAACTATTAAATGTTATTTACCAGCAGAAAAGGTCGTTTCGAGCTAATTGCTCTCTTCGGTGAAGGAAGTGATAATTTCAACTAATCATGAGGCGCGAATTCAGTTCTTAGATCCTCTTTTGTGTCTGCACGCTATCACCTTACCCTTGGACCACATAAAATGTACCACGTTGTACACAGAGAATTCAGGATATATATATATATATATATATATATATATATATATATATATATATATATATATATATATATATATAAATATATAATTGTATTTATTCAAACAAACATGTACAAAATCGGCGACACTGGCATGTCGATGTTATCGATTTACAGCTGCGATCTCATGACTATCTGGATATATATATATTTATATATATATATTGTAGGTTCTCTTTTCTTTAGACCATGACTGTGTAAAAGTATAATTTAATGTTATTCGTAGCTGTTATCTTCAGTAAGGACTGTAACTTAAACCCTCAGAAGACTTTCATGTATAACAGATTGTTTAGCGACGCAATTAGCTTCAAAGCCACATGTCAATATTACCAATTCTACTTGAAACCGTTAAACGTAATCCTTTCGCAATGTGTGTTGTAATGCAACTTTTTTCATACACTATTAAAAGTTACTAAAAAAGTGTGTACTTGTTTTTACTTAAACTGTCTTTTAAGCTCACGTTGTATTAAGGTAATGAAAGCATATGAATCAACGTTTCTTGAAACTCAAATCTTTAGAAACGTTTTCAAAAGTGTTTCTTTTAAAGCATTTAGAGGCCTTACAACTGTACTGATTTTCTCTCTATAGCTTTCATGAAGCTATACGTATGCAGTGCGTTCGCCATATGTGTGTGATCTTGGTTTTTAAAACTCACATTTTTTTCAACGCAATACTTCATACAAAATCAATGTCATAATTTATCTGATACTTTACTTAGTTTCCTATCTCTATATTCTACATTTTACCTTCGTCGTCTTCGTCATCTTGTGGTTCGCTATGGGGTTTCTTAGATTGTGTTACCTTCTTCGTCGTGGAGAGTACTGGGAATAAAACTCTTTACCATGACAAATAAAGAATTCAGAAGTCAGGTTTAGAGAGTGTTCTTAAAAGAAGTTTGTTGATCCTTTCATTCTTGCTTACACCTGTAAGAGAGTCGCCGTTTTCCAGTTGGTGTCTTTCTCGTTTCTATTCTTCTGGCTAGAGGGGGGTGGGATGGAGTGGCTTATTCCCGTCTCATTTGAGACCCAAACTTTAAGATTCAGACTATATTTAATACGGTCCGTACCGCCTGAGCTTCCTTTACGAACTGATCGCCATTCTCGTCTCGAACACAAGTGACGTCACATTCCTTTTGTTCTGTCAACCAATCATAGTATAGTATTCACACTCGCTTTGTGTAAAATCTTTACCTAACCTGTCTTTTGATATTTGATCTCCACCTGTCCGATTCGTCGTCTCATGAGAATGCATCAGTCGTGAGAACAGAATTATTTATCCAAAATATATGTCAGTTTTACTCTCCACCCAATCTAACAATTTCACCAAGGTCACAATCCGTACTAGCTAACTTACGTCTTTTCAAAAATATAAGGCCCTTCTTAATCTGGCATGTGTAGTTATTAAAAAATAACGTAGAAATGTAAAAGGGGATACAGAACTTTGTGCAGTAGTGTACAAAGGTTACCATTGATTTATGGGAAACGCCAGGTGTGTCATCATTATATTCTAAATTTACCTAAACGTCTTTAAGTTAATGACTTTACTCACATCTATTCTCATTCAATCATTGATGAGTGCATCCCTGGGACCCAACCGAAAAATTGAATACTATAAAATGTAAAAAATAAAAGATAAGAATAAACTTCATCATAGTGTAAGCAAATGGCGTGGTAGTGTACATAGGTCCTCAATGATTTCCACAAAAACGCCGATTGCGCCTTTAGGGTGTTGTAGGCATAACATTCCTGAATGTATTTCAATTAAACACATCCTTTAACATCCAATCTATGTTGAGTACATCCCTGGGCCCTAACCGAAAGATAAAATACGATAAAATGTTAAACGTCAGAATAAAAGTGTGGTTGTTTTTTTCTACGGTATATCAACCCTTTTCGTATTATTTAATGTCGAATCCGGTCATTTTTTGTAAACGTGATTATGCTCTAAGTTCTTGATATCTTTAAATATTAATTCATGCTGTTTGGTTTGGGTTTTTTATATCAACCTATTATGCGTTATTTAACGTCGAATCAGGTTATTTTGATAAAGGTGTGTATGCTTAAAGTTATTTATATCTTCAAATATGTTTTTATTGTGTCTGGTTTGGTTGTTGTGTTTTATGGCATATGAAACCTTTACGGGTTCTATAATGTTATTAGGCCATTTTCGTAAAGATCTTTATGTTTTAAGTTCGTTATTTATTCTAATATTTATTCATGGTGTTTTGTTTGGTTCTTTCGTATTACGGCATACCAACTTTTTTCGAGTTATTAGATGTTGAATCAAGTAATTTTAGTAAATGTGTTTGTATTTCAAGTACTTTGTATCTTCAAATATTTATTCATGGCGTTTGGTTTGGTTGGTTTTTGTAGAAGAAACATGTTTTCTTAGCTTTGCAGAACATGATGAAGTTTTTTTTTTCAAAGGGGAATGATAAAAACAATAACATCAATCGTTGTTGCATCTTAAGTCAGGAAGTCATTAACTTCATATCTGGAAGCACAAGTTATTTTCTTCAGTCTTTCACACTTAAGTAGGAAATCGCATTTGTATTACTCTACGCCTAATTTGAAATAGCATTGCCATTTGTCTCTCACGCTTAATTAAGTTTGAAATATAATGTTCATCAATAATATCAATCGTGGTTGCATTTTAAGTCAGGAAGCTGTATCTTAAGACAGCCTGATCCGGTAGCACCCGATAAAAATAAAAGGTAATATGTTAGAACGAGTTAAAGGAAAACAGATATGGCGTTCCCATTTAATTCCTTGCAACACTGGGGATTAAGATTGATGAACACTTATAAAGTAACTTTATAAGTTTTCTAACAAAAAAATAAGAAATGTCGAGCTTTTTTTCTGTGAAATCTTCAATATAAATTGCAAGTCATGCGCTACTTTCTATTTGCAATTCAACGTGGTAGACATCAATTTCCTTTTCTTCCATTTACACGTCCTTGCGTTTCTTTCATAAACGATTGCATTTATTGTATGAAAAGTTGATCAGGTTTAAGGAAGGAACGGATCTCTTTTAAGTTTAGCTTTTCGTGTAGTGGAAATTCCGTGCGAATAGAATTCAATGCAGTTTGTGACAGATGAATAAACGGTTAAGCGATTAATTGATGGTTTCTTCTTAAAGGAGTGACAGTATATATAAAAATAATTGATGATTTAAATGAACGTTCACCCTCTAAATGTAATGAATGAACAGTTGATCAATGTATTTGTACGTGACCTTCGTAAAAATGTAAGGCTTGTTCACTCGAAAAGTGAGGTCATGCTAGTAAGTAGCAAGCGAAATCTGTTGAACAGTTAGACTATCGATAATATATGAGAGCTTTTCTCAAAAAACGCATTAGACAACTTTAAAAATTGCATTAAAAAATAGAACAAAAGGAGCATTATTCGATTGATACTGAAACTGAAATTCATTCGATATAAATTCAAACAAACAAATATTCTAAATGAATAATGACGTTGGGTGTTATTTCTGCGTGGTTTCATGGACTTTAATGACAAAGATTCGTTTAGTATTTTGATTGTGAACAATCTGAAATCTGTATTTACAGACGTTATTAATAAAAACATGCAAATTAAAACAATACTGATTATAATTTTTTAAAGTAACAATAATATCAACCTATTATTTGTTGTGTAGAAAATATTGTTGGTTACAATGTATGTAAAATTACGTTATTTTAAATAAACATTTTTAGATGAAATATGTAGGTGCTTCTTTACATAATACGACAGTTGTATTAATTAAGGCAACGTTTTTATATGTAACTTCTAGTTAATAAAAAAAACATATTGATTCTGCTTGAGATAGCAATCCGAAATAACTACTATAAAAACGATTCTAATGTTATGTCATGCAAAAGTGTTATTGTGTAAAAAATATTAAACATAAAGGGAAAACAAGCAAGTACTTTGTTTTTATTTAAGATTTTCTAATGAACCCATCTTCCTTAAATTTTGATCTGTCTATGTTCCTATACTCTGAACAAATGAAATAATAAAGTATAAATAAAACTATTTCGCTTGTTTTTTTGTACAAATTTTGGATTTTTAACGATTCTGTTCTGATACTATGCTTACGAATGTTACGAGTTAGACACAAGTTGGGGTTTTAATGTGAAGAGAAAATCAAGCTCCCCAATAGAGGAGCTCTGTACAGTGACAGCAATTAAAATTGCTCCAGTCTAGAAGAACTGCTCATTCACCTTTACTTACAAAGTGTAGTATCAGACGAGATGTTTAAGTTTTAATTATTTTAATGCAAAAATATAAAGATGCAATTTACATTTTAAACAAATAATTCACAAAGCCATTACAAGTGTGAGGAGTGGAATTTCGGTGTTCACTTTATGTCTGTCATACTCTTTGCTAAAACTATTAGTCACATATATACCACATTTACTCTAGGGATTAAAATCTGTAATATGTTGAAAATATAATGTTATTTATAAATATGGATATTAATATACCAATTGATTTAAAGGGATGAGCGGTTAACAAAACGATCAGTAAGACCCTCCTAACCCTTTAAGAAATAATAGACAGCCCACAGTATTTACAAAAACAAACAAAATAATAAACCATAGATATTATAAAGACATAAAACGATGAATAATTAAAAAATGATTAAATAATGAATATTATAAGTGTTATAATGATGCTAAACTATTTAGACATAAATATATAAACAAAATTAGTGTGTGGTGTTTTATTATTATAAATTGTATTTCTTGTCCTAAAATTAAATTATTTTTACGGTTGCTAGTACTTATTTAAATGTTTTAACAATTGTTTTTTCAACAATACATTATATGTGAACTGTTTAAGAATTTTTTATACATAAAAAGTACGCTTACGTGCGAATAATACATGTTTTTATACACAAAAAATAAGTTTGAACCGAATTCTAGTTTTTATTATTTTATGACAGTCGACGAGTAAGCATAAAAGTTAATTTTATATTAGGACAAACAAGAAGTATTTTGTTATGGAGAGTTGTTATTGTGTAAAATATGTTTAATTTTATAGAAATACAAGTATTATTTTTTTCCTGAAGCTTATTCTATCAATACAGGTTTGTCAACCATCTTGAATTTTAGTCTATGATTCTTTTTCTATGGTGTAACCATAACATTATTACTAACCATGAAAACGACATGAAGAAAATCATCGGTATCCTTTTTAAATACCAAACAATTACTAGATAAAAAGATAAAATAATTTCTCACAGAAAGAATCACAGTCATATGCCCATGTGTTAGCGTGTAATAACCTTCCTCTTTGAAGCGTTTTGTGTACATGCTTAGCATCAACCGGCCGTCGTGACGTCAGCAGATAACCCGACTAAGTGAGCAGGCTTTCTTAACAAAGGTCACGATTTATATCATTGCTTTGTCAGAGAATTTAAAAATTCTGACCAATTAAGTTTAACAATAGTGATCTTGTAAGCTTATATATTAATACGCTCATGCATTCCATCTGTGTACGTACGTTACCACCTTCCACACACATGTCAAATATGAGATCGCTTGATCTGCAAATAATTGATGATTGATGATCAATCTTACGTTCATCAGGTACGAAACAATCTGACTTCAGTCATTTTAAAATGAATCGTTCCAAAAGAAAAGTTTGCCGTATCGTCGACTAAAACAGTAACATTTTAAAGAAATACTATTTAAAAAGCGACACTATTTCTATTGATTTAAAGAATATTGAGATGACAATTATATTCATGGAAAGAAACATATTCGTTGTATTTTTTTAGAGAATACGTAGCTAGAAATGACCGAATACTTTTACGAAAGAAAATACTAATGTTTACTTAATAATATTAACCCTGATAGACATTTGTTATTTCGAAAATAATATTGATCTAAATAATATAATAAATAATATTGATCTAAATAAGATCAAATTATACATATTGATGTAGATATCACAGCGGATTTTTCTAGGAGTCCCGGGAGTCTTTATATAACCGAGTCTTTAATAGGACATGTTATTTGTAATGTGAAAGTTCACGTTTACTGACTAAGTGTAGTATCAGAAGAGATATTACACTTTTAATCATATTATTGCGAAAATATAAAAATAAAAATTTAAAATCTAAACAAATTAGACACAACGCCATCAATAGTGTGGAGAGTAGAATGTCGTTGATCATCCTATGGCTATGCTACCCTTTGCTAAAAAAATCAGTAACCTAGATATTACATTTACTTTAGGGGTAAAAATCGCCAATGTAGAGAAATAATATTTAAGTGGCAATTATGTTATGGTAAGAGACACATACGTTGGTTGTATTTCTTTAAGGAATACGTATCTGGAAATGACGGATATTTTTACGGGAGAAAACGAGTCTTTTTTTTCTTAATACTGACAGATATTTATTATTTTAAAAATATTATTATATAGATTAAATTATACAGATTGATTTAGAAAGCGCGGTGGAGTTTCCACGGGGTCACGTCAGTTTATACATGAATAATGCTTTTAAAAGACACGTGTTTTTTATGTCTTTTAAATGTGAAAGTCCGGTGAATCTACAAAGTATGTCTGTATCATTACCTGGCGCAGACTGGGTAGATTTTGTTCAAACTAGTCGATGATATAACCTTGACATTCAGTCCGGCAGAGTTCGAGTTATTTAAACTAGTGGTCACATTATTCAACGTGTTTTTCATGGTCCCAAAAGGGAAACGTGTTGCAGAACAAATTAATATTCGAAAAAAGAAAGTGTTTTGATAGCTTACAACTTTATTATAGTAGAATGTCGACATCGACTAAGAACACTTTGCTTTTCAGATATAGCTAACTTCTCAGTCGTAAGTAGTAGAACAAACACCTAAGTCTACTCGGATCTACTTACCGATTCCTTCGCGATCTGTGACGTAACTCTGAAAATGTAATTTTACACAACACTCAAATCGGAATTCCTCAAGTAACAGAACGAAAAAATGTTTTTACTTTAATTTTCGTTTCAACTCTGGAATTATCTAAAGAATCACAGACGTCGACACCCTTACCCTACATCTCCTTAACATCTAAATTATAATTTGTATTTACTGTCCTGCTCTTTCGATCATACTGAGTAATCTCGTAACAGACAGTAAACGGGTTACTGCATAAAAATATCACATTTTGGGAATTGACAAATTAAGATTAATAATCAGATATGAGCTTCAAAAAAGTTAAGTGATTAAATAATCACGGATAGTGTATTTTAATTAAGGATGTTGTATTTGCAACAATGATGTTCAAGTTATTCACGAAAATCGAAATATCCGGACTGTTTTGTATATTGTAACCTTATGTCAGTCATGATCGTTGTTAATTACATATCTTTTATTTGTATTGATAAGAATTTTTTTTAAAATAGTTCAATCTCAATAAAAATTACTGTTAGGTAATCCCACTTATGGTGTTTCAACAAAGAAAGCGAGAAAATGTGTTATGCTGTGGTTTTTGTGATATACTATTAACTGAGAAATCATTTAGAGTAAAAATACAGTTAGTATTACGCATATAAACTTATGAAAACAGTTTTAAAGCTGTCAACTAGCTAAAGAAATTTTGAAATGAGCCAAAAAAGACTACAGGTCACGTATATCTCTTGGCGGCCATTTTTTTGTTGGTTGTCTAGGTTGAGTATGTGGCAGGGGTTCGAACCGTGCGACCGTCTGAGATTATCATATCTGCACTGGTGTGAGCATAAGCTCGAAACGCTAGCGTATGTAAATAAAATAATTCAATATTATATTTATTTAAAATTAATATATGTATATATATATATATATATATATATATATATATATTATACACTTTTGTACTAACATTTTTGAATATTCTGTGTGGGAACATACATTTGAGAATTGCCTACTGTTGTTTGCTTGGCGTGCGACTATTACTAGATAGACACAAGACAACTACGCACATTACGTACATTAAAGCTGCTTGTTAGTTTTAATGATGACCCCAAATCGAAATATAGTGTAATTTGAAAAAGAAATAATTCCTACAAGGTCATTCCAGGCCTTTTTTATGGTGTGTTAATGAAGTACCTGGGTATATCAATGTCCATCGTTACCTAGTTACCACCGCTTTATAGCTAAAACGAAGAAAATGATTTTTGAAGTTTAGTGGAAAAATACACTGCTTAGAATTTGCATGAGAAAATAAAGAACTGCAATCAACGTAGTTACGTATTGTTTTTACTGGTAAACCATTCGATCTTCGAGTTTTAAACGAACACGCTTTGAACTAATGCCAGATTTCTTTTATGTTTGCTTTACGGATTATTAAACATAACTGTATTTAGTTCCGAAAATATTAATGTAATGTTTTAAGCTATTGACTTACATTAATGTCCTTAAGTTTATAAAACACGTGTCCAGTTCAAAAATAAATCCTATAGACTTACGATCTCAAAGTTTGACATCCTATAAATTACTGATATATAAATGTGTAGTTTGCTTATTCCTTGTACTAAACAAATAACATGTTTTAATTTGCATACGATGAGTCAAACTAAAAAAAACAGCCCACTATGTAAAGGTATATATATATATATATATATATATGTATATATCACTATATGTTTATATATATATATATATATATATATATATATATATATATATGTATATATCAATATATGTATATATATACATATATATATATATGTATATATATGTATGTATATATCAATATATATATATATATATATATATCAATATATATATATATATCAATATATATATATAAATATATATCAATATATATATATAAATATATATCAATATATATATATATATCAATATATATATATATCAATATATATATATCGATATATATATATATATATCAATATATATATATATATCTATATATATATATATCAATATATATATATCAATATATATATCTATATCAATATATATATCAATATTTATATATATATATATATATCAATATATATATATATATATATCAATATATATATATATATATACAGGATGATTCATAAGTCACTTAGCTATATATTGTTGAAATTCTAAAGTTAGAATATACGGTAATACAAAACAGAAAGTTTATTCAACAAATTCATTAATTGAAGTTTAAAATTACAGCAAATATTCAAAATGTCCACCTTCGTTCTACCTGCATAGCTCCATTTTTTTTGCAAGGAATTTACGACTCTTAGTAGCATCTTTGATTGATTATGGTGTTGTGCGTAGGAGGCTTTCTGTTCTCATCACGTTGCCATTGCCTTTAAACGAGTGTGGGAGATTCATCAAATTTGACCATATGTATAACAATAAACATTCGCTCTTCAATTGTAAATGACATTTTAAATAGCTAAGTGAAGTGACTTATGAATCAGTATACATATATATATATGTATATATATATCTATATATATCTATAATATTTATATATATATATCAATATATATATATATATATATATCAATATATATATATATACCATATATATATATCAATATATATATATATATATATATCAATATATATATATATATATCAATATATATATATATATATCAATATATATATATCAATATATATATATCAATATATATATATATATATCAATATATAAATATATATCAATATATAAATATATATCAATATACATATATATATATCAATATAGATATATATATATAAATCAATATATATATATATCAATATATATATCAATATATATATATATATATATATATATATATATATATATATATATATATATATATATATATATATATATATATATATATATATATATATATATATTGATATATATTGGATAATCTAAAATAATCACATAATGCTTTTGTACAACATATATTATGATACTTATTGTTTTACAGAAGCTTTTTTGTACTTTCTTAAGTTACGACACGGGCTTAAATCGACTTGGCGTCGGAACGTTACTGATGTAAACGTAAGCCGCCGGAAAATACCGAAGTAGTTAAACAATCAAATTGTGAGAAAATAAGGAGCCGACATGTCAACATTAAAACTGATTGAAAAGCATTTGAAACTGGCTCAAACGCGAAAACACAGCAATGATATTTCACGAGCTATCAATGGCTGTTGCGTCGTCAGAAGCAATTTTTAACTTTTGTCCGAAAAGTTTTTTTACCGAATTAAAATTCATACATAATCTTTTTAGAAAAAAAAGAAAAAAAAAACACTTCCAAATGTAATTTATCACCCGTTTATTTTTACTTCTTTGTTTAAAAAATAAATATTAACATGTTGGTTAATGTTTGCTTTTCCCACTTGTAATTCAGCCTTGTGTTTTTCTTTTTTTTTTGGGGGGGGGGCGCAGGTAGGTCAACTAATTTTGCGTCGGTACTATTCGGCGGTTTACGTAAACATCCGGATAGTACTGTCGCCAAGTTGATTTTAGCGTGGGTCCTCATCTCAAAACGCACCGGATTCTCCTATGAACATCACTAACACAAAATGTACTTTAAATCTGGAATTGTTTTAGGTTTCAATTCAATCCCTTTTCATTGTTCTAATAAAGTGTACATTATAATTAACTGAATAAGCTAAATATCTATTGGTAAACTATGCGCATTTATGTTAGTTGCTACAGACACGGCATAACGCGACTTGATTGATGGTAGTAAAAAGAACGAAAGATGATTATCATAAAGACATAAGATGCCTATTGACCGTAGTCATTAAAAGAGCAGGCCAGTAGATAGCAGGAAAAAGCCAGTAGAAAGAGAGTTTGACGAGCGTTCAGTTTTAATAAAATAAGCTACTGGAATAGGAAGGTGTATTTGAACGAACTAGAAAAACAGCGAAGTGATGAAGACCACCGAGTAAAACAGGCTGAAACAAAGGCAGTAAAGAATAGATCAGGAAATTTTGAAGAACTCATATCATGATAGTATTTATACAAAAGACTGAGACTAACAGCATAAAGTATATGAGGTAAAGGGGGCCAACATGTAATGGTGAGGTTAACCGAATTACAAGTACGCCTCTTTACCTTATCAACAATCTTTCAAATGAGACAGAAGTTCCAGTCTAGAGATCACCAGTCCAAATATAAAAACAGTAATTTATACAAGGTCTGATAGTAGATTTGTAGAGATAGATAATAGCCTCAGGTAAAAAAAATGTTTAGAGCGATAGAGTTAACTGACTTTACGAGAAGCATGAAAAAAAGCCTGACCATATGTGTGTACTGAAGAAAGATTTCATGAGAATGAAAGACCAAGTAATTTAAGAGTCAACTTCTACTCAAGAACGAAGCCATACATTAAAATCTCAGGAAGATAACTTTCTTCTCACTGTTAAGGGAATGACGTCGAGAATTAGGCGTTAATTGACGTTTAACTGTACCTTAGACTACATATTGACTTCTAATGATTTCATTACGCCAACTGGGCCCGCACTGTGTCTGTCTTTTTTCATTCTTAATTTCGCTCGTATTTACGGCTATAGTCCAGCCAATCTAGCTTATTTTTTGGTTGAAGGTCAAACAAATGGCTAACAAAGGTTTTAACATGGCTATTGGGCTTGAATTACCTCCCTTTCAGATGAAACAGTTTACCAAAATTAGCCTTGCAGAAAGGGGTAACGGGCGCCATCTTTAAAGAATGCCGCCGATTCTAGCCTCCCCTCTCTCAACTCAATTTCTGTAAATTCATCTCCAAAAATACCAAATGTAGCAATGTGAAATCGGATAAAACCAACAATTTTCATAAAATAAATTATAATTATAACTTCTCGTGCCTTATGTTTGTCTCTTTTGATGTATTACTGCAGGAGCTTAATATTATGTCATATTCTACTTTCAGGTTGGCCAAAGTGAAGTATGTATAATCATGGATGCTGACAAATGTGCATTCATCGTCAGCCAGAAGGGCATCGATTCCATTAACAGAGTTTCTGAACAACCTGGAGAGAAGATCATAATTCAGATTGGTCAACGTCTTCACGAGAAATGCATACAAATTAACCGTGAAAACAGGTCCATCCATGATGAAATGCTATCTCGTTCAGGCCCCTATTTAGGTGTGCTTAACTTTAAGGAACATTGTCTTTTTTGTAGTTCTGGAGCAAAATCTGATAGAAAGAAAAGAGGTGTTGATGTTTCCCATGTAGAAACTATTGAGTTTAAGGACAGAGTGTTAAAAGTTTGTGAGAAAGTCCGACAAAAATTATGAATGGGAATCAACTGTTAAAGATAGAATAGGTTATGCAGCTGACATTTTTTCAGAAAAAGCACGTTATCACAGAACATGTTTTGCAAACTTTGATTCCAATAAAAACATTCCAAAAGTATTCTCTTCTGCTGATTCTTCTAAGAAACAAAGCCTTGGTAGACCAGAATATTCAGAGAGAAAGCAGACATTTCTGGAAGTTTCTAAACATTTGCAGCCAAATGACGAGGAGCAACTCAACATTGTCGATCTTGTTAAAAAAATGGAGGAAATTTTTTGGGACACTAGTTTTATTAACCACACAGTCTCTCATACATGAAATTTCGATTGTTAGAACATTTCAAAGACGTAATAATTGTGACTGAAATTAAGGGGAAACATAATGTGGTTACATTCTTAAGTACAGCAACATGTATTCTGTATAAATTCTATGCACAACAAACGCTCAACAAACAATTCAGAATCAGAGGTCATTAGAATTATAGAGACGGCAGCCAAGCTTATCAGAAATGACATTAAAGTTATCCAGACATGTTCAGAATATTACCCGTCTAAGTATGATCTTTAACAGGATGCGATTCTTGAATATGTTCCTAAAACTTTGTTGATCTTTCTCAGGAAGACATTTCCAGGCTAAGACAATGATTTGTAACTTGAATCAGTTGGTCAAGCGATAATGCAGGCTGCTAGACCCGAAGTTTTCCTTGTACCTTTGCAGTTTAGTTTAGCAGTTGAAATGCATGACCAATTTAGATCGAGGTTCTTAATTGACACTCTGAAAAAGCATGGCTTCTCTTCATCTTGCTCGGAAGTCAAGAAATTCGAAAGAAGTGCTGCTCTTGTTCATGGCGCTGAAACTCTCTGCCCTGTTCAAACTGAATTAGTACAGTTCGTAGCGGATAATGTGGGCCATGATGTTATGATTAGTGATTGATTCAACACAATCTTACGGTATGGCCATCATAGCATATTTTATGCCCGAGAAAGTTAAAGCAAATCCAGTTCCAAGGATGCAGGTCCTTTCAGAAGATATAACAAGGGTTGCAAGGATCAACATCAAGTACCTAGATTCACAGCACACCAACAAACTACCAGTGACATTTAAAATGTTCCAGCTCCAAAAAGTTGTCGATTTCATTGCTAATGTTGACATCCTTTGTGAGATTTCACTAATTTCACACCCATCCAGACCCGTATGGTCAGGCCTTATGCAGTCAGTGCACACAGGAACATATCCTGGGGGATCAGCCACAGTTTTTTTGCCAAAAACCTGGAGTAACTGGAGACGAAAAGGTGAATGTGGACAGAGAAAACTCCATAGGAGAATGGTTTGAGAAAATGTTCACGAGTACACTTTTAAAAGAAAAGATCAGGCTATTACGCTTGTGTCAAAAGTTTCGCTCACCAAAGAAGAAACACTTAAGACTGATCCACACCTCCTATTCCAGAGACTGTGTGTGCTATGCACCAATGTACCCTCAACTCAGTAGCAGCAAGAACATTTCCAGTATGAGCTTTATGGTTACCCACCTGCACTTTTTATTCTTTCGGACTACCGCAAAAGGCAAAAAAAAACGCTTTAGCAGACGCAATATGAGAACTGACTTCCCCTGTACAATCAGGTCTACACTCTTCTGATCAACAGTATCTCTTAGATGGTGGAGCACTACTTCAACTCCCCCTATGGCAAATAGGTCACACATTTGATGAGATATATGCCCAACACCGCAGATATTTCACAACTAGATATGGAAAAGCATGCATTGTCTTTGATGGGTATGAGAGTAGTCAATCCATTAAAGACACGACTTCCCAACACCGGGTAAGGAGGCTTTGTTCGGATCAATGTGTCACTGCCCATTTTACAAGTGTTCAAATTAAAAAGGATGTTTTCCTAGATAATCACGAAAACACACAATTGTTCATCAAATTGCTGGGAAAGACTTTAGAGGTAGCATGTTGTAGTGTAATGTGTGCATATGGAGACGCTGACGTATTGATTGTGACACAAACAGGAGAAACCATTTTGATAGCAGATGACACTGACCTATGTTGTCTTCTATGCTATCAGGCCACAACCAAATGATAGTGCAAAAAGTGTGATATTTGGGAGATGTGGGCTGTTCCAACATTCATTTCATCAATGCACTACTGATTTGTGATTCTACATCCAGTGTTTACGGAATTTGGAAGGCAGCATCTTTTCAAAAAGTTGATATAAACAATAGAAACTTCTCTAAACTGGTAGAAGTGTTTGGCAAAGATAGCAGTGCAGAAGAGGTTATTGAAGCTGGAAAGAAGGCTTTAGTGTGCTTGTACAATGGTAATGATGGGAAAAAACATCAATCATCTCCGACTGAGGTGCTTTAAAAAAAAAGGTTGCAAAAATCTCAAAGTATGTTGAGACCAAATCATTGCCACCAACAAGAGCAGCTACAAAGTTCAACAGCCTTCTGAGTTTACTTCCAAATTCAGGAATGCGAATGGTAAATTACAACTAATCAAAGCTGACTTGCCAGCTGGTCCTGTAAATTTTTTTGGCTATAATATGGTGTAACTATATGTCAGGGTGTACTACAGCAGGATACAGTTACAGGAAACATGGCATTGACTGTTCAAACTTGTGTGGTAATTGCAAAGGCCTCCACTGCAACAACTCACCACAGCCAGATCTTGATGATGATGAAGTTACCTTTGACTAGTTTTTACAAGAAAAGTTATTTAGTCCGTTCATGAACTTATTCTGTGGTGGTTATGCAAAAGCCTAGCTCCAGCATTCGACCAACTAACCATTCCTTTATTGTAAATTGTACTTATTTTGTACTTATTTTTTATGAAATGTTAGGAATTAATGTGACAATTGAAAAAGGCTACTTAGTCTGTGTGTGTACCATGTATAATCATATTTGTATAAGAAATTTTAAAAAAACATGAAAACAATGGCAGGGGTTAGTCATTTTCTGGTTTTGGTTCATTATTAAGCATATAGCTACCTATCATTATAATTTAAAACACGAAGAAAACGTCAAGCTGGCTTGAGATGGGCCTTGTGTGCATTTTCATTCAATAAATATTCGTTTATTTCTAATTTAATAAAGGTTTTTTGTCAGGAAAAACGTTTACTTTTGTCTGTAATTTTCAGGAATAATGACCATACTTGTAAGTAAATGCCAAGAATTGTATGTCTCGATATGTTAATATTGTAAAGTTTGATTTTTAAGATGGCTCCCGTTGACTCCTTTTCCCAAGACTAATTCTGGTAAACATTTTTTCTATCTGAAAGAGAGGTTAAGCATGCTTAATATTCAAGTTAAAAACCTTTCTTAGCAATTTGTTTTAGGTTAAGCCACATTTTGACTGGACTACTACTCGTAGGGTTTCTCATGGTCTGGTACTTACTTCATGTATATCAAATACTAGCAGGGGTACCCGGCGTTGTCCGGTGCTCTTTCTTCTATAGTCGCTTAATTTCACCGCCCCCTCTCCCCGTTGCCACCTTCTCTCTGGTGCCTTCGGCGAAAGCAGTCTTTTCCCCACCCCTTCTCTTCTGTTGCCCGGGGAAAAAGTATGACATGTTTTTATTAAAATGCGCGTTCTATATACGTGTGTATCCCAACTCCGATGCGCATACTGTATACGTACGTATATTTACCCCGGTTCGCATAATATATACGTACCTATTTGCATCTCGGTGCGCATAGCATATACGTATCTATCACCACCCCGGTGCGCATACCATATACGTACCTATCGCTACCCCGGTGCGCATACCATATACATACCTATACCCACCCTGGTGCGCTTACCATATACGTACCTATCGCTACCCCGGTGCGCATACCATATACATACCTATACCCACCCTGGTGCGCTTACCATATACGTACCTATCGCTACCACGGTGCGCTTACCATATACGTACCTAGCGCCACCCCGATTCTAGCATAGAATAGGATATACGTTTTTTTTACTTTAGACCACGGATGCCCAAGGAATATCATTTCCCCACACGTTTGATGGCCTTTTGCTGAATTTATCCCGATTGTAAATGTTTATATATTTTCTGCAAATAAAAAAATGAAAGTGTAGTGTAGTATCTGTTCGGAAGGATGCCACACCACTTCGACCGGTACCGTATTGGTCAGGGAGTGTCCTGTGCAGTTCCCTGACGTTCACCGCTCCAGACATTATTTCTCACCCGTTAAGAAGATCAGTTTATTGCT
>OY744519.1:194486272-194493772 GCA_963556195.1 Sepiola atlantica | reverse complement strand
TGAAAATGTAATTCTTTAACGCGAATTCTAGACGATGCTTATTTAACTCTTTAAAAAAATTAACAGCCTTATTAACGCTGAGAATAAACATTGAATACCCCGGGACTTGGATAATGATATCTTTTTTAAAGAATTTATGAGATATTTTTTTAAAGTTTAAATTTCAACTGTTGTGTGTTACCTCCTATTTTTCGGACTTTATTAAACTTTTTAATCTTATATTTATTTCCTTAACACAAAATGTAAACAACTTTACTTTAACACTCCAAAGTTAATAACGTATTCAAACGAGAGTAATACGTTTGTTCCTATTTCGTTATCAGGGTACATCATAAGATGAAGAGAGCTCAATAAGAAGTAGAGTAGTTCTTAAGTATACTTTTTTTATTAATACAAACATTATTGGTTACATATGTGCATACATGTTTCGGTTGTACTCTTCACAGAGAGTCAACCTCTTCGGACCAAAGAAGACAGAGAAGTAGGAGGGATTTGGAAAACTTTTCCTTTAAATTAATATTTTTTAGTTTTCCTTAGTGTCAGTATTTTTATTATTTTGCAGGAAGTAGTGCGTTTTCCATCTCATTCGTCTGATTAGTTTCTCTGTTTTTATCATAAACCTCAGAACCTTTTAGTTTGTTGTAGGTATGTTTTTGAGAGATATTTTGAAGGTAATATTTTCCATGTTTGTGTTTAATAATCCACTTTGTAGAGTGGTCGACAGTAATGGAGCTTTATATGGTGAATGTATTGTATTAGTTTCTGTAGATGTAAATCCTTTGAAACATATATATATATATATATATATATATATATATATATATATATATATATATATATATATATATATATATAAGTATGTATATAAAAAAAAAAATAATAATGTGAAAAAAAGTTTATATTGTGTTATAACTTTTTATTATTTATTTTTCTATTTATTTATTTTGTGACGTGTAGGAATATAAATTGTTCTGTAAACATGTTCTCCATACCATCAACAAGAAAAAACTATTTTTCTTTACAGAACAATTTATATTCCTACACGTCACAAAATAAATAAATAGAAAAATAAATAATAAAAAGTTATAACACAATATAAACTTTTTTTCACATTATTATTTTATTTTTTTATATATATATATATATGTAAATATATTAAACGCAACGCATACATGTACGTATACGAAATAGTTTGTAAATGTTTTAAATAGTTGTTATAAATTGATTCAGAATACTTATACGACTCTAGAGACATTTATCATGACATTTTTATTTCAGTGAATCACGAAATTCGAATAATATTTTCTCCTTCTACTCTGAATATAGTTATGTCGCCTCTAATTTGTATAATTGTCCATCTATCTTACGACATTTTTATATTCATCTATATCCTGATATTACTTTTTTATCTATCTTTTTCTCTCTCCATGTATCTTCATACTAGCTAATTTACTCATCTCAGGACGGGCCCATGACTACTATTTCGCTTCATATATATTTACTAGCTGAGAAACTTGTTCTCAAGATAATGTTGAATCACCATTGTGACAGTTAATAAGTTCAGAAAACTACAATCTGAAATTACTTACAGTAATCGAAAAGATATTGACACCGTAAAAATAAAGATTACGTAATGGAAGTAATGGCCTTCGATGTGTTAAATTTTGGTGTGTTAGTAGTGCGCACGTTGTTCAAAATAAAAATCAAAAGAAAATGTTCATTTTTGTCGGTAAGTTATAATTTAAATCAATGTTAAAATAGAGAGAAATATTATTGTCTGTGCGTTACAAATCTCATTAAAATGTGGTATAAATCTCATTAAAGCATGGTTAATAGTTTTGGATATGTTAAATACAGGAAATTATTATTTTTCAAACGTTACTTATGCTATAAGTCTTAGTCAATCCGGGAAAACTATATTTTTTACGTTACTCATTGTATAAATCTCATTGAAACAGAGGATATAATAATTCCATGATCAATGCCAGTATACTGAAATCATATGCCCTTTATAAGGTTAAGATAAAAATTCATATACACTAAATGTACAAAGGCAAGGAAATTCCCAAATGTTTACACTTTTATTGTCATTAATTAAGGGTGTGACTACATATTAACCAAACCATTTCATTATCAGATCAATACAGTATAAATCTCTATGCATGAGTGGATGAAGTGTGTGAGGTGCGCTGAAGAAAAATTCCTACCAGTAAAATACATAGCCATGTTGTGTTCGCATACACTTAATGACAATAAAAGTGTAAAAATGTGGGAATTTCCTTGCTTTTGTACATTTAGTGTATATAGATTTTCATCTTAACCTCATTAAGGGCATATCATTTCAGTATACTGGCATTTATCATGGAATGTCACTACTTTTGTAAAGGCTATGCCTCAATACAATGGTCATTTTAAAGGTTTTTTTTAATTTTCTGGAAAACTAAGGTATATGGTAAACTGAAATTAAAATGCCATCAACTAGACCATAGGACCTCTATCTCTGCCCAAAGTCAGCTGAATCCATCAAATAGTTGATGAGATACAGGGGGCTCATACGTACGTACGTACGTACGTACACACGGATAACACAAAATAATGTCTGACCTTTCTGGATCTCTGGGTTGCCTTGACTAATGATGCTGAAATTCTACACCCTTATAGAACCTATAAAAAAATGTGTGCAAAGTTTTAACTAATTTGGTTTATTGGTTTTTTAGTTATGATTGATCAAAGTAATGAGATTTCTAGCATAGGCCGTTTTTGAAGTTTATTAAGGAATAGAGCGCTCTCGCGCCTCTCTTGATTTATGTCCGTAACCGATGAATCTCATTAAAGTAAAAAAAGTATAATTTTGTTTCCTTTACTTAGAGAAGTTTCCCGTACGTCACTAATGGTTTAAGAGGACTTTATTATTTTGTGTTCGTCATTTATGGTATTAGTTTTATTAAAACGGGAGTAAATGTTTATTCTTTCCCGTCACTTATTATATAAATACCATCAAAAATGTGTATGTTTCGTGCGTTATCTATGATATCAATCGTATTAAAACAGAATAGAATGTATTTTTTCTACATTACTCGTGTCAGAAATCACATTAGAACTGAATATTGTTTCTATAGAATACTTATGGCACAAATCACATTGAAACAGACGAAAATTATCATTGTCTCTATGTTATTTATTGTATGAATCTCAATAACTCGTATTTTGTTTCACGTTACGTATTATAAAATTATATTGTATTTTCTGCATATCAGTTATGGTATTACTCTCATTAAACAAAATAAATTATTATTTTCTCTACATTATGTGTTGTACAAATCTCATAAAAACAAACGATTTTTAAATAATTTTTCGCACGTTTGTTATGGTATAAATCTCAATAAAAACAAAGGAATGTATGATTTTCTTCGCAGCATTTATGGTATGAATCTCATTAAAACAGACGTAATACTTATTTTCTGTAAGTTACGTATTGTATAAATTTTATGAAAATAGAAAGCAGTTATTATTCTCTGTAGGTTACTGTTATGGCGCCGTACCTATGAAGAACATTTGGACTGGAAGCATTACGCTTCTCACTTGTTGAATACAACCCTAGTATCCGGACTAGGGCACACCTGTCGAACATTCGTTCTCGACAGTCGGTCCGGCAGAGACTGGGTCATTTCGGTGATCTTTTATCTGTGAGGCTGATGGGTTAAGTCATGTGTAACCGTAGTAGATGCACCCTCCCGGGCCTCGCGTCCCCTTTTTGGTGTGAAGTAAGTGTATTGCTTACTCCCTTAAACGTCCTGACCGGCAAATGCTGACGAAACAGGCCAAGCTATGTTTGCTAGGCCAGAGTGATCCTCTTTTAGGGGTGCTGGCATGATTCTTACCCAACCTTCCGACCTTGTGTCCCATATTGCTGCGGTGGGAAGCAATTAGATATCGTTGAATCCAAACCCCAGTCTACACTGGCAGTCAGGACAGACGGTCCACTTTTCCTGGGTTTTTTTCCTAATATGCTTGTTATACCTAAACTCCGTGTCCGTGTTTTTATTCCGGCACCCAAACAGGGCCATAACAGTTAATTATCGTATAAATCTCATTAATGCATGGGAATTATTACTTTCTGTTTATTTCCATAGTCATCACCCTATTATAACAAAGGGGAATTGTCTTATTTCTGGTAGAAATTAGATAAAAACATATGGAAATTATTTTTCTGTCTATTACCATGATGTAAACCCTATTCAAACGGTTGAAATTATCTCTTTTTTATAGTAGAATTACCGTTAAAATCAGAGAATGTGATAACTTTCTATATACCAACACCGTTTTAACCATTTTTAAATAAAGGAAAGTATCTTATTTCTGGTACAAATATCATTAAAACCGTAGATATTATTTATTTTTTTGTTACAGAAAATCACAACATATAAAAAATTATAGCATCGGTTTCGATCTGTTACGGCTATAGAAGATGGAACACAATATAACTATAGAAACAATACAGTAGGTTTTCGTCAGCCAGAAAAAAAACCTGGCTGACAAAAGCTTACGGTAGGTTGTTTACATTATATTATATTCCATCTTCTTAAGCAGTAACAACTCGACACCGATGCAATCATTTTTATATGTTCTGATCTTCTGTAACAACAAATAAATAAATGTAAAGGTGTTATTTATTAATAAATGATAACCATGTTGGATGTGTTTCTATCAAACAAAATCAAAGAATGATTCTTGAAAAAGTATTAAACACATGTGTATGTGTATTAGAATTAAATAAAGATATGTATCATAAGATTGTCTATAGACCTCTTTAACGTAGAATATGATATTTTTCGAGAATTGATAATAGACTGTCGAGTAAATGTGTAATGCTAAGTTTCGCCCGTCTGAATTGTTAAACACTGTTATGACAGCCTACTAAAATATGTCAATTTGTATGCACACCAATAAAGTTTAATTATATCATTTTACCTATGGCTGGTGGGTTGGGTGCGTGATAGAAGTTAAGAATGGATAATCAAGGGTGATTTTGGTCTGGTGTTCGAATCGTGTGACCGGCAGAAAAGTCTTATTCCACATATCTTCCCTCTTTACATGAACCCTAGCGCTCTATATATTTCTCATAATTTATAGACTTTCTCGTCTTTTGTCATTTTTTGCATTTTTTTTCGTTCGCTCATGACAAAGCCCATATAACATTTGAGCGAAACGTTGAGCTTTTTAGGTCATCCGCTTATTCCATTTTAATTTCATATATATATATATATATATATATATATATATATATATATATATATATATATATATATATGGGAAGAGAAAGATGAAAGTAATCCGACGTGATGGGAAAATGAAAAAGGAAAACCAAAAAATGGATGTTTTTTATGTGTACATCAACGTTTCGTCTTTATTTATAAGACTTCATCAGGATGATAAAATAGAGAAAAAATGTCATGTAGGGTAGACATATTGTATCTGCACTTGCATGACATTTTTTCTCTATTTTATCATCCTGATGAAGTCTTATAAATAAAGACGAAACGTTGATGTACACATAAAAAACATCCATTTTTTGGTTTTCCTTTTTCATATATATATATATATATATATATATAGAGAGAGAGAGAGAGAGAGAGAGAGAGAGAGATATATTTATAGTTCCGGACTATTGTTTTGTGGGTTAGTTTTTTACCCAACTCTTCCTAGATTGTGTGAGATTAACTCCATATAGATATATATTTTTATATTTTGAAGCTACATTACATGGAACTTACATTTGTATATTTAACTTTCCTCAAAGGCGGTGCACTGGAAATGTTTCCACTTAATATGCTCACAAACGAAATGCGACATTGTATTTTATTCTGTTTTCTTTATAACATGAAAATGTTAAACATTACAAAATATGTATAGACACATTAACGAATACATGGCTTCGAGCAGGAGTGAACATAGTAGTTGCTGTATCCACGGAAACGACGCGTGTTTTCCGAAGGTGTTCAATATTTAAAGTGTAACGAAATTGATTTGATTCTATGTTACTGTATACCACTCTCAGCAAATTATTCTCTGGATTGATTAAAAAATTTAATGTATTATAATTGTAAGAAATGAAAGGTACACATATGTTATGGACTGGCTGAAGGGCAATATCATAACATCTCGGACAGCGCTGTAATTTCTTACTGGTATAAATCTATGAAAAATGTTTTTGAAAATGGATAACATTACTTCCAGCATATGTTCTACGTGTATGAAGAAGCCTCTCTGAGATGGAAGCTTTAGAAATGTAATGCCGATGGTAGTACTAATTTCCAATTGGGTCCAATTAATCCTTAGCATTTACTTTTGTGTGTACTGCGTGTACTTGTTACGGTGTATTCTAATAACTGTCGGTCGTGTGGGGCCCCTACCTATCGTTTTTCCGGGCACCACACCGTTTATATTAGGTTGGTGTCATTTTTACATGATTTCCGTGCGTGTGTTTTATCCAGATATATTTTTCTTGTGATTCTGTCAGACAGATAATGTTATTTTTTCTGTCTAATGTGTAAAAATAACAGTTAACTATCACGCACATTGTGCATGTTAGATGGTGTACTATAGAGAATGTGCATCAGTGTTTATTCCTGTGTCTGTGAACGTGCGTCTGAATGCATAAACTGCACATCCCGTAATCTTGCACTCGTTCTACTGGTCTAAAGTCGTTGCTTCATTCCAACATAGCTCGTGGTGTAATTGCGTCATTGCTACAACAGAAACATCCTTTCATCCAAATAAAATTACAACTCAAGTTTAAAACAAATAACCATGTTGCAAAGGTTTATTTTTGGATATTATTATTGATATAAGTTGGTAAGTAGTTTTTAATAACAAAATAACCGAGAGTGTAAAGGTCTTAAAATAGTATTATTTATTCCAACGTACATATCTTGTACCATCAATATTAACTAAATGTAATCCAATAGGACTTAACATAATACCATCGAATCCCCTTACTATTGTTCGTAGTCGTATTTATTGTCAAGACTAATTCACTTATTTAGTGATTGAGTTGATTCCGGTATCCCATCACAACAAAAATGATACTCGTGTTCTTCTACTGGACAACAGATTTCCAAATGAGAATTCTTAGCCCAACTAAATCAAACTACAAGTCAAACCGAACACAATCCATGAGCAGCATACTAACATTAACTACTAATCTATTAACATAAATGAATACTGTCTAGAGGACTCCGTATATAGCCGGCTAATATTTTCGGAAAAGCTTAAGTGGGTCATTATTACAGCAGTAAAACTCGTATTTATAGAAACATGGACACATCAAATTCTGAGTGGCCAAATAAAAAATCAGAGGTATTTCCTATATCTGGTGGTGTTTCTCCTTTCTTTGTTAAATATTCATCACTCGCAGTAGGTCTCTTATTTTGGCATGCAATCTAACTATGCAACTCACTAAACATGTCAACTAGATCAATTTTCATGGCCTATAAATCG
>OY744519.1:194463772-194481272 GCA_963556195.1 Sepiola atlantica | reverse complement strand
TTCGTCGGATCACATTATATAGAAATACTTTAATACAAGCACATAGATACAAGACTGTGTCGATGCGACATGCGCTGGAGCATGTCAGAAAGTACGGGACGACTTATTAGGTAATAAACTCTTTCTTGCACCTTATCCAAGAGGGTGAGGCTAATGGTTGGTGCACCAGTCCAGATGTTCAAATGCCGATTTTGTAAACTTTTAGAAGAAGTAAGATTATCTTCCTTCTTATTTTGAACAAACAAAGATAGTTAAGTGCATTTGACGGGATGCACATGTTAAAGTTTGTGAAAGCGTTCATGATTGTATTACTAAACGTCTTAGTATCGAATGATTCATGAAACAACAGTAAAGTGTTCATGTAAAATTTATTTATTATGTACTATTACACTAGATGTACACTATTGTTGACAAGTGAACCAACAACTAGCTTCGTCATCTTAGATAAAATGCTCCAGCTTTTTTCCCATCGCTGTAATATTTCACAGAATACGTCACGATTAACTTGTAGCCTCTCAACGTGAATACCCCTGATCAACCTTACAAAAAGCACAATCCAACCTATTCATTGTGGAAAGTTCCAGATTCCGGTAAACATACTACTCTAATAATGTCATTGGTTCACCCGTTTGCCTTTTGATTTAATTCACTGCTCCTTGTTTTCACGATTGTACCAACGCGCAGGAATTTAAATTTAACGTGGAAAAACATGTTGCTGCACAACTTCTCGCTTATAGTTATGGATCCTAATCAGAGTACCCTTTATTAGTCTCAGTAGCAATATGCCTTGTTTTGTGAGAAATAAAAATAGTATTACAACCATTTTATTCGTTCGGGTGGACACTGAGCTCAAGTTAAATTGTACGAATCAGAAAAAAGTGAAATTCCAAAGTCAGTTAAATTTTAAAATAAAACAAGACAATATAATTACTTTCATTATGATGGATGCATCTCTCTCTCTCTCTCCCTCTCGTTCTCTCTCTCTCTTCCTCCTGTTCTCTCTCTCTCTTTATATATATATATATATATAAATATATATAGATAAATATTATATGTATATAAATATTATATGCATATAAATATTATATATATAAATATATATGTATATATATAAATATATATATATATAAATATTATATATATACCTTTATATATAAATACATTTACATATATATATATTTATATATATATTTATATATATATATATATATATATATATATGTATATATACATTTATATGTATATATATATATTTATATATATATTTAAATATAGATATATGAATATTATATGTATATAAATATTATCAATATGTATATATAAATATATATATAAATATTATATACATACATTTATATATATATACATTTATATCTATATATTTATATATATATTTATATATATATGTGTATATATATATTTATATATATGTATATATATATATATTTATATATAAATATATATATATATATAAATATTATATGTATATAAATATCATAAATTTGTATATATATAAATATTATATATATACATTTATATATATACATGTATATATATATACATTTATATATATATATATATATATATTTATATATATATGCATATAAATATTTATATATAAATATATATATATATATATATATATATATACATATATATATATATATATATATATATATATATATACATATAACTTTTAAATGGTCTACACAAATCAATTCATATTTCGGTACTACAATGTATAACAGCGTGATGAGAAGTTCATAATGAGAACACATTTCTCAAAAACAGCAAAATCAGATGTCAACAATATGTAATTTTATAATAAGCAGCTATTGCTCATACAGTTACTTGGCTTAAATGTGTTTCAAATAAAGGCAATGAGTAGCTTACACAACATACATTGAGACAGGCTTTTAATGATACGCTAAAATTTTATAAGGGCTGGTCAATTAAGTGTTTTTTTTCTAAATTACGGCTAAGACAATGATAATAAAAGCTTTTATAAAACATAAATTAATCCTAAAACCTGATGTTTTTTCAGGCCTGTCAGACTTATACAGACTATAACAAAGACAGCGCAAGTATTGCGATGATCTCAGGGGATGCCATAAATGAAGCAACTTCTTGCCGCGCTTGATTTTGCAAAACATGCAGTCGTTGGTGTTACCAAGTTGCAAGCTTAGCATTTTAGGTGTTCCATGTTTCCTCCATGTGCTGGAGGTGTCCCGTCCCATCTCTTCCTCGCTGCTCTCTTCTGTTGCTGGTGTTTCATCCTATTCTTTTCAAAATGCTTAATGCCTTCAAATAGCGCTTTCCATCAACTTGACCTAGACCTAGTCGCAGCTACCCCCTCTCATCCTCTCTTCAAATATAATTTTATATATATATATATATATATATATATATATATACATATATATAATAAGTAAGAAACTAAAAGTGAAACTTTCAGTAGAAAGAACCTATAGTGAAATGGTAAAAGCTCAATATACGAGATAGAGCAATTATAAAGTTAAATGGACGAAGAGTGATAAACAGTTAGTTGGAAGTAGGGGTGTCAGAGGGGGTAATGAAGTTGATGTATTTACATTTTCGTTTGTGCTTGCAATTAGAGATAAGCTCATTTTTAGAGTAAATAATTTTTAAGCTTTTACGTGCTGTGGCTATCATAAATGTTTCCAGTGTACATAGTTGGCAGAAAGAGGACCATGGAGTGTAAGAATTAGATCTTTTTAATACAGTCCAACGTAGGGGGTAGGGAGTGTTATAAGTGTTAAAGTTTTTTATTAGATTGGATAGAGAGGTGCTAGTGGTATTGATATTATTGTGTTTGAAAGAGTGGATATGGTTAGCGATTCGGGTCTTAATGGGGAAGGCGCTTGCCCCAATATAAGTGTGTAATTTGTATGGGGTTGTTGTATTACTTTTAAATTCTGTAGCATTTTTTTTAACTTTTAAATATATACACTATATCTCTGCCCGACTAAGCACTTTTTCATAATTTAAATTACTGAGTCCCATTCTCTAGAAAACCCTCACCTCACCAACCGGACACGACTTTTTACTTCAATTTCTAAATTATCATTGCCGTTCTCCCAAAATCCGTCTTTTAATTACGACCCCATTTTTTTATTCCTTTCCAAATAATAATTTTACTCTCAATTGACCTAAATCGACCCATCCCCTATTGACAGGACGTAGCATATGCTAAAAACAACTATATCACCAGAACTTCCTCCCACTACCACCTCACCCCATTTTCCATCAGCTGTCATGCTCTGTTCATTTAACACTCCCACCATTAGCTCCAACTTAATCTTTATTTCCCACCTCCTAATTTGACCTTGATTTTAACTTAGAGCTTCTTTCAGAACCACTTCAATCCTCTATCGCTACGTTTCACTTGGAATTCGCTTCGGCCTGGAAGCTTTCTCTAAATGGCCAGATATCTTCATTTTAATTCCGTTTAAGTACGCTCTATCTACTAATTTAAACTCAACTTTCACCATTGGATTTACTTATTTTTTGAACGCCTACCCATGATGCCTCTACGAAACTTTTTCTTCTCCATTGAAACCCTCTTCCATTGGACACCTTATCGGCGGACAATTTACCATCCGAACTTTTTTTCTCACCCATCTTTTTCTGAATATTTTTTAATATCTTTTCAAATGTTAAACTGTGGCTTTTTTATTGCCAACTTATCTATCTGTATAATTCCTCTGATGATGAGATCTCGATCATTGAAAAGCCTTGGCTTAAGGAAAGAACAATAAACATATTACAGAATATACCCTGTTTTGAACATTTGAAGTTTGAAATAAATTTGGACATTCGTGCATGTCTATCACTCTTCGTCCATTTAACTTTATATATATATATATATATATATATATATATATATATATATATATATAAGCTATGAAACTAAAAGTAGGATGCATAATTTTTTAAGCTTGAACATATCGTGAAATGAATTAAGCTCAATGTCCTTGATAGAGCAATAATATAGGTAAATGAAAAATTTGGGTTAGCTACATAAAAAAAGAGAAATACAAAATATTTACATTTCATCTTTACTTGTTACATGCAAAGTGTATTCAATGCAATTTTGTTTATTATTTCCTTCCCTTAAGCCAGGCTTTTCAAAGACACATATCTTATTATCAGAGAAAGTAAATGGATAAATAAGTAGGCAAAGAAATAGGTACAATTCAAAATCTTAAAAATGTTGAAAGAATAATAGAAAATGGATATAAGTGCGTGAGAAAAGTTGTAAAAATGTAAAGTATATCCATATAGAAAAAAGTCCAGTGACAAAAGGTTCTATAAGGAAAAGTTAAAACAAGAAGAAAAGAAAAATGCACCGTTAAAAGTCCGTGGAAACTGCGTCCAAAGTGGTCAACATATTTCAGGTCATTTTAAACATTCCCAAGAAGGAAATGAGTTCAAATTATTGCATAGATTTCGAGTAGAAATCAAGAGGAAGACAGGTTCACTAGGGGTTAAATGTTTATCCGAAAGTTTCTAGTGACCGAAAGAGATCGTAAAGTCACATTCGAGGCCTGGGAGGGTTTAGGGAGTTTAAGGGGTTTTAGGTAGTTAGGAGAGAGAAATAATTCGGTTGACGTTTGGTTTGAAGTCAGATAGGGGTTATAAATATATTTATATTTATAAAAAAATATTAAATTATGTTTATTTACAAACGACAGTGTTTCGAGCTGATTGCTCTTGTCAGTGTAAGTAAATTATATTCTTAAACGGTCATAAAGTGCGAACCTGGTTCACAGAGCCACCGTTGACTCCGCACGCTTTCACTATATCCTCATGGTCAGAGGAGATTACCACGTGATACATATAATTTAAGTTATATTTATGCCGATTACACGTAAACACAAAGACGAACTGTATATATATATATATTTATATATATATATATGGGTGTATGTGTGGTTATATGTGTGCGTTTATATATATATATATGTATATATATGTGTGTGTGTGTGTGCGTTTATATATATATATATATGTGTATGTGTGTTTATATATATATGTGTGTGTGCGTTTATATATATATATATATGTGTGTGTGTTATATATATATATATATATATATATATATATATATATATATATATATATATATATATATGTAGGTGTGTGTGCGTTTATATATGTGTGTGTATTTATATATGTGCGTGTGTGTTTGTATATCTATATATGTGTATGTTTATCTATTTATATGTGTGTGTGTTTATATATATATTTATATATGTGTTTGTTCACATATATATATATATATTATGTATATATATATATATATATATAACTATGTGTGTGTTTATATATATATATATATATATATATATATATATTCATGTGTGTTTTATATGTATATATATATTTGACTTTTCATTCATTTGCTGGGGACGGGGCATTCTCCCAAATGCCATACGATCACCCGCTATTTACAGACCTCAACCGAGAGCTCTTTTCAGGATTCTGGCTGTTCCCTTGATTGCAGTTGTTTGGATTTCTCTTGCACTTGGTTCACCAGGTATACTTGCTAAATACTTTTTCAAGTTCTTCTTCATGAGTCCAGTGGTTCCTATGATAACTGGAATGATAGAGATCTCTTTGAGGTTCCAGTTTCTTTTCATATCATGCATTAGACCGTGATATTTTGTTATTTTCTCCCTCTCAGCTCTATTAAGGCCCTCATCATTAGGGACACTGACCTCAACCAAAGTTGCCACTCTCTCTCTCTCTCTCTTGTTCCATATTAGATATTCAGGTTTGACGGCTGCGTTTTCCAGATAGGTAGCTGTGGGGATTTCATGGTCATAATGGATGGTGTATGTCTCATTCCCCACAGTTCTCTCAGGTAGATGTTCCCAGTGCCTGCTGCTACATCTTATATTGAGTTTCTTACAGATGGTCCAGTGGAGGTATCTGCACACTACATTATGTCGTGCTGTATAGGAGCCATCTGCCAACATGATTTTGCAACTCGATATCAGGTGGCTCACACTCTCCACTTCAGTGTGGCAAAACCTGCACGTGTTGTCCTGACTGAGACCAGCCATCTTTTTAAACGCATTTGTCATCAGGCCCTGGTCTTGTGCGGTCATTATAAGCCTCTCCTGGTCGTAGTGGAGGGTTCCCTTCTTAGCCAGTCCAAGGACCCTTCCTTATCAATATAGTTCTTGGATAGTTCATCGAGGAAGTATGTGGCACGTTTCTGTCCTGACCACTCATCAATGCACCTGTTCTTAAAAGTCTGGGTGTATCTCTTGCGGCTCTTTTGGGCTATCTCTGTGGCAGGATTGTTTGGTGTTTCTGCCTCATCTATATGACAGCCTTGTCCAAAATGCTTGGTCAACTTTGTGATGGAATTTGTTTTGCTGGCTCTTGACTCTTGGTGTTCACGTACTATTGCTAGGCTGGGGTTTAAGGACCTTCTTAGGTACTGGCCAATGCTGACAATAGTGGCTCTATGCTGGTGGTTTATCTCTGATAGACCCAATCCTCCTTCTCTTTTGGGCAAGTACAGTCTTGGCAGACACTGATTTCTATAGATGACCCTATGGAGAGTTAACATTTTTCGAGTCTTTACATCTAGTCTGTTGATGGTTTGTAGAGGCCAATCAATGATGCCAAAGCTGTACGTAATTACTGGCATAGCAAGTTGGTTACTGGTAGTTATTTAATTTTTGTTTGTAAGCTGTGTTTTGCAGATCTTTCTGACACGGCGTACATACTCTCTGCCAATTTTCTCTCTCATCCTGGCATGTTGGATGGTGTCATTTTCCTCAATACCAAGGTATTTATAGGACTCCTGCTTTTCGAGATCTCGTATCTCATTTTCCTTATCTAGCTGTAGATTGTCTGTCTGAATCTTTTTCCCAGCCCTGAGGGAGCACTTGGCGCATTTATCCAAGCCAAATTTCATTCCAATGTCTTTGGAAAATGTGTGTACAACCTGCAGGAGCTGCTGCAATTCAGTGTCAGAGCTTGCATACAGCTTAAGCTCATCCATGAAGAGAAGGTGGTTGATTTTCTTGGATGGATCTCTCTGGCGTCCTGACCAAGGTTGTAGGCCTCTCCCGTGTAGTTGAGAAGCTTACAAAGTGGGTCTATTGCCATGCAGAAGAGCAACGGGGATAGGCTGTAACCTTAGAAGATTCCCCTTCTGATATTGATGTTAGGGATGGTAATCTTTCCATGGCTGTGGCTTAGTGAGATGTTGGTTTGCCACATTTTAATGTAGGCTATTAAGTGTGTGCGTGTTTAGATGTATATTTAAGTGTCTGTGTGTTTTATATAGATATATGTTTCATTGGTGTGTGTTTACGTATATATTTATAGAAAGTTAACTCCTCAAAACTCTTACGATTTATTCGAGAGAGAAATCATCCTATGATTTCTCCAGGAATAAATATCGACATTTATGTGTAGCTAACTTGCGATAAATATAGTTTCATATACTTCTACTTAACTCTACTCACGTTTTAGCACAGTAAAATAAATACTGAACATATATATACGTTATATATGATAATACGTTCTAAAAATATGTATAGTAATTATATATATATATATATATATATATATATATATATATATATATATATATATGTATATGACTGTGAACCGGGTTCGCGCCTACCGACCGTCTGAAATTGTTATTTTCCTGCACTGACGACAGCAAAAAGCTTGAAACGCTAGCGTCTGTAAGTATTAATAATGTAATATTTATTTATAAATTATATAATAAGTAATATTACGAAATTTAAGTTGAGATATAAGGGGATATTAAAAATAGACTGACAAAAAAGCTATAATGCTAAGTTCCGAATATGTCCGTCGAAACCTCTCGACTATTCTTCAATCTTCTCCCACTTCTAGGTACATATAGATCTTATTTTCGTTTTATTACTTGATAGTTTTCGTTGGCCGAGTGGATATGGCGACTTCTTGCAGACTTTAGGCTGACTCTTGCACTGATGAGAGCAACAAGCTTGAAACGCTAGCGTCTGTCGGTATTAATAATGTAATATTTATTCATAAATATTATGTATACATCATATATATTGTATATATTCTATATATATATAAATATATATATATATTATATTATATATATATATATATATATATATATATATATATATATATGTGTGTGTGTGTGTGTGGGTGTGTGTGTATGTTTCTTTCTATCTGTTTTTTACACTTTCAAAAATAATTTTAGGAAGTAATGTTTCTCTTTCGACGATATTATCTTATCTTCACTTCTGTTTTCTCAATTTTATTTTTAATTAAGGAACACAAACACAGTGTAAGTTTCTGCTCGCCTTTACCGTGCAATATTCATATCCCACGGGTTTAACTACTGAAAGAGCTCCGCAAATACTTTATTCGGCATTATTTAAGGACTGCGCATTGGATTCGCTTATGGTGCCCTAAGATTTCAGAAACCGGCAAGCAACCAATTTTTTTTTTCAGTTTCATTTTATTTTTAGCGTAGGTGGAAATAAGTGCGTGTGAAATCCCTAATTACTTGATATAATACCTCTCCTGTGAGTATAAATTTAACGACCCCTTTAAACGTGCTCGTGCAAAATGAGAAAATAAATTGCGTCCGAGTCGATCTTGTAATTTCGTCGGTAAACAACGTTGAGCTTTAGATAATCTCGCGTGCTACGAAATTTAATTAACCTTTGTGCTAAGGAAAACATTTAAGGCTGGTCTTTCGTTTTTCATTCTCCTCGGTGGTTTATGGATTTAATCATACTAGCAGGGGCCAGCGGAAATTCCACGGTCGCTCACGTACTTTCTTCTCTCTCTCTCTCTTTCTTTCTCTCTCTCTCTTTTCTTACAGTAAGAATAGTTGTCAACTAAATATACTTTAAATAAGTTAAACGAGCGTTTTCACCCTTTTGAATTACTCTAGATGTTGTTATAATTTTAATCACTTATAAAATAAGAGATTTACTTATTTAAAATTGTAACTTTTTAAAAATTGTAACACTTATATGCATTAAAGTTTAAACATTTTGAGCTGCTAATTCGTTTTTTAATTTCCCATGAGTTTTCTATGAATTTTATTATACAAAGTTACAATTTGAGACAGCGAGGATGGAAGTGTTTTTTATTATATATTTCTGAAGTTCGTTTTAGAAATCACGTGTGCGATTAGATGTTGGAAGATGGAGCTGTGAAAAAAAGGAGATGTGACGTGTTAGTCGGCGAGAGATACTGGTTCTAGTCATGCCAATATATGTATATTTGTAAAGACACATTCTCCCATTAGGCATTTCAGCACATCTATGGCATAACTAGTTTTCTTTTTAGCTCGATTCAACATTCCGTTACTTTTCTCGGACGATCATTGCATTTTGGAGACGAATGGAATGACACGTTTTCCAATCACCGACTATCGCACTAACTGAATTCAATGTCACTTGATATCTTCCACGATTGTTTACTTTTTTGTCAGGTAAATATTAGATATTACGCAAATAGTATGTCTAGAAAGAAATTTTTAAAAAATGAAGAAAACCCAACCTAACCTTAACCCTAACACAAAAATAACCTTAACGTAGTCGGTAGGGTTGAAAAAGAGTAAGCAAGAAAAATCTGCCAAAAAAAACTAACATAACCATAACCTAACCCTAACCCTAACAAATAACCTTACCTTAACCTAGCTAAAAGCTGGTCGGTAGAGTTTCAAAGAGTTGGGGAAAAAATCAGAAAAAACAACAACCTAATCCTAATCTAGTAAGTAGGGTTGTAAAAGACTAGGCAAAAAAATCAGAAAAAAGAACAACGACCTAACGTTCACCAAGTCGGTAGAGTTTCAAAGAGTCGGAAAAAAATCAGAAAAAAACACCAACTTAACCCTTACTTAGTCGGCAGGGTTGAAAAGACTAGGCAAAAAGAATTCATAAAACAAATAAAATACAGTTTCTTCGTAACAAAATAATGAATATTTGTTTGCATACGATAAATGTTTTCTTCTCTATGTACATCTTTTTCCCTTTATGTGTGAAGTTTTCTAGCGGTTTCACCAAGAAAATAATGGAATTTCCGTTCGGTATCTGCTGGCGGTTTACGTAACCTGCTGGGATATGCCGACGAAACGCCGGTTGTAGCGCGGTCCGTAAACTGCAGAATTGCCATATTTTTCAGATATCTCTGAAAAGTAAACATTTAAAAATATCTAGTATATGGGATACTCGTCCACGTATATATTGAAAATCTAACAACATTACGACGTGCGAAAGTGACAAATCGAAATGGGAAAATTTGGTTTATATACAAAATAATATATATAATTAATTGCAGTAAGATATCTGCCTTACAGATACAGTCAACTCCTTAACCCCCAGCTGGAGGAATTTAAAGGCGAAACACATTTTAGCATAAGTCGTATGGTATCGCCCCGATTCCTTTTAATGATCATCTCTCGACGTAATACGGCAAGTTTATTTGATACATTCCTCAATCGACATATCTCAAAATACGTAACATCATATGTGTATACTTTCATCATTATCTCAAGCCTGAAATTATCAAATCAATAATAGTCACATTCCAAATGCGACTTCTACCCAAACACCTTGTCTACATCTCTTTATTATATAGGTTTGGTAGTTTGGTAGTTTTGTTTTACGGCATATCAACCCTTTTTGGGTTATTTAATGCCGAATCTGGTCTTGTTTTCTTCTCTTTTTTGTTTCTTTCTCCTTTTAATATCTGTTTCTATTTAACCCATAGTTGGGACCCTAACAGCTACTACCACTCCGGGTCAGGGTTGACCTTGGAGCAATGGTAATTAAGAGGAGGCTCCACATTCCCCAAAGTCCGTAAGCCGGATCTCACCATCGGATGTAGTTTAAGGTCATATCCAGGACCGGGAGTAGGGTAGGAAAAATAAAAATAAAAAGGGGAGGGAGAAAGGGAGAGGGGCTGTTGTTTTTGTTTTTGGTTTTGTAGAACATAATTAAGTTTTACAAAAAAAAAAAAAAAAAAAAAAAACGTCAATGTAGGTGAATTTCGTCTCAGGGAGCCACAGGGCAGCCTGATCTGGTATCACCAGTATTATATAGGTTATTATTCTAATTTAATATCCGGCTTAATACCGTGAGATATGTCGATCCTCCCAAATAATGCAAATACATTTAAATAAAATATAATATTGTTGATCAAGTGAAAATTAATATTATTCCACGGAATCATTATGCAGAGAAAGCGTTGAATTTTTTCGTATTTATACTCATTTAAAAAGTCTTAAAATGATCGAATTTTATTAATAAATGTATGTAGTAAAATTAGAGGTGGGTGTGTAAAAATAATGTATAAAGTGGTATTTACACATAAGGTTAGATCAAGGTGAAAAATTATATTTCAAGTTAAAAGGTTAGCATTAAGAGTACCTGTCAGGATATGAATCTACATACAGGAAGTAGAGTGACACGTGGTAGATACGCTGATATAGTATTCACTTTTTTATGAATTGTGTAAAAGCACAGTCGTGTTAGTGGCATTTGCTTCTTCCCATACGACGACTGAAAAGAATAGATAAAATAGAACTACTATTACGTGTTATTAACACAACAGGCCTCCAGCTCTATACGTAGTTAAAGCAAAATACATTGTTCGGAACTATTAGAATAATATCCAACGCTATTGACAATGTCTTCCTATTTATTTATGTGTTATTACCGCTTATATTTGAATTCCTGTTTTGAAACATGACTACAAAATTAATATATGACGTCACGACAAATCTATAATTATTTTTGTAAAACTTATGTTTTAAGATCGATCTATAAGAAATCCCAAATAGTTAATTTGGTAAAACCTCAATGTGTTTGTTTCAATTTCCGGTCATGGCATCAGCTTTATTTGTTGGTAGTTTATTATTTACTGTTAATGCGATATTTTCTATTTAAAAATGTAGTTAAGACTTTTAATATTTGGACATGAGACAGATTCCGCAATGTATTTATTGCGGTTAAAAAATTGTGACAGACGGAAAAATTGTAACTGACGAATGGACAAACGGAGAGGTCTCTATTTATATAACATTCAGAAATTGTTATACTCACACTTGGATGTCGGGTTAATGCCATGAAATTCATTTGGTGATGCCATATTATTCCCTATAGAAGACAAACTCACACCTGCAAGTATCTTATATCTCTATATAAAAAAAAACATTCGCCCGTGTATGGAGTATTATTTCTATATATGGGATGGAGCACAAATCAATAGCGTCTTTCCCTTGAACAAGGTGCAAAAGAGAATTCCTAACCTAATAGGTCCCACATTGGCTGTCAAGCTCTCTCTCTCTCTGTCTCTCTCTCTCTCTCACTCTCACTCTCTCTCACTCTCTCACTCACTCTCTCTCTCTCTCACTCTTACTCTCTCTCTCACTCTCTCACTCTCACTCTCTCTCTCACTCTCTCACTCTTACTCTCTCTCACTCTCTCTCTCACTCTCACTCTCTCTCTCTCACTCTCTCACTCTTACTCTCTCTCACTCTCTCTCTCTCACTCTCACTCTCACTCTCTCTCTCTCACTCTCTCACTCTTACTCTCTCTCTCACTCTCACTCTCTCTCTCACTCTCTCACTCTCTCTCTCACTCTCTCACTCTCTCTCTCTCTCACTCTCACTCTTTCTCTCTTACTCTCTCATTCTCACTCTCTCTCTCACTCTCTCTCTCACTCTCTCTCACTCTCACTCTCTCTCACTCTCTCACTCTTACTCTCTCTCTCACTCTCTCTCTCTCTCTCACTCTCTCTCTCTCTATCTCTTTATCTATCTATCTATCTATTTATATATCTCTTGTTGAATCGCTACAATGTTGCAACCCTGTGATTGTTGTACTAGTACTTCCATTGAATGTGTTCCGATAAACTTACGGCACTTGTATTTTTTCACCGGAAACACCACCGATTTACACGACTAATAGAAAAAACACCCCTCATCTTAAATGTTGAATCTATATTATCTAGGAGATTTGTATCTCATTTAGGTCAACGAAAGAAAAATAGGTTTTTATTTTCGCCGGAAAATATTTATTAGAATGCATTTTCGCATGAAATGCCAACACAAATATGTGAATTATATGGTGATGTGCATTTCAGGCAGGATGACATACAATTACTTACATCGTAAACTATGTCGGCTCGTCCTACAAGAACATTGAAAGCTGAAAAAAATTTCCTCTTAACCACAACAAAAATCCCAGCTCCCTCCTTTCAGCTTTCCCACCCTTTTTGACCATTTCCCTCACACTCTTACACTCCCTATTTTCAAGTTATCTTCATTTCTTCAAATCTCGTTCTAAAACTATGATACCACCTACATGCCGAATACACAATGTTTCCCCTTCCCTCTTTCCCCCAGCCTCTCAGAATACATGCCACACCTGACCACGACAAAAAAGCTTAGCCCCTCTTCCAGCTCTCCCACTCTAAGCCAAGTACAATTATATTCTTACCCCTCCCCATTTCACTGCTACCTTAACGGTACCCGTTCAAAGCTTTCAGTATTCATTTCATTCTTCGCCACCACTGACGTCTCAAAGCCTGGACTCTCCTACAGCGCGCACAGTAGCCACGGCTACTACTTTCCTTCATTTCTCCATAATGCCAACTCCACATTTCGATGTACTTACATTACATTTTTCTTCAAATTATCATCTTGAGTAAGTCTTACAATAGAGACGAAACGTTGATGAATATATAAACAATTTATCTTGGTTTCTCTTTTTCATTTCCCGTATATATATAAACCGACAACAAATCACCACTGCTTCGCAATTCAGGAGAGTTACCGGTTAGCCACCAGAAATCAGCTGAGAATATAGGGGGAATTTAACTTTGTAAATACCAAGTCGGCGAGTATTCACAGCAAGCGGCAAAGAGTGATCTAACACCAACAAATTGTTTTGGAACTCGCAATGAAGCTAGTAGTACTGTTTGTTATTAAATTCACCCAGTGTGCCTAGCCTTAGTAAAGTACATATATATATATATATATATATATATATATATATATGTACTCACGTGTGTATAATGATGTATATTTCCTTTCTCAGAAACCCACTAAATTATTTATCATGAAATAGATCCTGAGAAATGCATAAGTAAAACTTATTTATAATCGTTATTTATTAATCAACTTAGACTGTTTTCCATTTAAACAAGATTTGTTTGCATGACTTTGGGTAATTCTATAGTCAAATTCCCTAACATTAATATCCATTATATTGGTAGATAAACAGAATTATACATTATTCATACACAATGTTGCCGAAAATACACAACAACTTTTATGGTGCGCAAAGGGAGCTTTGAATATTGTGTATACGACCCTTCAGCGTCTACCTATTGTGATGGTTTTATTGGTATCAATAGGATTAATTTTTCGACAAAGTCGATTATTCTTTTCATAAATGCTGTCCTTTTAATTTCCGCGGAAGATATAAAAGAAGTGCCAAACAGCGCAACTTTTTTGGCAGCGTTTGGTCAACGTGGGACAAACGTCTTCATCTTTTCGTACCTCGTTAAAGGAATTATTGTCTTAGAACAAACCGTTGTACTGTTAGTCCGTTGGCCAGTTGTTTTATTATTCTTTTAGTCTCTCTATTATGTCCCACTATTAACGTAGGCTAAGTTTAAGTTAAGACTCTTTAAACTTGGCCAGGATATGGATGTAGAAGCATTTAGCATAACAGGTCAAAAATGTTTTAGAAAAAATGTTATTGTCAATTAGGAATTATATGAATCCGGTAATGATTTTGATCGTTAATCCGTTAGTCCATTAATCTGTGATCAGTTTGTCCATTAATCTGTAATTAAGTTAGTCCATTAATCTGTGATTCAGTTAGTCCATTAATCGCGTAGTCTGTTAATTCATTAATCTGTAACTCTGTTAATCCATTAATCCGTTAGTATGTCAGTCTATTAACCTGTAACTCTGTTGGTTATTAAATTCGTTCGTTTTTTTAATTAATCTTTTAATCCATTTCTCAGTAACTTAGTTATTCTGTAAATCCGTTAATCCGTTAATTCGCTTGGTTTCTGATTCTGTCTTGGATAATTAGTATTTCATGAACTTAAACTTAGAAGTTTATGACAATGAACGCAAGTAAAACCGGATGACTCCCCTGCCACACTAATCTACCTTAATCGGATTATCACAATCTTAAATAAGTTTATTTTTACCAAGGACGACAGATAGGGGTGTATTTTTACTAAAACAAAAAGGAAAACAAGCACAAGGATGCAACATTGCAGCCATGGAGCAAGGGGCTGGAGCTTAGTGGATAGTGAGGGACCTATTAGATTAGAGACTCTTTTTAGACCTTGTCTAGGAGGGAAATACTAGTGGAGGCTGCAAAAACCCAGATGTGACAACAATACTCCATGCATAGGCGGATAGTGGTTTTGTAGACGATCCACGAGAGAGTGCTTCATCGCAGAAGCAGTCGGCCACGATGTGTGATGTAGTGTTGCTGTTATGATTGGTGTGTTTGCATTCGATACTAAACATATATTTTGTTTGATCCCGACATGCGACATATTAGACCTTCCAGAAGTATATGTGGAACGACGGTTTTATTTAAGCAGAAAAAAATAGAAAATCATTAAAGGTAGCTTTACAGTAATTGGCTGTTAAAATTAACGGACCTCGTATATTCAAATAGTTCCCTAATTAAATTTAGCATATTTTGAAAAAGAAAGAAACACCGTTATATCTAAGCTACTAATTGACGTATTTTGAATATTCAAAGTGTATCTTTAATAGAAAGTTTACCGAATACAGATCACTCGGAGAAACCGCAGTGACCCGGCCTAATAGTCTTCATGCGAGAGCTGAATCTGAGCACAGATAGATATATGAGTGTTTCGCGTATATAATGAGATACCATCCTTGGCGGCCATCTTGGGTCGAATACACGTGTTTGTGCAAAAAAAACGATCTAAAAGAATACGTTACATAGTAAGTTTTGATTTACTTCATCTTTTTTTCTGATTTTTTCTGATTAATAATTGTCTAGAATATCACGGATTTGGTTTATCCGGAACAGAATCTTTGAAGAATGAAAAAAATATTCCGGTACACACCCTGCATAGTACCCAAGCTGACTGTTGCTTAACTTAAAATCTGTCTAACTTGATTCATATTAAGATTTAACAATTGCTCTCAATGTTTTATCATTTAGATGACTGTATTTCAGAAATATGATGTAATTTCAGTTACAGATACACACCGTATCTTCATTTTAATAAGATTCTGTTTATTTTTTAATATCATCTTGGGGAAAACTAATAATTACTTCAAGGACTCTATCTCATTATATAAGCGAGGTACTAATATATCTTTCCGTATGAGTTACCCACAGAAGGCTGAACCGCTTTTCTCGGTATCTTTGTCATCTTTCGTTACACATGAATGATTCCCAATCTTATCGATTGAGGAATTGTTAAATATTGCAATCCTTTTGTAGAGAAAGCTTCGTCTTCTCTAAGGGTATAATATACCTTAATAAATGGCCGTTATTAGTTTTTGTGTTGTGTAGAAGTGAGGTTGCATTCGTATAAATATCGTCTTTAACTGTTTAAAAGAATTCAATCAAACTCTTGCACGCGTTTCGAAGTAACGGTTAAATCCCCACTGCATGTTTGCATTTCGTATTTCGTTGTCGAATATGGTAGGTATCGGCAACATTTGCCAAACGATTCAATGGCAAAATTAACAAGTAAAAATATAAAATCACTAGTGCTAATATAATAACCATGTTTCTAAAAAACAGTAAAAACACGGAGGTATTTAATAAACGAAACGGTGAGTTACACTGCTTTATAATTCTTTGTGTTTTTGTTAGTTATTTTCTAAAATAATAACATACAACATAAGTCATAAGTAACTGTGTACTTCAATTATAAAATGTATTTTAATATATATATATATATATATATATATATATAAGTATATATAGATGTATATATATATAGAGAGAGAGAGAGAAAGAGAAAAAAAAGGAAGATAGAATTACACATGCGCACAGTAAATTACACCTAACAGGAGATTAAATAATAATAATACAAGAGAAAAGTAAACAGAGACGATCCAAATCAACAAGCGGAAGTTGTCGTTTACACGCTCAGATATACCTTATATATAAACTACACCCTTAAAACAGCCATAAAACCTATTGAAACAATACCAAGCTAAACAAAAACATATGATGCTCGAACTTTTAGCATATTAATACCCCGGACTTGGGCGACCTACATATTGTTTTAGCACATAATTCATTTCTAACAAAGCATGCAGGATGGTTTAAATATTAGATTATCCTCACAAACAAACAAAGACAATGTTTTATTCTTCAACCTCAACCCACTCAGCATTATCAAAATAAATAAATTTTATATATATATATATATATATATATATATATATATATGTGTGTGT
>OY744519.1:194458772-194461272 GCA_963556195.1 Sepiola atlantica | reverse complement strand
ATCGAGATAAATGAAAGAAGAAGGATCAACATGTACGAATAACAAATCTATGTCAACTTCGACTGTTCAATGGAAGGTTTACTCGGTAAAACCATGTTTATTATTCTTTTCTAAGCCAAAGCTTGTCAAATATTAAAATCTAATTATCAGAGGAAGTACATAGATGGATAGTTTGGCAGTGAAAAAGCAAAAATTTAAAATTTGAAAAAATATTAAGTAAGGGAGAGTAAGAGACAACAAACATTTAAATGTAATTACACACAAAATGGCAATACAGGATAAACAGCGTGGAAATACTCCACTACCCAAGAAAACCAAAACATGTATAAATCGACCCACATAAACTATCAATATTGACAAACTAGCTGACCCTCAAGAACGTAGTAAAAACAAATAAATTATAATAAAGAGTAGTATTTTGTTTAATCTACAGAATAATTTCTGTTAAAAAAATATCGCTAAGGAATTCTTCAAAATTTTAGATAACACATGCAAGCACCCGCATAAATACAGAACTATTTTAAATAAAAAAAAAACTCTATGAAAATTTCCTACTGAACAATTTCTAATATAGCACAAACCATCATGACATCTAATAACAATAAAATTACCAGCTACCAGCACCTACTATACACCCTAAAAATTATTGTAGCTGCCAGAAATCTAGAGAATGCCTGTTAAATGGCAAGTACATACAAAGTAACCTCATATATGCTTGAACTGTTAAACAATTTCTCCCAAAACATCATTATGGAAACATACAGCAACATTCAAATTCTCCCCTTTCCCTATAGCTCTCAACACACCAACTCCTTGTACAAAACGACACCCTGAATCACACCTCTTACACTAACCAAAACCACCCGCTAACCAACCATAACCTTGCTCTCACCCCTCAAATTATTTTATCGTCTCCACCCAACAATTCCAACTTAACTTTGGCCCAGAACTTGAACATACAAACACAAAACATTTCCGACATAATAAATAACATAAATACTATAATAACAACCCGATACAAAATACGCACTTACATTGGGGAAAGTTCCTACCCCGTCAATACCCGAATCTCAAACCATATCTACTCTTTCAAACACAATAATAACAATGTCACTGGCACCTCTGTAGCCAATCTAATAAAATGCCTTAACAGTAAAACACACTCCCTACTCTCTACATTGGGCAATATGAAAAAGGTCTAAACCATACTCTCCAGGATCCGCTTTCTGCCAACTATGTACATTTGAAACATTTATGATAGGTACAGAAGCTAAATGCAAAAATATTATTTACTCTAAAAAAAAACTTATCTCAAATTGCAGGCACAAGCGAAAATGTAAATCCATAAATGTCATTACTCCATCTGACACCCCTCCTCCCAGCCAACAACACCCTCACTAACATTAGACTAATTCTTAAATTCTATAATTTGTTATTTTGTTTTAATTTTTAACTTTTCCAACTTTACAAATAACCATCCCAATAACATAGAGTATCCTCCCATGCACACCTAATAACTATATTAACCCATAACACTTAATGTAAATTGAGAACTAATATTATTCTCCTCCACTCCACTGATTCTTAACACCTTTTACTTCAATATTCTAAGTCCTATTCCCTTTTTTAATTATTGGGCAACCCTCGTACATACTCATCCATTGCTTTTTTACCTCCCTTGTATTCAATTCATCGACTATGTATACGCTTCGCTCAACCGACAATATGTTTCTCATAGATTCTATTTCTTTCACCTGTAAACTACGCTCCCTAGTTACTCCTATAATGGTCCATTTGCCCCCTTAAAATCTGTTTATAATTTCAACACACTAGTAATTCACTTAGGTTACAACATTTAACCCAATACTATCCTATAATCCTTGTACTAGAAATCAATTGTTGCAAGCAGACTAACGCTGTTCATATTCTTAACTTCAGTTATACATTAAATGTTCTTATTTAGTCATGCATTTAATATTTAACTAACTGCGAATTCCTTAAAGTATTTAAACATCACACTCTGAAACACTAGTGTTTGGCCGAATTATTACATATTTGAACCCTAATTTCCCAATTAGAACCCTTTTAGACTTTCTGAATTATACATAAGTTCATTTAAAATCCGTTTTAATTACACCGCCCCCCACATTCAGAAATATTTACTTACTGAGCTGAATTCACTTCTGTGTTTAGCTTATGATAACCCCACCAAAACTAGCACCGGTTGTATTGCTTGCTAGCAATAAGCAGTAACCAAACAATTCCTTCCCCTTCTCTTCTCCCAGAATCAGCCATAGTTCATTTAACTTACCCTATCACCCACCTTCTTTATATTTTATCTTTATCCCCTCCCCTACTTCATTTGGGCTTGTCTCCAACCAAAGTTGCTGCTTTTTTTAGACTCGATCGAAGTCACAACTTTAATTCTCGACTGCCTGTGTTTAATATACACAGTTCAATCTCAACTTCTGAAAAACTACTCTCATTCTCGGTCTACGGA
>OY744519.1:194388772-194448772 GCA_963556195.1 Sepiola atlantica | reverse complement strand
ATTGATAATATCCCCTGTACAGAGACAACCTATTTTTACTTAGAACTTTATATGTTGTGCAACTGGGGCATGTATTTTTTATTGCTTATGTCGCATCGTCTATGCAATTTTCAATCATAAGATTGAAAATTACATCTTACGCCGTATTTCTTATATACACTAATTAGCTTAACATATTTTGTCGTTTTTAGTTCCTTATGCATAGCTATAGTTGTCTGGTTTATTGATCCAAGTTCTTGATTTTTTTAAATTTTGTTCATTGTATGCAGTGTCCAGAATATGTTACTGAATATACTTTCGAAGTGTGTATTTCGTTTTATCAATTTTTATATATAATATAATGACATATTATATTACTACTTTTAATTATCGACGATGTTAGGTAATTTTCTTTTCTTTCCAAAAAGTGTCAACTTTTTCTCGAACAGCCTGCACATCCGGTATTATAAATTCTTATCATTCAAAAGGCGTTTTAATTGTGACAGATTCTTATTCGGAGATAAAAATAATTATTGTTTTTTTATATTAAACGTACTAATATTAATATTAATATTATTGCAAGTAGTATTAAGAATTATACTGAATTGTTCGACCTTTGATGTATCATTACCGATAATGTTTGTTCTATACTTTTCTTTCTAAGGTAAGAATTGAAAGTGTTTCATCGATATATATATGTCACCTTTCTACCCTTTTTCAATAAAAAAAGTTAGCGGTTGATGTATCGTTATCAGATGCAGGCATTTCCCAGGTAAACCTTGCTTGTACTTTACACATTGTCATTATTATAATATATACGTAATACATTTCCGTCGGAAAAGCTTAGAGAGTTTCCATTATAACCGATTGACCAGAACCGTGATATTTAGATTAAAACTCAAATACATTAGATTAAATAACTTCGCATTTGACATATAAATACTTTATTTTGTCAAGAATTTTGTCAGTTTTTGCGTGTCAGCATGTTATTTTTACGATATTAGCATATATTTACTTTCAGTATGTTTTAAAACAAAACCAAAATTATTCTGGCTAAGACGATTGTTACGATGGCGACCATTTTAAATAATGTGTATAATAATGTAAGGAAAATAAGTCATATTTCAAGTTGCAAAGATTAAGCTTTCTTACATGATCAGTTTTCGAATCTCTTCTTAGTCTCTTTTCTACATTAATATTATTTTGTGACAACTTCGCATGGTTCGGTGTATGTATATTCTTGCAGACAATCCGTTACTTTCCCTATCTTTTAAAAATGTTTTTATAATCTCTCTCTCTCTCTCATATATATATATATATATATATATATATATATATATGTCACTATGCTGAATCGAATAACATATTCTGACAACGTTCGTGGAATACTCTCCAGACACTATTTCTATATGTGTACCTCCCTGCAGATAGATGGAACTAAAATTCGTTTTCTTGGTTATAACGCTGGCTTGGGAAGTCTAGGTTGATTCTGTAACCGGGTTAAAACCTTACGACTGTCTGAGATTATAATCCCCTACACTGATGAGAGCGAAAGCTTGACACTCTAGCGTATGTAGGTAAACATAATTTAATATTATTTACTTTAAATAAATATTGTTATAAGCCCCTTTAAGAAATTGAATTCAAGCCCTGTTCGGGGAATTTAAAAATATATTGTCACCTAACAATATGACATATTCCGACAACGTTCGGTGAATACTCTCCAGACAGTATTTCCATATGTGTGCCTCCTTTCGCATAAATAGAACTTAAACTCCATTTCTTGACGTAGTAATGTCTCGGGACCATTTGATTATGACGTTTGCTTGTATAGTCTAAGGTGATTCTGTAATCGAGTTCGAACCTTACTACCGTCTGAGATTATCATTCCCTACACTGATGAGAGCGACAGCTTGAAACGCTGGCGCATGTAGACAAACATAATGTAATATTAAAATATTATTTACTTTAAATTAATATTGTATATATATATATATATATATATATATATATATATATATATATATATATAACATGATAATTCACATCTCCAAATTCGAATGGGGCCAGATATAGGCAGCTAACCTTGCAAAGACAGACAAGGTTCGATAACAGTTTCATAACAATACTAAATATGTGCTTACTTAATACTTTACTGCAGTTTTCTTATCGTAAGAATTGTAATGATGAATAATCAACACAAACGTAAAATTAAACAGTCTAATACCGTTTTAGAATTGCATGGCGGCTGACTGGTAGACACCATGCTAATAGTATGTTGTGAGCACGTTCCACTGTAAGCCTAACCTTCTAGTGGCTTCTAAACAATGTCAGCGTACCCTGTGTTGCTGAAAAGGTATGGAAAACGTATGTCATGTGTTCTATCGTGCTATATCTGTTTTCCGACACTCATGAACTCGCACTCTAACCGACCAAATTGGCTCAATTAAAGAGTACTAAACGCTTATCTGTAAAAGTGAGTCCAATTAGAATCATTGTTAATTCATGAGAACATGAGATCAGAATGTACGAATTTCAATATTGTACACATTTCGTAATAGAGAGATATCTTAATTTAAGGGGTGTGAATTATATTTTTATAATATTGAATGACTTTTTTCTACACTATGCTGGATCGAATGTCGTATGTTTTAAATTATTTTGTTTATTTGGTACCATAACGAGGTGAGGAAAAATAACTTTTTTTTAACTTTTTTTTTTCTTGGAAATCGCTCCAGGCAAGGCATGAATTCACTTGATGTAAGGAGTTAACACGATAGTACTTCAAGGTCAAAAACTAGCCAACGATAAGTGCTAGAGGAATAGAGTTTGACCGGGAAAATAGCAATTCTTCACTCTTTCTCAACTGATTTTGGATAATTACAATTATTACGTTAAGTATGGGCAAACCCTGTTACTATATAGGGGACGGGGTATGTCCATATGAATCTAGATTGTAACCAAAGTCAACCTGGGAGAAATAGTAATTAAAAAATGATTCCACAATTTCCAAAGTGCACAACGTAAAGTATGTTCACCGAATGTAGTTCAGAGTTCATGCGCAGTACAACGCTGGGTTAATAAGAGTTTTAGTAGCTGACTGGGTTGGGAAGTAATTAAAAATTAAAAATATAAAATGGCTAGAAATTATTGTGAAATATTAATTATGAGTTAGTGTGATAGGGTGGTGTTAGATTCAGTGGTTTTTCCTTAAGTAATCAACTTACTTAACGGCGTTCTGAGTTTTTTTAGTGTCCGTTCGAAAACTTATAATTATATGTCAATTAGATTATTAAAATGAGTGCAATTGACACCTGATCGAACGGGGGGTGCGTTACATTTAGGGTCTTGACCTGAAAATCATAATTCTCTAATTTTGATTATGAGAATGTTACTTTGATAAAGAAAATGAAATAGAAAGATTTAACCTTTAAATACAATTTAATTCATTATAACCGGTCATTTTCAATAGACCTATGATTCTTTTTCAATTGCATTCCGAAAATTTGTGGGGTGAAAAAAAACTAGTCCAAGGATGTCTACAGCATTTTAGTGTTCTTATCGGAAGCTTATACTTTTATGTAAATTAGATTCTGAGAATGGTCCTCTGATAAAAGACAGTAAGTAGGAAAAATAACAAATTTATTAACTCGAATCCGCTTCTCTTGTGTGAACAACTGCTGTCTTGAAACTTTTAAAAACCTTTAATAAATCATTTCTGTTTTATCAACTGGCCTCACCCGTTTCTTAATTGTTAAAGACCCGTGAAGATATGACTTAAATCGTTGATCTTGTATTACATGTCAAAGCTGAAATCCATTTAGTATGTTTAATAGTAGTTAAAACTTGACACATCGGAGCGTAAATAGATTCTTACTATCGTCGGCCCCCAAACATAAGCCAATTACTAGTGTAACACTCAATAGAATGGAAATCTTAAAAAGTCAGTGCAAAGTGGTTCATATTGCCGAGATGGTTCATTTTTATTATCAACATATTTCGAACTGTTATTCTCATCTTCATTGTTATATTCAACTATATACTATTGAATGGTGGATTTTTATTATCAACATATTTCGAACTGTTATTCTCATCTTCATTGTTATATTCAACTATATACTATTGAATGGTGGATTTTTATTATCAACATATTTCGAACTGTTATTCTCATCTTCATTGTTATATTCAACTATATACTATTGAATGGTGCATTTTTATTATCAACATATTTCGAACTGTTATTCTCATCTTCATTGTTATATTCAACTATATACTATTGAATGGTGGATTTTTATTATCAACATATTTCGAACTGTTATTCTCATCTTCATTGTTATATTCAACTATATACTATTGAATGGTGCATTTTTATTATCAACATATTTCGAACTGTTATTCTCATCTTCATTGTTATATTCAACTATATACTATTGAATGGTGCATTTTTATTATCAACATATTTCGAACTGTTATTCTCATCTTCATTGTTATATTCAACTATATACTATTGAATGGTGCATTTTTATTATCAACATATTTCGAACTGTTATTCTCATCTTCATTGTTATATTCAACTATATACTATTGAATGGTGCATTTTTATTATCAACATATTCCGAACTGTTATTCTCATCTTCATTGTTATATTCAACTATATACTATTGAAAACTAATAGTGTTCGCTTGTTCGTACGCAAATACAGACATGTGGTTGGTTGACAAAATGGAATAGGCTGAATACACATTACTAAAGCAGTTGTTTTATAATTAAAATACCCGTGTTATAATGTAAAGTGAGTTTAAATATGTTTTAACTGGGTACGTATTTTATAAATTTAAATAGATTAACATAATATAATAGCATACACACATTGCATAAATATTTTTTGTAATCCTCAAGAAGTATACATAAACGGTATTCGGTATTAGATCAAATCGAATTATATTTTGTTGAAGCCATTTCTAATGCGCTTTTTCAATAAACATGATACATAAATACATGCTTCGTAGTTACTTACTCTCACATACAAATACTAATACAGAGTAGAGTATTTTCCAACGAAATATCACGAATACCTTTTTTCATACATGCTATAAAGTTGTACAAGCAAGATGAAAATGGAAATTGAGATATCCAGCTACTGTAGCGATATTTCTCCTTCTGCCTCTCGTAAAAGCGGTTGTCTTTATCGCTTCAAACTCTTTTTCAGACTCGTGGCTATTATCCATCTCTAAATATCTACTGTCGGACATTGTATTGAGTATTAATGTAAGATAAAAAAAAACACATTTTGAGGCCAAGGACAACATAAAGTAAGTAAGTGAGCATCTCGTAAGATGTCTATATGCAAAATATAAAACGGGGACAGGACTCACTCATCCAACTAAGAGGTTTATAATTGTGGTGGATTCCCAAACAATGACTAATTTTATCTTCATGATCAGTAACCAGGAGATGGCTTGAGGATAATTTTCTGTTCGCTCGCTGCTGAATATATATTTAACAGGTTAGGATTAGGGTTAGGGTTTGGGTTACATTCAATCAAATTGGCAGTATCTGGTTTAATTCTACGAAAGTTGCGATTGTCAAATGCCATCGACCTAAAAAAAAAATGGCTTCGTAAATGTACAAAAAATAAAGAAAACGTATTTGTTTATAAAGCTTTGTTCCACACGTTATTTCGTTGCTGTCAACTGTTGTGCTATTCTGTAATGAGGGTTCCTCTGTTAGATAGTAAGAAGTGGTTCCTGCACTTGAAGTAAATAATTAATCGAAGCTGAGAAAGCAATACTTGGAATTAATTATGATCTTTTAACTAAGATGATCCGAAAAGTAATAAAATATTATTATTATTGTTAGTATTATTATTAGTAGTAGTAGTATTTTTATTATTATTAATATTATCATTATTATTATTATTATTTTTATTATTTCATAAATGTCTTTTTTGGTGTGTTTAGTTAGATTGTTTTATTTGAACATCAAATCAATTCTATTGACATTACACATTCAAGCTGTAACTTAAGACTTTCGCCGTACCTAACGGGTAAGCGTTTTGCAGAACTTGGGGATACATTGTCTCGTCAATCTGTTTAATCAATATATAATGGCTTTTCTTTATAGTTCCAAGCGTTCCACTTACAACGAATATCACCTTGATTTCTTTACACTTTTGATTTAAGATCTTAATATTTGTTCTAAAGTTATTTCTCCTATACTCGAAGCCGTATGTTATATCATTGACTAAGCAAATTGTTTTTTTGTTTAGAAGTCGGGTTTGGAATGTTCAAAAACCGTATCGGTGTGTATGCGCCCTCCCCAAAGAAGTATAGCATTGTATTTATCATGTTATACTTCTAGCTTATACTCATAGTTTTCTCATTGTGGTCTAATTCATAAAGTTTGCATATATTCCAGTGTAGTACTTTAGCGACTTTTTAGTGTCTCTATTTTTATATTGATGTTATTCTAGCATAGGACATTCAGATAAAATATGTGCTAATCTTTAGTCCCTTTCATTATATTATCTACACATCGGTTATTATGTAGTGTTGTCAATGTAATGTTTGATTGACCTAGTGCGAGTGGTTTGTTACTGGGCTGCCATTAAATTGCGCACAGTAGATTTTTTGAGATCAACCCTGACAAACCAATTCGAGCTGCCATTATCTCTAAATGCAGTCTTCTTTAAGAATACACCGTATAGTTTGTTTTCAAATACTTTACTCCTCTCTCCTTCAGCATTTAATTCTTTTTCAACCCAGTTCTTAGTATTTCCACAATTCTCACTTCACGAAAGCGAATCTCATTACTTTCAAAGATATATTCATATAGACAATCTTCTTCTATATTCACGACATTTTCAACACTAAGTACCCCTTTTCTACATTTTTCCTAGGTAGATACAATCGATCAGCACCTCCTATCTTTTCAAAATCTCCATAAATTGTAAGTATTTTCCGTGTTTTGGTGTCCCAAACATGTATTCATCTACATTTCAGTCAAGGGTTTCATCAAGTTGCCACAGCAGTTCCTGTTAGATCACTGAAGTAAAACAACGTTCAGGCTGGCTAGTACGTAAGGGGTGACCATTTGGGAACACCAGGTGCTGTATGTGGCCTGGGGAAAATATGGGTACTACAAGGTTATAGGATGCGCTCAGAAAAGTTACGACAGATAGAGTATCTGCCTGACTCTCCATGACGTTCCTAGACGTTATTGAAAAGCAACAACAACGACAACTACATATCAACAGTAGATCGAGTGATAGCTATTTCTCTGGCATTGATAGCATAAATTGTGTTAGTACTGTGAAGATGCGATGTAAGAATAACTTTTCTTTTGTACTCAGCTGATACCTAGTATGTTATGCCCTTGCTTTTAATCTTATCTGCCTAAGATGTTCCCAAATACTTATAGCCCTTCTCAATGCCAACATTACCCTGATCTGTTGTAGGGAGCTCAATGCTATCTTAGTGGGCAGGTTTACCTCTTTTTTATAACAAGAATAGAACATTTGTTTAAACCAAATTCCATTCGTATGGTGTAACTAAATAATCTAACTGTATTCATTAGGATATCAAGCTGGTTTTCATGGTTTCTAAAAATGTTAATCGCATCCATAAATAGTAAGTAGTTGACTGTAGGAAGTCCTTGCTAAAGTTCATATCCGTCTTTCATATAACGTAAAAGGAATGTCCACAGGATCAATCTAATGACAACTAGCAAAGCGGAAAGAATATCGCCCTGGAAAACTCCGATGCTGATTTTCATATTACCTAATGCAACACCTATGGTAGTTAAATTGGTTTCCCAATATTTATTTTTTAACGTTGGAGACTATTCCGAAAATCTCCAAGCATTGGTGTATCCATGAATGAGGCACCATGTCAAATGCTTTCTTATAATCTACCCCCTGGCAAGGGTAGAATGTCTCTGTGTGCAGTTTCTCAGTATACTTTCATCCATAAGAAGCTGATATTTGGTTTCATGTGATCTATTACGGCAACCTTTCTGTTCTTCAGGCAGCAAATTGGTTTGGTTCAGATGACCATAAATACATACCGACAATATGCTAGTGAGAAGTTTTCACATCACTGAGAGGCAAGTGATTTATCTAAAGATTTTCACTTCACCCACGTTTGTCTTATTTTTTTCTTATAAAGACAGTGTTCCATTTGTCAGCCACTCAGGGAAGCTACCTGTCGTCAAACAGCCAGGTATCATAGTCGCAAGAAGTGGGTGAAGAGCCGTGAGGGGTTTAAACCAGTATCCCTAAACTCCGGCAGTTCCGGCATTTTCCCATTTGAAAGCTTTTAAACATGTGACTATTATATTCGTTTGTCGTTCCAATGTAGAGGGCACCTTCCTGTCCATATCTTTGATGAATTCTGCATCATCTTGAGGTTTTCTTTCTTTCGTCCCCCCAGAGATAGGAAGTAAAACATTAAGATAATGAAGAATGAATCAAACATCTATTTATTAGTATTATAATTAGTAGTAGTAGTAGTAGTAGTAGTAGTAGTAGTAGTAGTAGTAGTAGTAGTATGTTTTTTAAAATAAATACATGCATGAATGAATACATTTAAAAAATCAGTAAAAAATACAGGATGATCACGTTTACACACCGGTTCATGTGAAATCACCTAAACTTAACTGATGTTAAATATCAGCTGCTCCATGTTCGAAGGCTCTTGCTGTTTCCAGTCGTCTTAGACTTTTCTTTTTTTTTCTTTTTTATAAAAATAGTGCACCCCAAACAATGCAGACGAAAGCGATAACTGAGAAAAAGAGTGACCATTAGGGGGAGTTAACCTTAATTGGGAGCTGTGAAGAACTAGACTCAAACAATGCTGGGTCATAAGAAATGTGGTTTATAATACTGGCCGCGCATGAACTATTACTCTTCTCGAAGCTGAAAGGAGAACTTTACAATAATAATAATTAGAAGAAAAAAGAGCACGACGAAGAAGAAGAAGAAAAAGACGATCGTAAATAACAATAACAAAGATAAAGAAGAAAAAAGAATCAATAAGAACCTGAGCCTAAATATATTGAAGCCTAGACCATCAAGCAAGCAAAAATGAAAAAGATATTCAGTAGAGAATACCTTAGAATAATGAAACCACTTCTTAAAACTAAGTTTTAACTATAGTAGAAAGGTTATAAAATTATAACAAATATATGGACAGTGTGCGGAGATACCAGATGTGTCAATAATTTGACAAAATAAAAAATCTGGTAGATGGTTAAACGTACCAAGAAACTAATGATGCGGAAGTAAACCCAAAAGATGGTGTTCACCGATTATAGAAAGAGAAAGATGAATATAATTTGTAGTTGATGTAATTAAAGGATCAGAGAATTACATACGATAAAATTGAAACAGGCTGATTAGTGTGGCCAAATACAGATTAGAACACAAACGCTCTAGATTACAGTAGATCTGCAAAAATTAGAAAATATAAACTTACTTTAATAATTTATAATACGGACTAAATATACTAGGCGTAAAAACATGCACTGGGACACAACTCCACGCAATTAGATATAATGACATAACATTCATGGTATACGATAACAAGCCAAACAAGAAAATGTAGACTTTGTGGACACAGAGACAAAATAGCAAACCATTAAAAATGAATGCATCTACCTTGCAAAGAAAATGAATATAAACATTAAAATGGCACAGTTCTAAAGTTAGGTCACTTGGAGATGTCCAAATGACGATACTTCTTCTCGTTTCGCAGATAGATTTTCTTTCCCATTAAGAATCGACCTTGCGCCTAACTCTGCACGCGTGGGAATCAAGTAAATAGGTATTACACTTTGAATACAGACAGATCATACAAAAACAATACTGATGCTGTATTGTAATATAAAAGGCAAAATGTATTTGAGATTAATGCAAGCTTGAATCATTAAAACTCGAAGGAATACATAATAAACTTTCCAGTAGATTACTAGGTAAAGCTGAAGAAGAATGCACCTCTAATAAAACAGCGGGACTCGTCAGAATTCAGAAGCAGATTTAATGAATGAAAACAACAGAAGAACCAAAAATTATATCGCAGCATTCATAACAACTGCTGGCATGTAAAAGAATAATTATAATTAATAATAATAATAATAATAATAATAATAATAATAATAATAATAATAATAATAATAATAATAATAATAACAACAACAACAATTACAATAATAATAGTAATAATGTTATATTATGACGGACGTAACTTGTTGGATTATAAAAACCTTTATGAGAGTGTTAGATGATGGCCCTGGAGAGATGGACGCATCTGTGGAAGTCGGGTTTGACTTGCGCGAATTAACGCGGGGCAGTCGAGTGCAGAACAAGGCTGGTTCTAACCGTCGGAGCTGGCAGACATGACAAGGTTACCGAGTGATGAGACCTGAGTTCAGAGGGTCAGTCTGCAGCTGTGAAGGGCTGGCCCTGCGTGGGAAACGAAGGGACCTGTGACGTCATTTGCTCTCGCGAGAAGCGAATTTGATTCAGTCTGGTTACAGAGGGCGAACTGTTAAGACGTGTGATTCCAATGTAGGATTACGGAAGATTTCCCTAATGGGAAGACAAGCACAAGAATCCTCCCCCCTCTCTCTAGGAATAGTTAGGAAAACATTAATAATCTAACTACGATATTCGAATCTCTCTCTCTCTCTCTCTCTCTCTCTCTCTCTCTCTCTCTCAACGATAGCAAAATATTCCACGGGCAATAGAAACCCGAATAAAAAAGTAATTAAAATGAAAACATTGTTGTCTTATGAAGCGAGAAACGTCTTTTTTTACAGACAGCTCACGGAGATGGCCACTACAGTGCAGAGGCGATGAAAGTACTCAACCACTAGACGACAGAGAAAACCGAAAAGATACGAAGGTATGAATTTTTAAGGGGCTATACAACAATAATAATAAAAGAAACTGCAAGAAATACCATAAACTAAAACCTCTAAAACACACACACTGTGATTGCGCAAAGCCTTGGCCGATACCAGACAAATGATTTTGAAAGGTTAAAGACTAGAAACCCCGAGGGGGAGAGCACTCAGCAGACATCCACAGAAATCGTGCGGAGAGTACTAGGACTTTGATGAGGTTTATGGTCACCCAAATCTCAGATCACGAATAGTCGTAGCCAGCGATAAATCAATGGTAAGTGACTGTTGCCATAACGCAAAATCTATTATTTAAAAAAGATGGAGAGCACTAGAAATATGAAGAGAATTGTGTTCACTCAAACTCCAGGGAACACCACCCCTAACTGTCAATGAGCAATGACTGATGACGACCTGTGTTAGAAATAATAGTAAGTAGTAGTAGTAGTACTACTAGTAGTGGTATTATTATTATTATTATTATTATTATTATTATTATTATTATTATTAATAATAATAATAATAATAATAATAACAATAATGGTGATAATGGTGATGATGCGTCAAGCCACTTTACGTGCTTACGTACGTTATCATCTCTCACCAACATGCAATGAAAAAATATGGTGATTGGTGATTAATCTTATATTGCTAAGATAAAAGATTCCGACTTTACTTATTTTAAATCGAATTATACCAATTCAATTTTTTTTGTTCCGTCGACTGATTAAGTACACTTTCAAATAAATTCATTTCTAAAAGTGACATTTGTATTTATTTTTAATTTTGAGAAAATTTAGCTTACTATTATTTTAACGGTGAGAAAAAAAGAATGCCTATTGCTTCAAAAAGGATAGATTTGCAAGAATTTTATATAAATAAAAATGAATAAATATATTCGTTTATTTATTTAAGTGACAATGGCAAGTATTTCTACATGAGAAAAAAATCAATACACCGGGTTAGGGTTAGGTTTAGTATGGGGATTTGGAGAACTGTTGGGGTAAGTGTTAGGGTTAAAGTTAGTATGGGGTTAGGAGAACTGTTGGGGATAAAGTTAGGGTAAGTATGGGGTTAGGAGAATTGTGGGGGTTCGGGTTAGGGTAAGTATGGGGTTAGGAGAATTGTGGGGGTTCGGGTTAGGGTTAGTATGGGGTTAGGAAAACTGTTGGGGTTCAGATTAGGGTCAGTATGGGTTTAGGAGAACTGTTGGGGTTAAGGTTAGTATGGGGTTAGGAGAATTTTTGGGGTTAGGGTTAGGGTTAGTATGAGGTTAGTAGAACTGTTGGGGTACAAGTGTCCACATTGAAATTGATGACACCTTTATTTCCCGACGTAGAAAAATACAGAATACTCGCCATAGTGTAACACAACGCAAATGGTGGACATAACGTGTGAATTTAGGCAGAAATAAAACGGAAACGATAAATTTCCGATAGATACAATTATTTGCTTCTACATCATTCTAACCTCGTCATGAAAAAAACAAGTTTATTTTTCTAATATTCCATTCTTTGTAGGGTGTATTCAGACAATCGTAAACGTTACGAATGTCACTTTATTTTGATAAGAAAACAATAGATTTCTTAGTTTTATCTTAATTACTTAGTTTATTTAATTACTACTTAATAGAATTGAAGGAGTCAATGCATGTTTTATATGTGGTCTATTAAACTACAAAAGCACACAGCGATTAATATATTTGACTGTTATATGACTAAAACAGCTAGAATAAGGTTATTGAGTAACCTGAAAATCACACTAGTCAGCGTTATGTGCTACTATAGTTAAGCACAACATGGTGACAGCAGTAATCGAATCAGGTAATAAGTAAAATGGTAAATGATGTGAAAACTAGTTGTTTGTTTAGTACTGGTTCAGTTTTTGAACCACACCAAACCGATTTATTCCGAAGCAAAATTACGTAAACAGCCGGCAAAAAGCCGAACGAAACAAAACGGCGTTCCCACAGAAAAGAATCAATGAAGCCACATTGAAACCCCCAAAAAAACTTTCCTGGTTTTTTAATTGAAAATTATTTATTTTTGACGAAAAAAAATAATGAAACGACTTCATGAGTTGTTGTTTTCACGAGAAAGTTAAATAAAAAAAAACAACTTTTTTTCCGGTACTTGTCCAGTTTTTGAACATAGCAAAAACCGAAACATTTTTTTACCCCAACCTAACACTAAATTAAACCTTAACTAATTTTAACCTAACCTTAAACTAACTCTAAACTAACCCGAAACAATCCCTAAACTATCCGTAAATTACTTTTATTGCCTTTGGTAACAGTTACTTTTTTTACTATTTGTTTGTACATTTCATCCTTTTTTCTGCTAAAAGTAGTTGACAATCAACTAATGTACAATTTAACTTGTCATCTGCTTTTCTCGCCTTCAAGATTCGATAAGCGCTTCGGCATCTTCCGAATGTTTACGTAAAGAGTCGGAAAAAGCCGAACAAAAAAATCGGTTTTATCTTGTTCTATAGATTTATTCGTACCGTGTGTTTGTATTATTTCTATTATTCGGACTAATGCTATTCCTAGCTTTTTTGTTATTTTCACAGTATTTTCACGGAGGTAATCTCTGAGTTTCTTTTGGTGTTCTTTGCGACTGTTGGGATATGAATGTCGAACTCGGGAAACCTTACATAATTGCGCATTCAAATTCATATTTAATCGACAGGCGTTGATTCTTACTGTTCCGTCAATTATGATCTAGTAGATGTGTTTCTGATATATATATATTTTTTATTTTTTAGCTATCATCGCATCTAAAACATCTATTAGACCGTCAGTTTCAACCAAGTTTAATCAACGCCTTAATACGTTGCACCACGTGTCCAAATAACGCAAATCATGAAGCTTCACCTGTTATGTTTTAGAATGTGTTTGTATTCAAATGCGAATACGTCGGAATTATGCCACCAAAGATAGAGTATTTGTAAATAATAAGGACCTTTTTTCATAACGAGGTTATTGTAAAAGACACCTTCGCAATGACATGAGATTCTTAGAGTTGTTCATCGTCTGATATTTCTACTTGCCACTGTACTTAAGCAATGCTTGATCATGAGGCGTGATAACAGAGATTGTGCAACCTTTGTTTAAATATACACTCTACCTCGTTAAGCCAACTTTTCTAGCGTGTATTTATTGTCTCTCAGAATCCAAGGCAAAGAAAGCACCGGCGTACCATATATTGTGCAAGAGTATTAGCCCGAATCTAAACACAATGACCGAGGTCGGATCTTGAACTCGTTGCCATTGACGTAATCATCCATTCAGAGAACCACTCCGCAACGTTGACCTCCAAATAAATCATTGTCCTCGCCCATCGACACGTGTTTCGTTACCTAGGCATAACACTCCCAACTCTCGCCTATGATTACCAGCCAAGGTAATTATAGAAGAATATGATTATCGACATTCTGTCATGCCAAATAGGTCGCCGTCGTGTACTACATATGATCCATGCTATCCATCACAACCCTCCTAATTTCAACTCATCAGCTTTTGGCAACCCGCGACAAAAGTTGACTCGCCAAAATTACAGTGCCAGATTTAAATATTCACGCAGATTTATCTTAATCAGTTCGTCTAGTTTGACTTTCAAAATGATCTAGAATACACCCCGCCCCCTTTTATCTTAAACTGCTTATGATAAACTGAGAATCTAGGCGCGTGTAGCTGTGTGCTAATGTGCGTGAAAATGTCGATGGTTTGGTGGTGTCACCTAACAGAGTGTTCTTGCATTCCACCGGTTTGTCAATTTCGTAGACGGATTAGTACTTTGTGATGATGTGTCAGCTAGTAAAAGTTTCCATTTATTATTCTTCTTAATTCTCTGTTTTATCTTTCCAATAGCAGCTTTCACACACGTTATTAATAAAGTAACATTTACGAATGTGGTTGAGCTTTAAAATAACTATAGGGTGTATTATTTTTCTATAACACAAATGTAGTAATACGCATAAAGCACCCAACCTTCTCCGCCATGGGGGAATCAGCAGTTATCCCAAAATCCCAACCACTTTCTCTAGTGGTTCATTTGAAAGATGCTGACCTTCTCTATCTATTCGCCACGCTCGGTATCCCATTTGTTGTCACAGCCGGAACATGTAGCCGTCTTCGAATATTAATTGGAAAAATTCACTCTACCTACTTTTGACCTTAGTATACTAATATCTTGCAGGATCTAAGATCTAGCACTTTATTGGTTTATATATATATATATATATATATATTTATTAATTTTATACGTATATAAAAGTGCTTCTTTCTTTGTTTGTTTTTACATGGAAATCGCTCCAGGCAAGACATGCAGCCACTTGATGTAAGGAGCTAAAAAAAGCAAATACCACTTCAAGGTCAAAACCCATCCAGCGCAAAGTGTTATATAGATAGATTCCAACCCAGAAAACAGCAATTGTTCTCCCTTTGTCAGAAACATCGCTCATGAAATGTGAGGACTAAAGGACAACATAAGGGAAGCGAGAATTACGAGGCTGCCGAAAGTAAACCCAGGTTATTCACTTTCTACTTTGTTAGCCGTTATCAGCATGGCTAACTTAGACAAGGATCAAACATTCGATATTGCTGTCTATAGTCAAGCGTCTTACCAATGGACTACGACGCCCTGCCTTGAAATATGTACGATTTTTAACACCTAAATATTTAATGTATTTTTATGTAATTGTTTTATTGGTGATTGCAGCGTTCGTTGTTTTTGCTTACTACTACTATTTCGATTGTTTCACTTCTCTAAGTGATTAAGATTAAGAGAATTGCATTATTAGCCGCCCTTAACTTTATAGGACGAATTGTACGTTAACATATAATTTTTATTAATTTTATACGTACATATCAGTAATCCATGGACACGTGTTTCTGGCTCACAGCCGTCATCAGCATGGCTAACTTAGACAAGGATCGAACCTTCGATATTGATGTTTATAGTCTATATATAGTCTATATATAGAGAGAGAAATGTAGTCATTTAATAAGTTATATATGATCCTGAAATGTACGATCATCGGCTATAGAGAAATAAGACAATAAGGTTAATCGTATATGAGTTATTGGAATTAAATAATTAAAAGAAGACTGATATTCATTAAAACATACAGATATTATGCGGATTGTCATTAACATACAGCATGAACGTGTGTATTGGGTGCGTTTTGTCTTGAAATGAAAACGCATAAAATTCAATACATAAAAGCTTAACTGTTAACGTAAAAGCTCAATCTTAAAGTTCAACGGCAAATTAAAAACAAATCGACGTCTAATCATAAATAGTAAACTTTAAATTAAAACAAATAATTTTTTTATTAAAATTCAATTTGTACATTCAGCGATGAAAATTATATTTCTAATTTAAAATAGCGTGACTGACAAATGGCAATTCTATTTAAAACTTAGACGTCGACAAATAAAAATGCTATTTTTTACGTAAGTGTTTAAGACTGACAAAAATGTCTAGTGCTACAAGATCAGGCTGTCTGAAGATGATGGCTTCCTGACGTAAAATACAGCAAACATTGATGTTATTGTTTTTTTTCCTTTCCCTTTGCAAAACTCATTCATGTTCTGCAAATCTTAAAACTAAAACATTTTTCCTGGACAAAAGAATAAACAAAATACCATGGATAAATATTTGAAGATATAAAAAAATTGAAGCATAAACACCTTCACCAAAATGACCTGATTTGGGATTAAATAACTCGAAAGAGGTTGATATGCCGTAAAACAAAACAACTAAACAAAATACCATGAATAAATATGTGAAGATTTTTTAAAAATTAGCATAAAGCCCTTCATCAAGATTACCTGATTCGGCATTAAATACCCCGGAAATAGATAATATGCCGTAAAACAAAACAACCAAACCAAACCTAAACAAATCGACGAAATAGAGATTTCAAACTTAAGCGTGACTGACCTCCTAAAATGTGACTTAATACTAAAATGCTAGGGACTAACCAAATGGTATTTAACACTATAATGTAAAAGGCCAATGAATATATTTTCTGCCTAAACAGATTTGCGGTTGTTTTGAATCACTAATAATCTCTTTGATTTCAAGTAGAATGTCTTTGATAACTTATCCTCTTATTTGAAGCGAGGCTTTTCGTTATTACGCTACATGGCATTGCAAGTATGAATAGACTGCTCGAAATTAAAAGTGATTGACGATGAATGAGATCGGCGATGATTAGTCGGTTAATATCGAAGGATCATAGAGGGGAAATCAAAAACAAAATGAATTGACGCAATTACAAGAAAATTGAAAACTAGCTTTTGCCATTTCCTAAGTCAAATGAACTAATTCAAGTACAATATATTTTATAATTTATAGTATAGCGTTATTAATTTCAGGTTGAGCTTTTTTGTAATTTGTAGCTAAGCGTTTTCAATTTGAAACTATTTTTTTTTCATTTTAGTGTAACAAGACATATTTTTAATTTGAAGTATAGCTTTTTTGATTTAAAGTTGAGTTTTTTTTGTAATTTGTAGCTAAGTGTTTTCAATTTGAAACTATTTTTTTTCATTTTAGTGTAACAAGACATATTTTTAATTTGAAGTATAGCTTTTTTAATTTAAAGTTGAGCTTTTTTGTACATTGTAGCTAAGCGTTTTCAATTTGAAACTATTTTTTTCATTTTAGTGTAACAAGACATATTTTTAATTTGAAGTATAGCTTTTTTGATTTAAAGTTGAGCTTTTTTGTAATTTGTAGCTAAGCGTTTTCAATTTGAAACTATTTTTTTTCATTTTAGTGTAACAAGAAATATTTTTAATTTGAAGTATAGCTTTTTTGATTTAAAGTTGAGTTTTTTGTAATTTGTAGCTAAGCGTTTTCAATTTGAAACTATTTTTTTTTCATTTTAGTGTAACAAGACATATTTTTAATTTGAAGTATAGCTTTTTTGATTTAAAGTTGAGCTTTTTTGTACTTTGTAGCTAAGCGTTTTCAATTTGAAACTATTTTTTTTCATTTTAGTGTAACAAGATATATTTTTAATTTGAAGTATAGCTTTTTTGATTTAAAGTTGAGCTTTTTTGTAATTTGTAGCTAAGCGTTTTCAATTTGAAACTATTTTTTTTCATTTTAGTGTAACAAGACATATTTTTAATTTGAAGTATAGCTTTTTTGATTTAAAGTTAAGCTTTTTTGTAATTTGTAGCTTAGCATTTTCACTTTGAAACTATTTTTTTTTCATTTTAGTGTAACAAGACATATTTTTTAATTTAAAGTATAGCTTTTTTGATTTAAAGTTGAGCTTTTTAGTAATTTGGTGCTAAGCGTTTTCAATTTGAAACTATTTTTTTTCATTTTAGTGTAACAAGCCATATTTTTAATTTGAAGTATAGCTTTTTTGATTTAAAGTTGAGCTTTTTTGTAATTTGTAGCTAAGCGTTTTCAATTTGAAACTATTTTTTTTCATTTTAGTGTAACAAGACATATTTTTAATTTGAAGTATAGCTTTTTTGATTTAAAGTTGAGCTTTTTTTGTAATTTGTAGCTAAGCGTTTTCAATTTGAAACTATTTTTTTTCATTTTAGTGTAACAAGACATATTTTTTATTTGAAGTATAGCTTTTTGATTTCAGGTTGAGATTTTTTTTATCTATTCTTAGCTATCCTTTTTTCATTTTAAATTAATTTTATTCATTCGATTGCAACAAAATATTTTTTTGTAATTTTAAGTATAACTTTATTACTTTCGTATTAACTTATTTTTAATTAAAACCTTATCTTTCCTAATTTTGTCATTTGAGTGTAACAAGATGTAGAATACACACGCAATCACACCCACTCATATGTGGTAAGTTAATGAGATGTCAGAGTAAACATGATTTTATTCTGACATGGTTTTTCACCGTTTTACTGAATATGCTATACACAATATATATGGTAAGTGCTTGATTAAAAATAATATACGGTCTTCTTGATTTACTATGAATCAGTTGAAAGTCTACACTGACATTTTTATGGGCATAGTGGAAACAGTTCTTCTCTAAGACTCGGTATCTCGGTTACTGATGAAATAGCAACAAGCGTTGCGTAATGGATCATAGACAACGATGTTAGGAATTGCATGAGATATCAACTGGAGTATACGTCCAACAAAGAATAACTCATATTGATATCTTCCTGCTATCCCAGTCTCGCTTCTAGTTAGAATGATTTGATTTGCTGGTCACTCTGGAGGAAGTTAGCAAGAACTTGTTAGTTACACGTTAAAAGCTTTAGTGTGTAGATATCTAAAATATATCGGGTTAGATTTGAAATTGAAACAGAGAAGTGAATAGAACTTTAAGGTATCAATTAAGCCTACCGTACATGTTTGATTGTTTTCTAAACGTTATGTTCTAATTCAGCTGCAGCAGGGGTTCCAAACTTGTAAATGTCACCATGCCTCAATCATCAGAGGTATAAAATGAGATAAAATATAAATAGGATTAGACACTATTAATAAGGGAAAGACTACAGGAAGACGAACACGAAAAACAGAAACGAGGAGAGAAAAAGAAAATACACCACAAACTATATGTTGTATGCGTGTGAATGGATTTAGATAATAAAAGACTTTAGAAAGTAAATTCCATCTTTTTTTCTTTAGTTTCATTTTATTTTTATTTTTCCTGCACATAGAATCTATGTACATCTATTCATAAAAAAGATGTATTTTATCTACCTCTTTTCCAGAAGGTTAGACATAAGGTCAAGTGTTGGTTTTGTTCAAAGTGTTTATGTGTAATGAACTGGATTCAAACGTGGCACACCCAGGTTTTCAGTCTGCGTAAATCCACTTAGCCATCATAAAAAGTTATGGTCGCATACATTTTTATATATTTGTATATACAAATGTTCGCTCCTTAACTTATTACCGGATCATTATGAATTTTGGAAGAGAGCTGCGCGGCTTAAAGGTGTAGTAATGTGGACTATATGTACTTTAATTTAGTTTTATACGAATCAGGTCAAGAAGAGATGGAAATCCTTTGTAAATATTCAGATACCTCTGACTTATGTGAAATTGCAACAGTAGATATGAGACATGAATTATTATATATATTCTTGAAATTTAAGCTTTGTTAGAGGGTTTTAAGGGGTTTAGAGCCATACTATTGATACTAACTCTAGTTGGTATTCAAATATTTCAGATTTGTATGAATGTTATCCACATAAACTAATTAAGAATATATATATATATATATATATATATATATATATATACATTCTTAATTAGTTTATGTGGATAACATTCATACAAATCTGAAATATTTGAATTTCCAAATAGAGTTAGTATCAATAGTATGGCTCTAAACCCCTTAAAACACTCAGACCAACAAGACGTTTCTTCAATGAACAAAACTATGAGTTTGTTTATTTTAAAAAAATATATCTTTGAAACTGGAGTGTTTCTCCGAAATATATAAGATAACAGTAAAAAAAAATCTATCTTGCATTGTAAGGGCTTTCTATTGACACTTATTACCTATCACCAATGCTTAAAAAAAAAAAGAACGAAAATAATTTGAATTTAACTCCCAGCATGCCCGATGCTTCAGTTCTTTCTACCTACAACCGCGAATTCCATCACACAGCGATAAATACGTCAGACTAACAAGACGTTTCTTCAATGAACAAAACTATACGTTTGTTTATTTAAAAAAAATATATCTTTGAAACTGGAGTGTTTCTCCGAAATATATAAGATAACAGTAAAAAAAAATCTATCTTGCACTGTAAGGGCTTTCTATTGACACTTATTACCTATCACCAATGCTTTAAAAAAAAAAAAAAGAACGAAAATAATTTGAATTTAACTCCCAGCATGCCCGATGCTTCAGTTCTTTCTACCTACAACCGCGAATTCCATCACACAGCGGATAAATACGTCAGACCAACAAGACGTTTCTTCAATGAACAAAACTATAAGTTTGTTTATTTAAAAAAAATATATCTTTGAAAATGGAGTCGTTCTCCGAAATATATAAGATAACAGTAAAAAAAAATCTATCTTGCATTGTAAGGGCTTTCTATTGACACTTATTACCTATCACCAATGCTTAAAAAAAAAAAAAAAAAGAACGAAAATAATTTGAATTTAACTCCCAGCATGCCCGATGCTTCAGTTCTTTCTACCTACAACCGCGAATTCCATCACACAGCGGATAAATACGTCAGACCAACAAGACGTTTCTTCAATGAACAAAACTATAAGTTTGTTTATTTAAAAAATATATATCTTTGAAAATGGAGTCGTTCTCCGAAATATATAAGATAACAGTAAAAAAAAATCTATCTTGCATTGTAAGGGCTTTCTATTGACACTTATTACCTATCACCAATGCTTAAAAAAAAAAAAAAAAAGAAAATAATTTGAATTTAACTCGCAGCATGCCCGATGCTTCAGTTCTTTCTACCTACAACCGCGAATTCCATCACACAGCGGATAAATACGTCAGATCAACAAGACGTTTCTTCAATGAACAAAACTATAAGTTTGTTTATTTAAAAAAAATATATCTTTGAAACTGGAGTGTTTCTCCGAAATATATAAGATAACAGTAAAAAAAAATCTATCTTGCACTGTAAGGGCTTTCTATTGACACTTATTACCTATCACCAATGCTTTAAAAAAAAAAAAAACGAAAATAATTTGAATTTAACTCCCAGCATGCCCGATGCTTCAGTTCTTTCTACCTACAACCGCGAATTCCATCACACAGCGGATAAATACGTCAGACCAACAAGACGTTTCTTCAATGAACAAAACTATAAGTTTTTTTATTTAAAAAATATATATCTTTGAAAATGGAGTCGTTCTCCGAAATATATAAGATAACAGTAAAAAAAAATCTATCTTGCATTGTAAGGGCTTTCTATTGACACTTATTACCTATCACCAATGCTTAAAAAAAAAAAAAAAAAGAACGAAAATAATTTGAATTTAACTCCCAGCATGCCCGATGCTTCAGTTCTTTCTACCTACAACCGCGAATTCCATCACACAGCGGATAAATACGTCAGATCAACAAGACGCTTCTTCAATGAACAAAACTATAAGTTTGTTTATTTAAAAAAAATATATCTTTGAAAATGGAGTGTTTCTCCGAAATATATAAGATAACAGTAAAAAAAAAAAATCTATATTGCATTGTAAGGGCTTTCTATTGACACTTATTATATATATATATATATATATATATATACTTTTTAAATAAAGTAGTATATTTTGAAAGTAGATTTGTGTTGAGCGTTTTTAATCTGAAATTGAGCTTTTCAAACTTGTATGCATTTTTTTTATAAGTTGATCGTTTTTAATTTGAACTTAACCTTTTTCATTTTGAAACAAACCTATTTAATAGAATTTTGAGTGATTAATTAAGGAAACGCTTACTTAATTCGAATATGTGTTATATAATTGAAGTTCAGCGTTTTTTTTAATCCGAATGTCAGTTCTTTTACATCTGAATTTGTGTTTTACTATTTCCAGCTGAACGTTGTAATTATCAGTTGAGCTTAATAAATTTGTATTTGTCGGTTTTTAATTTATAGTTTAGTATATTTAATTTGAAATTCCGTTTTCGTTTTAGCTTGAGGGCATAAAAGGTTCAATTATGTTTGCGTGTTTTGCTTGTTTGTGTTTGAACTTGGTCTCGTTGAGATCCGACATCCTAGAATCTTGTATGTTTGCCGCGTTTCTATCATTGCCAAATACTTAATTAGGCGCCATTGTTATTTGAAGAATCCGCTTTTAATTTTAAAGTATTTCCGTTTCATCTTAAATGGATGGAAATTTCCTCTGTCTCTCTCATTGTTAGAATGATTTCCTAATGCATGTCTCCTCGATTTATTTGCTTTCTTTCTTTAACAATCCACGACTCTCTTTTCCTTCGGTTTCCCCTTTGCTGTTTGATTTCTTCTTTCTCTCTTTTTGCATTGGACTTTTCCACTATTAAGCATATATTTATTGATTTACTTGCATGCACACCGTGCGTTACCCTGGCAAAATGCTCTAAGCGTTACATCCGATACTACGAGATTTATTCTTATATTTTAATTTCTATGGTTTAGATTTTACAGTTACTTAAGTAAATAAATGTGAAGTATTTGTTATTTTCACTCGTATATTACAATCTAAACAGCTTACTGTTATTTATATCAATAACGCAACATGATATTTTCTAAATACTATATATATATATATATATATATATATATATATATATATATATATATTACTTCTTTGTAATATAGCAGGAAAAATATCAGCAGAATGCTCGATCAATTAAGAATTACAGTTAAACATTATGTGCGTAAAATTTATTTCTTTTGGTACAGAAAAATTAGTACAACATTCGTACCGTCGGTTTCAAATCTTATTAAACCTTCCTTACACTAAATTTAAACAAACATACACAACACTCTAAGCAAATAACGCGTCCAAACGAGAGTGGCACGTGACTTCACATTTCCGAAACAAATGACAACAGGAGCTGAAGAGAGCCGGATGACTAACTCCTTCCGTGCTTCAAATCGACGGTACGAATATTGTACTAATTTTTCTGTACCAAAATGAATATATATATATATATATATATATATATATATATGTGTGTGTGTGTGTGTGTGTGTTTGTGTGTGTGTGTGTAGTAAATATGGAGGATTAAAAGACAGTTCTTTAAATGCCTTATTTCATAAGTATTGTTTTAAGTGCATAATGAATTAATGTTTGGTTTTATTAATACGATGTGTATTGTCTTATTTTTACTAGATATATGCACAATAATTTTCTTCGATATAAACTGTAATTAATAAGAGTGATTTAATAAGAAAACTGAATAAATTATTAAAATACTTTCTTACATAAAAAGAGTGGCACGTGACTTCACATTTCCGAAACAAATGACAACAGAAGCTGAAGAGAGCCGGATGACTAACTCCTTCCGTGCTTGAAATCGACGGTACGAATATTGTACTAATTTTTCTGTACCAAAATATATATATATATATATATATATATATATATATATATATATATATATATATATATATATGTGTGTGTGTGTGTGTGTAGTAAATATGGAGGATTAAAAGACAGTTCTTTAAATGCCTTATTTCATAAGTATCGTTTTAAGTGCATAATGAATTAATGTTTGGTGTTATTAATACGATGTGTATTGTCTTATTTTTACTAGATATATGCAATAATTTTCTTCGATATAAACTGTAGTTAATAGGAGTGATTTAATAAGCAAACTGAATACATTATTAAAATAATTTCTCACATAAAAGAACAACGCTCGCTAGGAGGTATCACCTAGAAGAAAAAACGGAGGGAGAGTGTGGTAGGCTCGCTTGTTTTCTTGCCGTTTCTCTTTTGTTCTCGCTCCCTTTGTCTCACCTCTATTTCTCGCCCTCTTCCGTTAGTTTAGTTTTTTTTAACGATGTAGATTCAATGGCTGTTTTGATCTCGGAGGCAAAACGTTTCGCATTCGTGTTTAAACGTTTCTTTGTTGCTTTTTTGTAAATGATCTACTAAATCATATTCTGAGATAATTTGTTGACATCTATGTAGACGACACAACTATTTATCGCGGCACTTCAAAGTGCATTGATGATCAAGATATTTGTGACTCTATCTCTCGCCTTCAACTTCAAGCACGTGGTGAAATATGGATGGGGTTGGCTCGTTACTTTTAACCATTCTGAAACAAAGTTTCTCTCTTTTCAGCAGCAACCCTCGGATTCTCAATTCTCTCCAGTCAAAATGAATGGCTGTCTCCTAGAGATAAGTCCCCTTCTTTGATGAGCTTCATGGATACACTTTCATTCCAAATCTGAAATAGAAGAATTACACTACATATGTGTCTAAGTTTGCTGGCAAAATGATTGGATCATTCTACCACCCCAGAAAGTACCCGCCTCTTGATACAGAGTACAGAATTGACTTCGCAATCTAGGGGGTCATGATCTCTTCTCGTCCCCATAGCATCTTCCACCCGCAATGGATACTGCTAGTCTCTCTTTACTACATTGTTATGTTTATTGTATCTGCTCGACAACGCCCTTCATCTCTTTTCCCATTCTATAAAATATCCAAAGCAAGAACTCGTTTGGTTACAACTACTACAAAAGAACTTCCTGTTCTATCTCACTGGAAAAAAGATACCAGGAGTCTGCTTTCCAACTGACTACAGCATAGTCGTCTTCTGTAATTAAAATCTAATTGAGTCGTCGTCTTGGAAAATCAATTCCTCTTAAGTAATCATCTGCCTATTCGATCCACTGTTTCTAATCATCTCGTAGCGGCGAGTATCGTCCAACCAACAATTTATTAAACTTTTATCCTCGAACTTTTATAAGAAGTGACCCATCACTACAAAAATGTATGAAGTTATTTACATATATTTATTAAAATATATTTTGATAAGAATAAAAGTGGCATCATCGGCCTTAAATGCATTTTTACCCGAGAAAATATACCCAATATAATCATAATTATATTTTAATTATATTTCAAAAATATACGTATATATGTCGCTCCCCATCTGGAGGCTTCACATTGGTGAGTGAAAATTATTCCCAATTAGAATGTAAGTAAAGTGGTTTACGTTAAAAATTGTCATGGCAATAAGCCTCCCCAAAGTCCCGGTATTGTTCGCACCATTCTAGTTAGAAGTCTTTTTTTCTGTTCCTTCAAGATCTTTTCATCATCTTTTTCATCATCTTTTTTTATTATTATTATTATTATTATTATTATTATTATTATTATTATTATTATTATTATTATTATTATTATTATTATTATTATTATTACTGTTACTATTATTACTTTTATTGCTATTGCTGTTATTATTATAATTATTAGTATTATTGTTTACAGCTATTGTTACATTGTGAGGAACGTAAGTCGAAGAGTGGTTAAATCAGCTAGTGTTAATTTTTCCAACGAGGAAATGGTACAGGCCAACGTGACACAAAGTTGTGGAGACAAATCAGTTCCCCCTAAAAATTGACAGGAACATATGACCTGTAAGGTTAACTTAAAAGTGAGGTCAAAATAGGTCAGCCTCAAAGTATGAGTTTACAAGACGCATGACGTCACGGATATAGAGTTGACAAAGACTGGAAAGTTTGAGAAAGTCGTTCGTAGAACCTCAATAAGGGACGATACGTAAATAATTTTATTATACGTTAAAAAAGTTAAAATCGCTAGAAGGCTAACATCTACCCCTAAGATGTATGTTCGTTTAGTCTACCCATTTATTTATAGTCCAAATAAGTTATCAGAATTTAAGTAGATAATCTCTCTCTCATGTGTGAGTTATTTTTCTAAAAAAAGAACTTAACATTAAAACTCTCAGCGTACAGCGTATGTCTCCCTTTCTGTGCAAAGAAATGTTTTATTTGTCAAGCTTCACTGATGAGGGCTCACGGTCATGGAGAAGAGAAAGACGTAGGAGGCGATAAGAGTTTATGTGGTGGCGGTAATGACGGGGAAAAAGAAAGTAGCGATGAATGAATAAGGTATTTTACACACTATATTGATAATGAACATTTACGGTTGTCGATTGACTATTAAAAAAGAAGTAGGAGACAAAGGAATTAATCAACGCGCTAAAGAGACGTAATAAAAAGAATGCGAATCAAATAATAGTCGTAAAGACGCATAGTAACGAAAACGTTTCATTATTACTGTTTTTAATATTATTGTTATTATTATTGTTTTTTTTTCTTTTTACCTACATGTTTAAAACAAGTCGTTTTTACGGGTAACAGCCGCATATACATACCGGTGATTCTCCCTCGAATCTAGGTGACAGTGAACCTCCCCAGTTCGCAGTGTTCTTCGTTTCTATTTATCTATCATTGTATATCATTTTGTGTTTTTACACCGATGCGTTACCGCTAATAAATTCAAGTACTATCCCTTCTCTTCTGGTTGAGGTATTGATACTGCTATTGCTCCATCTGTTATGATTTCCACTCGAACGCAAAATAATCCCTCAATGGAAGAGTTATTAGCTTAGACTGAATTGACACTAACGAGAGACCAGGACACAGAAAGAGATGGCTTGTGTAGCTCACAATTAAATTCACATTGTGCAGCTAGCTCCGCCCTCAACTGGGCTTTTTAAGGTACAGCAAATTTTCTGTGTCTGTTTTGTTTTGGTGTCTGGCCGGAAAGAGACAACAGGTGGTTCCTCACTTCCGTTCGTTAGAGTAAATGTGTTAATAATGTTGCCTATTGAAGCTCGCCGCTTTCGTTATGTAACAAGCTCTTTTTTATCCTATATCTATCAGATTCTCTGTGATTCCAATGTTGATGACATTGCATTTGGTTAAAAGTTGTAAAATAGATGTAATAGCATTATTAAAATTATTATTATTATTAATAATAATAATAATAATAATAATAATAATAATAATGATAATAATAATAATAATAATAATAATAATAATAATAATAATAATACCACCTGTCGAAAACACCCATGAAGTAGACGGGCAAAAGATAAACAATCCTTGAACAATTGTAGAATTACTATCCGAAAAACAAAAAGGATGCCGAAAAAGATAGGGGCACACGATCTGCTATACATGGATTAAAATATCCTACTGAAACAGGTAAAAATCAGAAAAATGAGCATATCCATGGCATGGATTGACTACAAAAATCTTACAACAGTATCCCTCAATCATGCATAATATACAAGATACTCGACAGGATTATTAATCGTATCAAGAAAGAAATGGAAATATGGAGACTAGAACTGACAGCCGGAGGACAACACCTGAGTGAGATGAAAATACAAGGAGACTCCTTATCACCACTACTGTTTATAACAGCCATAATGCCGCTCAGTTATATACTCAGAAAATGTGGTGCCGGATACAAGTTTACAGACATATAACAAAGAGTAAAGTACATGATGTACATAGTTGACCTTAAACGATTTGCAAAAAGCAAAAAGGAACTGGAGAATCTAATAAATACAACCAGAATCTTCAGTCAATACATTCAAATGGAATTCGGAATGGAAACGTGTGCAATACTAAAAATTAAAAGAGGAAAACTGGAGACGACAGAGGTCATGGAACTCTCCAACGAAAAGGAAATGAGGGTGCAAGGGGAGTAGGATAGCTACAAATATTTAGGAGTTATAAACGCAGGCACCATCAAATCAACAGAAATGAAAGAGAAAAAGAGAAAATAATATTTTATAAGAACAAGAAAACTCCTCGAAACGAAATTATATAGCAGGAATCTAGTAAAAGGAATAAACACCGATGGAGTATCGATAATAAGATACTCTGGTTCATTCATAGGCTGGACTAAAGAAGAACTCAAGCACCAGATGACTAGAAAATGAATGATCATGGTCAACGCACTACGCCAAAAGACGATACTGACATACTCTACATGAAAATAAACGGAGGAAGAGGACTGGTAAGTATAATGCATTGTGTGGAAGACACAAGAAAAGAGCTGGAGAAATACATAACTTAGAACACGGAAAGGTTAATCACCGCAGCAAATGACACCGTTCCAACAGGTAATTCGAGAAGAACCGACACTAGAAACAAAACAAAAACAAGAAAAGAAAAATGGGAAGAAAAACAACTACATGGACGCTTCATAAGACTGACATGAGAAAAAAAACCAACGAAAATAACTGGCTATGGCTAAGAAAAGGACACTTGAACAGAGAAACGGAATCTGTACTAATCGCTGCACAAAACAAATAAAGCTAAAATAGATAAAATCTAGGAAAAAACGTAAATGCAGACTGTGTGAACAAAAAGAAGAAACAGTAATTCATATAATAAGTGAATGTAGTAAACACACACAAAAAGAATACCAGAGCAGACATGACTCTGTGGGGAAAGCAGGCCACTAGAAACTTTGCAAACGATTGAATTTCGAATACGCAGACAAATGGTAATAAACATAAACCAGAAAGAGTACTGGAAAACAAAAACACAAAATCCTCTGGGATATTGATATATAAACAGACACACTCATACAAGCAAGCATACCTGATGTTATAATAATCGACAAGAAGGAAAAATCTTGTGAAATCGTAGACTTTGCCGTTCCAGAAGACTGAGTTTGGATCAAAGAGACGAAAAACGAAGCAAATACACAGAACTAACCAGAGAATTGAAAGTAATATTAAGCATGAAGAAAATCAGTATAATACCAAGAATCGTAGGGGCACTAGGAAAAAATACCCAAACAACTGGTCAAAAAAACAATTGTGAGAAATTGGAATCAAAGAGGCCATGAAACCATACAAAGAACGGCAATGATCAAAACAGCTGCAATCTTAAGGAACATCCTTGAATGCGCAAACCAACTCGAATAAGCTACAAAGGGTTACAATTCATATGCAATGTACAACAGGAAGAGAACAAAACAACACGAATAACACCACATCACGAACTAAAGAACGGAAACGTCAAGAAACATCACGTCATAAGCTCCCCCCCCCACAATTAATTACACCGGCCTCAGCTGACACCACACAAAATTGAACCACGGAACAGAATTTGCAAGTAACACCATAAGCTCTGCCCCTTTCTCTCGGCTTCTTCCCCCCCAAAAAAAATGTTGCCGGCCTAGTCTGACACCAGACAAAATATTTGTAGAGGGTCGAAGAGGATGAGAAGACCGAGGAGGGGCAGTACATACCAGACCTCCACTGGAAGAGTGCGGCGAATGCCGGGGCCTTGGGGAGGTTTATTACCACCCAAAATCTCAGGGAATACTAATGCTCCTTAACCGCGAGAAATCAATGGTAAGCGGCTGTTGCGATACCGCAACGTTATTGCGGTGGTTATCGAAAAGAGGTGAAGAATACTTGAAATCTGGGGAGGCTTGTTGTCACTCAGACTCCAGGAAATACCACTACTTGGTGTCGGTGAGCAATCACTGACAATGACTTGTGTGAGAACTCTTAGTGAGTACAAATAATAATAATAATAATAATAATAATAATAATAATAATAATAATAATAATAATAAGAAGAAGAAGAAGAAGAAGAAGAAGAAGAAGAAGAATTATTAGTATTATTATTATTCATGATAATATTTATTATTAATTTTTATTATTATTATTATTATTATTTTATTATTATCATCATTCCATTGTAGTCTGAACATTTGTATGTTTTTAGTTGGATTTTTATCTTTAAACATCAAGTCAATTCCCTTGACTTTATACATTCAAGCTTTGATTTAACACTTTCGCCGTTCCTAGCAAGAACACCTTCTGTAGAATTGGAAAAGAAATTGTCTCGTCAATCTGTTTAAGCCATTTTTGGTGGCTTTGCGTTATGGTTCTAAGCGTTCCAATTATAACGGGAATCACCTTGACTTCTTTACATTTCCATATTCTAACTAATTCTCATTTTAGGGCATGATATTTGTTTCGTGTTCTTTCTCCTGCACTCTGCTATCGAAGGATCATCATCATCATCAGCAGCAGCAGCAGCAGCAGCAACAGCAGCAGCAGGAGATGCAGTATCACCATCATCAAGTATTATAATTATTATGATCATAATTATTCGGTACCTAGTAGTTTATTGTACATTTCAAAGCAAAATAAGCAATGCTGTTATCATTGTTGTTGTATGAAGTTAATTTTCTTTCATTCATTTTTGGAGAGGTTTAATTTGGCATGATTGGATGTTTGTTATTTTATTATTTTTGTTTACTTCTCGGATTAGATCATTGTTTGCCGTTTGTTGAAGATCAAAAAGATGGCCTTGTAATTGACCTTTCGAAAATGAAAAGTAACCGTTTTAGAATTGTAAATTAAATTTTTTAAATTTAAAGAAAATAATACAAAAATTATAATTTAAACATGTCAATTTATTCATGTTTAGTTTGACTCTTTCTGACATATTAACTTGAAGAGAGTTTGTATTACCAACTAGACACAATCCTCGAGTATGTTCGGTCTTTTTGTACAAGAGTTTGTCAGGACAAACTGACATCAGGTTATGTCACCCTACAAGTAAACTTGACCAAATATTCAAAATAAAATAGTATTCGAAGCCCCAATACAACCCATTTGACATGGCTATACCCTGGTTCATACAAGGAAGGGGGTGCCTTATCTAAGTGATGTTACCTCATATAACAGCACTTAGCTGGATACTGCACCAGACTAGGACAAATGTTTGTCCTGGAATCCGGTAAGACCAAGAGAGAACGAGGGAGATATACTATAACATAGTAAACTGGTTAATTGGAGGGAACAAAACTAATGTTTTACCCCCAATACTAACTCAACGTTCCAGTGATAAGGGAGAACTGTATATGAACACTCGGATATATACGTATCTCATATAGAGATTAAGTGTTAGTTCCAGGAAGAGACTCCTAGATTTCTGAGACTTTACACTGAAGTAAAATAAAAAAGGGTTTAAAGCTATATTCAGTAACTGCAGTTACTCTCACTGCGGCAATGAACGCGTGAGTGTTTGGGCATTTTGAGAAACAGTTTCTAGGGTTCCACTTTTTCGTGAAGCTTTTTTGAAAAAAACATTGTATGGGAAAACAATTTTAGATAATACTCTAGTGGGTGGGAGCGATAGAAATGTAATATCAAAAACACAAACCAAATAATGAATACAAAAGCACACGTTCGCAGAAGAGATATTTTATATATATTTAAGTGTGGAAGTTTACATAGATATGAACACATGATGCTTTTCATATCTTTCATATTCCTTGCAAAACAAGGATGATTTATTAGGTGAGATATTGAGGAAGACTGAGTTGATGATTTAAAATCAGTGCTTTATCACCGAGTCTGAACAATTGTAATCTAATATTCTCCACTCAATTAAATAAATTACATTTGATTGAAAGTTATAAAAAAGTGTTAATTTTCATTTTGTTTTAATTGTAGAATGTTCAGTGAGAAATGTTGGAAGCATTAAAATGAATATTTAGAGAATAATTTCATAAGAAGTGTCACCACTTTTCAAGGCAAGATTCCACTCGAGGATTACGGTAAATGGGATGGAATGGTTTTCAGTATAGTGATATTCATTTCGAAATCATGGGAGTTTACACCTTAACACCGCCCCTAAACTGTTGAACTAAATTATGTATAATTAGTATCTGTTCTTTTATTTAAAATAGCAATAATCAGGGTTTGTTTTTTTTAACCTTAAATTATAAAAGATTTCAACAATTCGATATCTTGAAAAAGTGGATGTAGAAGGGATTGACAGTAGGACAGATTTTAGTCAGAAATAATGCAATTTTCATTTATACAAAGTTCTAATAATGCTTAAATATTACTATGCATGTCTCTAGTTGATGTGCTAATACTGAACCCGAAACGAAAAGTGCAAGTGACTTCGACTTACCTTATCTTCCCCCATAAAAGTATTGTATTTAACTTGCGTGGAGTTTGAGAATTAAACACATGTCAAAATCATAAGTTACGAGTGAAGATGCACTTCTCGTCCTAGGAGAACCTGAACTGTTTATTGCACTGCAATACGCAAATCTACTTCAATATAAAAACGGTGAGCCCACAAAGTTTCAGTATTACAGACATGCGGAAATTTAAATGTAATCTTAAAAAACATCTCGCTGCGCAATTCCTATCTTAAGATGCCCGTTTAATTTGTGATACCTAATCCACAGTAGCCGTCTACGTCTCAGTGACAGTATGCCTTTTCTGGCGTGAACACAAGTGATATATATATATATATATATATATATATATATATATATATATATATATATATATATAAATATTCCGAATACAAAACGCAATAACCACTAAACATCATGATCTTTGATTACAAATTTTTTTTTATTGAAAAAAATATAATGTAAAACATGATTTTGAGGTGTGGCAGAGTATTTAAATGCAATACATTTTGTAGTGACAGCTTCGTAATTTTATAAATGGCGTTTACCATCTTTTGGATTTTAACTCTCCATCTATACAAATAGAAATGATGCCCGTATGTCTGTAAGCCAGTCGCATTTTAATGTGATCAATACACTATGGAATGTGTCTAATTTCGAAATGTCAAAGATTTTAACTACTTTGAGTAATAGATACTATTACATTCATAGTAAATAATAAACTCACCACAAATAAGGCGAATACGATGACCGGAAATCGAAATCAAAACCTTGAGGTATTTAGTGTCAGTGTCTGCCAACTGAGCTATTTCAACTTTCTTTATGAATAAGGCTCATGTAAGATAATGAAGAGTGGCAAACATGAATTGTCAACGAGTCCATTGTGGATGAGACGTCGGGAAAGAAAGAAATCGACTTGATAACTGTTAAAAAGGAGAAGCTTCCGCAATGCAAGCGTGACCTGAAAGACGGCGATTTCAGAAACGCGAAGAGTCGGAGGGCTTGGTGATCGGAGTATCGAAGTACCGGAAAAATGGGAGTTTACCAATGTTTATGGCACTGCTGAAGTTGTATTGGCTATGTTACCCAACCCCGTCTTGCTGTTAGGATTTCGTGTCCGCTGACTAAAAATGCGACTGATAAGTCACTTGGTACTCTGAAGGAATCCCCTGATTTGTATTTCTTCAAACAGACAATTGGAAGAGTTTGTGGGACAATTGCTTCAGTTCATGCTCAGATAGACAATGCAGAGCAAATTGTTTTCCAATCGGATGTATTTATGAACGAGTTTCTAGCGGAAACCAAGTCTGTGACCTCAGGAAAAAAAAGACGCCCATGCGACAAAAGTATGTCAAAAGATTTGTTTCATATGTGTGTGCGTAGCCGGCGTAAACCATCCGGTGATGGGAAATAAAGAAAACCAAAGTTGTAAATATACGTTCTGTTCTTTGACATTCTTGTTGGATCTTACCGGGTACCCCGAAAGAACGGTAATGAAACACTTACAACATCACTTTAACAAAATAAGTATACCTTTGGCGTGACGTCATAGAGTTTAGATTTACGTCATGTTTCGAAACATCAATTCAAACATAAATGATCATAAAAAAATAAATGAATGGGTAAACATCATCAATGGCGTTAACAATTATTTTAATAGTCGAAATTAATTTATTGTAACTTTAATTAGGTGTTAACGTTAGAAAACATTTAATATTTAATATATACTTGAATTAGAACCAAATGTGAAGCTGTAATGTCTGAAATATGTGTACTTGAGATATTAGGCAAATAATGCCGCTTATTTCTTACGCTTTTCCTACTAGTCTAGGATCCGTCTTCGTCAATCAGTACGGCAGTGACTGGGCTATCGCAGTGGTCTTTTATCCATCGGGCTATACTACTTGTTTTATTCAGCTCTAAAAGATTAATTCACTAAAGTATTTTCTTTCTTGCTTTGAAAAGGAGTTAGTTTATAGCTGACAGCCTGGTGACCCATCACCGTGAATCCCAACGGGTCCGCTTAGCAAATTATTAAGGAGTCAGTGTGCAGGTTTGCGCTGGCTCATTTTCCCCATCGTCTGTTTCGTATGGTATGGTTTGGTAGTTTTGTTTTACGGCATATCAACGCTTTTTGGGTTATTTAATGCCGAATCTGGTCTTGTTTTCTTCTCTTTTTTGTTTCTTTCCCCTTTTAATATCTGTTTCTATTTAACCCATAGTTGGGACCCCAACAGGTACTACCACTCCGGGTCAGGGTGGACCTGGGAGCAATGGTAATTAAGAGGAGGCTCCACATTCCCCAAAGTCCGTAAGCCGGATCTCACCATCGGATGTAGTTTAAGGTCATATCCAGGACCGGGAGTAGGGTAGGAAAAATAAAAATAATAAAGGGGAGGGAGAAAGGGAGAGGGGATGTTGTTTTTGTTTTTGGTTTTGTAGAACATAATTAAGTTTTACAAAAAAAAAAAAAAACGTCAATGTAGGTGAATTTCGTCTCAGGGAGCCACAGGGCAGCCTGATCTGGTATCACCAGTCGTCTGTTTCGTATAACATCTTCCGGCGGTAGGAGGGAAATAAATACCGGCAGGCTAAGAAAGACACAGGAAGAAAATAAATGAGAGAGATCGTCTGTTGATTGTGAGCCAAATTACTTTATTCATTGTTGAAGAAAATCCATTATTATATCCATATTCGTCTGGTGAATAAGTAAAAACTGTACCCTTATCGGGTGTCACCCCCTATTCACACGTCGATCATCACTATGTCTTCGAGAAATTCGATTATTTTTTAATCTTTAAACTCTCAATACGAATGATTTTCCCGGCTATAATTCGAGTGTGTACATCAACATAGAATAGTTGTGCACTACAACCAAAGACAATTCGAATATGATTTCGCCAAATAATATAGATGATTACAGGTTGCTCCACATTTAAAGAAACTAGACGGAGGTAGACAAACTGCTAATGTAGAAACATGCAGATATATCGAAAATTAGAGTAAAAAGTTGCAGTTTGAATGTCTATTGAAGTACGTAGAACCTTACGTAACTTCAATGAACGCAGCTTCTTTCCAAGAACTTTTTTATTTGTGAAACATCGTTACCACGGGGGTGCTTCCATGCAAACTATAACATAATCGTTCTAAAGTTCAATATCAACAACTGATTGTTAGGGCGTTTTCTTAATAAATAAAATATGGTTTTAAGGTCAGAAATTGTTCTATGATATTTCAACTACACAGGTGGGATCACATATAAAATAAACACAAGACAATACAGGAACACATATAATATATCATTGTTTACGAGAGATACGTCCAATTTGCTTATTTGGACAGTTCACAATAAAACATTGTGAACCAACAACAACTGGATTTGTAAAAATAAATATCGCTCCAGACAAGGCATGAAGACACTTGATGTGATAAGATAAAACATATTACTGATTGTTAGGGCGTTTCCTTAATTAATAAAATATCAATCGTTTATCGATCCTTATGTAGAGGTTTCTACGTCTAATGAACAAGGTCATTATGACTTTACCCTCGAATTGTCTTTGGATCTTGAGAAGCGGTAACATATTAGTAAAAAAAACTAATACACAGATCATCTTCCTACTAAAGCAAGACTTACTGTCGCGAACTTGATCATTCTTATTAATCTGTACATGTCATGTTTACCTAAATGATTTGATTTTAAATTATGGGCTTATCATACTTTTGCTACGGGTCTGTAGCTTTCATGGTCGAGTTTTAGCTTCGTGTTGCTAAATCGCTAGCTCTTTATAAACTTAAAATAATTCAAGCATATGTTATTTCTCAAAGCAAATTCGATGTTGTCATGTTTTCAAATGCAAAATCTCTTTGTTTTTACAAATCAAAAAAAAGAATATGATCGGAATATTTTTTAATCAAAGATTACTTTCGAATTAAAGACTTTAAAATTATGTTTTTATTCAACGATTACATAAAAATAAAACTATCGATGTAATAAGTTCAAGACTTCTTTTAATAAAAAAAACGAGTTGGTTTTCATTTTATTTTTATTTAAATTATTATTCAATCATTTTGTCTTGAAATGCTTGTGATTTTTTAGTTTTACATTTCTGTTAAATTCAATTCGATTTGTTTCCATGTTCAAATTTAAAACCAATTTATTTCTGGTTTATTCAATCCATTATCAGTCACTGTTGATTATATGTTTATTTTCTTTTTTAAACCCGATAAAACAGAGAGAAAAAACTAAAAGAACAAATACATTGAAATCATTTTTGTTCTCTTTTAACCAGTTTAACTTGCTTTTGATTTTCTTTGAGAAAATATTTTCGTTTCTCTCTAAAAAAAATGGTTTGTCAAGGACAAGATCAAAACTTATGTTAAATTCACAAAGCTTTGAAACGGGAGGAATAATTTTCTTTTCCATTTTTGACTTCGTATATTGTCATTTGAATTGTTGATATTTATAACAAAGTTCAAGTCTATTACATTGCAATCAAACGAACAGCATCTCATAAGCATGTGCATTATTATTATTATTATTATTATTATTATTATTATTATTATTATTATTAGTGTTATTATTATTATCATCATTAACAATAGGAACATCATTACCATTCTCATTATGATTGTGTATTTTATTTCTATTTCATTTGACCTCTGCTGTATACGCATTTTCTGTTGGTTTTAAGGTCAGAAATTGTTCTATGATATTTCAACTACACAGGTGGGATCACATATAAAATAAACACAAGACAATACAGGAATACATATAATGTATCATTGTTTGCGAGAGATACGTCCAATTTGCTTATTTGGACAGTTCACAATAAAACATTGTGAACCAACAACAACTGGATTTGTAAAAATAAATATCGCTCCAGACAAGGCATGAAGACACTTGATGTGATGAGATAAAACATATTACTTTAAGGTTAAAAAAACAGCGAACGATGAGTTCTATATGGACGGATTCTTACCAAGAAACACGCAATTCATTCCACTTTATCACAAACGTCGCTCATGGAATATTAGTAAAGAACAACACAATTGGAAGCGAGAGTTGCGAGGCTGACTAAAGTAAACCCAATGTCCACTTTCGGTTATTTATGTGTGCATGTGCCACATTCTAGAAATGTCTATTTTAATCTTCCTATTTTATATTTTAAGGGTTCCATTAGTGTATGAATGAAAAGACCTATGTAGCAAGAAAAGATAGTAATAGATACCTGTAAATAACGTTATCGAGGAAAATTGCATATGAGGTAAATTAAGCAAGAGGACAAGTTAAATGTTAGGCTGACGTGTACCGGAAGTGACGTTATGGAAGACAAGTTAAAAGTAAAGCTGACGTGCACTGAAAGTGACGTTATGGAAGAAAATACTCGGCAAAAGAAGCTAAAGAGTTCTTGATTCTTAGAAATTAAGCGTCGACGTGATGCGACACCGATTTCGGAGCTTCAAATTCTCTACGTATTTTGAAAGGTTTGATGCACTCTATCTGTACGCACGTGGTGTAATTTGCTGTGAAATGTTAATCGGATTCTACAAAAAAATTTTAAATCGGTTGTTTTTCTTTTCAGTTATGCCATTACCACAAAGAGAAATTAAAAGAAAAGGTCAACATTTTTGCGACTGGTCACTATGGAATCAGACAACTGGACGTCGTTAATGATACGGCCAGCTGTTTCTGTCGAAGAAGACGACGGACAATGTAACACAATGTCAGTATGAAACATATATATTACTGATGAAGATGTGCTATCTGTCTTTTTGAAACCGAAACAATACAACTACTTCTATTACTGAGGTAGATTTTGTATATGTCTGTTTTAAGCTGAAACTATATCATTCCTTTTTTTAAAATCTCAATTCAGAAGTAAGGTAATGTAGTCTATGTTCTGTTTGCATAACATTTAAGAGATGGGTGATTGTAATATCTGTTTTATTGGCATGATACAATCGTTCAAGGCATCCCATCATTGTTATGCATATTGTAGTATCTGTTCTATTTACTTGAGACTATTCTCTTGGTAATTCCATCCTCTTTCGAAAGTGGAGGGGGTAATATACTATATGTTTAGTTTACTATGTCCAATCAATGTAATATATTTGAATGCGCAATTCAGAGGGTGGTAGTTAAGTATCTGTTTTATTGTAATCACATTATCCTCCCAAGCATTATATCATTTTTATGTTAAGAGTGTGCTATCTGTCCCGCTGTCGTGGCAGCACCGTCCAAATCATTCCCCCTATTTTAGAGGTAGTCTAGTATATGTGTTGATGTCATGAGTTTATCCTCGCAGGTATTACAACCTCTATTAAGAAGTAGTGTAGTATACGTACGCTCGTCATCATATACCCTCCCCTGCATTACCTCATTCTTTTGGGAGAAGTGTAGTATATGTGCATATGTCATGATATAATTTCCCCATGCATTAACTTTAATTGTACGGGTTAGTTTACTATCTGTTGTGTTTTATGGTACCATTTTACCCAGTGATTTCCTTCTCAAAAAACTGTAATTATCGAGTGAGATGCATCTGAAGATAAGAAATGATTTATTGGCGTATCATCATGATAAAAAGGTTTACCAATTAAAAGCAGTCATTTTCATTCAAATTTGATGTAAAATAATGTTTTCTTACTTAAATACACCTGACCAAAAGGATATTTCAGAGAAAAAGTGCCATTTTGTTACGCTAAACTAGATGTTAACTTTACGAGTAGCGTGTTGGAAACTGGTTTACTATTCGGGAATACAAACGGTCACTACTTTGGTTGAGGTCCGTAAAATGCTTTCTTTGTGACCAAACAACTGTCAGATCCCTATTTACTTCTCTCCCCACGAGGGGAGAAACACAAGGTCGGTATTAAATGTGGGAAGATTCCATCTTCAAAAATGTGTTCCTGTGAATTGAGACAAAAATAAAATTAGCCTCATTTTGGATTGAGGTCTCTTTAATGGCCGAGGGCATAGAAGATAAAGCGTAGTACGAGTCAGCTAATTTGCAATATACTTGTTTCCCTTGCACAAAGATAGTAGCAATGGTGTATGTTAAGCTGAAAACAACCGGAAGGCAGGAACGATAGGTCTTAAATAACATGGCACGTCTTAATATCCTAATTCTTCCGACGAGAACAGCTGTAAAAGGAAAGGCGCCATGGGTCTCATTTTCTTTGAGAATGTCATATGTACTTTCACGACCCTCTTTAAGCCAATACACCGGTAAGAAACCTCGTAACGGTGAGGTGTTTTCTGTTTTTATTATTTCCTCAGAAAACCAGACACAAACGTTTTTTCCAGATAGCATCTAACAATCATTGGATGTCTATTTCGCATATATCTGTTAACGTGATTCGTTAATTCTACGAGAAAACGATACCGACATTTTGAAGAGATCATTCAGCTTTAGACGATCGGTCTTTCTATTTGACTTTCTAGTTTTTTCTGTGTGTGTTACGTATCAGTATAAATGTGTATATTGACGCGATCTACAGATGTCGTCGTTGAGGTTATAAATATGTATACAGGTTTTAAATATAATGTAATGCAAATCGAAGATTGGCTGTAGAGCACAACTATGAAAATAATTGAATGCATGAGACGAGACACGACGGATATCGAAGAGGAATTTAATAAGTAGATATACGAGTAAACATATATTGGTTCCGATCGGATATTTATGCTAGTAAATTCCATTCTCACTTCAAATCTAAATAAATGAATGGACCGAATAATAAATAAATTTACATTCATAGATAGAATTTTACATTTATTAAAGTGTATGTCTACGGTACTCTGTTGTATAGATAAATGGAGGTGTTGGAAGATATAATATCATATAGGTATGACCTCACGTGACTTATAAACAGTTCAGACATTCTTCTTTCTCACTTTTCTATTTTTATTTATGTTTTATTAATTTTTCCATTCTTGTTAACTCGTATTAGTTTTATTTACCATCTAATTTTATATTGCAAAACTTTTTTTTTTAAATATACGTATTTTTGTTTGCTCTGTTTCTTATCAAATATTGCGTCCAAAGAAATAGGACCGTAGGAAGTCGACCGTGGGTTTACTTTCGGCAGCATCCAAACTCTCGCTTCCCTAATTTTGTCCTTCAGTACTCACATTTAAGGAGCGATGTTTCTTGCAAAGGGGAAATAATTGCTGTTTTCTAAGTCGGAATCTATCCATCTAACACTAATCGTTAACTAGTTTTTTTTTACCTTGAAGTCGTAATTTTTGAGCTCCTTAAATCAAGTGGTCTATGCCTTGCTTGAGGCTAGGTCCAATAAAAACAACGGGAATTTACGTTCTTAATTTAACCTGTATATATAAGGACTGATAATATGAGTTTCATTATTTTTTTATTTTTTATGTCCTGGTGTTTGGAATACGATTTTCTGGCCTTCCTACTGATAAGTTACATTTATAGTAAAATCACAATATATAAATTTGTGTTTTTGATTTGTGTAAATTCAACGGTCGGTCAAAGAATTATCTATTTAGAAATGAATTACAACATAGTTACTAGAATGTTAAATGCTATTCCGATCAGGGGCAGAATGCCCATTAGTAAAGTGTTGGACTTTTATTTATAGTAGAAAATACTAAACTCTTAGAATATAGTACTAACAAACAAAAAATCCATAGATTAGAAACCCCATATATAAAAACAAAACAAAACGTAATTAACAGAATTAATTTCAATACCAGCAATAATATACTAAAATGTCTATACTGCTAACTATACCTTCGTACTTATTATATAATTCCCGCCAAAACCATATATAACCGAACACATTGTATTTAGCTGATTATCCCCTATTCCCCTGGTGGGTCTGAAAGTACTTGGGACACAAATGAAAACTATGGCAGTTACATCAGCTAATCCCCCCAACCGAAAAAAAAAGTTTCTGTTTTGGACAATGGAAACAATCTACGAAAGGATATCCAGACATAAGTTGTCTGTTATATTGGATTGTATTGGATTTACATGCCTTCAAGAAAAGATGATGCTCATATATATATATATATATATATATATATATATATATATATATATATATATATATATATATACAGTGCTGTTCAAAAATATAAGGCCAAAAGTACTTTTCGCTTATGGAGTTGTTTAAGCGTTCTTATGGCCTAATATTATGAATTTATATTGCGAATACGGTCAGTAAACTTCCCTTAAATTTTGGGATTCAATTTTTAAGATTATGCTGTCGTATTGCAGATAATTACAAATTTGCATTAACAAAACCTGTTCATAAATATACGACTACATTCATTTACTCAAAATAGACCTTTATTAGACACGAAAACGACTTTTAAACAACTCAATAGTTGTCATAAAGATAGTCTTCACGATAAAATATTATTACGCCCACTAATAATGCCCAGAGGAAAACCTTTGACCGAATTCGAAAGAGGCTGCATTACAGAGATGTCTAAACGTTTGAATAACCAGCAGAGCCATCGGAATGGACCTTGAAAGAAGTGAGACGGTGGTGTCGAATTATCTGAAAGCGCCACAGAGCTATAATACTAAAAAAAGTCCAGGTAGACCACATCTTATTGGCTCCCGGCTAGGACGCAGGATTCTGAAAGTGCTGAAGAAATCGAAATCGGCTTCATCTTCGCCACTTAAGGACGGAGTTGATGCCAAAGTTAGCTCATTGACAGTTAGACGCTTCCTTCATAGGAATGGAAAATCAAGTTTGAAGCGCAAAGCCAAACCACCTCTAAAAACATTCATAAAAAGAAACGACTGGAGTTCGGAAATGTTCACCAGCATTGAATGGAGGTCTGTTTTGTTTACAGATGAGAAAAAATTCAACCTCGATGGGCCAGATGGATTCCAGCGTTACTGGGGAGATAAAAGTTTTCTACGTGAAATCTTTTAGTCTCGAGTTGGAGGTTGTGGTAGCTGTATCGTTTGGGGTGCAATTACATACAGTGGCAAGATGGACATATAGTTCATTAGTGGTCGTCTTAAGGCCGATGGATACGTAAAGCTTTTGAATCAGGCTAGGCTGAAGGAGTGCGGAACAAGATCATGCGGCGACAGCTGGTGGTTTATTCAGGATAACGCTCCAATCCATTCAGCTCGTGCAACAAAAAGTTTCTTGGATACATTAGATATACAATTATTGGCCTGGCCGGCCAATAGCCCAGATTGCAATCCAATAGAAAATGCATGAGCGGCAACTAGCCCGCTTGGTATACTCAGATTGACGTCAATTCCAAAACGTTAAGGACCTCAAAGCAGCAATTGTCGAATTATGGGATACAATTTCTAGCGAATATCTTCACTCTTTGATTGATGACATGAAAAACCGCGTGTTCGAGTTAATAAAGAATAATGGTGGTCATACTAAATATTAAATATGTTTAAAAGTTTTTTTCGGTTCTAATATAAAGGTTTATTTTGAGTTAATGAATGTGGTCTTATATTTATGTACAGGTTTTTTATGCTAATTTGTAATTATCGTAAATATGCAAGCGTAATCTTGAAAATTGAATACACAAATTAAAGGGTAGTTTATTGATCGTATTCGCAATATAAATTCATAAGAGTAGGCCATGAGGACGATTAAACAACTCTATAAGCGTAAATTACTTCCTGCCTTATATTTTTGAAAAGCACTATATATATATATATATATATATATATATATATATATATATATATATATATATAGTAAGCAATGAAAATATTTATGGCAATCAAGCTACACAGTGGCTCCCGTGTTTCAGCCTGACGATTCTCCCCGGGAGCCTCTGTGTAGCTTGATTGCAATATATATTTTCATTGCTTACTACCTAGCTCTACTTATGTATCGAGCACTGTTGAAGAAAATACTGAAAACTAACACATAAAAAATGATATCTCCTTATAATATTTTATGTGGATACATGAAGTACTAATATATATGTATATATATATATATGTATATTTACACAGATATATATATATATACATATATATGCATATATATTCATATATATATGCATATATATACATATATATATATGTATGCATATATATACATATATATGTGTATGCATATATATACATATATATGTATATATATGTTTATACATATATATATGCATATATATATATATATACATATATATATGCATATATACATACATATGTATATAAATATATATATATATGTATATATATACCCATATATATATATATACATATTTAAATACATATATATATATATATATATGTATATATATACCCATATATATATATATACATATTTAAATACATATATATATATATATATATACATATATAAGACTTTATATTAATATACATTTAATTCACACTAATTCACGAAAGATCGAGTTTCACCTATAAAATCAGTAAATAGAGCCGATATATATATATATATATATATATATATATATTGGACTCTCCCGTCGATTTCGACGTATGAGGTCTTGACAACTCAAAATTTGTTTAGTCTACGAAGGGTGTAGCATGCTTACATTTACTAAATCGTAAATGGCATTTGAGTCCTGCGAGAGATTTGCAAACCAGCCCGCAATGGATGCAAGAAGGAAGATCTTGAATAAAATCGGCTGGGATACTTGTAGATGTTTTTGTTCTTTCGCGTATTTCGCGCTGTTGATCAATGGCAGTTACAGAGAACCGCCTGATGCCCCTCTGGCAGTCAGATCGCCATTCATTCCGTCGAGAAGCAAGCTGTTCAAAATCACGATAAGCAATATTGATAGATGTCAAATTCATCTTCAACTTGTCCTTAAAGCGAAGCAGCGGTCGACCCACATTTCGCCTTCCACTGTTGAGCTCGCCGTACATCAGTTGCTTTGGTATTCTATCATCTTCTATACGTAAGACATGTCCTGCCCAACGCAGTTGTGATTGCATCAAAAAGCTTTCAATTTCGCCAATAGCGCAGCATGTAAATAGGTCCGCATTAGACATCCGATTTCTTAGGGTGACACCACAAATCGTTCTAAGGCAATTTTTGTAAAAGACATCAAGCTTCTGAATGTGGCTGCGATAGACTGTCCATGATTCCGATCCATAAAGCAGGGATGTTAGCACAACTGCTCTATACACAAGTACTTTTGTTCTCAAACTTATCCCCCTGTCCTTCCATAACCGATGACGCAGTTTTCCAAAGGCAGTTGTTGCTTTCGCAATTCGGTTAAAGATTTCGTCATCAAGGGAGGCACTCCAATTTATCTTATTCCCAAGATAAGTGAAGTTTTTCACATATTTCAGATCTTTACCGTTCACTTGGATTGGAATATCTGGAAAACAGTGTACTGGTGGTCGTTGCTTTACTGGTGGCCGTTGCTTCACACCCTGAACTTGTTTAGGTATGAGGCGAGGTTGGTGAATCACTTCTGTTTTCTTGATGCTGATTGTCAGACCAAAAGCCTTGCAAGCAGCCGAAAACCTGTCCACAAGCAGTTGCGCTTCCTCCTGAGATGTTGCACAAAGTGCAGCGTCATCTGCAAACAAAAGATCCCTGATGACAGTTTGTCGAAGAAGTGTCTTAGCTTTGAAACGTTGCTGGTTGAAGAGACCACCACTTGTTCTAAATTTAAACTTCACCCCAGTATCTATATCAGCGAAAGCATATCTCAGCATAACTGAAAAGAACAAAGCAAATAGCACAGGTGCCATTACGCAACCCTGTTTGGTACCATTTGTCACATCGAAAGGTTCTGAAGACTCTCCATTTGAAACAATCGATGCCTTCATTCCATCATGGAAAGAAATAATTACATTCATATATATATATATATATATATAATATTCATAAATAAATATTAATTATTTATTACCTACAGACATCGATGTTTCATGCTAACGCAATCTTCAGTGCAGGAAGCTAATTCCAAACGGTCGGCGGGCGCGAACCTCGAACACAAATCGCCACTGATTTGTAGCCAAACTCTTAACGTCTCGGCCATAGTGAACTAGTTATTAATTAGGGAGGAATTTTACTTTGTAAATAGCGAATCGGCGGCTAAATATATATATATATATATATATATATATATATATATATATATATATATATATATATATATATTTTTAAAGAATTATTATTATATCATTTTATAAGTCTTTCATACGAAAACCAAGTAATCCGGTTTGTAATTTCTTTTTCAAATATTTGCATAGCAAACAAGAAATCTAGGTAGTTAATATAACATACAATGTGTTATCTTCATAACCGCGATGTACATTACAGAATTTCGCTAGAAATAAAAATAACTAGGATAAAAAGTTGTTTCGTCAATCACTCCCAAAAGAAGTGCGTCCACTCCCTATACTTAAATCAGCAATATCCATTGGTTGAATACGAAGTCGAAAGAGATTCGATCCTGAACAGAAAACATGTGCTAAATACATGTTCCTATACTCGTTCCATGGATTGGGTTTCCGAACATGAAAAATCCTTGTTTTCAACTTCTGCACAGGCAGATACGATAAAATAGATCTTTATGTATGGTCCTACATAATTTTCACTAGTATCCTGTAAGACGGATTTCGACACTAATTAAGCCGTCTGGAAGAACTGGTCGCCACTGGTAATGCTGTCAGAAAGCGGATTTCCTGATGGCATAGCCATTACCTACCACGTACCGTCGCAACTAACACGGAAAAGAAAAAGTTAGACTTTAGGAAGGGGGAGGCTTCTCATGCTTTCCTTGCTTGAATATATACTTAATTAACAGTTTTAGTGTTACACTTAAATGAATAACCATTCATGCATATTGATAATACTAGAGAATATATATAATTATACGCGATATAAATTGCTGGTAAATCAATTTGGGCATTTACAATTTACTCTGTATTTTCAATTCAAAGCTTTAAGTAAATACAAAGACAAGCTAACTAATAATGAAATAGTAATTCGCTAAAATAATGCATTTGATAGTTACTAAATATTTATTTGTAGTTTATTTGACAATTATTTTTTTGAATTCATTAAATACCATCTAATAATGTTCTACAGCATTATTACAATTTTTAATCTGATATGGCAACTTGCTCCTAAAACATATTACTTCAATCGAATTAAAATGTATATTGCTTAAAAAAGCTTTTCTCCTAAGTGGGATGCTAATTGCATTTTGAATATGAATAGTAAATACATTTCTACCGTTTTCATCAAGAGAAGTGCGAAGCGTATTTTTGGTGTTGCAACATAAAATGTTTGAAAGGAAATCCCTTCGATATATGTCCAGTTTATGTTTTAAAATAGCTCAGAACATCGTGGAGTAGTAGTTAAAGACGCGGACAATGACTTGGGAATACCGAGTTCTAGTTCTGACAGCTCATTAAATTGCATTCAAATATACCATGGAAAGAAGGACAAATCCATACATTATTTCTCGAGATACGGATTAAGTCGCGTGGTTGGCTAGAGTTTAAATAAATTAAAATTCACAAGTTAACACCATTTAGAAAATTCAAAATAAGAAGAGGGGACCCACAAATCCGGATTTTTTTTTTTTAAACAAGTAGTAAAAAGATTCAGTGAAAACCACAAATATCACAGATCAAACTATCGACCGTCACCAATAAATCACTTTTTAACGAGCGTGCTGACTTCAGCTCACGGAGATGAGAATTGAACTATCAATGGATTCACGGTCAAGATTATCTCTTTTGAAATCAGTCCACGTGGGTGACATAAAAACCATTCCCGCTCTATGTCGCAAGATGCATGAGCTGATCATAGACTTTTCTTTTTTTCTACAAAATTTGAAATAAAACAGAAAACTCCTATCAATCACATCTTTTACTGGTGGTATTTTTCTCCTTTTGAAATGAAATCAAGTGTTTTTTTGAATTTTCACTCAGATGTCGTTAATGGAAATATATCGCCCATATTCATGATTCAGATTGAGAACGGAGAATGGCGTTCAGGATTATATTATGTGACTGCATTTCCATATGAGTGACATTAAAACATCACCCAGGTAATCAATTAGGCATTTACGTCTATATCCGGAACCCAGCTCAAAGTGCATGTTTTAATGATACCCTTTTTCAACATAAAACTGTTATATAGATATTTAAAGGGCAAGAAAAAAATATTTATTATGGACATCTCTTACTCTTAACATTTTGCTCTTTTTTTAAATAAAAATATATGTTATTATTTTATTTTCATTTAAAGATCGTTAATGAAATATATCGACCATATAAATGATTACAGATTGAGAACGAAGGGACACGGACCACTGCAATTGCAATGCATTCCATCAATGTTATGATAAAAATACAAAAATAAGTTGATATCAGTTATCTCCCTTACTATGGGACATTTCCACTCTAAAGTAAATAAGCCCCAAAATAAGGAATAACAACTATATTAGTCTAGCTACACGCAACAAAGGGAGGTAATAGAAATGTGTTATTTTTAACAGAATTCATTATTTGTCATAAATATATGGATACTAATTTGGTGTTTTGCAAATGAGATTTTCATAAGTTGTGTCCATTTTTTACAAAGTTAAAGACACATTTGTAATTATGATTACGTTTTGTGCTATTTAACGTCATACAGTGATATTATTACAATTGATCTAATGTATTTTCTAGCAAAATAAAATTCTATTTTAAACCAAATTTTTATAGACCTGTGAAAAAATCTATTTCAAACTTTTGCGTGACACATCAACGAAAATGATTCCTTTTTTAGCACTATTTGTTTTAAATTCATTCAATTCCCTCTTAAAGTCGTCTACATCAGATCTTTAAGGAATCGTTCTGAAAAGGTATTTTCTGTTTGAATCGAAAAGAAAATAAGTAACAATTTTAATGAATCTATTGATGTACTTGTTAAAGTGTGCTTTTACAATAAACAGGTTTCTTAGAATTATAGTAAGCATTTTATTTATTTTATAACTAGATAATTACATTTGTACCATTCTCATCAAGAAGTGTACTAACACTCGCTTGTGTTTTGCAACACAATGTGTTTGAGTAAAAATGTTCATATGTGTTTTACAGTAGCGATAGAGTCGTTCTATAGTAACTTTCTGAAGCTGTCGTTTTAAACTCGTACTGTCAAACCAACATTGGATAATACCATTAGAGAAGTGACGAATCTACATATTAACCATCCAGTTAAAGATTAAATTGTATAGTAGACTAGACTCTTATGGAATTTTTCCAATGTATTTTTAACCGTTTCTCGACAATGCCGGTTAATGAAAATTTACAACTGGTAATTGCGTAATCTTGCTTGTCGATAATCTTCCAGCCTATGAACACTTGCATGGGATATTCATAATCTTCTCGACACTGAAATAAACTAATAGTTTGCTTACTAACATATTCTCTGTTTTTTGCATGATGAAAGTCTATTCGGGTTTATTTCAACAGAAAGTATTGGTAGGAAATCTTTCCAAAAAACGGAAAAAATGTGTGTTTTAAAATAGTCATAATCTGGTCTTTTAGAAGTGTCATGTTGTAGTGCTTAGAGTCGCTGAGTGTGGGTCTGGCGTGCACGGTTCTAGTTCTGTCGTGGCTGCTACATCACATTTAACAACACCATTGCTAAAATTATGACTCAATATATCAACACTCGATTGATGGCTTATATAGTATACACGTTTTCAGTTTTAAGTTCTGTAACTGTTTACGAGAAGGAAACAATCCAACATAAAATCACTATTTGACTGCTTATCCTCACATTGTTTACAATTGACTTTAACTTCTTATGACTGGATTAAAACAATGCCGCTTTAAGGGTGTATACGGTCAGTGATTCCGAAATTATGCTTCGCTCAAATGCACCATGAGAGGGAGTAGAAATTTGCACTAAAAATTAATGACAAGTAAAACTAAAGTAAATTTTGCATAGAACGAAATTAAATTCAGAGAAATATTTTTTTAAAGTATTTATCGATCCCTTATGCGTAAATATTTTCACACAATATAAACATGAATATAAATGCACTAACAGTCCAATAACGTTTGGATGAATAAGTGTGCTCTTTGACAGGTGATTGATTTTAATGTGATTTGTCTCAACAAACGTTAATGATAATTGAAAATACAATCATCCACAGACCGTAATATGATTCGGTAGAGACCATTTCAGGCACGTTTCAAAAGAAAATCGGTAATTTCAGGTTATCGTTCAATCATATTTATGTAAGATTAGCAAGAAGACCCGGCGTTACCCAGGATTAAATGAGAATAACTACTATGTACTGTTTAACTAGGATCCTAACACTATATTAATTTCTTAGTTTTAATACCGCCCTTCTCTTGATTCCACCCCTGATATAGTCGGAAGATGCAGAAATGTAAGAACACTCTCTGAATTCGTGTCTCATACACGTGGTTTATTTTAATTTAAAACTAGATATACGTATTTGAAGTTTAAAGATGGAGTTCTGCTTCATGAGTATTTTAGAGGTGCGAGCCCATCGATATTTGGCAGATAGACGGTAACGTAGATAATTGAGATTTATTTCGATTGGCTTTTCCGAAGAATTGTATAGATTTGATATACATTTCATGAAAATAGGATATAGTTGACGTTTTAAAGAGGTTATGTACTCATAGCCGCCTGAGAATTTGACTTAAAGATCGTGGAACACTTCCAATTTCAGCCCCGGTACATTTTACATTAGAATACACTTTTAGATTTCATGTAGATTCTCTAAACGTTTACTTTAATAGGGAAACACACATACATCACACACACAAATATTTATATTTATATATATATATATGTATATACATATATATATATAGAGAGAGAGAGAGAGAGAGAGAAAGAGAGAGCGAGAGAAGGAGAGAGAGAGAGAGAAAAAGAGAGCGAGAGAAGGAGAGAGAGAGAAATAGAGAGCGAGAGAAGGAGAGAGAGAGAGAAAGAGAAGGCGAGAGAAGGAGAGAGAGAGAGAGAGAGAAAGAGAGAGAAATTATTGTGGTCTTATGCTTTTCGGAGCAAAATTGTCTGCATCTATTCTAATGATTAATTGACGTGTAAATATTGCTGAAAATACTCTAGGAATTACTTGACTATGATGAGGAAGAAAATATTTACTTTGACACTAACTCTCAGTCGGGAATTACAGTTGTTGTAATACATTTAGATATGTGTCTGAACTTTATTTGCGAATGGGACCGTAAAAACGACTGATATTATATACAGATTAGATATACGTAATGATGATTGCTATTCACAAACTCGAATTTGAAATGTGACAATTTAAAAAAAAGATTTAATAAAAACTGAAACACACACATTTAGTGATTTAAAATAAAGTAGTCGACCATTGTTGAGATCACGTTTTGTATTAGCTATTACACCAGATTGTTGGGGGAAAGACACTTTTTTTCATAAGATTACTTCACTATATACTGCTGAGTGGTTTTACAAGAGGGCATTGCAGTACCATTTCTTAAAGTCTTTGTTATGACTCGCCCGAGGTTTGAACTCTGGCCCCCCGGCATATTAGCGAGCTCTCTTACAAGTATACGAAAGTAGATGTATGTTGCCGGTGAAAACCGCAAACTTCACAGATCGGACCCTTAATCGTCACAAACTCGACTGTCACCAACTAAAAACAACTATAAATGTATTTTTAATGAGCAAGCTGATTTCAGCATATGTAGATAAAAACTGAATTGTAAATGGAGTCGCGTTCACGATTATAATTTGGAAAGCACTCCTCTGTGGTTGACATAAGAACGTCATCCAGAGTATAAATCGAGTATTTACGCCTATTTCAACACTTCACCGCAAACATACATGTTTTACTCATGAATTTTTCTTTGTTACAAAATAGGATGTATGAATATATTTGGAAGATGAGAGAAATTAAATGAAAACCTTTATCAAGCATCTATTTGTGATGAGTTTTTCACTTCTTACTATATAACGTGTAAGATCTTACGTTTTCTTCAGAGTTGGTTAAAGAAAATATATCGGCCATATTTCGACTTCGAGATTGAGAAGAGAATAAATGAACTCGTACACTTAAGATTTGTCGATTAAATCTGAACATTGAAGTATTGAAAAGCATATTGCACCTCAATTGAGCAAACAACAGTCTATTTCAAACTTAAGTTTCATAGGTATGTGAAATATATATTTGAAACTTAAGCGTCACACACCGACGATAAGTATTATTTTTTTAAATTATTGATTTAAATTAATTTGATTCAAACTTAAAATGTTCTATATCATTAATGTTCTAAATCTTATCTTACTGATGGTTTCCAAAAGATAATCTGATGTTACCAATGGTTCTAAATGATAATCCGATGTTACTAATGGTTTCCAAAATATAATCTGATATTTCTAATGGTTTCAAAAAGATAATCTGCTGTTACCAATAGTTCCAAAAAAATAATCTGATGTTACCAATGTTTTCTAAAAGATAATGTGATCTTACTAATGGTGTTCTAAAATATAATCTGATGTTACGTATTGTTCCAAAAGTTAATCTGATGTTACCAATGGTTCCAAAAGACAATCTGATGTTACTAATTGTTCCAAAAGTTAATCTGATGTTACCAAGGGTTCTAAACAGGAATCTGATATTAGCGAATGTTCCAAAAAATAATTTTATCTCACTGATTTTTTTCAAAAGACAATCTGATGTTACTAATTGTTCCAAAAGAGAATCTGATGTTACCAATGGTATCAATAACATATTCTGACGGTACCAATGAGTTCAAAAGTTAATCTGATATGTCCAATGTTTCTAAAAGATAATCTGATATAACTATTGGTTTTCTAAAAAATAATCTGATGTTACCAATGGTTACAAAGGATGACCTTGTGTTACCAATGGTTCCAAAATATGATATGATGTTACAAATGGTTTCAAAACATATTCTGATCGTACTAATGGTTCCTAAAGTAAATCTGATGTTAATAATAGGTTCCAAAAAATAATCTCATGTTACAAACTGTTCTAAAAGATACTCTGCTCTTACCAATGGTATCCGAAAATATTATTATTGTACTAATGGTTTTGAAAGATCATCTCGTGTTACCAATGTTTCTAAAAGTTAATCTGATCTTACTAATGGTTTCCAAAAATGAATATGATGTTACCAATTGTTCCAAAAGATAATCTGATGTTACCAATGGTTCCAAAAGAGAATCTGATTATATCAATTGTTTCAAAAGATAATCCTATCTTACTGATAGTTTCCAAAAGATATTTTGATGTTACCAATCGGTAAAATTATAATTTGATGTTACCAATAGTTTAAAAAAAGATTATCTGATGTTACCAATGGTTTCAAAAGATAATATGATGTTATCAATAGTGTCAAAATATAAGTTAATGTTACAAATAGTTTCCGAAATATAATCCGATGTTATCAATTGTTCCGAAAGATAATCTGATGTTACTAATGATGTTTAAAAGATAATCTAATGTTACCAATGGTTACCAAAATATAATCATATTTTAGCAATGGTTTCGAAAGATAAGCTGATGTGTTTCATGGTTCCAAAAGATAATCTGATGTTACCAATTGTATCAAAATATAATGTGATTGTACAAATAGTTTCCAAAATAAAATCTAATGTTACCAATGTTCCAAAAAATAATCTGATGTTACCAATGTTTTCCAAAAGATAATTTGATATAACCAATATTTACCAAAATATAATCTGATGTTACTAATGGTATCAAAAATATGATCTGATGTTACTTATGGTTTCCAAAAAATAATATGATGTTATCAATGGTTCCAAAAGATGGTTTGATCTTCCTAATAGTATCCAAAATGTGCTGATAGTACTAATGGTTTCAAAGATAATCTGATGCTACCAATTGTTTCCAAAAGATAATCTTATGTTACCAATGTTTCCAAACAATAATCTGATCTTACTCATGGTTTCCAAAAGGTAATATGATGTTACCAATTGTTCAAAACGATAGTCTGAACTTACCAATAGTTCCAAAAGATAATCTGATGTTACCAAGGATTCTAAATAGGAATCTGATATTAGCGATTGTTCCAAAAAATAATTTTATCTCACTGATTGTTTTCAAAAGACAATCTTATGTTACTAATTGTTCCAAAAGTTAATCTGATGTTACCAATGGTTTCAAAAGGTAATGTGATGTTACCAATGGTTTCCGAAAGATAATCTATTGTTACTAATGGTTCCAAAAGACAACCTGATGTTACCAATGGTTTCAAAAGGTAATGTGATGTTACAAATGGTGTCTAGAAGATAACGATATGTTACCAATGGTTACCAGAAGATAATCTGATGTTACTAATGGTTCCAAAAAATACTATTCAATTAAACGACAATTATATTCGTTAAAAGTCAAAATCATGTTAATGAATTATTGAGATAAGGATTGATAACGCGTATGATTTAATTTATTCGGACAACGTTTCTCATCTGTAGTGTTGTCATCATCAAAACGTTTCGGTCGCTGTAACCGCTGTCTTTCTTCAGGTGTATCTTTCCGAACTGAGATCATTACGGACGCGTTGCACAGTCGATATATTACTAAGTAAAATTCAGTTCTAAGTGATCTGAAGTTTGAAGATTTAAATCGTCAGAGCGAGCGGTTAGTTTAATAAAGGGTTCCGTTTGAAATTCCGTCCAGATTTTCGAGTTCGACAGAAATATTCGCGAGTTCGAATAAAGACACATAGAAATGCCGGAGGTTACATCGGCCGAAACGTTTTGATGATGACACTCATGATAAAAACAGTAGTCCGAATAATCGAAATCATAAAAGTCAACATCAGTTTATACATTTAGATTTTAACGTCTGCTTTTCAAATAAAGCAGTAAGTTAGTATTATTTTTATTATCGGACTACTGTTCTTATCTTATTATTTCTTTGCTATGCCCCCTTGGGCATCCCTCTTTAACTATATTCTCAATTCAAATGTTAAAAAAAATTAAGAAAATGAAACTCGTAGTACGGTATCGATATCCAGATCAAATTATGTTAAATATTTCATTTGACAACTCTCAAAGTGCCCCCTCAATTTCTCCCTCCTACAACTACCTCATCTCAAACTAATTTACACCATTGCTGTTCCTAATCCGATTTCACAACTTATACCAAAACATATTACTCTGTGAGCAAAAATACTTAACTTGTTAACAGATCTAGTTTTTGAAAAGTGCCTTGACAATTACCTTCTAGATCTATGGGAAATACTAAAAATATGCCCACCATAGTTAAGAATGCCATTAATTATCGTAAAAGTCTCAATCATATCACCTCTCATTCTACTCTTAGCAAAGTAGTCAATCCCAATTTGCCCAATCTCTCCCTGTAACTGCACTCTTTTACTTTACTTATTGGTTTTATAACCCTTCTTTGTACCCCTTCCAGTTTCAATATTACATTCCAATTTCCATGTCTGGGTGCAGTATTCTATATGAGGTCTTATCTTGGATGTAATTCTCAATACGTTTCAGCACTAACACACTCAGAATCATTCTGGATACAATATTTTCCTAATATTATTGTTTTTAATTAAAATAAGCTTTAGAATCTTCGATTTGGAATATTCGTTTTGGAAAAAAAGTAATGTATAACGTTTTGCATTTGAACTCTTCATTCATAGATTCAGTTATTAAAGTGTACTTTTACTATAGAAAACATAATTGCCTCGAAGTAGTGTGTGTTGTGAATAGAAGGCAGAGCCTTAATTGTCTCTTTTTTTGAAACACAAAATGTTAGCAGAAAATATTTGAAAAATATCGCTAGATTAGTCTAAATAAGTTGCTATACGGTCGAATTATAGCCGCTTCCTTGTGCAGTGTTTACAGGCACGCAGTGTGAACTCAGCGTTCCGCATTTTTGTTTCGTCTGGGCTATTGCATAAGTTTCAATAATACAATCAAGTTTAAGATAAATCTATATGCCTCCGTTACGATGTGGATAACATCATGAAGTTGTATAACTGATTTACACGAATAAAAAAGCATCACTCTTTCTCTGCTTATCGTAGCTTTGCTTCATGTAGTCTTATACTTCTCATCATCATTGGGCGTACAGAATGCTGATTATCTCGTGGTGCAGTAGCAGATTGAAGAATGTTTGCTTCACTATAGTCTACCCGCGAAGAAACCCTTATAATGGGTACCCATTTTCTCTCTGAATAGAAACCCGTTAGAAAGTTAAATTCATAGAGAAATGCCTTGCTCTGTACATCAGTCTGTATTCCTTATGGAGTTGAGTATTGATTTACTCCTCTCCAGGAGTTAGGCACAAGGCCAGTTTTTATCTTACTCCCACAAGTAAGATGTGACCCAAGGTCGGGTCGGGAAAGTGGGGTTTAAAAATTGCCTGAGCAGCCCCGTCGGCATTCCCCGGTAGGGGCGCCTCAGGCAGTAAGCAATAAACTTACTCCTCCCCAAAGAGGGGAAGAAAAGCCTGGGAAGGTAGACCTCCCAGAACTGCACAGGACAGACCCATTGACTGGCGTAAATCAAAACCCGCAGGCCAAGACAATACTAGTATGGGGTGCAGTATCCATCGGAACAGATACTACACTTTGATCTTAGCCAAAAGGCCAATTGAGTAGAATATGAAAGATACATGAAACATTTCAAACATAAATTCAGAGAAATAAGGAAAAAAAGATGATGTTTGATCAGCGATAAGCAAATGAATTCACAGAATATAAACATGAACATAAGTTCATTGGCAGTTCCCTTTTAATATTCGTATCGATAAATAAGCGAGCTTTTTTAACAAGTGATTGATGTTAATGTGATTGGTCGCTATAGACGATTGATTCGGTTTGATTGAAAGTTGAATCTTCGACAGACCGTAGAATGTATCCGGAGAATTACGTCGTGATGGTTTCAAAGAAAAATCGGTAATTGTCGGATATATGTTTTTTAAGATTAACATTTTTGTTTACTTTCAAATAAATATTCGTTTCATCTAATGTGATGATAAATTGATATAAAAAAATGTGTTGAAAAGGTATTTGAAAACGATGTGTAAAAATGTGAAGAATTTGACTGCAAAACGTAATATACGCATTTTTTTAAATTGTTCAATTATCGCTACGAAAAGTGTTACATTTAATCACCTTAACATACTGTGTATCGTTTAGTTAAAGTAATATGATATTTTCCTACTATTTGTTCTTTGAATTGACATAAGCTTTTAGGGTTTAATTTTTGAGTTTATATATTCGTATTTCTAAAGTGTAAAATCTCAATTTCAAGAAGTCGGATTTATTGCGTTTTGCGTTCGAACCTTTCATGTCCATCATTTACCTAAACACTATCCTTTAGTAAAAGAGCGGTAATTATCCTTAAGTATATAACGACAGGGAAGAACCTTAATTTGAAAGATGACAAGATTTTAACATTTTAAATAAAAAGCGATTACCGATATTCTGTTGAATGAGTACTAAATTGATTGGTCCGATGTAAGCCACAAAGATTACAGATTGAACTACAAATTCCACGTCTATAGTGGCTTTCAGCAACCAAAGAACTAGAAAATACTTTTTAACGAACGCGCTGCTCTCATAATACAGAGATAAGAAGTGAAATATAAATTTACTCGCAATTACAATTATATTTTGAGTTCGACAAAAATACGTAACCAGAAAGAAACAAGCGGGTGGTAACCTTTTCTGATACCCGCCTTAAAATGCAGGTTTCAAACCTTACCTTATCTGCCAAATGTGATGTGTTAAATATAGGTATGTGAAAGGTAAAATACGAAATAAACACGAATAATTTTATCAAGCACAGCTCTTACTCATGTGATTTTTTCTCTTTTTAAAATAAAAACACATAGGGTTAAATTTTATTTAATTCAAATGTATTTTCATTTTTATGGCAATTGCTCCAGACAGGGCAAAACACCACTTGATGCAACTAGCTAAAATAATATTTTACTGTCAAAAACAAGCTGACAATAAGTTTTAGATTGATAGATTCCGACTCAGAAAACAGCAATACTTCCCCCTTTGTCAAAAACATCGCTCGTGAAATGTGAAGACTAAAGGGCAAAATAAGGGAAGGGAGAGTTACAAGGCTGTCGAAAGTAAACCCATGGCCCACATTCTACTCTCCTTGGAAATATATCGGCCATATTTATTCTACCATATTTAGAACAAGGGCACTTAAAGTACATCCATTCGATGTAGGTATTGAAATATAAATACATTTTAAACTAAAGCCAAACAGAGTAAACAACATTCTATTTGAATATGAAAGCTTGACAGACTGCGAAAGTCTATTTCAAACGTAAGCGTAATAATCGAAGAAAAACGATTTGTTTAACATTATAATATTTAGATTTAATAATTCTACATTATAACTGCTTTATGTTTCGGAATGTCTTGGATGAGAATTGATAATTTGTATCATTTGGATTATACGGACATTTGCTCTAATTGTGTACGTCATTCTCACCACATTTCGGCTGATGTAACCTTCGGTTTTTTTCAGGTGCATATTTTTTTAACTCGGGAATCGTTATGTCGAACTTTGAAATCTGTACGGAATTCCGAACGAAACCCTTTATTCAATCAACGGAGTGCTCTCGTTCCATCAGCCATTACTGGGTAGACGTCTTTAGTTATTCGTGATTGCATTTTTAGTATCGTCCGTGTGTAGGATTGAACATTTAACCTCTAGAAGACTGCCACGTGGTACTGCATACTATTTAAGATACATACACATGGATGTGAGAATAACATCTTAGATGAGAACAATAGTCTGAATAAGAATACACAGAATACCATTCTTAATCTGATCTTAAAAATTGTTCTACAACGATCTTACACCATTAATTGAAAATTAAATTGTTTTAAATTTAAATTAGTTTATATATTTAGTTTTCAAAGTGAGTTTTTGTAATAAAACATCCAGTTTATTTTGGAAATACCCCAAACTAATTTGACCAGTAGAAACCGTCAACCCCATTCATATATATGTATATATATATATGCTAAGTTCGTTAGCATTTTTAATGTCAGATTTCCGGCCTACTAAATATCGCTTAATATTCATATTCTTCAAATCATGTATTTGTTGAGTTTGTTGACGTCAGTGTGTAATATGCCTATGTGCAGACGAGTTCTTATAGTTTTGCTTGTATTTTAAGGCCTGAAATTGAAGGGCAAGCAGAGCACTACCGATATCTGATATTTTTTTTACTAGAGACAAAGAAAATAAATCAGAAACCTGCAAAAATTATTGCATAAACTCGTTTATGTTTCTAAACTTGATGTTTTGGTTTCCCATAAACTTACCAAAGTTAAAATAAAACGGACAAGAGAATGTTCTTACACGACGGCTGTTCCAGGAATGGGTTGCTCGATTGCGAAAAGTAAATGTTTCAGTATGAGATGCTCCTCGCTCTGGCCGGCCGAAGATGATCGACAGTGACCAAGTGAAAGTCGTAGTTGAAGAAGATTGCCGTTTGGCAACCAGACAAATCGCAGACTTTCTCAAGATTTTTAAATCAAGCATGGAAAATGAATTGCATAAACTCGGTTATGTTTCTAAACTTGATTTTGTTGCTCCCCATAAAGTGACAGAAACAAAAAAACAACGAAGATGTTAGTTCAACCAATAGTATTGTGGAGTAGATTCTAAAAACTGGCCTTTGAGAAGAAAAACTCCGAAATAATATTTGTCAACGTTTCTCCCGGCATGTTCATCGGTCGTCTTGGGTTTATCAGTAGACCCAAGTAATTCGAATCCAAGGTGAGTATTTGTCAGTCAGATTGTATTCATGTTCATCATTTACTGACGATTAATTGAAAATGTTACTCTTTAGATTAGTCAGGAATTTACCATTAAGGCCATCGGTCATACAAAGGTAAAGATTAATAAGACATAAATTATTGCCAGGTGAAAAATGAGGAACGCTATGAGAGTACTAACATTGATCAATTGGTAGAAACTGACTATTATATACGCCCCGTATCTAATAATCAGTTCCTACCAATTCACAAAAATCTGTTAGCATTGGATATGTACGACCAAGTCGTAATAAGCAGGGAAGCAGTACCGCTGTAATATGTTACACAGGCGTTAAGACCTTGCTAACAGCTCTGTTCAAAGATATTCAGTCAAACGCAAATTGGTATTTCTTACAAAAGTCGTTTAATAAAATATATATGCAATGTGTATGCTTCCAGTTTGTGAACAAAGAATTACGAACATTTGTACTTAAGATGAATCTAATGAATGTCAGCATTAAAAGATAAAAATGCCACTTTAAACAGAAGCACATCAGAGAAAAACAATTATATCTCAAACTTAAGCTTGATACACCGGCGAAACAGATTTTCTTAGTTATGCCTCAGTATATATAAAGTTTAAGAACACATAAAGGATTAAAGAGATGGCTAGATGGTCAGATGAATGACGATGAAATACCAATTTGGTACGTGTTTTTCATTTCAAAATGAGCAAAATGTCATCACTAAGCGATGTGTTTGCTTTATTTTCATTTTTATTTCATTTCTTACCTTTCAAATATATTTATAATGCTTTCACTAAATACCATCATGGGTAGAGGTTCCCGGCTGCCCCGAACTCCGATACAAGGATGTTGCTAGTAGCCGCATGAGGTCAATCAACATAAGCATTTGGTCCTGGGAGAGCCTTCCAAGTGGCCGCTTAAGATGGCGATGGGAACCGTAACTTA
>OY744519.1:194343772-194383772 GCA_963556195.1 Sepiola atlantica | reverse complement strand
GCCGATGATTCCACCGGGCACGAACATTTACTAAAGATGTCTAAATCTGCTCTTTTGGATGAAACCGCGGTACATTGCTGAAATATGTAATATACAGTATCTAAATAAATTATATTATCTCTCTTATATTATCGAGCACTTTATTTGATTTTTTTATATACAACGTGAAGAACTATATATATATATATATATATATATATATATATATATATATATATATATATATATATATATATATATATTAAAGTGAAATATTTTGAAAATCAACAATCGTGCGATTTAAAATGAAAAATTCATGTATTTAATTTTTTTGCAAGCTTTTGTTGTAGAACAACCTTGTCAGGCGAGACTGTCTTATAGTTTTTTCTTCTTCTTTTCTTCCTCCTCATTTTGATGGTATTAACCCTGAGGGGTCGAATCATGACACCAGCAGAAAGAGACGTCAAGTTGTTAAGACGTTAGGATAAGTGTAGTCCTGACGATGTTATGCGCAGATTGGCGCATTTTTTAAATAAGCAAATTAACATCTTGTAAGCACGGATTAGAATGTATTAAAGTGAAGTATTTTGAAAATCAACAATCGTGCAATTTTAAATGAAAAATTCATTTTTTTTTTATTGCAAGCTTTCGTTGTATATATATATATATATATATATATATATATATATATATATATATATATATATATATATATATATATATATATACTACACTACTTCGACTGTAACGTGTAAACAACCAAGCCTCCAACAGACCTACATTCATCATCTTCTGTGGGATTAGAAACTGGTATGTGCAAATCATTTTAAAACGGTATTTTTCTATAAAAATTGACACAATAATTTAAAAAAAATGAATAATAATTTTCATCATCTCTCAGCTGACAATCAATACAATACAAAGAACACAGAGATAAATGTTCCCAATAAGCTCCATATCACGACTACTGTTTATAACTAATTACTTGTTTATTACTAATTACTTGTTTATAACTAATTACTTGTTTATAACTAATAACTTGTTTATTACTAATTCCTTGTTTATAATTAATTACTTGTTTCTTACTAATTACTTGTTTATAACTAATTACTTGTTTATAACTAATTACTTGTTTATAACTAATAACTTGTTTATTACTAATTCCTTGTTTATTATTTATTACTTGTTTCTTACTAATAACTTGTTTATGACTAATTACTTGTTTATTACTAATTACTTGTTTATAACTAATTACTTGTTTATTACTAATTACTTGTTTATAACTAATTACTTGTTTATTACTAATTACTTGTTTATTACTAATTACTCGTTTATAACTAATTACTTTTTTATTAATAATTACTTGTTTATTACTAATTACTTGTTTATAACTAATTACGTGTTTATTACTAATTACTTGTTTATAACTAATGACTTGTTTATTACTAATTACTTGTTTAGTACTAATTACTTGTTTATAACTAATTACTTGTTTATTACTAATTACTTGTTTATGACTAATTACTTGTTTATTATTAATTACTTGTTCCTTACTAATAACTTGTTTATTACTAATTACTTGTTTATAACTAATTACTTGTTTATTACTAATTACTTGTTTATAACTAATTACTTGTTTATAACTAATTACTTGTTTATAACTAATTACTTGTTTATTACTAATTACTTGTTTATAACTAATTACTTGTTTATAACTAATTACTTGTTTATAACTAATAACTTGTTTATTACTAATTCCTTGTTTATTATTTATTACTTGTTTCTTACTAATAACTTGTTTATGACTAATTACTTGTTTATTACTAATTACTTGTTTATAACTAATTACTTGTTTATTACTAATTACTTGTTTATAACTAATTACTTGTTTATTACTAATTACTTGTTTATTACTAATTACTCGTTTATAACTAATTACTTTTTTATTAATAATTACTTGTTTATTACTAATTACTTGTTTATAACTAATTACGTGTTTATTACTAATTACTTGTTTATAACTAATGACTTGTTTATTACTAATTACTTGTTTAGTACTAATTACTTGTTTATAACTAATTACTTGTTTATTACTAATTACTTGTTTATTACTAATTACTTGTTTATAACTAATTTCTTGTTTATAACTAATTACTTGTTTATAACTAATTACTTGTTTAGTACTAATTACTTGTTTATAACTAATTACTTGTTTATTACTAATTACGTGTTTATTACTAATTACTTGTTTATTAATAATTACTTGTTTATTACTAATTACTTGTTTAGTACTAATTACTTGTTTATAACTAATTACTTGTTTATTACTAATTACTTGTTTATAACTAATTACTTGTTTATAACTAATTACGTGTTTATTACTAATTACTTGTTTATAACTAATTACTTGTTTATTACTAATTACGTGTTTATTACTAATTACTTGTTTATAACTAATTACTTGTTTATTACTAATTACTTGTTTAGTACTAATTACTTCTTTATAACTAATTACTTGTTTATTACTAATTACTTGTTTATAACTAATTACTTGTTTATTACTAATTACTTGTTTATTACTAATTACTTAGGAAATGTGATGCCCGATACAAGTTTACAGTCACAGAAGAAAGAATAGACCACCTCATGTACATGAATGACCCGAAACACACAAAGAGTATTGATTTACTCCTCTCCAGGAGTTAGGCACAAGGCCAGTTGTTATCTTACTCCCACAAGTAAGATATGACCCAAGGTCAGGTCGGGAAAGGGGGTTTAAAAATTGCCTGGGCATCCCCGTCGGCATTCCCCGGTAGGGGCGCCTCAGGCAGTAAGCAATAAACTTACTCCTCCCCAAAGAGGGGAGGCGAAGCCTGGGAGAGTGGACCTCCTTTAACTGCACTAAACAGACCCATAGACCGGCATAAATCAAGCCCCGAAGGCCAAGACAATACCAGTCTATGGGGTGCAGTATCCATCGGAACAGATACTACACTTTGATCTTAGCCAAAAGGCCAAGAAACACACAAAGAGTAGAACAGTTTATTTGATGTTTATTTACTCCTCGCGGAGTTAGGCACAAGGCCAGTTTTATCTTACTCCCACAAGTAAGATGTGACCCAAGATCGGGTCGAGCAAGTGGGGTTAAAAGCCAGCGCTCGAGAGGTGAGCACTCTGGCCATTTAAAAATTGCCTGGGCAGCCCCGTCGGCATTCCCCGGTAGGGGCGCCTCAGGCAGTAAGCAATAAACTTACTCCTCACCAAAGAGGGGAGGCGAAGCCTGGGAGGGTGGACCTCCTAGAACTGCACAGGACAGACGTGCAGTATCCATCGGAACAGATACTACACTTTGATCTTAGCCAAAAGGCGAGGAACAGTTTTTGATGTCAAAAGTTTAGAAGTGGGGTTAAGTTAGGTTGTGGCAGCACAAGAAATGACGTTGCGACTGATACATAGCGGACACGCTGATTGAATGTTCCTGTTTTTCTGAACCCTGTTAAAGAACTGTCGTTCTCAGAAACTTGTGCCCTATTTCTCTATGCGGGAGCATGTTGAAATAATGTATGTGTATAATGTATAATTATAAGGAGAAATACGTCAAAGAATTGGAAAACCTTCATGAATGTCTGTTATTATTTTAATGTTTTTTTAATCCGATGTTATTAAAAAGGAGACGAATGCAACAAGAAGGAAATATGAAGCACACAAAGAGTGGTGGGTATACACTGCGCTACAATTTACATCAAAGTAGTTAAGTAGAAATGATTTTACTCTACTACTACTACTACTACTACTACTACTACTACTACTACTACTACTAATAATAATAATAATAATAGTAATAATGTACAAGATAATCAATGTACAAGATACGTGACAGGATTATCAATCTTACTAAGAAAGCAATGGGAGCATGGAGACTAGAATTGGAAGCTGCAGGACAACACCTGATTGTCATAAAAATACAAAGATACATCTTCCAAGGAGACTCCCTATCACGACTATTGTTAATCATAGCCATTATGCCACTTAACTAATTACAAATGAAATGTGATGCCCGATACAAGTTTACAGACACAGAAGAAACAATAAACCATATGATGTGCATAAATGACATGAATCTATTTGAAGAAAAGTAAAAAAGAAACGGAAAAGCTGATAAATACGACCTGAATCTTCAGCTAAAGCATTCATATGGAATTCGAAATGGAATAGTGTGCACCGATAGAGATGAAAAAGAGAAAACTGGAGTATGCTGAGAGGATGAAACTGCCTACCAAAAAGGAGATGAGGGCGCTAGGCAAACAGGATAACGATACATGTTTGGGAGTTCTGGAAGCTGACACTATTCAGTCTATAGAAATTAAAGAGAAGATTGGAAAATAATATTTGAGAAGAACAGGAAAGCTCTCAGCAACGAAATTATATAGCAAAAACCTCGTAAAATGGATAAACACCTGGACAGTATCACTAATAAGATACGCTGCACCATTAATAGGGTGGATTAAGAGAACTCAGGCGGCTTTATAACAAAACTCGAAAACTAATGACAATGCACAAAACACAACATCTAAAATGCGATAAGGCAGAAGAGGACTGGTAAGTATGGAAGACTGTGTGGAAGACACACAACAAAAGCTGATGAAATTACAACTCAGAACACAGAAAGGCTCATCACCGCAGCAAGAGACACAGTCCAGTGTACAACAAGCGAAGCACCGAAACCAGAAACAAAAAGACAATAAAAGAAAAGTGGGAAGAGAAATAACTACATGGGCGTTTCATAAGAATGACAAGAGAAGAGACACATGAAAATATATATAGACATGGCCAAGAAAATGACACCTGAACAAAGAAACGAAATCCCTACTGACGGTTGCATAGAACAATGCGATTAAGACAAATTAGATTATAGCTAAAATAGATAAAACTCAGGAAAACAGTAAAAGCAGACTCTATGAACAGAGAGACGAAACAGTAAATTACATAAGTGAATCTATCAGACTAGCCTGAAAAGAATGCAATCACAAACATGACTGGGTGGGGAAAGTAGTGCACTGAGAAATATACAAACGAGTGTATTTTGAACACGTGAACAAATGATACAAACATGAACTAGATATATCACTGGAAAAATAAATCACCAAAAATAGATAGAGGTGCAAACAGATAAGCTTATACAAGCAAGGAAACGGGATATTATAATATTTAACAAGAAGGAAGAATCCGACCAAATCGTAGAGTTTGGCCGTCCCTGCAGACCACATAGTTAAGATCATAGAAACAGAAAAACGAAGCAAATACATGGAACTTGCAAGAAAATTTAAAGAGATATAGAGCATGAAAAAGTCAATATAATACCAATAATCGTAAGAGCACTAGAAACAGCTCCAAAAATTCGAAAAAGACTGAGAGAAATGTGAATCAAAAATAAGCGTGATACTATACAACGAACTAAATTAAAACAGCTGAAATATTAATGAAATATTGAATGTGAAAACTAACTTAAATAAACTAAGAAAAACTAATCAGTCACATGCAAGTTTAAATAAGAAAAAATACATAAATCATTCGTATTACTAATAATACAATAATAAAAGATGCGTTTTCACAGATGAACACAAGAGCTAAGGAACAGAAACGGCAAGAAATTTAATAAAATTCATCTCCACCCAAAAAGTGATGGCACCAACCTCGGCTGATATCCCACAAAATAGTCGTTAAAAGTCATGGAGATAAGAATACAAAGAAAAGAGAGCACTGACCAGACCTCCACTGGAAGAGTGCGGGGAGTACTGGGACCTTGGGGAGGCTTATTGCCACCCAAATCCCAAATGTGACCAATGGCCGTTACCAGCAATACATCAATGGTAGGCTGCTGTTGCGATACCGTAATGTTATTTCTCGTGGTTAATGGAAAGGAGTAGAGAGTACTAGAAATCTGGGAATACTTGCTGTCACTCAGACTCCAGGGAACACCACCAGTTGTTGTCAGTGAGCAATCGCTGACTTAACTTGTGTGATAACACTTAGTGAGTAATAATAATGATATAAATAGTAACACGTAACAAATCGGATGATTATGTTCAATTTGTCTCGATCTGTCGTGAAGACTGCTTGAAAAGGAATAACGCATGCGCGAAACTAAGGTAGATGACATTTCATAATTTTTACAGCCGGTAATTATTATTAATAAAATGGAGACAACTTTAACAAAAATAAAGACGCGAAGAAACACAGAGAATTCACTATACACTGAGCAACCATTTGCTACGTGTCATAAAACCAACAGGACTGCAGCTGTTTACGCGATAAACAATCGCCCGGGTGTTTCACATCTACAACGAAGTGAGTGAGAACAATAATTGTTGTGTAGTTTACGGCAAACGAAACAGTTTAAGTTACTTCATACAAAAACATATTACCAATAAATAATTAATATCATACCATTAATTGAACATACCTATAGTTAGAGGACATGTGTTCTTTATTCTCCCTATCGTAACACTACGTACAATTTTTAGAATATAGTCGGTATATGTATTATTTAGATTACTCGGACTACTGTTCTGATCTTCGATGTAATTCTCACAACGTTTCAGCCGATGTAACCTCCTATCTGTTTTAGGTGAGTTTTGTTTAACTTGGGAATCTTAATGTTGAACTTGGGAATTTTTACGGAATTTCAAACGGTACCATTTAATATTGTCAACGGCGTAACTTCTCGGCCATGGGCAGGTATCAATCTTAAGTAATTCGTACTTGTATTCTCAGTATTGCTTGAACTGCGGATTGAGCCTTCAACCTCCTGAAGACTATCACTTAAATCTGATTATAACTTATCACTTTTATTCGTTACGTCAGAGGTTATTCAAAGGGTCCGTCCTAAATTCCGTACAGATTCCGGATTTCAACAAGACGCACCTGAAGACAGTCGGAGTGTCCATCGACCAACTCAGTGTGAGACTAACATCCAAGATGATAACACTAGTCCGAATAATCGAAATAATACAATAATAAAACCTCATCAGAATTAATGAAGTAACACACTTCCCGGTCGGTGATAGAAGGTAGAGTAAACAAATTAGTTCTGTTCCACGTAATCAATTCATCGATGCAGTTCGGCCATTGGAGACTGCTTAGAAAAGAATAACGTGTCTGTGATGCGTAACGAAATAAATTAATAGATCTTTTACAACCGGCGTTATTAAGAAGAATTGGGGATTGCAATAAGAATAAATAAGTAAAAAAACAGAAATATGTAAAAAGTTATCGGGCAACTAGTAATCTTCGACCTTCGTCAGGTACGTCTTGTCGAACTTGGGGAGCTGTATGTCGAACTCGGGAATCTGTACTGAATTTTGAACGACCCTCTTTATTTAATCTACGGGGATAGCTTGCACTTGTTCAATCAGGCATAAACGGGTAAACATCTTAAGTAATAAGAAATGATATTCTTAGTATCGCATGTACTGGTTGATTGAACATTCAATTCTAAACAACGGTCACTTATACTGAGTATTACAATTTTATCCGTGTATATAATATATATTAAGTAATCAGTTGTTCAAAACAAAGGATTGAAATAAAAGAAATGTAATTATCACTTTCTTTATATCATGGCGTTTCTACTCACGCCTTTTGACTAGGATCAAAGTGTAGTATCTGTTCCGATGGGTACTGCACCCCATAGACTGGTATTGTCTTTGCCTTCGGGGCTTGATTTACGCCGGTCTATGGGTCTGTCCTGGGGAGGAGTAAGGTTATTGCTTACTGCCTGAGGCGCCCCTACCGGGGAATGCCGAAGGGGCTGCACAGGCAATTTGTAAACCCAACTTTCCCGACCCGACCATGGGTCACATCTTACTTGTCAGAGTAAGATAAAAACTTGCCTTGTTCCTAACTCCTGGAGAGAAGTAAATCAATACTTACACCTTGCTGCTTCATATTTCCATTCTCTGTCGCCTTTCAAATTATATTTGTTAACCGCATAATTCTATTTCTATTCTATTTCCATCTCAATGATAGTTTTTCTTACGGCTAGTTTTCTGGCTTGAAACTACCTTTTATTACTTATCTTGTACTTGAATAATTTCATAAAGACTATCTCTGCACAATCCATGGAAGTGTTTCTTTATAGCTGTTATACACCAGTGACACACTAAACTTTCACACACTGCAATCTTTTCTACCTAGATATTCTGCGTCACTGATTTTATCCTATCCTAAACTCTAACGGATTTTTACAACTTTAGTTTACTATATTTTACTTTATTTTAACCAGCTACTACAATCTCTTAAGGTGCCTTCACCGGTGAACTTTTGCCTATCATTTAAACTTTTTAAATCGTTTTTCTTTTTACATTGTATTTTATTCATGTTATATTTTATACTATCTTTCTTTTCTATCTTTTTAAATAAGGACTTTTGGTAATTTCTATTTTGCAACTTATCTTTTTGCACTCCTCTGACGATAATATATTCTTTGAAAAGTCACGTATTAAGGAAGGAATAATACAATTTATTTTCTTTGAAACCCCTTATGTTGAACAACTGATGACTTAACAGGTATGTTATTTTATACAATATTTATTCTCATATTTCATTTGGTAATATAATGTCGATATCTCGTATATCGAGCATCTATTTTTCATGAAAGGTTCTACTTTTCAGGTATACATTGTATATTTATTTTCCTGTGCTTTGTGTGTATATATATATATATATATATATATATATATATATATATATATATATATATATATATATATATGTATATATATATATGTGTGTTTGTGGGGGGGGGTATGTGTGTGTTCGTGTGTGTGCGTGTTATATAGGAACCACTCCTGCCTGGACCGCGGCAGTTCTCTTAAACCAATCAAACAACTGGTTACGGTCCCAAAAACGTACTTGTTGCATAACACACATAAAAATTAAAGCCACGAAAGTCTATTAAACGTCTCCAATAAAACGAAAGCAATAATGAAAGTTTTCTTACTTTTTTTAACACTTTCTGTAAGGCACTTCTATAGGCATTTTCAACAGGCACTTTTAATGCGCATTTCCTTGGGGCGATTGGTTATTAAAACATCTCTCTGTTTAAATATTTCAAATTAAACACAGTTCAGTAAACAGTGTATCTCATTTAAACACTTTAAAAATTTTAAACATGTTTTTTTTTTCGATGTTTAGTTCTTTTCGTTTTTTCAGATTAGGACCCAAAACGTTATGCACAAAAAAGGTTACCTTACAGATGTCTTCCTCACTGCTCACTGTTGGTCGTGGGTTTGCTGGAACACACATCTCCGTTGCTGGCTAGTGATCGTAGTGGTTTACCTGTTTTGTGGGCAAATTCTGGCATAATGTACGAGAGACAAAAACGCCTGAAGACAAAGTCTTCAAGAGAGATTCTATCTTTTATTCTGCTTCGTTGTAGAAGGGTTCTGTCCACTTGTTCCTTGATTCACTCATTCATTCTTTTCGCTAGGGGATGCGACGATGCACGGGAAATTACTGCTGGATGTCCAAGAGATCCAATTATTACGACGAGCGATTACATTTTCAATTCCCTGTCTTGTACGGTCGTTCATATATGTTGATTACGTATATCTATGAGCGACACCTAAAATTCCACAATGTGTATATTTTAGGAGAGCAAACGACTTAACTTATGATCATATTTGATGCACATAACAGTTTAGTCTAACCTCTACCTCAATAGCCATCTATTTTGAAAGAACATCAGTTATATTTTTATAGTGAAAGTATTTATCCTTTCATCTTAAAAATCTTTCGGATAATATTAGTTATTAAGTCAAGTACATTTATGACAGAAGCAGATAATATAGACATTAATTAGTAAAATATGATTTAATATTTATAAATAAATTATAAAGCCCTACTTTGAAAACATATTGGTTTAGTTCCTTCGATCAACATATGTAAACCTTTATAATTAATATCAGGTGCAGTAAATGAATAGCCAGAATAAATGTTTATGTCCTTTTACGAAATAAGGAAAGGTCTCAAATTCAAGGTTGCAGTTAAAAGAGTTCTTAAGTAAAAATAACTTCAGGAAATCTTACATTATTTGTGTATATGAATACAAATTCAATTAATATCTAAAATATTTGAATTTTTGTATCGGAAGTTGTGCCCATATTATGTCTCCCCAAATCATTTAAAATGACCCAATGAAACTAAAATGTAGAGAATATTTATTTACTGTTCTTCTTTTTTCGTGTGAATCAGATGATTCTGGTGTTGGCATTAGTTTCCTCGATGTTTTTCTAGTTAGAAATCCTTCTGGAAATACATCGGGTACTTACGAGAAGGACCACAAGAAGGTTTCCAACACCCCTAAATGAAAGTGATACTGTGGAACAGACTGGATTCGAACTTGGAACACCCAGGTCTTCAGTCCGTGTCGTTATCCACTTAACCACCGTCACCTCCCTATTTACTGTTATTTTATAGGTAATGTTTACATCTTACACACTTAAAGGGAATCGTAATTTCTTCGACCATTATCCACCTCTTTTCAACTTTATTTGCATAAAACTAAATTAAACTAAATAGAGACCACATTACAATCCCTTACGCATTCTCCTTTGTTAGAAAATGTGTAATTATAGGTGAATTATCTTACAACTAAAACCTGTACATACAATATATACACATACACTGATATTTTAGTTTGTAAAAATAGAGATCAAATATTTAACTTATCATATAAATTTACTGTAGTTTCAAGGATATCCCAAACGCCATATTCACTCTACGCCCAAACACAAAATATATATTTATCGTTATTTTCTGCTGAGATATATGTGATGCAAACAGTGCACACGTTGTTGATTTGACTGAAACTGTCATGTTTATGGGTTCGGGTACACTATTTACTATTATTGTGTTAAACATTTACCTGGTTGTGAGCACTGTGTTCGAGCCGCGTTTTCAATCTGGATTCGGCTCGATCTTTATTTTTAGAATTTTAATTTCATGTTATATATACTCAGTGTGTGGAAGCACGATGGCAAAACGGAGGTACTATAGTCTATGTGTGTAAAAGAGCCTCTTTGTGTTGGGGGTGCCTTTGCTTAACTTCCTTTCTGGTCCATTCCATTTTTGCATGGCCTTTGAATTATGCTGATCATCTTTTTTTACCCCTATTTAATCTTTTGTGTTATGTTACCTATAGTAATAAGCATTTATATTCGGTGGATACCTATCGGGTTACCCATATTGCCGATCGTGACACTCACACATTTCTACTAAGATCCACGTGTTTTATATTTTTGGTGTCATATTTTCATGTTTCTGTTCGTGTGTTGCAACGCCAGGTATTGCTTATTTTACCTGTATAACAGGGGTAGTGTTTATCCATCCCGCATGTAGAAATAACAGATCACCATCACGCACATCGTACGTGTTAAATACTTACACGAAAGAATGTGGATGAGTATTTTTTCAATGGCTTATAACTCGGAAACAAAAGGTGTCGGAACCTATCCTGAAACCTTATTATTATTTTTACTCATAGAACGTAATCTGAAATTCATGTTATTGATTTATTAACCACGCTGTATATGACTGGGTGTTTGCAAATAATTGTTTTGTGTGTATTAATATATTCTATTAATGTTCGTTCGTATTGTCTGACGATTTTTTTCGACTAAGTCATTCCTCTTTTAATGCAGAACAATAACTATGGTTCTTGATGAGAACAAAAGTGTTGACAACTAAAATGTTGGCAGGAAATAAAGTAGAAAACATTACGTCACTTGAAATTTCTCGGAAATTCCATGTTCTTTGTTAATTTTTTTCATTCAATGCAATTTGATTTACATTTTTAATGCGAACTATTTAAATGTATTCATTCATCGTAATTTGTTTTTAAACAACATTCCATTCAGACAAAGTTCTATTGTCATGAACATTCTAAACATAGAAATAGACAGATATTAAATTAAATATTAAGAATAACGCGTATATAGATATGTATGTTTGGTGATGTTTGACGATTTTAATCATTTTCAAATCATATTTCAAATAAAGATATTAACTTATATGTGAATTATATGTGAATTGATTTCATATTCACTTATTGTCATGATTTCTGCTTTGTTTTTTTTATGGAAATTTAACTGTATTTTTTTGCACATTTGTGATTTGTTTCCTAGGTACTTACGAACAATATGTTCTTGAGAGATTCGACGTTCTAAAAAAGCATGTTTTCTTATATAACTAAAAATAAACATTGGGTTATAAACAAGTTCAATACTTTTGTGTATACTATATATTTTGAACAAGATTAAGCAATGATGATGTAAATTGTGAATGTTAGCTCTATGGCACTCACTATTTAACTATCTATGTTTGGAAGTAAAAGGTCCGCCCTTGTGGTTTACTCAAACAGAGTTTTCCATTTGATTCTAATTTCAATGTGTATCTATATATGAATATACATTTATATATGCATATATTTACATGGTAAACAGCTGATGATTCCCGTGTTAATATTAGACGCTTAAGGTCTCCTGTTTTTGTTTAACTCTTAGATACTTAACCTCCTCGTTCTTTTTATTTTATTTACTTATTTTTTTATTTATTAATTTTCCAACGAATGTTAGGTCTGCAATATCGTGGATTTAGTTAGTTTCTCTGGGAATTTAAACTGCATTTTACTTTTTTTGCTGTTTTTTTCTTGTTTAAAATGACTCAAAGCTTCTTTAGACTATATATATATATATATATATATATATATATATGTGTGTGTGTGTGTGTGTGTGTATGCGTTTAATGATGTCTGACATTCTGTAATACGTGCATATGTATATTAATATTCAAGTCTGTTCAGATCTCCCTCCCTCGCCCCTCTCTCGCTTTATCTCTATCTCCCTCTATCCTATTAACTCTCTCTCTCTCTCTCTCTCTATCTCTTTCTCTCTCTGTATATATATATATATATAGGAAGAGAAGGATGAAAGTAATCCGACGTGATGGGAAAATGAAAAAGAAAAACAAAAAATGGATGTTTTTTATGTTTACATCAACGTTTCGTCTTTATTTATAAGACTTCATCAGGATGATAAAATAGAGAAAAAATGTCATGCAAGTGCAGATACATGTAGGGTAGACATATTGGGAGGAAAAATAGAATGAAATAGTGGCCACTGCTGGGTGGACGTCCGTATTTGTTGGAGAAATAAAAATGAATGTTGAAAAGAGTGAGTGGGGAAAAATGGAGGGATGGGGTGAGCAAGGACTACTGTGGCTGGTGGTAAGAGAAAGAGGTGGGAGATGAGCAGGGGTAAAGTGGATGGCAGAGAGAGAGTGGAGGAAGAGGGGGGGAGGGAGGTGTTTGACCAGATGGCTGCGGTTCAAGATTGAAGGGGAAAAGTAAGTTGGAATGTTTGTGTATGGGGGGTGTATGCAGGGAAAGGAGGATGGGTAGAGAGGGGGGGGGCTGTGATTTTGGTGGATGGGCGAAAGTTGTGGTCTTAGAGAGCGTTTTGAGAAAATGAGGGAATTAAAGAAGGGGTATGGGAGAAAATAGTTGAGTGGGGGAGAGGGAGGATTTGTTGTGATAAGGTGTGAAATATTTGAAATATTTGGAAAATGATAGCAATGAGTGAGGGATTGGGGGGTGGAGGAGGGCGGTGATGAAGTCTTATAAATAAAGACGAAACGTTGATGTACACATAAAAAACATCCATTTTTTGGTTTTCCTTTTTCATTTTCCCATATATATATATATATATATATGTATATATGCATATAAATATATATATATATATATATATATATATATATATGAAGAGTTCGAACGCAAAACGCGATAAATCCAATTCGTTTAAATTGAGACCTTAAACAATAAAAACACGAATATATTAAATCTAGACTTCAAATAGAAGTTGATTTGAATTAAAATCAAAGATAAATTATTTCAGTATCATATTACATAACAAATAGTGTTCGGGTGTCGTCGAGTGTTGAAATGAAACACTTTTTGTAGGGAGAGTTTCGTGATTTTGAAAATGGCGCTTATCGCGTTTTGCATTCGAACTCTTCATATATATATATATATATATATATATATATATATATATACATATATACATATTTATTTATATATGTAAGGAATATATGATGTTACTCAATTTTAAATCTATCTATCGATACATGGATTAATTGATAGCTAGGAGCTAGATAGCTAACTAGTCAGCTGACTAGCAAGCTAAATATATAGACGAATAGATACATAGAGAGACAAGGAGAGAGGGTGTGGCATCCTAGATGCATAAAACACACATTCTAGATGTCTAGATATTAATTTATTAAATGATAAATACATATTTCCGTTTTTCTATTTAACTTGACTTGAGGCTTTTTTCCGATAAATTTTTCCATATAAAATAGATAGTAAAATATAACACAGTTATTGGATTGACTTGGAAAACTTACATTTTAATAGTTCTATTTTCAATTTGAAACTAAATGACACATTTGTAACTAAATCCCGATCGCCCACTTCATTATTAGTTTTGTAGATGTTGTTTACTCCCAAAGCTCTCATTTAATACGGCACATATCAGTCCGCCTCAGTCACACGCGCTTTCGCTTTGTTCATGAACAGCAAAGCGAATAGAGAAAAAAGTAATAAATAAGATAGTATAGTTCATTGTATACAAAAATACCAGTCGAAGTCGTAATATATTAAATGTTGCAGCTGTAGAATGAAGTTGAGAAATATATATAAGACCATACGCTGCCCTCTCGACGACCGACGTCCCTAACGTGTGTCGTAGTTTCGTGTTGTTTGTCTAAATCTTTCGTTCTCGTTCTGGCTATGTCGTCTATTTTACTAACGATCGCTGAGGCCGCCGGTATTGGTTTACAAGATGCGAAAAACAAAAAAACATAAACTCACAAGTAAAAAACACAAACTCCGATAACAAGTGTATAAGACTACTCATAGTACTAAGCTATTCACTGCATCTGCTAAGACTCTGTCCGATGTGTTCACATCTGATCGTCTCTTTACATAGTCGCCAACTGCCGCTAAACTTAACTATCGCGAATAACTCTACATCCTAAATATATTTAGTCATATCTGAAATTCTAAGTCCATTCTTTTGTTTCCTCGGCAACTCTTTAGCTGACTACCAATCTTATTTTCCGATCGACTTTGTTAAACTTCGTGAATTGTTCGCTCAGAATTATTTGAGGAATTTGCTTTTTTATTTTTTTAAATTCAACTGCAAACACCAGTTTACCCAAATAAAAAAAATAATCTGAACACAATGGGTGATCAGACCGGTCATATTAGTTATAATGTATGTGTATATATATATATATATATATATATATATATATATATATATATATATATATATATATATATATATATATATGTATATATATGTATATACATATATATATATATGTATATACATATATATATGTATATACATATATATATATATATGTATATACATATACGTATGCATATATATATGTATATACATATATACATATATATATATATGTATATATATATACGAGTATGAACATATATATACGTGTATAAATATATATATACATATATATATATATATGTATATATAGAGATTTATATATACGAGTATGAATATATATATTTATACGAGTATATATATATATATATACATATATATATATACGAGTATGTATATATACGAGTATATATATATATATGTATATATATATATATATATATATATATATATATATATATGTATATGTTTATACGAGTATGGATATATATACGAGTATGTATATGTAAATATATATATATATATATATATATATATATATATATATATATATATATATATATATATATATATACGAAGGTGTAGAGCGTATACTAAAATGTTTGTAATAAAAATAAATCAATAAAAAAATAATAAACAAATGAAAAAATAAAATAAAAAATTGTTTTAATCGCATTTGTTAACAAATTTACTAATTTGGATTTTTGTAACTCCTCACGTGCCCGATGAACAGTGATTGGAGTCGCGAATTTTTTTCATTTTGGGAGAGTAACTGTTCACACTTGAACAGAACATTAGATCGTTGGCCAACCAACGTGAAAAGATAGATACGAAAATAAAACGTCGATATTCACTTTTGTTTAATCAAAAATGCATTAATATATATATATATATATATATATATATATATATATATATATATGAAACTCTTATTGCTGTATGTACGTGTGTTAGTGTGTATGAGCGTGTGCTCTATAGAAAAAAAGTTAACGGATCTAGATTAAATTTAATAGTGTATTCTAATGTAAAATTCCCTGAAAAAGTGAATGTGCGTATTTCAGAATCTATAAATTCATTCCTGAAGGGGCTATGGGGCAGATGTGATCTGGGGGACGATTATTTCAGTTATTTTTAGCTTAATTTCAATTTAACTATTGATGAATTTAAATAGAAAACAATTTTATCATGTAGTTTTTTTAAAAACAAATTGCAAGTTATTCCCGACCAAAATGCAAGTCATTTCCAAAAATTCAACCGGAAATGACATCATAGAAATAATGCAATGTGGAAGGTGGGATTCAAAATTCTAATAAGATAATTCTAGGAAGGAGGAAGGCAGCTAACCCAGGCTTTACTTAGCAAACTCATAATTCAAAACAGGAAATGAGTCAGCATTTTTTAAATTTTACATTTTAGTGGGCACTGCCCGCCAGTGTCTGGCAGTGTCAGTCAGTACCCGCTACTTTCCGCCACTGTCCGCCACTATCAGCCCTATAAATAAATAGTCAACTCATAATTCCAAAAAGGAAATGAGTCAGCATTTTTTAAATTTTACATTTTAGCAGACACTGCCCGCAAATACCCGTCAATGTCCACCATTGTCCGCCACTGTCCGCCATTTGCAGCCCTATGAAGAAATCGCAAACTAATTATTCAAAACACGAAATGTGTCAGGATTTATTATATTTTACATTTTAGTGGACACTGACCGCCAGTGCCCGCTACAATCTGTCAGTGCCCGCCAGTGTCAGCCACTGTCCGCAACTGTCAGCCCTATAAAAGAAATCGCCAACTCATAATTCAAAACAGGAAATGAGTCAGCATTTTTTATGGTTTACATTTTAGTTGATAATGCCCGCCAGTGTCCGCAAATGTCCACCACTGTCAGTCCTATAAAGAAATATCTAACTCATGATTAAAAACAGCAAATGAGTCAGCATTTTTAGATCTTACATTTTAGTGGGACGTGCTTGTTATTGCCCGAGAGTGCCCGAAAGGGTCAGCCACTGTCCGCCACTGCCTGCCATTGTCATGTAAATATATATATATATATATATATATATATATATATACATATATATATATATATATATATATATATATATATATATATATATTGTCATGTATGAAAAAAGCACCTGTATATAGAACAAGCTATACAAATCTTACTATTGAGCTTTGAGATCTACGTGTTCATGTTAGTAATACCTCCACTATTGCAAGTATTAGGTGATAAGAGTTTTTAAGAGTATAAAAGCAAAGTTTGTGAGAACAGTGATAAAAGTGATCACTTTATCTTTCAACTAATTGCGTATACAAACATTGCTATTTGATTCTGCTCCGAAGGATCGCCGGGTAACCCTGTTTATATATATATTTAAAACAGTAACTCTGACTGTGTGGGTGTGTGTCCGCCTGATCTTTGTGTCTTATGTTCACCCAAACAGCTGGACAGAATTACTGTAAAATTGGCATGTGAACTACTGATTTCTCAGTGATGATCATAGAGCACATAAGAAATATATCACTTCAAAGCAGGGGGTCTCCGGAGCCCCAACCTCCACTAAAAACTGTTCACCCTTTGATTCAAATAAAATTTATACCATAGGTAAATTACCAAAAATGAAGTATATTTTCAAAAGTTCAGCAAATATTTATAACATTAAGATGGTCTCCGAGGACACAATCCTCCACTTAAGCCTGTTTTCCCTTTGTATTCAAATGATATATATATATATATATATATATATATATATATATATATATGTATATATATATATATAGCTATATTATATATATATATATATATATATATATATATATATATATATATATATATATATATATATATAATAAAGGAGAACACCTTGCTGTATGTGCATGTATGTCCCTAAAAACGAAGATATAATAGTAAGTGTACTTTCAATATGATTCTATTAACATTTAAGATTTGCATGTGATCATAATGGCAGTATTTTTGCGTCTCTGGCTGCATCTTAAAGAAGTTAATTACAGTTTTCAAAAATGTTACACGATGAAGTTAATCTATTTAGTAACGTTGGTTTAAGAGTATTAACATATATCTGAATAGCTCAGTACGTAAGATATTTAGCTGACAGTATCAATGGTTGCCGTTAAAGTAAACTCTCCCAACTATAATATTGCACATGATGCTATCCCACACTCTACACTTGGAAACACTTAGTAGTTTTGTTACTTTATATATATATATATATATATATATATATATATATATATATATATATATATGAAAAAGAGAGAGAGAGCGAGAAAGAGATTTATATATATAGAGAGAAAGAGTATAGAGGAGGGAACAGAACGGAGTCTGGATAACTCTATTCCTTATTTACAATGCGTCTGAAGTCTACGGTCAGTCAACTATCGCAAAGTGCGAATAACAACGTTGCGTCGGCGCATTTAGTACAATGTGAAACCGCTTTTCGATACATACAGGATACGTCTTTCCATGGTCATTGTTGCTGTCTGTGTCAGAGGTGACCTGAAATACTTCAACAACAAGTAGTGTTTCGAACTAACGAGAAAAACCTCGATCAAAAGCAGACAATATGGACATCTCCATGTTCGACTCTGGATTTTGGTCCTACTCGCTTGACAGATACAGTACCCTCAAAATGTCAACCCTTCCTCAGCGAGATAGAAGCGGTGGTGATATGGTAGTGTCAGAGCTAAGCCATTTATAACTCCGTTTCCTACTAAGGTTTTTTTAAGCATAAGTCACCCTAAACAAGGCAAGTTGCAACTGTAGACGTAAAGGAACTACCTAGAATTAGGTGAAAGGTTTGGGAATCATCCTAAATAGATAGCTGTGCAGCGAGATGCTTGTCTACATTAGTGTTTAATTTCTGCATGTCGGTACAGTCGGGGAAACAGGGAGCGAAGAGGGGGTTCCAAAGGCCGACAACACGAGGAAAGAAGGTACCTGAGTAGAAGGCTCTCCGGCATCTGGGGACCTCGACAGTGAATAGATATGATTTTTTTTATTGTCGAGTTGGTCGAGTGTATTTACGACGAGAGGCACCAAAGCAGCAAGTACATCGGATCACATTCCATTTATATACTTGTAAAACAAGCTCAAGGATTCAACATTCAGGCGATGGAGCAAAGGCTGAATCTGGGAGGATAGTGAGCGATCTATTTGATAAGTGACTCTTTTTTTAGACCTTGTCGAAGAGAGAGAGAGAGGGAGAGAGAGAGAGAGAGAGAGAGAGAAAGAGAGATGCTACTAATAAGGCTCTAGTGAAAAGTAGCAGTCAGCATCAGGATTTGTTTTCTTCTGTCCGTCTCTGTCTTTGCGTGGGATGAGAAAAGGCGTGTCGGCCGCGGAACCGGAAATCACAGGAGTGTGACTGACAATGTTGTTTCTGTTGCTTCTGTGTGATTGCTTCTGTGTGGTCAAACCATACCTGAATTCGCATAAAACTGCTGAGCCTATTTTTGTTTCCGGTGTCGGACGTAAGAACCTGCAATCTACAAGATAAGAAATAGCTACAGTTTACACAAATGACTTCATTCAGAGCAGTTAATTCTTGAGCACGATCTTCGTGATCACAATGCAAAAGTTGAACGCGCTAAACAACAATAACAAAATCAACAGCATCAGAACCAGAACTTCGTAACAAAGCAAAAAGATGTCACATTCAAATACAAATAAAACTGTGTACGTTCTGTTGAAAATTAAATGTATATATTTTTCTAATTACTTTCATACATAATAGTAATCTCATTAAGAAAAGGTACCTGTATTTTCAATTTTAAGTTTTGGTCAAAGCGAAATTCTTTATGTAAGCAAAAAATTAAAAGTGAACCAAAAATGGAAAAGTACTTAAAATTTAAATTCCATCTTTCAAACATAAACCGGTGTAATAGTTATTGATTACAAGAAAACAAACTAACATTCTAGTGATCATTGCAAAGTATGATTCCTGAAGCTAAACATAAGATACCGGATATTCCTAAACAAAACTCATTAACAACACGCTCCAAAGTTAATTACCAGTTCTTCTAGGAGTAATTACTATTTTGCCTTGGTATAATTTCAAAAGAGACAGAGACACACAAACACAGACACACACACACATATATATATATATATATATATATATATATATATATATATATATATATATATATATATATATTAAACATGTATATATATGTGGGTATACGCATTTTTATAAATAAAAATATATATCTATATATATATATATATATATATATATATGTGTGTGTGTGTGTGTGTATACACCTTTATATACATCTAATTACATTTGCGTTCAAGTATCTATATGTATTTATGTCTTTTCAGATAACTATATGAATGAATGTATACATCTATATGTGTGTGTATTATATATATATATATATATATATATATATATATATATATATATGGGTGGGTGTGTGTCTGTGTGTATATACATTAACATATGCACACACGTATGCATAGATATGAGTTTGTTTACAACAACTGCAATGACTACTTGAGAGAAGTTGAATGCCTACTGGACAGTACTTGAATGCCTACTAGAAATGTTCTCGAGTGTCTTAGGGTTCTCTGTTCAGGGGTTTGTCAGGACAACCGGGCATGGGAATACGTCCTCCTACAAGTTAATCTTTACTAAATATTCAGAATAACATAGTATTCGCAGCTCAAATAAGACCAGGTCAGTATGTACACTTAGCTGGACACTCCACCGCACTAGATGAATTCTTGTCAAGGAATCCGTTTGACCGAGAGACAACAAGAAAGATATCCTATAACATTATTAACTAGTTAATTAGAGAGAGGAAAACAAATATTCTTAGCTCCTTTACTAACTCAACATTTTACGGGTAGAAGAGATATTTAATGGAATTTTCAAATATCTATGTATCTCATTAGAGATCAAGTGTTAGCTCCAGAAAGAGCGCCTTGATTTTACTGAGGACTTCGACTGTTGTAAATTTAATATATATATATATATATATATATATATATATATATATATATATATATATCATAAAAAAATATTTTTAGCAATTAATCTAAAAATAAACGGTTATCTTTCAGTTTTGTTTTATTTGAGTGTACTTACAATAAGTATAATTTATGTTACTATTAATCTGTAATCATTAAATAGTAAATATTGAACATATGTACATACTGAATATATATATATATATATATATATATATATATATATATATATATATGTGTGTGTGTGTGTGTGTGTGTTTATACGTAGGATATTATATTTTAATATTGTTTAGATATAAGTTGAAATACATTTCATAGTAAAATATGTACATATATATGAGATTGCATATATGTAAATATGTGTATAATGCCTTATGGTTATACGCATGTCACACACCTTTTGCCTGCCTGTTTTATGGATGTCTGTCTGTATGTATGTCTGTCTCTCTTTCTCTCTTTCTCTCTCCCTATATATATATATATATATATATATATATATATATATATATATATATATATATATATATATATATATACGAGCATTAATCAAAGTTTTAAAAAAACACAATTACCAATACATATAATTAAGGATATCAAATCTTCCATCTCTTATCTATTATTCTGTTTCGACTTGTTTTCCTGTATGTAATAACATTCTTAATTGTTATTGTGAAAGATATTTGAAAAGAAATTGGTAACACTTAATTATCTATTCTGCAACGGGGCGCATTCATACTCGAAACTTTCGCACTCACCTAACGCTATTATCGATACACATGTCTTACCTGAACGACGTCTTTTCAAAACAGAAATAATAAACAACGTAAAAATCTACTTTATATTTTTCGATTGAAATGTTGCACCCGAAAGGCTGGTGTTATTAAAGTGATAACATCTGTAATTAAAACTTGATTAAAAAACAGTTTATCAATTTTCCTCAGGAATTTAAGTAACGTAGAACAAAATTGCCTACGTGTCATTAAAGGGATTTGCATTTGAACAAATTCGCATTTTTTCGTATGATATATACAGGGTCTTCAAATAGGCATCACGTATAATAACATCAAATCCGCCTTTCTATTAATAACAAAACGTATACATTATTAACAACATGTATTTAAACTGTATGTCATTGAACTGAAGGTCAACAACTTGCCACACATTTCTGTAAACGGCTCACAAATTCCAGGACTTATTCTAAAACTTTCCTCTTCAATGATTAGATTAGTTGTGTGTGGTGTTCTTCTTTAAGTGATAATGTTTTTCGTTGTTTTTTCTCTGAAAACGTAAAGCATTTCAGAGACTCCAGAGTAAAATATCAGAAGGCGGTGAACGCACGTGTTATTTCGTCATACGCCAATTCCACTAAACAAAAGCAAGATGGAATAAAACAGGACGGGGTATCAATTAATTAAGCAGTAATTCAGTAAAACATTTTAAAATGTGTTTCTTTTTAGTTTATAACTTTTGTTGTTATCAAAAATAGAGTTTTGATGTTATTTAACATTTTTAAATGGATTATGACTGTTTGAAGACTCCGTATATCTGCATCTCGAGCATCTATCTTTTTATGCGTACATGTGCTAGACAATGTCTCATCGGTTGAGTCAACGCTGGTACATTGTATATTAGTCCATCCATTTAGCAGATATTACTATTTGTGAAGGTAAATATATAGAGTATTGATTTACTCCTCTCCAGGAGTTAGGCACACGGTCAGTTTTTATCTTACTCCCACAAGTAAGATGTGACCCAAGGTCGGGTCGGGAAAGTGGGATTTAAAAATTGCCTGGGCAGCCCCGTCGGCATTCCCCGGTAGAGGCGACTCAGGCAGTAAGCAATAAACTTACTCGTCCCCAAAGAAAGGAGGCAAAGCCTGGGAAGGTGGACCTCCCAGAACTGCACAGGACAGACCCATTGACCGGCGTAAATCAAGACCCGAAGGCCAAGACAACACCAGTATGGGGTGCAGTATCCATCGGAACAGATACTACACTTTGATCTTAGCCAAAAGGCCAAGAACAGAGTAACGTATATAATAAAATTACAATTCTGATTGCAATTTATCCAAAAATAGCGAAGTGTTCACACATATTAAGCTAGTATAAAACATACGCGTGTACATAAAAAATGTCTCGATTCGAATATTAAAAATTATGATTAATATTTTGCTTTTTAAAATCTGACCAAGTAATATATACTAAGCTAATTAATTCAACTTATTAATTATCAAGCTTTTATTTAATAACAGATCAGGACCCTTGAACACTCTTGAAATCTTAGTATATAAGACAAAATCAATATAATACATTGTCTTCTCATTCACGCAGTTGTCTTGGTGGGCATTTCTGAGAAAAGTGTTAGTCTTGACGGTTAGTGATTATTGAGGTCCGGTGCAACATCTTTCTATAGTCACACTGTTGCGTCTTAATAAGACGAAACATGCATCGTTGCTGATAAAAACTATTTATTAAACATATATATATATATATATATATATATATATATATACATATAATTATGTAAGTTTTAGAAGCGAAAACAACGCATAATTGGCCGATCGGTTAGCGACGTTGGATTTGGGTTGAAAAATACTTGTAATCCAGGGTTTCGAATCGTGTGACCGGTAGTGAATAGTCATACTTCTAGGCTGATGAGTATCGATTGAAAAGAGACGAAACGTATACGTCCATAGATATAAACAATAACACATATTTATATATATATATATTTAATAAATATTTATTTTTAAATCACCTTTGTTTCGACAATATAACGTCTTCTTCACAAAAAGTAATATTCTTTGTTCCCATTTTCTTTTTTTCGTGGCATGGTGTAACTAAAGAAACCGTATGGTCTTTCGCCAGTGATTTTTTTAAAATGTGTAATGTATGCAAAAGTGTTACACAATGTGAGCGTTGTGCAATTTGAATTTGTTTTTAATGTGTAATGTATGCCAAAGTGTTACACAATATGAGCGTTGTGCAATTTCAATTTTTTTCTCTCCAGTTACTAGTAAGATTTTGTAATCGATTGTCTTTATTAAATCGAAGATGTTTTGCTTTGATTAATTTGGTTATTGTATATTCCAATATACACCATCTTTTACGAACAAGTTACCATTATATTTGTACTTTTCTATGAATTATTTACTTCTTGGGATAGTAATAACTACGAGTCTGATCGAATAGGTAGCTAAATAAAAAGTAACCAAGATAGAAATGAAATCGCTAATAAGAAATCTGCGCATTGAGCCTGTTGATTTCCTGCGGGAATGAAACATAAACGTCTCTGCGTTGCTTAATTGCGATATATTTATTTTCATACTACTGCTGCTAAGCACTTGTTACGTGTTGAGCACTGTTGAATTAACTATTGATAATATACAAAGTATATATTATATCCCCATATAATATCATATGTGAATACAACTAAAACAGTTGCATTGATAAAAGCTTTTATTTTCAATTTTATATATATATATATATATATATATATATATATATATATATATATATATATATATATATATATATATATATATATATATATATATAATTGAAATAAGAGGCCTCTATCAATGCAAGATTATTTTATTTACTTTAATCTTATTTATTTCGGAATAATATTCCATCATCAGAGTTGACCAGTATGGTGTCATTTTTTAAATCAAACCAACCAAGTACATTAAACAAAGTTTTTCCTTTTGTTTTCTTGATAAAATGTTCTTGCCATGGTGTATCCGCGGCGATGTCGTTGGTGGTTATATATGTATATATATATATATATATATATATATATATATATATATATATATATATATGTATATATATATATACAAATATATATATATGTATATATACATATATATATATATACATATATATATATGTATATATATATATATATATATATATATATATATATGTATATATATATATATTTATACAAACATTGTTACAAATAAAAGAATTCGTCTTGAAAAAATAAAAATTACATAATTAAATGTAATTTTTATTTTTTTAGTTTTTCTGATAGTCTTTTTTGAATTAAAAAATGTTCCCTAGGTTGAACAGCTTTTACGCACATTTTCTATTCTTTGTCGAATAATCCTCAGGTGTCAAACGCAAATGAAGTAACATTAAAAAAATAAAAAGTATAATTAAACAGACAAATTCTGTTCTTTTTAACAATGTTTGCATATATATATATATATATATATATATAAATATATATGCATATTTACACATATATATTTATATATATATATATATATATATATATATATATACATATATTTATATATATACATATAATAATAATGGTAATAATACAGCTAAAAAATATCCACAGGATATGATCAGCATTATTTCAACCACTACCCCATATTACAATATTGGCAAACATTATCTTATTATTTACTATTATTATGATTATTACTATCTCCTAGTATTTCTAATATTTCTTAATTATTCTATGTTTTTCCTAAACTATTATTATTTATAAATTCTTAAATATTATTAACCACAATTATTGTTGTCGTCGTCTTTGTTATTATTATTACTATTTTTATTACTATTATTATTATTATTATTATTATTATTATTATTATTATTATTATTATTATTATTATTAATAATAATTAATAACGTCGGCATTTTCGAGTTATTCCTTAGTTATATGTTAGTTTTTAGTTTTGGTTTTAAATTAAATTAAACTATCATTTTTATTATCATTCATTATTATTTTTATTATTTCATTTCAATTATTATGGGTGTTTATAATTATTATTATTATTATTATTATTATTATTATTATTATTATTATTATTATTATTAATAATAATAATTCTGTTGTACTTATCTAATATATTTATTCGATTTATTAATGTATTAATGGTAAGCTAATAAACTCTAGACAAAATATGAAGATAATATGAGTTCATAATTAGCGACACATTTGATTACCACCAATTACACGCGTCTGCTCGCTACAAACGCCGATTACAGCTGATCGGTGAGTCCGCATGCACGCATACACACATATACACACTATTATAGTTCACTTGTAAAATACATTTATCCGCTCGACTTGAAAATAACTGTCGTTTTTTAACACTTGAATCGTGCATGTCGACCTCCCCCCTTCCTATCGCTTATCTCTCGGTCTGAATCAACAGACGTTTTTCATTCCTCTATTTGTCTACCTTCCTATCTTTTTTACCCTACTCCCTTCATTATATGTCGATTCTTCCACTTTATTTTATTGTATTTTATTTTATTTATTTATTTATTTATTTGTTCTATTTGTTTTAGATTTCAGATTTAAACTTATTTGATTTTTGATTTTTAACGGCCGTAGACCACATGGACCTCCAATTTCTGAAATGTTAAATATCTTTTCTTCTTCTTCTCTTTCTTTGTTTCTCTCCATTTAAGTCTCCACAAATATGATCTTACGTTGATATCGGATTCTAACTCTGCCTGATGATATATCAGTTTATAGAAACTGTTGATCGATAACATCGACATGACAGTGTCGCAGATTTTGTACATGTATGTGTAAATAAAAAGTATCATATATATATATATATATATATATATATATATATATTTATGTATATACATATATACATATATATACATACATATATTTATATAAATATACATATATATACAAATATATAAACATATATACAGATATATACATATATATAATTTTTTATATACATATATATGTGTATATATACATATATACACATATATATGCATATATATACGTATATATATATACATATATATACATATATGTATATAGATACATATATACATATATATACATTTTACATACATATGAGATTTAAAGATAGAAATACGGGCAGATCGATATTTTGATGAACTTTTAATGCACACACACTTACTGTTCATTACATTATATTGTTTATTGTTTTTCAAATTTTGAATTTTTGGCTATTCCCGTGCAGACTTGTTTATCTATGTAATTCCGCTAATGATCAAATGTTTATCTTTGAAAAGCCTGGCTTAAGGAAAGAAATATACATATGTTTTTATCGAGCACACCTTGCATTGAACAATCTAAGAAAATAGATTCATCAGTCGCACATATTTATCCCTCGTCCTTCATTTATATTTAAAATGGCTTTATCTTGTATATCGAGCTAAAATTATTTAACAATTGGTTAAATTCCTTAAAAGTATACTTTTAGTCTCATATTTTATTTATATAAATATATATATATATATGTATATATGCATATATATATTTATATATATGTATATACACATATATATATATATACATATATATATATATGCGTATACATATATATATTTATATATATATTCATATATTTTTATATATATTTATATATATATATATATATATATATATATATTTCAGAACATTGCTAGATAGCCAAGTAACAGTCAGTATTTTAACATTACTGAACAGTGCGGAACTATCATTTCTTAAAGGGACTTCATAAAAAACAATATAACGATATATATATATATATATATATATATATATATATATATATATATATATATATGTGTGTGTGTGTGTATGAATACATACATATACCTAACTTTATACATATATATATATAAATAATATTTCACTCTATTGTATATATATATACTGCACTCCCTATTAACACATATATATATATATATATATTACACTTTCTATTTATATATATGTATATATATATTGCACTCTCTCTTTATATATATATATATATATATATATATATATATATATATATATATATATATATATATATATGTATATATATATATATATATATATGTATATATATATATATATATATATATATATATATATATATAATGATAAAATACGTATCTCGGGGCGGGTAAAATTAATTTCTGAAAGAGAATAAATTTACTCCATTATTATGTTGCATTAACAGTATTAAAATAAAGGCTAAATGTAATAAACCTTATGACTAGAAATCTCATTTTAATTTCGATCAACCAATTTCTATATGAAGATTTTCGTTTTAACGCTAATGGCCCTTCTAAAGAAATAAAAATCAATTTAATCTTGTTTATTATGATTAGGAATTAAGTTGGATTCAAATCGTTTAATAGGCGATCAATACGCGTTTTACTAGTTTAAAAGCGCGCCAAACGAATTGACGTTTTCGACCGCACACGACAAAGTTTTGAAACGGACTAATTATATATATATATATATATATATATATATATATATATATATATATAAACGCGTAATATTTGATATACAATGGTGGGTTTTCTTAGACAGTAATAACGCTCAACCTTAGAAAACAACATAAACTCTCTCAGTATTAACGATTGCAAATATTAATGATTAAATTAATTGCAAATGTCGAGTTATTCTTGCCATATATATATATATATATATATATATATATATATATATATATATATATACACTTGTGTGGATATTTAAACATATATCTATCTATATATATATATTTATAGATACATATATATATATATTTAGATATATAAACATGTGTGTATAGGTATACAAATATATATGTATGTGCATATATACACATGTATATATATAAATGTATATATACATATACATATATATTCATATATATACATGTATACATATATATACATATATATATATACATATATATTCATATAAATATATATATATACATATATATATACATATATAATATATAAATATATATATATATGTGTGTTTGTGTGTTTGACGAGAACGGCATTGTTTTATAATTACCTCTATTTTATATCATGTTCATGTTTTTTTTTCAAATCATGACTTTTGAAAATGTCCCTTACCAACATATCTGATGGTATTCCTCCGACAAAAACATTTTCGTGTTTGAAAAGCCATAGCTTAATGAAGAAAAACTATATTTTTTTTATTGGCACACATTGTTTAGGCAACTGATGACTTAATAGATATTGTATTTTTGCAATCTTTATTCTCATCGTTTACTTGTTTATATATATATATATATATATATATATATATATATATATATATAATTGTTGTGAGTGAACCTACCTACCCTTTCATAATAACTAAATTGTAGCAACCGGCTACCATAAATACCGGCTTTTGCCGGGAGAACATTGGGAGGCACATTTAGGCTCTACGTGTTGAGTGAGTTTATTGCGTCAAGTTAGTATTTTTCTTAAATCTGTTTTTGCCTGCTCTTGTTGATTATTGTTATCGTTTTTATTTTTTACACGTTGACTTTTATTGTTGAACTGTTTTTCTCTTTTACGACGTTTTTTTTTCTGCCACGTTTTTTTTTTTTTTTTTTTTTTTTTTTTTTCTCTCAACTTTTTTTTTTTGTGTTGTTTAGTTTGGTGTCTCTAGTTATTAACTAGATGGCGTCCAAAACGACTGAAAATTCGGAATGGTGCAAACCTCCAAAAATGTCTATAAATGTCAATGATTTCGTGGAAGAAGCAAAAAAATACGAACACATGGTTACTGAACAAGGAATTGCCGTGGATTTACCAATGTTGGCAGAAATTAAAAAAAGAACAGTAACCATGTTTGTTGTCGAAAAAAAAATTAAAAAGTCCATCAGGGCCTCTCCTGAATTAATATGCAAGTTATTGGCAACTGCAGGATTCAAACCGCAAAGGTTAATCAAGTGTAAGGGATTTAACACTTGGAATGCTTTGTTTCCTAACGAAGAAATCTGTGCTAATCTCTCACTTAATCAAATTATCACGCAGGACTATGTTTTACGAACCGAGTACATGGGTAGAAGACGTTCTTCTATTTCTATCTTCAATGTGCCTTTTTATGTAAAAGGCGAACAAATTGGTGCATTTTTTCTCAGATTTGGCGAAATCACAGACGTCAATTTTGACGAATTTCCAGGTACATGGAACTTCGAAATACTTATCGACAAGAAAGCTTATGACAGCATCCCCTACTATTTACAAGTCGGGGAGGAAAAACTACCTATTATATTGGCCGGACGAAGACCTGTTTGTTGGTTTTGTGAGCAACTAGGTCATTTAACTTTTGATTGCCCACAGAAAAAATCCACTCAGAAAACGACGCCCCCGATTAACAGACCATCCAAGGCTGGCACCCACCTCGATCCTCCAGCTACAATTGGTATACCTATTACATCTACATCTGATGACTCCGAAGAAGAATTCCCTGCTCTACCTTCTGCAGAAAAAGACGAGGGATGGATTATTGTTCCGGGAAAAAAAACCCCGGGTCGTGTATCTCTCGAAGAAATGAGAGAAAAAGAAATGCTTAAAAACGACCCGGGAAAAGACAGTTACATTAAGGCAAAAGAACTTAAATCTAAATTAGATAAGAAAGTAGGAAAAAAAGAGAAAAAAGAAGAAAAAAATTCAGCCACTTCAGATAAAATCTCTACCCCCAATCCAAGTCCCCAGCCGATCACAAAACCAATAGTTTCTAAAAATTCTAATTCTCCCAAATTAATGCCCCCTCCAATCACTGGCCCAATTTTAGACAAACAGTACAAGCTTATCCCTCTAAGTCCGATTAAATCGTCTATAAAAATCACTTCACCTAAACCTTCTCCTTTTGTCTCCCCATTTAATACCCCCAAAAATACCCCACCTGCTTCACCCACAAAAAAACCCTCCCCTTCGCCTTTTCCAGCATCTCCTATGGGGCCTAGCTCCCCTTCCCCCTCCCCAATGGATGACATGCCTCCCCCTCCACCTATTACACAGAAGAGGCAGAGGAGCCCTTCTGTGGAAAGGAAAACTAAAAAAGCCACATTCCTTTCTGGGGAAGATATCTGCAAAGTGACATGCACCCAAATAGAAACAGTAAAGCATTACCACCTCTCCAATATAAATGAGCTCCTTAAATTCAATGAAGTCGGTGGTATAACCATTGAAGACCCTACTAATTTCCCCAATGCCCCTAGAGTCCTTTCAGTTTCGCCGTTCCAATGGCCATCTTCAAAGATGAAGGTCTAGTCGTTTTAAGGAAAAAATGTTTTGGGAGGGTTCCCATAAGGTTACACCTCGCCCTGTATAGGATAGCGAAACTAACCTATCCTTTGGATGTTGGCGGCATCTCCCATGATGGTCAAATTAATGATCAGATGGGCAATCAATCTTTTGGGAGAGCCGTCGGCATCCTGACCACTGCTATGTTCGTTTCTGGAACCCAACTCTAAGGCACCCTCATTGCTCTCTTTCTAGCGAGTTTGAATGTCCGGGGCCTGAGGTCCGACGCTCGTAAATTTCGAGTCGCTACGGACCTTCAGCGCCTCGGAGTGGATATATGTTGTGTTCAGGAAACCCACTTGATTTCTGGGGACTATTTGGGTGCGCTGACTAAGGGTTTTCACGCTTATTCAGCGTACTTTAATTCTTCTGCTAGGGGGGTTTCCTGGCTGGTAAGCAAGTCTTTAGATGCGTCGTGTGACCCTAGCTTCATGGATCCGGAAGGGAGACTTTGCGTTCTGGATGTTACCATAAAGGAGAAGACATTTCGGCTCATCGGGGTTTATGCGCCCAATAGCCATTCTGAGCTCGGTTCTTTCTTTCGGCGAATCGAGCAGTTCTTGAATTCTACTTCTCGGACGGTCATTCTAGCGGGAGACTGGAACGCGGTCCTGGATCCCGATTTAGATCGTAATCGACCTAGGGGTACTAACATCGATCGGGATGCTATGTTATTTCGGGACTTTCTCGATAAGTTCGATCTTATCGATAAGTACCGGAATGAATGGCCCCGTGATAGGGTATGGACTTGGACAAATAGGCGCGGCTCCGATTCGGTACAACTTTCGAGTTATATCGATCGGTTCTTAATTAGGAGAGTCGATGTAGGATTAGTTGAATGTCCAAGTTTTCATAATATAGTTTACTCAGACCATAGACTTGTTCGGGTCCGGGTAAACTTAGATAGACCTAAGCCTAGTTTAGCTGGGTACTGGAAGCTCAACACTTCGTTGTTCGATGTGAAGGGCTACCAGGAACAGCTATTACTAACCTTACAGCGGGAATTGACGGGGGCTGTAATTGGGAATAGGAAGTGGATTCATTTTAAGAAGGTTATTAGGTTCTTTACTGCCGATTTTAGCAGACGACTCAATCTATCAACTAGGGCAGCTAAAGTGGCACTAGAATCTAGATTAGATCGGGCGGTGGAGGTGGGGGATAGCTCTAGTGTTACTATAATTAAGGCCAAGCTGGCTTCTTTGGCTATCCAAGAACACCAGGCTTTAGTGATTAGGGCTAGGTTAAAAAGAGTGCCTAACGAGGCGACAAACATGGCTGCTGAACTGCGTGCAGAGGAGCATCGACATGCATTTGATCGTCATATCGCTCGTGTCTCATTGCCGGATGGGAGACTCGTGACCACAAACGAAGGTATTCTGGAGGCTTTTCGTTCTCATTTCCAGGATCTTTTTACTCGAGAACCCGGTTTGTCTTTAGCACAATTCGACCCCTATTTAGCCGACTTTTCTCGTCTTGAGGCGACCGAAGCGGCTAGGTGCGAAGGTTGCATAACAGAGGAAGAAGTCCGGGAAGCCTTAGGGCGGGTCGGCCTTAACAGGTCTCCGGGTATTGATGGTTTGCCCTACGAGGTGTATTTGAGGATGTCGCACATTTTTGTACCCTTGCTGACAGTTTTGTTTAACTCGTGGTTTAGGAACGGGTCTATTCCTCAGTACTTGACCATGGGTTTGGTGAAATTGTTACGCAAAAGCAAAAATGGTGGGGATGGGTTAGATAATTTTCGGCCCTTAACGATGCTTAATGCGGAGTTAAAGATTTTGGCCAAGATCTTAGCCAATCGTCTGCAACTTGTGTTGCCTGGTCTAATTAGCCCCGAACAGACTTGTTCTGTGAAGGGCCGGACCATTCAGGATAACTTGCACTCGATACGCTTGATCATAGATAAAGTCGACACTGAAGCCGCGCTGATCAATTTAGATCAGTCCAAAGCATTCGATAGGGTGGACCATCGGTACTTGGAGGCTGTTTTGTCTGCGGCCGGTTTTGGCTCGCAATTCCGCTCCTGGATTCGCCTCTTGTATGCAAACCCCGGTGTTAGGGTTGAAGTGAATGGCATGAGGTCTGGTGCCTTCAGTTTGTCCAGATCTCTTCGTCAGGGGTGCCCTCTTTCACCGATGCTTTATGTGCTTGTTTTGGAACCTTTCCTTAACAGGCTAAGGGTGAATCCGGTCCTGCGTGGAATTACTTTAACAGGTTCTTGTACCATGTTGAAGTACTCCGCCTATGCCGATGACTTGACTGTGCTTGTAACGAGCAATGCCGAGATTAGTGTCGTCGACAGAGAAATCAGAATGTATGAAACGGTGACAGGGGCCAAAATCAACTGCGGTAAGTCTATTGGCTTGCGCATTGGTGCTTGGAAGGGTGTTTCCTTGCAGGGACCCTTTAGCTGGACAGATGGGCCTTGCAAGCTACTCGGCGTCTGGTTTGGTCCTGATCTCCAGCTGGAGAAAAATTGGTCGGAAGTCCTGAAAGCGATTAGGGCAGCAGCTGGTCTGTGGTCCCGCAGAAATCTTTCGTTAAAGGGGAGAGCGGAGGTGTGTACTTCTCACATTTATCCGATCATCCTATATCGTCTTTCAGTGCTCCCACTCCCGTCGGATACACTGCTGGAGATGCAGCGGGCTCTGTTCAAGTTTTTGTGGCTTGGTAAGGCCCCTATGGTCCGTCGCGAGATTTGTTACCTTCATCCTTCTGAGGGCGGTCTGGGTATGCCTAGCATCGAAATTCGATGCCACACTCTTAGGCTGTTTTATCTAGACCGAATGAGTACACAATCTGAGGGAAACGGTGTCTTTTGGAAGGAAGACACCAAGAAAGCCTTTCCGGCTTTGAGAAGTGTGCACTTGGATGAGGGGGAGGCACACAGGTTACCCCGAAACGAGTGCTCCTTCTATCGCGAATGTAGACATGCGTTGAAGTTCCTTTCAAGGGTGACAGAAAGCCTCTCTGACATCCTGCTGTTGTCTCAAAAGGCATTATATCGGGTAATGGTGAGGGGGACTGTCCGAAATGATAGGCCTGAGGGGCTCGCTTTGACGAGGGGGGAGCTTCGCTCAATCTGGCCTTGGGCGCCTGGGTCAAGGTGCCTTGACAATGACGAGGCATCACTGACCTGGCTGACGATTTGGAATGCACTCTGGGTAAGTAAGAGGCTTCATTCAGCACGCTTGAGTAATTCTCCGACTTGTGTCAGATGCGGCGTTGAGGACGAGACCATAAGTCACGTCTTCGTTTTTTGTCGCATCGTCGTGCCGCTGATTAAGCTTGTTGCAGGCTACATGGTTCGTATTCTTAACGTATCGTCTTTTGACCTGGAACCCATTAATGTATGCAGCAACTGGGCTCCGACAACCGATAGGCAAAAACGGTTTACGTTTTTGAGCTTACTAGCGAGTATGAGAGTTACGATTTGGAAGACTAGGTGCAAGACAGTCTACGGAGCTGAGACCTTCACTTCTCTCGACCTTATTGCGATTTTCAAATATTACCTGAAGGCTCGCATTAGGGCCGAGAGAGTGAAACTCTCTTCGGCAGATTTTGGTGAAAGGTGGGTGACTGGAGCACGACTGTGTAGAGTAGCTGGCGCTAGATTAGAGTGGTATCTGGACGTGCCTTAGGCAGAGAATATTGGGTTCAGGAAACGAACTATGCTTTAATTTTAAGTTAGATTTAGACTTATTTTAAGTTAGTTTCTGTTTAATTTTCTGTTGATGTTTTAGTTCAACAATTTAGCTAGTGTATGATTGATTCCATTACATGCCCCTTTTATTTTGTCCTCATCCCACTCCCCTTTTTATTTTCTGCCCCACTCCCCTTCCCTCTCCAATTAGGTGACTGAGTGCCAAATTTGCCGGAGATGCAGGTCACCCTTCGATATTTTCGAAGGAGGTGGTCAGAATAAAACGTTGGGGCCTGCATCAACCACCTTTTTTCGAGTTTTCGATTTCGACCGGCAAATCGGCATCTCGGCCACATTTCAATAACGGGGGGGCTTTTACTAATCTTTATTTCTTCCACATTGTATATATCATATTTTCAATTTTTAGTCCCCCCCCCCCCGTTGCATATTTCTTATATGGGTTTTAAGTAGGATTTCATGGTATGAATTCTTATGGTGAGTGGCGATGGATGTATAGTATGAATGCGGTATTATGGTAAATGATGGTCATGATTGAAACTAGCTAAGTTGAGTTTTTTAAGTTAGAGATGACCGATCCTTTCCCCACCCCTTTTTGGCCTTGTGCCACATTTTGTGTATAATTTTACATAAATAAATATTGAGGCACATTTAGGCACTAGCACTGCCAACACAAACTTGTGTATAATTTCTTTGTTCAATACAATCTATTATTTTTATCTCCAAACCTGTACTTTTATTTCATTGTTGGTACCCCTAAACGGGTCCACAACAACTGGCGGCGAGTGATTCGTAAAGGGCTTTGTTGGAAACACCTTGGACCTTGCAACCTGTGAGTGATAAACCAGTGTCTACAACATGGTCAACCTTCGAAAAAAATAAATAATTCTACCCGTTTGAAAAAAAAACCCCTGTGCTTTACAATTTTCGGGAAGATATTGGAAACATCGAATACATTCAATTTTGGGATGAGTCTGCCTTACAAGAAATAACCAGTTTAAACAATTACTGGACGAAAAAAAAAAGTGAGACAGATTTTACTATTTGTGTTCTTCGTATTTCAATACGGGATTTTACCTCGTGCAACAAATGAAATTGGAATACCATGTGCTTATAAAACTGAAAGGTTTGAAAAATAAAACAAACTCCATACTACAAAAACCTTTTATTTCGTATCTGATATAGTCAAACGTATTTTGCGAACAGACTTGTCACTGTAAAATCGTATAGTCGGAAAAAAAATCTGACAAGTAAAACCAAGTTACTTTCTTGAGTAACTAATCAATTTTTAATATAGCCATTACTTGCTATTTTGCATTTTTAGCCTACACTGAAAGGCAAACGGACTTATTGGAAAAAAAGTTCCAGATGCGGACGAAAATACAAATAATTTGTTAAATTAATTTCCCAATTAGCCGGATTAATGAAACCCTTTTTTTTTTCTCAAGGAACTTTGAAAAATAAAAAAAGATTAGCAAGTGCCGGTCAAATTCGAGACCCGATTGACGCAGTGATGAGAAGGGGTTGAGTTTTTTATTAAACAGTAAGCATTTGAAAAGAGAAAAAATAGTGAAGGACTATTTGTGACTAATTTTTTTTCAAGAAAGTATTTCTTTAATCATGGAAAATTTCTCGAAATAGATATTGGAGATGATTTAATTTCAATCAGAACAACAGAAGGTAAACCATGAAAAACATCTGGCTCAACAGAAGGCAAACGATGAAAAACTTCAGTCTCTACAGAAAGAATTTCAGTCGCAGCAAATAGTTTGTTGAAATATTTTGAGAAAAAAAATTTAGCACAAAAGCGAGAAGATAGAAAATCTTTAGACAAACAATTGATTGGGATAAAAAATTTACAATTAGAGCAACAGACTCAATCAGAGAGAAAATTTTAACAGCTGGCACAAGCAATGATAAATACGACGAATGACGACAGCGACTTTCAACCAAAATGCAATATGGTCAGCTTTAGAAACCTTCAACTATGTGCCTGAAGAGGACCTGAACTTCGAATCATGGTACCGTCGATATCAGGATTTTTTCGACATTAATTGTAGCACATGGTCGGAAAAGAAAAAAGGTTCGTTTAGTTCTTCGTAGACTAGGTACGGTAGAGCATACACAATTTGTCGATTATATTCTGCCGAAGAAAACGGTCGAACTATCTTTCAATGAAACCATTAAAATGTTAATGGAACTATATTGCCCCCCCCCAAAAAAAAGTTTATTCCACAAAAGGTGAAAATGTATGAACCTAACGCGAAAAGAAAGCCAGGATTACTCAACGTTTGCTTCGATCGTCAATAAACATTGTGACGACGTTTAGTTATCATCCTTGACAGCGGACAATTTCAAAGTATCAATATTTGTTCAAGTGATTGTCTCGAAAAACGATGCAGAGTTAAGAAGACGTGCAATAAACAAACTTGAAACCGAGACAAATTTAACATTGCAACAACTGTCCGAAAGCTGTCAACGACATATTTCCGAGAAAAAAAAAGCTAAAGAAATAGAGGAAGCAGTAATTTCTAATATTAAAATTGTTCGTCGTTTTTCAAAAAAATCATACTCTTCGAAGGAAAAAATCAGGAAGGGTTTGCCTCAAAGGTCGAATGAACAGTTGTCAAACCACCCTTGTTTGGGTTGCGGGGACCTACATTGGTACCAGAAGTGTCCTTTTAAACGAAAAAATGGTGGCAAATGCCATAAAATGGGCACAAAGCCTCACATTGCAGAAGTAACACTAGAAAAAAAAGTTACATAAAAACAACTAGAATTAATGATGGAAACCTAAACATCCGAAGGTATGTTACGGTAAAAATGAACAATCAAGATGTTAAACTACAGCTTGATTCAGGGTCTGACCTATCAATTATTGATATTAATACATGGAAAAAGATCGGTAGACCGACTATGCTACGCACAGATAAAGTGGCTCAATCGGTAACCGGAGAGAAAATAAACTTTGAAGGGGAAGTCATTTCAAAAGTGACAATAAAAAATAAGACATTAAAATTACGCATGTTCGTAATGAAAGATACAGGAAATTTGTTCGGTTCAAATTGGATTCAGCACTTCCAGCTCTGCGATTCGCCGAAAAGCGCATATTGTCAACGAATAGAGAACTTTTCTGCTGAAGCAGAAAAATTGAAGAAGGATTAGAAAGAGTCATTCCCCAAGGTGTTTTCTAATGAATTAGGACGCTGTACTAAAATGAAGGCGAGTTTTGAACTAATTGAAAATAAGAATCCCGTTTTTAAGAGAAAACGAAGTGTACCATTTGCCTCTCTTGAAAAAAGTAATGCAGAAATAGACCGGTTTGTGGAGAAAGGTATTTTAACACCAGTTGACTACTCGGAATGGGCGGCCCCAACCGTTTACGTGAAGAAAAAATCTGGAGAGATCAGAGTGTGTGCAGATTTCTCAACAGGTTTGAACGATGCGCTGAAAGATTATCACTATCCTCTGCCGACTCCAGAAGAGGTTTTCTCAAAATTAAACGGTGGAAAACTGTGCTCAAAAATTGACTTATGTGAAGCCTATCTGCAAATACCTGTAGAGGAAGATAGCCCTAAGCTTCTCTGTATTTCGACACACAGGGGACTACTAAAGTTCAATCGTCTCCCTTTTGGAATTAAAGTGGCTCCGTAGATTTTTCAGCAGGTAATCGACACGATGTTGAGCGGGCTCGATTTTTGGATCGACTACCTTGACGATATCTTAATGAAAAGTACGAACGTCGGGGAGCACCGTGAGCAAGTAAACAAAGTATTCGAAAGGATAAGCGATTTTGGTTTTACACTCAAGGAGTCAAAGTGTGAATTCTTTCTAGAAGAGATCAAATACTTGGGACATGTCATTGAAAAGAATGGAAGACGTCCCGACCAGGAAAGATCTATAGCCATCAAGAATATGCCCGAACCGAACAATGTTACCCAACTACAAAACTTCCTTGGTCTCGCAAACTATTACGAAAAATTCATTCCCAGTATGCACAAATTACGAGCCCCCTTAAATGAGTTACTTAAGAAAGATAGTAAATGAGAATGGTCCGCCGACTGTCAATATGCATTCGACAACCTGAAAACGAAGTTAACTTCAGAAGTATTTCTTACTCATTTTAATCCAGAGCTAAAAACTATTGTTGCAAGTGACGCCAGCTCCTACGGCATTGGGGCGCGCATTTTGCATAGAATGCCGGATGGCTCGATGAAACCCATCGCGCACGCTTCAAGAACTTTACTTCCTGCAGAGAAAAATTACTCGCAGATTGAAAAAGAAGCGTTGGGTATTGTGTTCGCAATGACCAAATTTCACAGGTATCTACACGGCCGTCATTTCATCCTACAAACAGACCATAAGCCACTTATCACCATCTTTGGATCAAAAAAAGGCTTGCCAACCTACACAGCAAACCGCCTACAGAGATGGGGTATAATTCTGTTAAATTATGACTTTGTGATGGAATTTTTACCGTCAAAAAGACTAGGACACGCAGATGGTTTATCGCGGCTAATCCCAAAGTATACGGAACCGCCCGAGGATACAGTTATAGCATCCCTTCGGTCTGAATATGACTATAGTAAAGTACTGTGTAACACAATAAAAGAGCTGTTAGTCACACTTTGCGATATACAAAAAGAGGCAAGAGAAGATAATTTTATTATTGAAATTAAAAATAAATTACAAACAGACGATGAGCAAACGGCAGAAGCTTTTTCAGTCTGTTGCGACACATTATTATACCGGGAGCGAGAAGAAATCCCAGCTACGCTAAAAAAAATCCTGAAGGATTTCCATAAGGGACATCCCGGAGCGACACGCATGAAGACCCTAATGAGATCTTATGTGTATTGGAAAAACATGGACAGGGACATAGAGACGAAAGTGAAGCCCTGTGCGGGTTGCGCGTCGGCAGCGAAAGCACCACCTATTCAGTACTGTCCATGGCCAAAGGCAGAGACACCATGGTCCCGGATTCACATAGATTTTGCGA
>OY744519.1:194318772-194341272 GCA_963556195.1 Sepiola atlantica | reverse complement strand
TTAAAAAATTGCAGATCAGAGCTGTGTCTTATTGTGATTTAATGTCAATTTCGAAGCAATGAAAGCTTACACATGTTTCTTGAGAGAATTCGCACGATACTTGTACAAAATCGACTGTTGATGCACATCATTATCGCATTATTATTTTAAAACCTACAAAAAGCAGACAATACAAGAATAGAAAATGTTAAAATGTTCTTATTTTTTTGTATCTTACTCATTTGAACAGTTTTCTTTTAGGACGGGTTAAAGTTAGTTCGCGCATAGTGTGCGTATGCTACTAAACAATATATATATATATTCCGAAATTCATAATGATCGGTTCAGGAAAAAACAAATGTGTAAATGAACAAACTATATATATATATATATATATATATATATATACATACATATATATGTGTATGCATGTCTATATACATACATATACCATACTTTATACATATATACATATATATATATATATATATATATATATATATATATATAATATTTCACCCTCATTTATATATATATATATATATATATTGCTCTCTCTATTTATATATATATATATATATATATACATACATAAATACATATATATATACATATATATATATATATTTCTATGTATGTATATATATGTATATATATGTATATATATATATAGAAAGAGAGAGAGAGCGAGAGTAAGTGAGAGAGAGAAGGAGAGAGGATAATATATAGTATGCACATGCTTGCGTGTAAATATGTATACATTGAAATGGAGATGATTAGGAAAGACTAATTACATTAGGAAATAATTGTAATTACTGCGGAACTTTGGTGTTAATAAGTTCTTTGAAGCACATATGAAAACATCGTTATATTTTTGTTCGTGACGGTAATTGAATTATTTATATATATATATATATATATATATATATATATATATATATATATATATATATATATATTTATGCATATGAAAATATGAATGATATATATATACATATATATATACATATATTTACATATATATGTATATCGTATTATTCATAAATATATTCATATATAACTTTTAAAATAATAAAAATTGAATAGATAGCAAATGACATATTTAGTACGAACTATTTCAAATTTATTAGTTTTTTGAGTATTTTAATACTTATCAAATTACTAAGAAAGAGAGAGTGGGAGATATTAGCAATTGAGGAAAGATAGTGATCTTCATAGTGACTGACAAGCAACACAGATTCGGACCTGATAGTGCAATGGTAAAACGTCTGAAAAAAAGCCTTCAATCTTTACATGTATGTTGTTCTTTGCAAATTATGGAAGATATTTCAAATTTGGAACACATATCATTTGTATAATAACTTTTGTTAATAATTTTTTTTAAATTAGCAAAGAGCGTGATCTGAATTGCGTTTGGGGTAACGACTACTACACGCGTCTATAATAGGTTATACACGCATAGCTAAGTGAAAGGATCACACCTATTCAATAGACGTGGGTACATGTAATTCAACTATAACTCTATAAATTAACACTAGTGCATGTAAGTCAATTTCTACATATGTTTAATTGTTAAAACTGCATCGTCTACACTTTTAGCTGTTTTTTCTATCTATCAATCAATATACTATAAACATCAATCTTTATAGTATTACAATCAATCTATATACTATTAGAATCAATTCATATACTATTAAAATTAATCTATATACTATTAAGATTAATCTATAAACTATTAAAATCAATATATATATATATATATATATATATATATATAGTATTAACATCTATCTGTATAGTATTAAAATTCAATCCTTATAGTATTAAAATCAATCTATATACTATTAAAATCAATCTATATATAGTATTAAAATCAATCTGTATAGTACAAAAATCAACATATATAGTATTAAAATTAATATATATATACTATTAAAATCAATCTATATACTATTGAAATTATTATATACATACTATTAAAATCGATGTATATAGTATTACATAAATCTATATACTATTAAGACCAATCCATAAACTATTAAAATTAATCGGTATACTATTAAAAAATCAATCTACATACTATTAAAATAAATCTATATACTAGTAAAGTTCATTTATAGTATTAAAATCAATCTATATACTATAACCATCATTATTTTTATTATTAGTATTATCATTAGTATTATTATTTTATTATTATTACTATAATTATTATTATTGTTATCATTATTATTATCATTTTTATCACATTAAAAAATAATTTTATTACTAGTATTATTGTCATTCTTCTTACTATTATTATCATTATATTTATAATTATTATTATTATCATTATTTTATTATTATTATTATTATTATTATTATTATTATTATTATTATTATTATTATTATTAGCATTATTTCCATCATTATTACTATCGCTATTGTGACACACCTGCATGCACACATCATATTTATAATTTATTATTATTATTATTATTATTATTATTATTATTATTATTATTATTATTATTATTATTATTAACTTAGATTTTTATTTTTCGCACTATTATAACTATCATTATTAGGGTTTTGCTACTACTATTATTATTATTGGTAGTAGTAGTAGCGGTAGTATTAATATTATTATCAGTAGTGTTATTGGTATTATTATTACATTCATTATTAGTAGTGTTAATATTCTCATCATTATCGCTAATAGGTTTACCTTCCCATTTAAATAGTCTGTATTGTCTTCATCACAACGAACTCATCCCGAATTCTAGCAATTCCATTCTTTAATCTCATGCAACTAAATAACAATACTATTACATTTTTAAAAAGTATGATCTATATAATTATTATAATCATTTATTTTCTATCATATTTATCAGTTAATAATAATTAGTATTAATATTTTTTTATTACGGGGCTGCTATTATAATACTTGAGTAAAAGTATAATTAAATCACCTCCCAATTATGTGCTCTACTAGGTCTAAATAAATTAATAAAACAAATTAATTAATAACAATCAGATGAAATAGGAAGAAAAGCAAACAACTTAGAGCCTATAGTATTAAAATCTCACCATCAATTGAAAACAGACGGGGAAAGAGTCAACAGCTTATCGACGCGTTTCTAACAACCACCAAAAAATTTCAGACATTAGCTGTGCGTTTTGATATCCTCTTCCCTTCATCCGTTTTTCTGTTTGATTTTCTCTTTCTCCCTCTCTCCAACCCACTTCCCTCCCTCCTCCCTTTTCTCTATCCTCAATGAATTTTTAATTCATAATTTATATGTCTATATTTTTATATTATGTCTTATATCTCATATTACTCTAATTCATTTTACTTTATTGTATTTTATATTGGACTTTCAAAGGTCTCAAATCTAAACACGTGACTTACCCAGTTTTTAATTTCCTTTCTTTTATTTTCTGTTCTTTCGTTTTCTTTTTATTTCTTGATTATTTCATCCTTCTTAAATATGAGCTCTGGTAAAGATCTGAGTTTTACTCCTGATGAGATCTCAGTGATAATAGCTATTGATCGATATCATCGACATGCAAGTGTCTCAGATTTTGTACATGTTTGTATGAATTAAAAAACTCATATATATATATATATATATATGTGTGTGTGTGTGTGTATGTGTGTGTGGGGGTGGATGTGTGTGGATGTGGGTATATGTGTGTGTTTACGTTTATTTATGCATGTATATTTGCGGCTTCGAGCTTATGTAAGCTTTTTTGTCACTTTTGTACATTATATATATTATTGTGTTTTCATAATATCACATTAATTAGTAGAATGAATAAACACGGAATATATCTTAATAGCATCAACACAATTATGTGTTTATTATAAGCAAATGTTAATTGGGTTGTTTCTTTTTTTCTATCACTATAAAGCTTCTCATTACGAACATGCAGTTACCTTCATTGTTTTGTCTCTAGGACGACGAATCATTTTAAAAGCTGTTTAAAACTATCAAATATGTGATGTGATAATGAAATAGGTTATTCAAGTGCACATTATCTATTATCAGTTAGCTAAAAACTAATTAGTTGTTGATATCTACCGTATTTAATCATACGTATAAATATATTTATATATTGAAATATTTATATATACAAGCATATATGAACATATATAGACATATACCTACACAAATATATAAGATATATATTTATATACCTACTTATGTCTATATATGTATATACATATATACGGTGTTTATACATATACGTATATATGCACATATACATTTATATATATATATATATATATATATATATATATATATATATACATGTTTTAAAACATTTTAATATAGAAATACATCCAGATATATGCGTGCATACAATTACATATATGTATATGTGTATATAAATATGTATAGGTATATATACATATCTATATTTATATATACATATGCGTATATATTTCCATATATCTTCATAATATATGATAAACATTTTAATATTAAATGCATTCAAATATATGCGTACATACAATTACATATCTGTATACATAATTGGCCGTGTCTTTAAGGCATCGGATTTGAGTTGCAAAATACTCGTGATCCGGGATTTCGAGTCGCATGACCGGTAGTGAATAGTCATATCTCTATGCTGATGAGTCCCGATTATTAAGGACGAAACGTACACGTACATAGATGATATACAATAACAAATATGTATTATTATTTATCGCTCCTCGAACAAGTAGAGCACTGTAATGTAGTATTAACACCGTATGACGTCACTAGCTTCAAATGCATGTTCCTTTCAAGTTCTGGGCAAAAGTTAAGTTGTAATTGTTAGGTAAAGAAGATGAGATAATTTGAAGGGTGAGATCAAGATTATTGTTAGTTAGCGGGGGAGTGTTAGTGTGAGAGGTGTTATTTAGGGTGTCTTTTGATAGAGAGAGTTGGAGATGGGGAAGGCTATAGGGGGAGGGGAGAATTTGTATGTTGGTGTTTGTTTGCATAATGGTGTTTTGGGGGAATTGCTTAACAGTACAAGCATAGATAGTGTTACTTTGAATGCAGTTGCAAGTTAATGGGCATTATTTAGATTGCTGGCAGTTGCAATTATTAGTAGTGTGTGTAGTGGGTGCTGGTTGTTAGGCAGATTTCATTTTTTTGTTATTAGATGTGATGATGGTTTTTGCTATATTGGCATTGTGGAGTAGGAACTTTTAATAGTTTTTTTTTTTATAAATAGTGCTGTATTTATGCGGGGGCTTGAATGAGTTATCTAAAATTTTGAAGAATTGTTTAGCGATATTTGTGTTCACATTGCAGTTATAAGATGGGTTAAACCAAATCATATTCTTTCTTCTAATTACATAATTTATACTGTGTTCTTGAGGGTCACCTAGTTTGTCAATATTGATAGTTTTGTGTGGGTCTATGTATATATGTTTTGGTTTTCTTGGGTAGTGTAGTATTAGTCCGCTGTTTACCTTGTATTCCCATTTTGTGTGTAATTACATTTAAAGGTTTGTTCTTCTGTATAAAGGGATTATTTTCGTATTTAATTTGATCACTGCATCCCGAATTAAGTAGTACATTATTGTAGAAGTTGGAAGTTTGTTCGAAGATAGATCTATTAGCAGATAACTTTGAAATTCTATTTGAGAATTAAGAAACTATTGAATAAATGATGGATTTTGGGTGGTTAGATAGCTTATGTACAGTGAAGATGGTTTGATTTGGTGTGTAGTAGGGGCTAAAATGGTCTAATATACGTGTTATTATATACATATATATATATATATGTATATATATATATATATATATATGCATGCGTATATATTTCCATATATCTTCATAGATATCTATATATACATATATAGATGCATATACATATACATATATTTGTACATATATATACATGTATATGAAAATACTAATTCATATGCATACATCAACATAAATATATATATATATATATATATATATATATATATATATATATATATATATATATATATATATGTTCCAGGACGCAAAGTGTATTCAATTAGACAATGACCAGAATGTGTTCAAGATTAATTATTGTTTATATTCTTCATTTTAATTTTTCATTTTGTTTTTCTATCAAACAATTTGATGTCTACCCTTTTATACATTGTACTCTTAATTTAGCCAATCTGCCACCGAATTGTTTGTTTTAAAAATGGTTCTTTTTTTGAGGAAGAAAAGAGAAGTATCTGACGTCAGACATTGTTGCTTATTTGCAAATGTATAGAGATTAGATTATCTTGTTCTTACGTTTACTCATATATATATATATATATATATATATATATATATATATATATATACATGTATATACATATATGCATATATATATGCATATATATCCATGTATATATATATATACATATATATGCATATATACATATATTTATCTATGACAATATATGTATTAGAATATACTATTAGTGTATATTAATTAGCAGTCTGTTTAAAAGATTCAGTTCGATGATTGTCAATAAGTAACAACAGAGCATATATAAGAAAGGTTCATTTAAATAGACATTTGCCGGCAAATTGATGTAACTCTAGGCAAGTAAAAAATAACCCTGAAGTGTATTAGAATTTATATAAATAAGTGATAGAATTTATTAACTATGTTTATGCGTATTACTAAATTAAAATTCATAAATGTCCGCACAACGTTTTGAATGTACTAACTTTTATCTGAAAAACTTAAAATGACGTACAAGTGAGTTTCTTTACATGTGAGTTTACTCTTTTCTGTGTTTTTTTGTTTTTTTAATTTTTTCAGCCAAGAAATGACCCTCTGTATAGTGAATTTTTTTTCATGACATTTCAATCCAATTATATTTTATCTATTGTGGACTTTTCTGATGATTTTGTAGTGTTCAGGGACGATATTGACATAATCAAGTTGTTTTGCACACGGAAAAGCAACGGGCCGTAAAAAATACATCCTACACAAATGTTATGTTGTTTTAGGAATGTAAAAAAAAAACCCCAAAAACATGTTGATTGGTATATAAAATGAACCTGATATATATATATATATATATATATATATATATATATATATATATATATGATGGACACTCCCGTTGATTTAGACGTATCAGTGCCCCGCCTGGGGCTGCCCGCGCGTGAATTTGTAATTGCAAGGGTTGCGCAATCACTACAACCGTTCTCCTGAGACGGCATTGATTGATTCCAATGACAAATAGTAGTACAAGATGACTGTAAACAATGCCGAGATAAGAAGAGGGCACATACAGCACCTGGTATTCCTAAACAGTCACCCATTTAGTACTGGCCAGGCTCAACACCGCTTAACTTCGGTGATCTAACGAGGATCGGTGTGTCAACGTGATTGTGATATATATATATATATATATATATATATATATATATATATATATATATATATATATATATGTATATATGTATATATATATGTATATATATATATATATATATTACACACATATAAATATATATATATATATATATGTATATATATATGTATATATATATATATATTACACACATATAAATATATATATATATATGTATATATATATGTATATATATATATATATATATATTACACACATATAAATATATATATATATATATATATATATGTATATATATATGTATATATATATATATATATTACACACATATAAATATATATATATATATATATGTATATATATATGTATATATATATATATATATTACACACATATAAATATATATATATATATGTATATATATATGTATATATATATATATATATTACACACATATAAATATATATATATATATATATGTATATATATATGTATATATATATATATATATTACACACATATAAATATATATATATATATATATATATGTATATATATATGTATATATATATATATATATATTACACACATATAAATATATATATATATATATATGTATATATATGTATATATATATATATATATATATTACACACATATAAATATATATATATATATATATATATATATGTATATATATATGTATATATATATATATATATATTACACACATAAATATATATATACATATATATATGTATATATATATATATATATATATATATATTACACACATATAAATATATATATATACATATATACATATATATGTATATATATATATATTACACACATATAAATATACATATATATATATATATATATATATTACACACATATAAATATATATATATATATATATATATATATATATATATATATATATACATATATATATATGCGTTGGAATTCGAGTTTAATATAAAACTCGTCATCCGGGGTTCTGAGCTCACGTAAGGATGAAACGTATACGTATGTATATTAAAAGAACAAATGTTTATAATTAATTATTTTTCGCCTTCAAACATGGCAGGGCTCTGTAGTGAATAGTATTTACACAGCTGTCACCGTGGCTTAAATGCAATATTTCTTTCAAAAGCCGAACTTGATACAACAGATGTCTTTAAGTAGGATCTATTTCTCGCTGTTTTACCAAGTTGTTGATAACGGTCGTGAGGGCAGAGACATTGGAATTTGAGTTTTTAATATAACTTGTGTTCTAGGGTTCGAGCCAGGAGAGCTTTGTAGAACGTAAATGTATGTGGATAAAAAACAAATAGTAATAATTTACTATATATATATATATATATATATTCATTTTCACTGTCCACTTTACTATTATTTACTTGTATGTATTGTAAATTTCACCATCGTTTGTCGAAATATTACACGAAACTTCATATAAGCCACTTGTGCATGATATTCTTCCAATGCTCACCCAACATTCTCACTTCGAAATCTACGTCTCTAAATCATTTTATGGTCTTTTTAACTTCTATTCTTTAGCTTCATATACTTGAAAACACGATCAACTTCTCAAACGACTAGATTTGATTCTAGCTTTGTACTTTCAATTATATCCAGTTCTGAAGCCTTAATTCGCGATATTTATTTTAATCACACATTTAAATACAATACTCCATGAGCGACTGCAAGGTTCCCATCATCTGATCAAATGTGATCTGTCATTTGCAGGCTATCTATTTTCAAGAAATAATTCCAGCACTGTACTTAAGAATTGAACTATAAATTCCTTATTCGTAATGTTATGAATCAAATCATTCTATAATGTCATCGGCTAAGTTTATTTTAAGCACACGAATTCTGATTGAAGCTGAAGAAATTAAAACGGCTTTTACATCAGACCATGGTTTTAAATATTTTTAAAAATCTTTGTCGGATAAACATATGATTTAATAATAATTTTACTTTTTTCAACTTCCATCGTTAATTATGAATGTTATAATATTACCCTCATAATTGTTTGTCCTGAAAATCCTCCTGTTTTACGAAAGCGAAAGAGAAGTAGAATCAACCCTGTCTGAATAATGTATTCTACGCGAGTATAACTTGGTAAAAGTAGGCATCAGCGCTTAAAAAGGAGAAAGGATCAAAGGACTGCAAAAGAATCGCCTGTTAGAGCAGACTTAGATGCTGTGTCGCTTTGTCTAATGTGTCGAATATACATCCCCACAAACAATTGCCCCAGTAATGTCTTTGCACTGACCGATGACAGAAATGTTATGTCTATTCAAAGAATAGATACAATACTTTGTTTCTCATCAAGTATTTAAACTTAACCAACGTACATTAATATTTAGCAACCAAGCATCCTCAAAAAATTAATGACACATTAGAAACCTTGATGAACAATATATGAGAAAGATTATTTGCGATAAATATATATTCGTTCCTTGCGCATGTCTCCGCCGTCTTTTTAAAATTCTCTTTTTTCTCCAGCTTTTTTGTTCATTTGCTTTTGACACCTAAAGATTATTCGACGAATAATCGAAAACGTTCGTGAAATCTGTAAATCCTATGGCACATTTATTAATATTTTTGATTTTTATACAAAAGACCATCAGAACAATTGAGAAAATAAAAAGGTATGATTAAACAGACAAATTCTGGAATGTTTAACAATGTTTGCATATATATAATTTTTTCATTCTCTAACAAGTACGGACGTCCAGCAAGACGCTGCCATTATTTTTCATTTTATTTTCTTTTTCTTCCCAACATGTCTACCCTACATGTATCTGTGCTTGCATGATATCTTTTCCCTATATCATCATCCTGATGAAGTCTTATAAATAAAGACGAAACGTTGATGTACACATAAAAAACATCCAGTTTTTGGTTTTCCTTTTTCATTTTACCATCACGTCGGATTACCTTCATCCTTCTCTTCCCATATATATATATATATATATATATATATATATATATATATATATATATATATATTCAATACACGCGTCTTGTCATCATAAACGAAAGGAAACGTACTTTAAATACTCGTGATACTTAGGAAATCAGCAGATAGGAGAAATCGAACCCACCGGTAGAAAATCCACAAATACCTGATGGGGCTAATCGATAGCAGTTAAGAAATTTAAATAGAGAACCTTACCTGAAACCGTTAAATCACAAGAGGAATCGTCATATTTATTGAAGTCAGATTGGTGGTTATTGAAGCACAAGAACGGGGTGGTTTAATATCAAGATCACACAAGGGAATGGTATAAGGGCGAGATAAGATATAGGAAGAGAAAAATAATGTATTAATATATATGATATGGATATGTATTAAGCTATATGATATATATTAATATGTACATATATATATATATATATATATATATATATATATATATATATATATATATATATATATATATATGAAAATTGAAAAATTAGGAACAAAATTAGTATTAATTCTACGACGTTTTTAGGAGGATTGATTTAATAAAAAACGTCGTGAGAATATTAAAATATGTGGTGTTTTTCCTTTCGAAATAAAACATAACTGTTTGAATTTGAACTGTGTAAAATATTTAATAAATGAAACGGATGTTTTTTATATTTATATTTATTTTGTCTTTGTTATTTATGCGTTTTATTATTGATATTATGTGTAAAGTATGTTGGGAGTGTTGTATAAAATAGCTAGACTGTATCTAAATTCAAGTTATGTTCTAATCAAATAAGTTTACTGATTAAAAATACTTATTTTATGCGAACAGAACTTGAATATAGATTGTTTTAGGTTACTTGTCATGCCCTTGCGTTCACCGTACCATATGTAATACGAATGCATTATTTGGTTTATCACTTATGTAATATAAATGTATTTATAGTGTATAATGTATGTAATATAGTTGTATGTTTTTGTTTTTTAATTCATGTAATAAATTATAAGTTAGGCAATGGATGTATGTGAAAGTATAGATTGCTCCCACCAGCCAGGTTCCCAGACAATGAAACAAAATGATTTACTAAGGCAAAAAAGTGATCGGAAAAAAGGATGTGTAGTCAGCTAGGAGTGGGCGAGAGGGTAAGTTATTTTCTGCTCATCAATCACTCTGAAACAAAGAGCAGGCGTTTAGGATTTCCGGTCCTGAGTCAATATATTAAATGGTTTTTGTTAGTTTACGGCAGGTTTTATGTTACAGCAATTGAGTTTACGGTAGTTTCCGGAAATTGCCGGCTTGGGTGTGCCCCTCAGGAGGGTTCCTCCTAAAGGTGATGACGATATACTTGGGTCAGGCGAGACAGCTATTGACAGACTACGTTTTAGGTATCTTTTCGTCGCTGACTGTATCACACATAACCAGAGTACAACTTATTTATATACGGTGTATCTGAGTTTGTATTTTGTCTTGTGAGTCTGCGTTGCTTATGTGTTAGTACCCAACTTGTAAACCAGTGATCTCGGAATCGGCGATCACCAATCTGTGGGTAAGACAACACTGCGAGATCGAAATTAAGAGATGAAAACAAACAGAAAACCATTGCACACAAGCTTTGCAACTGACGGCAATTGTCGAGCGGCCGTCACAATGTTCTTGATAGGCATACATCTCAACCATAATAAAATGTCATGAAAAATTGATTTAAGTTCCCTTTTCAAATGTTCTATAGATCCATTGCAAATTACATTCATTGGTAAGTACAGACTAAATCAAATGACTTCACCAAGTACGTTTCAAATAGGGTAAAAGATCGAACACTGACGAATGCATGAATTTTTATACATAAAACATACGTTTAATATCATTCACCTTAAACAATAGCTTTTACCACTTATATATCAGCCGCATTTTATAATTAGCACTAATTTGCAAATTCTTATATGTGTATTATTTAAGACGGACTCTATGTCTAATAAAAATTTCAAATTTGTGTTTTCCATTTTTCTATTTACATATTTTCCTTCAAGCGTATTTTCTATTTTTGTAGAGATAATTATGTGTTTAAATGTTGAGTTATTTCTATTCTACTGTTTTGAGAACTTATTATCTCGTATTGCGGCAATTATAACAATGCTTATGTTCATATAAATAGGGAAAAAAGAAAGCGAGCAAGCCAGGTTATCAGTAAGTAAACTTCCCCTCCCTTTCGCTTTTCTCCCATGTAGCATTGTCTGTATTTTTCTTTCTAGCGAGCGATGTAAGTTTCTTTTAAGAAAGGTTTTAGTAATGTATTCTTTCTTTATTAAATCACTTTAATGTATCATTGTTCATATCGACGACGTTATTTCATATATATATATATATAGAGAGAGAGAGAGAGAGAGAGAGAGAGAGCGAGAGAGAGAGAGAGAGAGAGAGAAAATAAGATAATGGAATTACATATGATTAATCCCAAACCTTAATTTTTTATGAACTGTTTAAAAATAGTAATGCAATGTAGGCATTCAAATTGATGCCTCTCTACTACATATATATATATATATATATATATATATATATATATACAATATATATATATATATATTATATTATACATATATATATATATATATATATATATATATATATATATATATATATATATACATATATATTTAAAGTATTTCAAAATATTATGTAGTATGTTTTATTTAAAAAACAGAAACCTGTTTGATGGTGATTAATAAGTTAGACATATGAAACACTTTCACATATATTTATTTAGATATTTGACCGCATCAACGACAATGATTGATTTTGATAAATACTTATTTTTATTCACATTGTTTCTTTAATGGAAGTTTGACAGTTCAGTTTAATTATTTCCTGGCCAGGTAAGTTTTATAACTACATTTATAAGGTAATATTTTAATGTTTCAGTTCATCGGTATTTACTATGAATTATATAATCAGTGAAAAGATTTTCTATCCGGCAGTTTAAATGTCTCTAAATTCCATAAAATTGCAAAAATTCACAATGAAACGTATTCTCTTTTCTCAAGTCTTACTACCACAAGATTGACACGTGTTAAAAACATTTCTTTTAAAGAAAATGCCAGCTTAATTTAGATACGGAAAATGCACTAATTTCTAGCAATATTGTTTTTATTGTTCACAAATCTGAGCCAAATTATTTAAAAAATAAAAATACAAAAAATATGAGTAGAATGCAAAGCAGTTTTTCAGCTTGAGTGTAAAGTTTTTTTTTTATTCAGATAATTAGTAACAAACTTTATCTATTTAAGTCTTTAAGAAGGTGAGCCGACAGATTATGATTAAATTATGGCTTCGTTACATTTCGCCGCGTTTGAAATATTGATTATTTAAGATGGTAATATGTTTAACCGCGTTTGCGTTCGTTTATAGGCGAAGAGATAAGAAAAGCCTAGGACTGAGAAACGCCACAGGTCAAGCGTGCTTGTCAGGAGACGTCTCACTGCTTATGTGAGAAATGATTATGTATTCAAATAACAGGATATTACATAAAGTTTTAATAGAGTGTAATTGTGTAATAACTTTCACAGGTTATATATATATATATATATATATATATATATATATATATATATATATATATATATATACATATATCATGTATATTCGAGGTAAGTACAGTCTAATGCGTTGACAGGATAGTATTCTAACTAGACAATCTACAACTGCATGATTTCACTAAATCTTCACATTGGGCCACAGTTATCTTAGCTTATTCATCTTCAGTTTCAGCCACAAGTCTTCGATGTTTTCTGGATTCTTTGTCATTACATTCTGTCCCAGGGTCTTCCATAAGTTTTCTATAGGGTTCATTTCAGGACTCTGAGCAGGTCACTCGATTATCTCTACTTCTTGATCAGCCAGTAACATTTACACTAGTATGTAAGCGTACAAGTGGTGATGTACCCTGCCATGATATCATGCCAAAAAACCATCACGCTACCTTTAGCAAATTTAACAGTTTTTTAGATGCAGCTAGGATCCAAACTTTCGCTTTTTCTTCTTCTTACAAATTTATTACCATCACTGCCAAATACATTAAATTTCGATTCGTCACTGAAATAAACTTATTTCCAATTTTCTATATATAACATGTTTTTTTGCGAACGCTAATCTAGCTACTTTGTTTTCTTTTCTTATCTGCGGCTTTTTTCGAGGAGATCTTACAAAAAGACCTATTTTGTGCAACCTTCTGGACACAGTGTGCCGTGAAACATTCGTGACACCTTCCATTTGTTTAGAAATGTTGCCAGCTGTAAGGAAACGGTCTTTTCTCAATAGGCGTTGTATAACTCTATCCAACACAAATATGATCATAGAGCAGAAAGTGGCCATTCAAAATATATGTAAGAAATATAAGAAATATCTAGTGTATCCACCGATGTTGGTGGGAGATGACCCAATGGTTTGAATTAAAGAACTAATAAAGAGAAAGAATTAACCAAAGAAAATCTATTTCTGTTTAATTGACAAACAAATTCAAGGTATAAGACAAGATGGAACCACATGGGCCCTTTAAAATAAATAAATACGTATATAAACCATGCACAATGAAATCATCCAATGGGATGTGAGAGGTGTTTAGGCAAATTTTGAGGAGTTGGTTTTGCTTATGAGAATGAGTTAAGCCGTCGTCTATTAGCAGGAAAGAATACACCCTCATCGAAATACGGAAATAAAAAGATTGTTTATTCTAATAAAAATTATGGTTTTGGATTGATTTCTCATGGTCAGTGGAATGTAAAATTAACATATATACACACACACACACACACACACACATATATATATATATATATATATATATATATATATATATATATATATATATATATATATATATATATGAATTTAATGTGTGTTTTTTAACGTTTTTAGTTTTTCAAAAGTATAATCCTTAAAGCCATTTCCTAGAAGACACATAATTAACCCTCAAAACAGTAACGGCCAAATATTCCTATACAAATCCCGTGAGTCAATGTTTATAAACATTGACTCACAGGATTTGTATAGGAATATTTTTTATTTATTTAATTATTTTTTTAATATTTTAAAATCTTTTCTATTTTTAAATCTAACCTGTTACCTCTCACCCCTCTTTTTTCAAACCTTATTAAACCTCCCTAACACTAATTCTAAACAAATATACATGACACTAAGCAAATGACGCACCCAAACGGGAGTGACACGGACTTCATATTTCTAAAGACAGCCGGATGGCTAAGTCCTTCAGAGCTTGAAATCGACGGTACTAATGTTGTACTATTTTTTATGTACCAATATATATATATATATATATATATATATATATATATATATATATATATATATATATCCGATCGGAATTCAGAAAACTCTTAGTAGGAAATACCAAAATCTTAGAATTTAGTAAAACAAAAACTCCATATATTAGAAGCCCTATATATAAAAACAAACAAAAAAAACTAATTAATAGAATTAACTTTAATATCAGTAATAATATTCTAAAATGTTTATAGCTCCAAATATAGTTTCGTACTTAGTACATAATTCCCGCCAAACACATTATATAAATACGAACACATGGTCTAAACCTGATTAACCTCATTCCCCCGAACATAGACCCAGATGGGTCCGAAAGTTTTTGGGAGACAAATCCAAACTATGGTAAATTCATCAGCCAATTCCCCTCCGAAACTAAGATCCTGATTAAGACTATTAAAAGAATCTACCAAAAGATATCTAGGCACTAGTATATTCAACAATACTGGCCTGCAAGAGAATATTCTGCCTATATATATATATATATATATATATATATTCATATATATATATATATATTTATATATATATATTTATATATATATATATATATATATTTATATATATATATATATATTTATATATATATATATATATATTTATATATATATATATATTTATATATATATATATATATATATTTATATATATATATATATTTATATATATATATATATATATATTTATATATATATATATATTTATATATATATATATATATATATTTATATATATATATATATTTATATATATATATATATATATATTTATATATATATATATATTTATATATATATATATATATATATATATATATATATATATATATATATATATATATATATATATATATATATAGGGTGATTCATACGTCACTTAGCTATTTATTTTTGAAATTCTAAAGTTAAGAAATACGGTTATACAAAGCAGAAAGTTTATTCAACAACTTCATTCATGGGAGTTTAAAATTACAGCAGATTTTCAAAATTCCCACCTTCGTTCTGCATGCATAGCTCCATTCTTTTTTGCAAGGAATTTACGACTCTTTGTAGCATATTTGATTGATTATGAAATAAATATATATAAAAACAAATATATAAACGAACAAATTTAAGATAACAAATAACAGTAATTTGAGAGTAAGATAACAATCATCAAAAGTTCATAGTATGTTTGTGCTTCATATGGTAATCATTTTTAATAGCTAAGTGAAGTGACTTATGAATCACCCTGTATAAATATATTCAACCCACGATTGATCGATATACAACTTATGGATTATGATATGTCATATGTGTCATTTTAAGATAGTTTAGCCCGTTATCAACAACAGTCTTTTCTTCCGATAGCTATGCCTGACCTGTTGTATTTTTCAGGTCAAATATGTTATTATCTATTGGGATGAGGAAACAGCTAAATGTAGTCAAATGTCGAATACGTCGAAACGTAACAAGACCAGCATTTATTAATAGTATTAACTCGCGGTTCAAAACTTGTTTTGAAACTTTTTTCTAGCTAGATTAGGATCATGTGACCTCCGGTACTTATCACCGAACCCCGTTATTGTGACAATGATAACAGAATTTTAACAAACAACCATATCGTGTGAACAGTTAGCTTTTAAAAATGAGGCAAACCTGATTTGTAGTCTTAGCAACGATTCCGAGCTTCTTGACGATTTATTACGAACAGAGTTAATGTAAAGGCTTAATGAAAGCATGTTTTCGACTCTTTTATATACTATAAAGGCTAAAGACGACTCGAGGATCAAAGTCAATTGGATGTAGAAAAAACACTATGTGATGATTGGAAATAATAGATGCAAAAGGCAGGATTTGATTACGGAAGAGGACGGCTCAACAAGTCTTAGTTGACATTGAACGTGAAGACAGATATTTTGTAGTAGCAAGGAAGCACTATAATATAATGTTCAACAGAATAGATGTTATTGAAAGGGTCAAATAATTAAGAGGATATAAAAAATTCATGATCATTTCTAAGCACGTTTTAATATATGCCTTAAATGATATTTTATGTTGTTGATTAATATAATAATATCTCCTTTATACTAAATGTTGTTTTGTGTTAACTTATTAGTCCGTAAAATATCTGAGTTGTTTTTAAATTTCATTACACATATTTTTATTATTTTTTAATGCCCCGGTATATAAAATACCATTAAATTTATTTAGTCTTGTGTATATAAAATACTGGATTTGAACATAGAGTGTTGCATCCCTCTGATTGTTTTACAACTACTTCCACAGTATGTGCTCCAGTTTAATTGCTGCACTTTTACCTCCTCAACGAAAATGCTCCCGACTAGCAACACAATACCACCCTTTCACTGTAGAAGTCCCTAGATACTGGAACATTATCAAATCTAGGAACGTAATCACTGGGACCGTTTAACTTTGGAATTCCATTCCTGCTCATTGTTTTCACGACCGTACTCACATGCAGAACCGTCAATCAATGTAAACAAACAACTTGATGCACAACAAACCACCGGGTAGCATTCTAATAAAGCTGGTCTTTTTTATATTAGCGTTAACGTGTCAGTAACAACAAGCCTTCTTTTGGGATTGATTAACATAAAAATGTGTGGAGCCGTTTATGTGGACATTTATAATACCGTATCTGTTCCCCGGTATTAATAGACTTTTTTTTACCACGTCTGAACTAGATCAATATTAATTTACTAGGTATTTTTCGTTTTTCATATCTAGCGATGTCTTACGCTATACCGAAAAGGTACCAAGAATCCAAATAAGTTACGTTACAGCCGCGAATGTGTGGTTCTTTCAGGTGATTAAGTAAATATGACAGCTTTTTTATTTATTGGTAAATAAGTCGAAAAGCACGATCAGCAAACGAATGATGTTGCCCAGATAATCTGTGAGCGTAATTCAGGTCAGATTAGTTTACATCCAAGGTGACGTCAGATGATGGAAACAAAAAGATATTTAACATGATAACTGTTGATGCCAAAGTAGAGTATTGATTTACTCCTCTCCAGGCACAAGGTCAGATTTTATCTTACTCCCACAAGTAAGATGTGACCCAAGGTCGGGTCGGGAAAGTGGGGTTTAAAAATTGCCTGGGCAGCTCCGTCGGCATTCCCCGGTAGGGGCGCCTCAGGCAGTAAGCAATAAACTTACTCCTCCCCAAAGAGGGGAGGCGAAGCCTGGGAGGGTGGACTTCCTAGAACTGCACAAGACAGCCCCATAGACCGGCGTAAATCAAGCCCCGAAAGCCAAGACATACCAGTCTATGGAGTGCAGTATCCATCGGAACAGATACTACACTTTGATCTTAGCCAAAAGGCCAAACTAGAATAGACAGCCTGCCGGCGACACTACTCACACCCGGGACATGTTTGTCCATTTGTAAATAAACTTAACTAAGAAAGAAAAGGCATTATTTTATAACTAAAAGTAAAAAACTGCGTTTGTCATTTTTATACCAAAGAAAACAAAAGTTCTACACGGACGAGAGCCGAATTAGTAACTTGAACCATGCCCCATACTTGCAAATTGTATTAAACAGGGGGCAGATTTGATTCGTTTTATGACGCTACTTATTTAAAGTCACATTTTTTCTTGTATCTTTCTGGTATCTCCAGAATGTACTATATCATGAAAATTCGTAGTATTTTATTAAGTATTTACCAAATTATGTGGTATGCAATCTTGTATGAGTATCTCTAATATTTTGATTCTTAACCTTTACTTTATATATATATATATATATATATATATATATATATATATATATATATATATATATATATACCTGTTTTGAGTATGTCTATGTTTATTTTTATATAAAAAGCTCTAATATATATTGAGCACTTTTGAAAATTATTGATTTTATTCATGTTGTTAATATTTAAACTTAATTCATAAAAATGTATATATATATATATATATATATATATATATATATATATATATATATATATGAGAGAGGGAGAGGGTGAGAGAGATAGAAAGAGGAGAGACATAATAAAATCTATATATTTATATATAACTGACTGTTGATTTTATTTGTCCTTTTTTTACATTTTTTTATTGCTTTGGCAATTATTACTATTTCTTAATTTCTCCATAACCTTGTTTTTAGGTATTTTATGGTGATACCTAACTAATTATGTACCGAAAGCAAAATTCGATATTAAAGATAAACTGTGCTCTTTATCTAGAAAAACTTACATCTTTCTATGAAAATCAAATATGGCTGAAAATAGCCAGAGCGATTTGTTGTGTAAATATAAACACAACCAATAAAACTTACTTCATCGTTTGGGTCAGGTTTGGTGTTGTTATTTACAGTATCATGTGTATTCGATCTGATCCTCAATAACATTTATGATAAATACATAAATAGTATGCTCTTATTATTAAATAATTGAGAACCCTGATTATTTTTTCTACCAAGCAAAACAAATGATTATATATATATATATATATATATATATATATATATATATATATATATATATATATATATATATATATATATATATATATATTCGTAAAATTTTATATATTCGGACTACTGTTCTCATCTTGGGTGTTTTTATCACAACATTTCGGCCAATTTAACCTTTGACGTTCTTCAGGTTTACTTTGTCGAACTCCTGAATCTGAACAGAATTTCGAACGGAAACCAGGCTTTCGTTCTTTCTGCCATGACTTGGAATAAGTCAAGTAATTTGCAATTCTTCGTATCGCCGGCAGTGAAGATTGAACCTTCAACCTTCAGATGACTGTAACTTAGAACTGAATTCTAAGTTTACAAAACCTAATGTTTCAAAGGAAGAAGTCTTAGCGATCAAGTCACTACGCAGTGGGTACGACGGTGGTACGAGATAGGTTGACTTTACTAAAGGAAGGGACTTGTATCCCAATTGATAATCTAATGGAGATGTTGATCTTCTGCATAGAAACCACATACTTCGTGATGGGATATACCGACAAGAAGAAGATCAAGCTATGGATTCACTATTGTCCCCAGTACTGGCCAATGCATACATGGAATACTTCGGGGAAATGGCGTTAAAATCAACACCACTTCAGCCAACAATGTAGCTGCGATATGTAGATGACACATTCATACTCTGGCCTCACCAGGAGGACATTCAAATATTACTGGACTATGTGAACTCTCTCCGCCTATCTATCCAGTTCACGATGGAAAAAGAAGATAACAACATGTTATCCTTCCTAGATGTGCTGATAACTCGTACTGACAAGGGGTTAAGGTCATCTGTGCATCGAAAGCCAACTTTTCACTGGACAATATCTAAATTTCAACTCCCACCATTCATATAATATAAAGAAAGAAATTGTCCGGTGCCTACAACATCGAGCAAATACAATATGGTGTAACAACGATACATATCAAGAGGAAATGGATAGTTTAAGAAAAACCCTCCACCGAAACAACTATCCAGAGAGCATGGCATCAGCTCCATCAAATCTAGACGCAGCACCAAAGGACACCACCCGAGAACTCACTACAGTTTGCATACCATATATGAGGGGCTTGTCGGAAAAAATCCAAAGAATATGTAATCCATATAACATCAGGATATTATTCAGGAGCGACTCAACTCTCCAAAAGCATCTTGTGAGAGTCAAACCCTCTACGGAATACGTCATGACTAAAGAGGTGTGTGTATGCGATTCCATGTAAGTGTGGAAAAGTAAACAAAAGTTAGACATGTCGTCCACTAAAGGTAAGGCTAGAAGAACACCGGAAAACCTTAGTACGTGGGGATATCGAAAAGTGTAGTTTGACTGACCACACATGGAAGAAAAAGGGAAAGAATCTACACTGATGAGATGAAGTAAAAATTATAGATGGAGAAGTACAGTGGAGAGTAAGGCGACTCAAAGAAGCAGCACATATGTTAGGCGACAATGCCTTACTAAGCAGACCTAGTATAGAATTAAATACAATATGGGAACCTATAATTATAAATAATAGATAAGTAGTGATCTTTAGTGATAAGTCATTAGATCAAAAACAAGAATAAGTTTAAAACTCCCAAAATTCATACTAGAATTGTTCGCAAGTATAATTCAGTTCTAAGTGACAGTCATCTGAAGGTTGTGGCGATACGTAGAATTGCGAATTACTGAAGACTTCTTCCCAGTCATGGCAGATGGAACGAGAACATGCTACTTCCGTGTATTTCATAAAGGGTTCCGTTCGAAATTCCGTCCAGATTACTGAGTTCGACAGAAAGATTCCCGAGTTCGACATAGTACACCTGAAGAACGTCGGAGGTTACATCAACCGAAACATTGTGATAAAAACGCCAAGATGAGAACAGTAGCACAAATATACAAAATTCTACGAATTATTAACCCTCATCTAAAAAAATTCGAAGCATAATATATATATACACACACACACACATATATATATATATATATATATATATATATATATATATATATATATATATGTATATATATATATATATATTGAGAATGAGTTATGGCGTTTAAAGACTAGAAACAGTGTTGTTGTTATGTAATGTGTTTTCATATTTAATATTTCAAACACACCTTCGTTTTTCTCCAGGAATGAAACAAGAAGAACAGAAAAAGGAGAAAGGAAGAACCGAAAATTACATTATTCCAGTGCGGACTATTAGTGTGATATAAATCAGACAGTGAAATGTTTATTTGCAGGAAAAAAATATGGGAAAATGTGTATATGATGTCATTATCATTTCTTTCTTTATTTTCATCGAAATGTTGAGTGTGTGATATTTTAAGTATATTTATCGTGTGTAGGTAATCTGCACAATAATAATCTTTCTTCTTTACTTCTGTAATAGTTACGATTACC
>OY744519.1:194207098-194318572 GCA_963556195.1 Sepiola atlantica | reverse complement strand
AAAAAATCATATATATATATATACATATATATATTTAGAAATAAATCTATATAATACTAACACTCTATTGTCTTGTATGTTTGCAATCAGCTTTCAGCTTTCCGGTTTTCAACATCCGGTTGCGCATGCGTAAATAGCATCGTCTTCAATCTGTTATTCCAATTCCGTTAATCTCTTATGATTAACGAACGCATGAAATTTTTCATTCTGGAAATTTTTATATCGCTTTTAATATAAACAATTTCATTTAATTTCATCAAATAGTTTTTTTGTTTTCTTCACGACTAAAAACATTCAACGGGAGCACTTCGTAAAGTCTGTCGCAGTTTCAAAAAACCTCTTCCCTTTTAAAAAACAAAAACAAACAAACAAAACAACAACAATCATTATTAATATCAGCGATCGGTGAACGAAATCACCTCCCACTTTCCCTCTCATAGATTTCACCACTCCTACTCCCTCTGTTTTCGTTACGTGCGCGAGAAAGCTGAATCGGTAAATGCACACATTTCTATTACATTAAATAGTGTTTCCTTTTGTTGTTTTTTAAACAGCAAATATTTGAATCATATGTTTTACACATATTTCATCCAAAAAAAAAAACAATTATAATAAACAGAACGACTCATAGAAATCTATCTATATTCTTTTTTCATTTTAATATACTTTCATAGAAATGCTTCTGTTATGTAAAAAAACCCACCTCCCACTTTCCCTCTCATAGATTTCTCATAGGTCCCTATACTGTACAAGTACCCCCCAGGCCCCTTTACTGTACAAGTACCCCCTCCCAGGCCCCTATACTGTACAAGTACCCCCCCCGGTCTTTATACTGTACAAGTACCCCCCCGGGTCCCTATACTGTACAAGTACCCCCCCCGGGTCCCTATACTGTACAAGTACCCCCCCGGGTCCCTATACTGTACAAGTACCCCCCCGGGTCCCTATACTGTACAAGTACCCCCCCGGGTCCCTATACTGTACAAGTACACCCGGGTCCCTATACTGTACAAGTACCCCCCCGGCCCTATACTGTACAAGTACCCCCGGGTCCCTATACTGTACAAGTACCCCCCGGTCCTATACTGTACAAGTACCCCCCGGGTCCCTATACTGTACAAGTACCCCCCCCCGGGTCCCTATACTGTACAAGTACACCCAGGCCCCTTTACTGTACAAGTACCCCCTCCCAGGCCCCTATACTGTACAAGTACCCCCCCGGGTCCCTATACTGTACAAGTACCCCCCGGGTCCCTATACTGTACAAGTACCCCCGGGTCCCTATACTGTACAAGTACCCCCCCGGGTCCCTATACTGTACAAGTACCCCCCGGGTCCCTATACTGTACAAGTACCCCCCCTGGTCCCTATACTGTACAAGTACCCCCCCGGGTCCCTATACTGTACAAGTACCCCCGGGTCCCTATACTGTACAAGTACCCCCCGGGTCCCTATACTGTACAAGTACCCCCCCCCCCGGGTCCCTATACTGTACAAGTACACCCAGGCCCCTTTACTGTACAAGTACCCCCTCCCAGGCCCCTATACTGTACAAGTACCCCCCCGGGTCCCTATACTGTACAAGTACCCCCGGGTCCCTATACTGTACAAGTACCCCCCCGGGTCCCTATACTGTACAAGTACCCCCCGGGTCCCTATACTGTACAAGTACCCCCCCTGGTCCCTATACTGTACAAGTACCCCCCCCGGGTCCCTATACTGTACAAGTACCCCCGGGTCCCTATACTGTACAAGTACCCCCCGGGTCCCTATACTGTACAAGTACCCCCCCGGTCCTATACTGTACAAGTACCCCCCGGGTCCCTATACTGTACAAGTACCCCCCAGGCCCCTTTACCCCCCCGGGTCCCTATACTGTACAAGTACCCCCCTGGTCCCTATACTGTACAAGTACCCCCCCCGGGTCCCTATACTGTACAAGTACCCCCGGGTCCCTATACTGTACAAGTACCCCCGGGTCCCTATACTGTACAAGTACCCCCCCGGGTCCCTATACTGTACAAGTACCCCCCAGGCCCCTTTACTGTACAAGTACCCCCTCCCAGGCCCCTATACTGTACAAGTACCCCCCGGGTCCCTATACTGTACAAGTACCCCACTGGTCCCTATACTGTACAAGTACCCCCCGGGTCCCTATACTGTACAAGTACCCCCGTGTCCCTATACTGTACAAGTACCCCCCGGGTCCCTGTACTGTACAAGTACCCCCCCGGTCCTATACTGTACAAGTACCCCCCGGGTCCCTATACTGTACAAGTACCCCCCCGGGTCCCTATACTGTACAAGTACACCCAGGCCCCTTTACTGTACAAGTACCCCCTCCCAGGCCCCTATACTGTACAAGTACCCCCCCGGGTCCCTATACTGTACAAGTACCCCCGGGTCCCTATACTGTACAAGTACCCCCCCGGTCCTATACTGTACAAGTACCCCCCGGGTCCCTATACTGTACAAGTACCCCCCCCGGGTCCCTATACTGTACAAGTACACCCAGGCCCCTTTACTGTACAAGTACCCCCTCCCAGGCCCCTATACTGTACAAGTACCCCCCCGGGTCCCTATACTGTACAAGTACCCCACTGGTCCCTATACTGTACAAGTACCCCCCGGGTCCCTATACTGTACAAGTACCCACCCCCCGGGTCCCTATACTGTACAATTACCCCCCAGGCCCCTTTACTGTACAAGTACCCCCCCCGGGTCCCTATACTGTACAAGTACCCCCCGGGTCCCTATACTGTACAAGTACCCCCCCCCGGTCTTTATACTGTACAAGTACCCCCCCGGGTCCCTATACTGTACAAGTACCCCCCCCGGGTCCCTATACTGTACAAGTACCCCCCGGGTCCCTATACTGTACAAGTACCCCCCCCGGGTCCCTATACTGTACAAGTACCCCCCCCGGGTCCCTATACTGTACAAGTACCCCCCCGGGTCCCTATACTGTACAAGAACCCCCCCGGGTCCCTATACTGTACAAGTATCCCCGGGTCCCTATACTGTACAAGTACCCCCCGGTCCTATACTGTACAAGTACCCCCCGGGTCCCTATACTGTACAAGTACCCCCCCCCCGGGTCCCTATACTGTACAAGTACACCCAGGCCCCTTTACTGTACAAGTACCCCCTCCCAGGCCCCTATACTGTACAAGTACCCCCCCGGGTCCCTATACTGTACAAGTACCCCCCGGGTCCCTATACTGTACAAGTACCCCCGGGTCCCTATACTGTACAAGTACCCCCCCGGGTCCCTATACTGTACAAGTACCCCCCGGGTCCCTATACTGTACAAGTACCCCCCGGGTCCCTATACTGTACAAGTACCCCCCCTGGTCCCTATACTGTACAAGTACCCCCCCGGGTCCCTATACTGTACAAGTACCCCCGGGTCCCTATACTGTACAAGTACCCCCCGGGTCCCTATACTGTACAAGTACCCCCCCGGTCCTATACTGTACAAGTACCCCCCGGGTCCCTATACTGTACAAGTACCCCCCAGGCCCCTTTACCCCCCCGGGTCACTATACTGTACAAGTACCCCACTGGTCCCTATACTGTACAAGTACCCCCCGGGTCCCTATACTGTACAAGTACCCCCCGGGTCCCTATACTGTACAAGTAGCCCCCTGGTCCCTATACTGTACAAGTACCCCCCCGGGTCCCTATACTGTACAAGTACCCCCGGGTCCCTATACTGTACAAGTACCCCCCCGGGTCCCTATACTGTACAAGTACCCCCCAGGCCCCTTTACTGTACAAGTACCCCCTCCCAGGCCCCTATACTGTACAAGTACCCCCCGGGTCCCTATACTGTACAAGTACCCCACTGGTCCCTATACTGTACAAGTACCCCCCGGGTCCCTATACTGTACAAGTACCCCCGTGTCCCTATACTGTACAAGTACCCCCCGGGTCCCTGTACTGTACAAGTACCCCCCCGGTCCTATACTGTACAAGTACCCCCCGGGTCCCTATACTGTACAAGTACCCCCCCGGGTCCCTATACTGTACAAGTACACCCAGGCCCCTTTACTGTACAAGTACCCCCTCCCAGGCCCCTATACTGTACAAGTACCCCCCCGGGTCCCTATACTGTACAAGTACCCCCCGGGTCCCTATACTGTACAAGTACCCCCGGGTCCCTATAGTGTACAAGTACCCCCCCGTCCTATACTGTACAAGTACCCCCGGGTCCCTATACTGTACAAGTACCCCCCCAAGGTCCCTATACTGTACAAGTACACCCAGGCCCCTTTACTGTACAAGTACCCCCTCCCAGGCCCCTATACTGTACAAGTACCCCCCCGGGTCCCTATACTGTACAAGTACCCCACTGGTCCCTATACTGTACAAGTACCCCCCGGGTCCCTATACTGTACAAGGTCCCACCCCCCGGGTCCCTATACTGTACAAGTACCCCCCAGGCCCCTTTACTGTACAAGTACCCCCTCCCAGGCCCCTATACTGTACAAGTACCCCCCCCCGGTCTTTATACTGTACAAGTACCCCCCCCGGGTCCCTATACTGTACAAGTACCCCCCCCCCCCGGGTCCCTATACTGTACAAGTACCCCCCCGGGTCCCTATACTGTACAAGTACCCCCCCCGGGTCCCTATACTGTACAAGTACACCCGGGTCCCTATACTGTACAAGTACCCCCCCGGGTCCCTATACTGTACAAGACCCAACGGGTCACTGTAAACGTTTACTTGTTAAATTCTTCTTTTTTATACATATATAGAGTGGTTATGACTCAACGGGTCATTGTAAACGTGTACTTGTTAAATTCTTCTTTTTTTCTTTTTTTATACATATATAGAGTGGTTATGACTCAACGGGTCATTGTAAAAGTGTACTTGTTAAATTCTTCTTTTTTCTTTTTTTATACATATATAGAGTGGTTATGACTGTAACGGGTCACTGTAAAAACCTATAACGATGACGTCATATACCTATTACTGTGACGTCACGTGCACAAGAATAAGTTGGTTGAAAATAAAATTATTATTACATAATTACATTGGCTGATTTCCAAATTACTACTGAATAACATTAGAAAAGTTTGAAAAAACCAGACCCGCTGCCGAAGACTGGCCCCGTTGACCCCCCATTTTTTTTTTTTGTAATTTTGAGATATTATGATCCCAGGTGTTGTACGGTCCTGAAGATATAAACTTTTTGACATGTCGTCGGGTAGTTTTTGAGGAGAAGCTTCACATACAGACATACATACATACATACATACATACATACATACATACATATAGACAAGTGCCCTTTATATAAGAGACTAGCGGGGCTACCCGGCGTTGCTCGGGGTCATTAAAACATATAATTGAAGAAAAATCGTGTGTGTAACATCTTTATATACAAACTTCTATTTCTCCCCCCCCCCCTTCTCTATAGCCGTCTCTTTATCTTTCTACCTTTCTCTTCCCTGGTCGCCGCATTTCACCGCTACTTTCTAATTTTGCCTTTTGCGAAAGCTGTTCTTTCCCCACCATTTCTCCTACGTTGCCCAGGGCAATAGTATGATATATTTCTATAAAAAGTAACACCTCTATCTGCGCCTTCTATATAGGTACTTATCTCCACCCTGGTGTTCATGCTATATACGTATCTATCATCACCCCGGTGCGCATACTATATACGTACCTATCGCCGCCCCAGTGCACATACTATATACGTACCTATCGCCGCCCCAGTTCAAATACTATTTAAGTACCTATTGCCGCCCCGGTGCGAATGCTAAATAGTACCTATCGCCGCCCCGGTGTGCATGCTACATAAGTACCTATCGCTGCCCTAGTGGGAATAATTAATATGTACATATTGCCGCATTGGTGCGAATTTCTAAATACATACCTATCACCACTTTGGTGCGAATGCTAAATACGTACCTATCGCCGGCCCGATGCGAATGCTAAATACGTACCTATAGCCGCCCTGGTGTGAATGCTAAATACGTACCTATAGCCGCCCCGGTGCGAATGCTAAATACGTACCTATCACCACCCTGGTGCGAATGCGAAATACATACCTTTCGCCGTTCTGGTGCACGTGCTATATACGTACCTATTGCCGCCCCGGTGCACGTGATATATATGTACTGATCGCCGCCTCGGTGCGCATGCTATGTATGTACTTATTGCTGCCCATGTGTACATGCTATATATGTAGCTATCGCCACCCCTGAATTCTGAATATGTACCTATCGCCGCCCCAGTGTGGAAGCTAAATACGTACATAGCGCCGCCCCGGTACGAATGCTAAATACATACATATCGCCGCCCCAGTGTGATTTCTAAATACGTACCTATCGCCACTCTTGTGTGAATTCTAAATACGTACCTATCGCCGCCCCGGTGCGGAAGCTAAATACGTACATATCGCCACCCCGATGCGAATGCTAAATACATACCTATCGCCGCCCCGGTGCGAATGCTAAATACATACCTATCGCCGCCCCGGTGCGAATGCTAAATACATACCTATCGCCGCCCCGGTGTGAATGCTAAATACATACCTATCGCCGCCCCGGTGTGAATGCTAAATACATACATATCGCCGCCCCGGTGTGAATGCTAAATACGTACCTTTCGCCGCCCCGGTGCGCGTGCTATATACGTACCTATCGCTGCCCCGGTGCGCGTGCTATATATGAACCGATCGCTGCCCCAGTGCGCATGCATAATACATACCTATCACGTACTTATTGCCGCCCATGTGCACATGCTATATACGTACCTATCGCCACCGCTGAATGCTAAATAAGTACCTATCTCCGCCCAGGGATGAATGCTAAATACGTACATATTGCCGCCCAGGTGTTCATACACCATATGTACCTATCACTACCCAGTGCGAATACTAAATATGTACATATCGCCACCCCGGTGCGATTGCTGAATACATACCTATCACAACCCCGGTGCGAATGCTAAAAACGTAGCTATAGCCACACCTATGCACTACTATATAGTACCTATTGCCACCCCGGTACACATACTATATATAAACCTATCGCCGGCCCGGTGTGCATACTATATTCGTACCTATCGCGGCTCTGGTGCGCATACTACATACTTACCTATCTCTGCAAGGGTACACATACTATATATGTACCAATCTCCAGCCCAGTTCGCATACGTAAGAACTTATATTTATTCGGCCCTGTCGTGTTAGAAAAACAAAATAGTGTTCATTTATGTATTGTCACTATCATAAATATAAATATTTTTAGTTACAAACAGAAAAAAATACATTTTTTTGCCTCCCCACAAGAAAAAATTTTTTCTATCCTCCCATATACTTAGAAATATTTTTAATTTAAAGGAAAAAAAAAAGAAAATTTTTTGACCACCCTTACACCCCAAAAATTTTATGTTCCCCCCATACATAGAAATATTTTTATTTTAAAAAAGAAAAAAAAAAAAATTTTTTAGCCCCCCCAGCCGAAAATTTTTTTTTTTCATTCTCCCCCATACACATAAATATTTTCAATGAAAAAGATAAAAGACAAAATAAATGTTTTGCCTTCCCCCCAATTTTTTTTATACTCCCGATGCGCATGCTATAAACGTATTTATTGCTGCCCATGTGCACATGCTATATACTTCCTATCGCCACCGCTAAATGCTAAATACGTACCTATTGCTGTTGCGGTGCGAATGCTAAATAGGTTTTCAGCGTAGATGCTCTTAAAATATTATCCAAACCTATCACTACAGTAGCTCTATCTAGGACATTGAACAATTTTCTCCCGGACAACGCCTAGTACTTTAAAAATAAAAGAGGCCTCATGAGCACTACTGAAATAACTTAGGTATCCTCTCTCCTTCTGATCTGCCAAATAGTCCAAAGGGGAACGAAGATGGCATTAAAATATTTTCCAAACCTATCACTACAGTAGCTCTATCTAGGATATTGAGCACTTTTCTGCCGGACAACGCCGAGTACTTTGAAAATCAAGGAGGCCTCCTGAGCACTACTGAAATCACTCTTATCGATTCCCCCATCCTTTTCAGCGTAGATGCTGTTAAAATATTATCCAAACCTATTACTACAGTAGCTCGATCAAGGACATTGAACACTTTTCTCCCGGACAACGCCAAATACTTTGAAAATCAAGGAGGCCTCCTGAGCACTACTGAAATCACTTAGGTATCCCTCCTTTGATCTGCAAAATAGTCCAAAGGGGAACGAAGATGGCGTTAAAATATTTTCAGAACCTATCACTACAGTAGCTCTATCTAGGATATTGAGCACTTTTCTCCCGGACAACACCGAGTAATTTTTAAATCAAGGAGGCCTCATGAGCACTTCTTAAATAACTCTTATCGATTCCCCCATCCTTTTCAGCGTAGATGCTGTTAAAATATTATCCTAACCTATCACTACAGTAGCTCTATCTAGGACATTGAGCAATTTTCTCCCGGACAACGCCGAGTACTTTGAAAATCAAGGAGGCCTCCTGAGCACTACTGAAATCACTTAGGTATCCTCTCTCCTTCTGATCTACCAAATAGTCGAAAGGGGAACGAAGATAGCGTTAAAATATTTTCCAAACCTATCACTACAGTAGCTCTATCTAGGATATTGAGCACTTTTCTCCCAGACAACGCCGAGTACTTTGATAATCAAAGACGCCTCCTGAGAACTACTGTAATAACTTATATCGATTCCCCCATCCTTTTCAGCGTAGATGCTGTTAAAATATTATCCAAACCTATCACTACAGTAGCTCTATCTAGGACATTGAGCAATTTTCTCCCGGACAACGCCGAGTACTTTGAAAATCAAAGAGGCCTCCTGAGGACTACTGAAATCACTTAGGTATGCTCTCTCCTTCTGATCTGCCAAATAGTCCAAAGATGAACGAAGATGGCGTTAAAATATTTTCAAAACCTATCACTACAGTATCTCTATCTAGGACATTCAGCACTTTTCTCCCGGACAACGCCGAGTATTTGAAAATCAAAGACGCCTCCTGAGCACTACTGAAATAACTCTTATCGATTCCCCCATCCTTTTCAGCGTAGATGCTGTTAAAATATTATCCAAACCTATCACTACAGTAGCTCTATCTAGGACATTGAGCACTTTTCTCCCGGACAATGCCGAGTACTTTGATAATCAAGGAGGCCTCCTGAGGACTACTGAAATCACATAGGTATCCTCTCTCCTTCTGATCTGCCAAATAGTCCAAAGGGGAACGAAGATGGCTTTAAAATATTTTCCAAACCTATCACTACAGTAGCTCTATCTAGGACATTGAGCACTTTTCTCCCGGACAACGCCGAGTATTTGAAAATCAAAGAGGCCTCCTGAGCACTACTGAAATAACTCTTATCGACCCCACCATCCTTTTCAGCGTAGATGCTGTTAAGATATTATGCAAACCTATCTCTACAGTAGCTCTATCTAGGACATTGAGCACTTTTTTCCCGGACAACGCCGAGTACTATGACCTGATATAACCGGACACAATATAGGGCAAGACCAGGTACATCCAGCAAGGGATTATTGGACAGGTGCGGATGTGATTGAGCAACCCTTGTTTCACTACACACTTATAACGTAGGATTCCTATGTTGTTATTGATTTATCCGGACAGAAGTTATTGGATGATCTGATACAACCGGGCTGAATGTCGGGCAAGACCAGGTACATCCGGCAAGGGATTATGGGATGTTTACAGTGACTCTGCATTTTTATCGGATTAGTACATAAATACATTAGATTATTTCGAATTTACTACATATTAACGTTGAAAAAGTAGTGTAAAATACGAAAAAACTGCTACCTTTTGTCGGAAAGTGGTCCGGTTGACTGTCAGCGAGTGAATCGTTTTTCCATAGACCGGCGGAATGAAGCCAAGACGATTATGGAGTGCATAATCCAAACAGATACTACACTAAACAGAATTAGAGAAAAACGGCCTAGGGAGTCTAAAATTCATTGTTGCTCATCAAAACTCATTAAAGAACTTGTTAAATAGTATTATACATGTTTGTTCAAAGAAAATCATAGTTATTATTACTCGTTAATTTATTAATGTAATTTGAACAGTGTCTAGTGGATAGACCGCTGTTCAGGTGTAGATTGGTTATAAATAGTCCATTAAAATCACATTAAATTTTTGAATTTCGGATGTTTCTCGGCCTTTTGGCTAAGATCAGAGTGTAGTATCTGTTCTCAGATAAAACATTCTAAGGCATCCCGCTTACCTAGCCTTGCGGCTAGGTTGAAAGCGTTTTTCTTTGACCAAGCCCCCTTTTGGGGCTTTTGTCACCTTTTTGTCCCCTCTTGGGACTTTCTCTTTTCTTCTTTTCCCTGACTGTTGGGCTGACTTAAGCAGCTGGCAGGTTTCGGGGAGACTGACGAACCCGTAAAACGGTGAAGGTCTCTTCGTCTCCGAATCGGCGGGTCTAGTCCGACAGTCAGGTTCGTTCGCCCCTCTTGGGCCATTAATTATTTTTACTTTGTTTCTTTTTCAGCGTCCTCTTGAGTGGCACACTTAAGCAGCTGGCAGGTTCGGGGAGACTTACGTACCGGTTTCGGTGACGGTCTCCTCGATTCCGAATCGGCGGGTGTTGCCCCTCATTAGGACCAGTTTTTCGATGGAAGCCAGCCAGGCTTCAAAAGCTCGAGTTGCCACGGAGGTGAGCAACGACCAGGGTGTGACCGCCGAGGGCACCCTTTTAGACCTGGTCAGTCGTACTCCTGAGTGCGATCTGATGATGGTGCCCGTGAAGGGGGGTTGCACACCCGAGTGCACCCCAGTTGAGATGGAGGGGGGTTGCACACCCGAGTGCACCCCAGTTGAGATGGAGGGGGGTTACACACCCGAGTGTACCCCAGTCGTGTTGGAGGGGGGCTGCACACCCGAGTGCGCCCCAGTCGTAATGAAGGGGGGCTGCACACCCGAGTGCACCCCAGTCGTAATGGAGGGGGGCTGCACACCCGAGTGCGCCCCGGTCGTAATGGAGGGGGGTTGCACACCCGAGTGCGCCCCGGTCGTGATGGAGGGAGGCTGCACACCCGAGTGCGCCCCAGGAGGTGTTGCCACGCAGGGCACCTCATTGCCTGTGTCGGGGAGTGTCGCACCGAGCGGCACTCCAGTAGCGTCGGTTATGGGGGGTGTTGCACCGAGCGGCACTCCAGCTCAGGTTCAGGGGGGTTGCACACCCGAGTGCGCCCCAGTCGTGATGGGGGAGGTCGCACCGAGCGGCACTCCAATGCAGGTTTCGTTAGAGGGAGACACGTCCCAGTACGTCCCAGGTCCGTGTACCGCATCAGGGGTTGTCGGGTCCGATGACGACCCAGGGCTAAGGTTCGGAGATTTTCCCTCCAATATACAAATACCCATGCTTTCGCAAGCCGAATTTAGGGCGTACTACGATGTTCCCTTTTTCCCGGAAAAAAAGACCTCCAAATTGCATAAAAGTCAATCTCTCGACTTAATTGTAGCCCAGAGGAATTATTCACCAAAATTATTTCTTGGGTGCTCCTCGGGGGATTCGTCATCCGACGGCTCAGAAACCGACGATCAGCAACAAACTAGACAAAAGAAGACAAAAACGCCAACAGAGGTTTGGCCAGTTCTAAGGGGTACGTCCAAATCTCACACCCCACCAAGACAGAAACTCACAGCAAAAAAATCATTACCTGGAAACGCAGCAGGATGGGGACCCCAGACCCAGAAGTCTCCAGACGAGTATCGTGAGCTCTTCAGGGGAAAATATGAGAAACTCACAGACGGGAGTACACTAAAACTCGTCCCCGGTACCCTGGAGAATCTTAGGAAAAGAATTGTCTCACTGGTAACCACAGACAAAAACGGGCTAACTGGGCTCCTCAAAGAAAAAATCTTTGAAATGTTGGGGGAGCTGAAGATCCCGACAACTTACGTTTTGCGCCAATCTTACGCAATGTGGGATATCCTGCTTCCTACCCAACAAGACGCCGAGAAGATAGCAAGGGAAGATATCCTATGGAGGGGGCTGAAGATCAAGCCTGAGTACCTTAGTAAAAGACGGACGACCGTCAAGATTATCGGCGTCCCATGCTGCGTCAGCGCCGACCACTTAGGAGCAATTATGTCGCAGTATGGTGACGTCGAGGCGGTTTTTCCGGTCCGTGGTCCCCGTAACATACTAACCGGGGAGTATGTACTTAAAGTTAGAGTGGATTACACTAACTTCCACAAAATTCCAGCACAGCTAAAGTGCGAAAAATGGACAATGTCAATTATTGTGGAAGGGAGGAGGCCACATTGTTGGCACTGCCAGACGCCGGGGCATATGGCAAAAGAGTGCCCGAAGAGAAAGCCCGTAAAGTCCCCGACGCCGGTGCCGGCAAAAACATCAAAACCGGCGGTGGTGACAGAAAAAATGTCAACCAAACCAGCTGCAAAAATCCCAACTAAAGCAGTGACTCCAGCAGTGACTCCAGCAGTGACTCCTCCAGTGGCTCCAGCAGTGACTCCAGCAGTGACTCCAGCAGTGACTCCTACAGTAACAGAAGCAGTAACAGAAGCAGAAACTCCAGCAGTAACGGAAGGAGTAGATCCCTCAGAGGAGAAAACAGAAGAGGAAAAAGGTTGGAGCAAGGTGGTCTCCAAGAAAGGAAAAAAGCAGGAGGCCCCAGTAAAAACACCGGCTCAAAAAAGGAAGTGCCCGGCTCAATCTTCAGAATCTGAAGAGGGAGGTGGAACCGATGAGGAGAAAATGGCTGTGGAGGGTGAAGAGGAGCCAAAGTCTATCAAAGAGACACAGACACATAAGAAGAAAAAAGAAAACGGTGAGGTGGAAGGAAAAAGGAAGGAAAAAGATCACTCTCAACCCGAAACGCCCCAAACCCCAATACCCCCAGTTGAGAAGAATAACTCTCAACCCGAAACGCCCCAAACCCCAATACCCCCAGATGAGAAGAATAACTCTCCCCCTCTTAACACCCCCGAGGAGAATTCGGCTTCTGCTGACAAGAAGCTCGAACCCAAAGAACCAGACAAATCTGGCCATAAAGAAAACAAAAATGCACCGGTGAGACAGGAAAGATCAAAAAAGTTCCCGTTCTTACCGGGACTTAGAATCTGTGAGGCGGATGCCTCGCTGGTCCAATCCGACCTGAATATTAGACAGCGAAAGTATCTCAAACAATTAGAGGCTTTCACGCATGTGAACGGGAAGAAAGTACAAGATCCCCGTAACTTCGAGAAAGCCCCGCTGATAACCACCTTCGTCCGACAAGACAAGGGTAGCAGGGCAAGAGCCCTCTGGAAAATGTTGGAAGCAGCAAAGGACGCCATACCGGGTGTAAAATTAATAGAGGAGGAGCACCCATCATCAAGTAAATTAGCGTCAAAATGTCAGGGGAGGGTCCCCATTTATGTTCATCCCTCATTTTTTCGGGCTTTAAAGCTAACCTTTCCCCTGGACGTGGGAGGTCTGGCTCGAGACGGACGGATTTCGTCCGAACTGCTGACCGGCAGTCTTGGTCAGGCCTTCGGCGTCCTCACTCCCGAGGACTTTAGGCCCGTTTGCGACATCTAAATCAGGGATAATGGCTTTAAACTTGGCTACATTGAACGTGAGGGGCATGAGATCCCGAAGCAAGGCTGTTCGCGTGCTGAGGGATCTCGTGGCGCTTAAGGTAGATATTGCTGCGATCGAGGAGACCCACTTCTGTTCGTACGGGGATTGTGATGTGCTGACTGATGACTTTGAGTTGTTTTCAGCATATGGCAATGTTCGTAGTTGTGGTGTCTCTTTGCTAGTGAGACGCACTCTGTCCGCGACAGTGCGCGTTGTTCATACGGATGCGGAAGGACGGTTGGTCGTAGTCGATGTTGCCGTTGACAGCAACAAGTTTCGGATCGTTGCGGTTTATGCGCCTAACGCTGTTGGTGAGAGGGTTTCCTTTTTTCGACGGTTGGAGACGTTTCTCGGGGGTCCGGAGCGTGTAGTATTAATGGGGGATTGGAATGCCGTCCTTGACCCCAAGATAGATAAGGTCGGGGGTAATAGAGGGTCGGATAGGTGTGATAGCAGTCTGTCTGACCTGATCGCCTCATGCGATCTTGTCGACAGATTTCGCGTTGATCACCCAGGGCGGGAGATGTGGACGTGGCATACTAGCGCGGCCTTCTGTTCGAGTACTTACTTGGACAGAATGTTAGTTAGAAGAGGCGACATAGATTTCTTATCTTGTCCCACGTTCACTTGGTTAGGTCACTCGGACCATAAATTGGTTATGGCCCGTTTGAGTTTAAGCGATAGGCCTAGGTTAGCTGGGTACTGGAAGTTGAATACCTCCTTACTGGAGATACCCGACTTCCGGAACAAGCTAACGTTACTACTTCAGCGGGCTTTAGTGGGGGCGGTTATCGGGAGTAGTTGGTGGGTGAAAACTAAGGTTTATGTTAGACGCTTTTGTGTCCGCTATAGCCAACGCCTCGCTCAAGATAGGGCTAGGACACAGAAGCGTGTAGATGATAAGATGACCCGGGCGGTGGCTGGGGGGGATCCCCTAGAGATAGCCTTAATTAAGGGGGACCTCAATCGCTTGGCTAGCGAGCGATATGAAGGTCAAGTAGTTCGAGCTAGGTTAAAGAAAGTCTCTAACGAAGCTGTGAACGTTGACGCTGTTGAGCGTAAGGCTGCTTTACGTCGTGGCTCGGATGGGTACATTCGGAAGGTTAATAACCTGGAAGGACATACCCTGGTATCTACTCGTGAGATTTGCGAGGGGTTCCGCGAGCATTTGGAGGATCGCTTCACCCAACTACCCAGACTCCGCGGCCAGGAGTTTGACAGCTATTTGGCTGACTCGCCCCGCCTAGAGGCGGCCCGAGCAGCTAGCTGTGATGGGGACGTTACAGAGGGTGAGATCATTACTGCGTTGAAGCAGGTCGGCTACAATAAATCTCCAGGACTCGATGGTCTGCCATACGAAGTTTACTTGAGGCTGTCGCCCATGTTTGTTCCTCTTCTGAAGGATGTGTTTAACCACTGGTTTGCTCAGGGCTCGATCCCTGGGCAGGTTACCAAAGGAGTGGTCACATTGTTGAAGAAGGGGGGCCAACCTGGTGTGGGGAATTTAGATGATTACAGGCCCATAACTCTGCTAAACACAGAGTTAAAGATTTTGGCCCGTGTTCTTGCGAATCGTTTGCAGGTTGTTATCTCTGACTTGATCGAGCCTGAGCAGAACTATGCTGTGAAGGGGAGGTCAATTCAAAACAATTTGCATCTGGTTCGCACGATCCTAGAGGGTATAGAAGACGACACTGAAGCCGCGCTGATCAATTTAGATCAGTCCAAGGCTTTCGATAGGGTCGACCATGGTTTCTTGGAATCTGTTCTAGAGGCTGCCGGTTTTAATCCGGACTTCCGCAAGTGGATCTCCATTCTGTATCGTCTGCCGACGGTAGCGGTGCAGGTAAACGGTAGGCTTTCGGATTCGTTCGTGGTTTCTCGTTCGGTACGTCAGGGTTGTCCGCTGTCGCCCCTGCTTTATGTCCTGGCGTTGGAGCCCTTCCTTCGCAAATTAAGGGACGGGGCGGCTACACCAGTCCTACGCGGAATCGCTATCCCTCCTCACTATGCGCGAGCCAGGGTTTCCGCGTATGCCGATGATGTCACCGTTTTTGTGTCCAGCCGTGAAGACATAGAAGCGGTGATTAAGGCGCTCGCTCGTTACGAAGATGTTACAGGGGCCATTGTCAACCGCAGCAAGTCCAACGGCCTGCGGTTGGCTGCCTGGAGCGGAGAGACCGCACTTCCAGGTGACTTCAGCTGGACCGATGGCCCGGTTCGGATCCTTGGCGTTTGGTTCGGACCGGGTCTCCAGCTGGAGAAGAATTGGTCGGAAGTACAGGCAAAGGTCGAATCGTCTGTGAGGGCTTGGACTCGAAGGAAACTTTCCTTGAAGGGGAGAGCGGAGGCGTGCGCCACTTACGTCTTTCCTCTCATCCTTTACCGACTGTCTGTACTCCCGCTGCCTGCGGACCGCCTTCTTGCTTTCACGCGCTTGCTCTTTTCACTTCTGTGGAAGGGGCGGAAAGCATACGTCCGCAGACAGGTCGGTACGCAACGTCCGTGTGATGGAGGCTTGGGGATGCCTGACTTGGCAAGTCATAGACATGCTGAGAGACTGGCTTTCCTGAGTCGTACTTTGACGGAAGAAGCTCCGTGGGTCCCTGCGGTTGAGGACGCCTTTCCCAACCTCATACCCGACCACTCGGTCGAAGGTCGACGTAGGCCGAGAGGAGAGTCGCTGTTCGTCACCGAATGCCGAGCTGCGCTTAAGGCGTTGCCGGGGTCCAGTGACCTTGCCCGGTCAAGGAAGAGACTGTATCGGGATCTAGTGGAGGGGTCCGCTTCGGATCCGCTTGGGAGGCGGCTTGGATTGTCGACGGAGGAGGCTCGCTCCCAGTGGAGTTGGGCGCCAGGCCAGAGTTATCTCAACAATTCTGAGTACTCTCTGACCTGGCGACTTGTTCGGAACGCACTGCCCCTCTATGGCAGATTACGCAGAGATGGCATAAGGGACGTCCCCTTGTGCCCGCGCTGTGAGGACAATGAGGAAGAAACGGCCGAGCACGCCTTCTTCACTTGCAGAAAATTACGTCTTCTCTGGGAGTATGTCAGAGAGGTAACGGCTCGCATCGATGCCGAGCAGCCGATGGTCCTGGATGTAGCATTCGTCATCAACAACGTAGCGCCGCCGTGGTCTAGAGAGAAGCGAATGGTGTTTCTTGTGATCCTGGCCGTAGCTAGGTTAGTGACGTGGGTTACACGTCTAGATGAGGTTCATGGGGTTGGGTCTGTTTCGGATCGTGATCTGGTTGTTTACTTTAAGCATCAGCTTAAAGTGAAAATCAGATGCGATTGGAAACGACTACATCGCATGGAGTTCAATAGAAGATGGGTGCGCAACACTAGTTTGTGCATCCGACGAGGAGCCAAGTTTGAATACGTTTTTCCTCCTTAGCATGGAGCAGGCGGTACTGGGTCCTACGGAACCCAGCCCAATGTAAAATTCAAAGTGTTAGCCTAGTTGAATCTTAGCTAGTAGGAATAAGTGATGTCCTGTCCTGATTTTGTTTTTGCCGGCACTAGAGAGCTTCCAAAGATGCCCACTCCACATATTTATTTTGTCCCCGGCTGATGAAACCCTTGGCAATATTATCTTGGAAGACGCCATCCATTCCCGTACCCAGATCCCGATTATTTATTTTCAGAACACCCCACTTAATTCCCACTCCCATTTAGGGGTCGACCTGCTTGTTTTCGGCCTCGAGCCGGAAAACAGTGGGCGGTCCAGACTTAGCAAGAGGGTAGGGAGGGTCCTACTAACCACCCCTTATCATTTTATTTGGTTCTTTATTTTTCTTTCTTTTTGGGTGTTTTTAATGTGTCATCCCACTCCCACGTTATTTCATGTTATTCATGTTTCATTTTGGGGATATTTTAAGTAGGGTTAAGCCATAGAGTGACTGTGAATTTTTTAGTGCAAATGTCTAGCTTAGGGTAGATTAGGTTTTTTCATTGTGCTTTTTTGTTTTTTGTGAAAAATAAAAAATGTCATTGTCTTTGTTTTTGCTAATGTGAAATAAAAAATGTTTTAAAATGTGTTATAAAAGTCACAATGACCCCCGACCCCCCTTTTCCCCCTTACACAGCGGGCTTTTATGCCTAAGGGTTAATACATCTGGCAGATGTAATTTTAACTCTAGGAGTTAATGTTTTGCGAGATGTATTTCTCTAAATACATTCTCGGCCTTTTGGCTAAGATCAAAGTGTAGTATCTGTTCTCGGCATTATTGCCTTGAGATCAAGTGTATATCTAGTCCTATCCGATAGGTGTCGATCTTACACTGTCGAATCAAAAATCAGATTATCTTTTTATTTTTTAATCCCTTTTCCTTTAGGTCACTTCCTCTCCCCTAAAGTACCGGTTGATATACCCCCAAGGTCGGGATCTGTCTCACCGACGACTCCCCCCAAATTTCGCCTGAGGCGCTGACACCGGCGAATACTGACACTCCCCCTCCCCCAAATTTCGCCTGCCTCACCGGCGTATGCCAATACGCCCCATCCCCGAATTTCGCCTGAGGCGCCCCACAGGCGATCGCTCATACCGCCGAATGCCGACATTTCCCTCCTCCCCTCCTCAGATTGGCCTGAGCCGCCGTATGCCGACATTCCCCCTCCCCAGATTTGGCCTGAGGCGCTCACACCGGCGAATGCCGACACTCCCCCTCCCCAAAATTTTCCCTTAGGCGTCCCACCGGTGTATGCTGATACCACCCCCCACCCCTCCCCCAAATTTCACCTGAAGCGCTCACACCGGCGAATGCCGACACCCCCCCGAAAGGAGGAGGGAATGCCTATCATGATAACAGAACGGCCATAGGGAGGGGGGGGGGAATATTAGCGTCTATTGATAATTAAGAAAGAAAGTGTGGGAGGGAGCGTGAAAAAAGAAAGAAAGAAAAAAATGGTTGTAGTGTGAGTGAATTTCTTCCTGCCACTCTCTGCCGTCAGGGTACCAACACATACTTCGTCCGGTGGCAGGGTACCCACACATACTTCGTCCGGTTGCAGGGTACCCACACATACTTTTTCCGGTCGCAGGGTACCCACACATACTTCGTCAGGTCGCAGGGTACCCTAACATACTTCGTCAGGTCGCATTGTACCCAGACATACTTCGTCCGGTCGCAGGGTACCCACACATACTTCGTCCGGTCACAGGGTACCAACACATACTTTGTTAGGTCGCAGGGTACCCACACATACTTCGTCCGGTCGCAGGGTACCCACACATACTTCGTCCGGTCGCAGGGTACCCACACATACTTGGTGCGGTCGCAGGGTACCCACACATATTCGTGCGGTCGCAGGGTACCCACAAATATTTCGTGCGGTCGCAGGGTACGCACACATATTTCGTGCGGTCGCAGGGTACCTATACATCCTACGTGCGGTCGCAGGGTACCCACACATACTTCGTTCGGTCGCAGGGTACCCACACATACTTCGTCAGGTCGCACGGTACCCACACATACTTTTTCCGGTCGCAGGGTACCCACATATACTTCGTCAGGTCGCAGGGTACCCACACATACTTCGTCCGGTCGCAGGGTACCCACACATACTTCGTCAGTTGGCAGGGTACCCACACATACTTCGTACGGTCGCAGGGTACCCACACATACTTCGTTCGGTCGCAGGGTACCCACACATACTTCGTGCGGTCGCATGGAACCCACACATACTTCGTCCGGTCGCAGGGTACCCACACATACTTCGTCCGGTCGCAGGGTACCCACACATACTTCGTGCGGTCGCAGGGTACCCTCACATATTCGTGCGGTCGCAGGGTACCCACAAATATTTCGTGCGGTCGCAGGGTACCCACACATATTTTGTGCGGTCGCAGGGTACCTATACATCCTAGGTGCGGTCGCAGGGTACCTATACATATTTCGTCTGGCGCAGGGTACCCACACATACTTCGTCCGGTCGCAGGGTACCCACACATACTTCGTCCGGTCGCAGGGTACCCACACATACTTCGTCCGGTCGCAGGGTACCCACACATACTTGGTGCGGTCGCAGGGTACCCACACATACTTCGTGCGGTCGCAGGGTACCCACAAATATTTCGTGCGGTCGCAGGGTACGCACACATATTTCGTGCGGTCGCAGGGTACCTATACATCCTACGTGCGGTCGCAGGGTACCCACACATACTTCGTTCGGTCGCAGGGTACCCACACATACTTCGTCAGGTCGCACGGTACCCACACATACTTTTTCCGGTCGCAGGGTACCAACATATACTTCGTCAGGTCGCAGGGTACCCACACATACTTCGTCAGGTCGCATGGTACCCACACATACTTCGTCCGGTCGCAGGGTACCCACACATACTTCGTCCGGTCGCAGGGTACCCACACATACTTCGTCCGGTCGCAGGGTACCCACACATACTTCATGCGGTCGCAGGGTACCCACACATACTTCGTTCGGTCGCAGGGTACCCACACATACTTCGTGCGGTCGCATGGAACCCACACATACTTCGTCCGGTCGCAGGGTACCCACACATAGTTCGTGCGGTCGCAGGGTACCCACACATACTTCGTGCGGTCGCAGGGTACCCACACATATTCGTGCGGTCGCAGGGTACCCACAAATATTTCGTGCGGTCGCAGGGTACCCACACATATTTTGTGCGGTCGCAGGGTACCTATACATCCTAGGTGCGGTCGCAGGGTACATATACATATTTCGTCCGGTCGCAGGGTACCCACACATACTTCGTCCGGTCGCAGGGTACCTACACATATTTCGTCTGGTCACAGGGTACCCACACATACTTCGTGACGTCGCAGGGTACCCACACATACTTCGTCCAGTGGCAGGGTACCCACACATACTTTGTGCGGTCGCAGGGTACCCCCACATACTTCGTTCGGTCGCAGGGTACCCACACATACTTCGTGCGGTCGCATGGAACCCACACATACTTCGTCCGGTCGCAGGGTACCCACACATAGTTCGTGCGGTCGCAGGGTACCCACACATACTTCGTGCGGTCGCAGGGTACCCACACATATTCGTGCGGTCGCAGGGTACCCACAAATATTTCGTGCGGTCGCAGGGTACCCACACATATTTTGTGCGGTCGCAGGGTACCTATACATCCTAGGTGCGGTCGCAGGGTACCTATACATATTTCGTCCGGTCGCAGGGTACCCACACATACTTCGTCCGGTCGCAGGGTACCCACACATATTTCGTCTGGTCACAGGGTACCCACACATACTTCGTGACGTCGCAGGGTACCCACACATACTTCGTGCGGTCTCAGGGTACCCACACATATTCGTGCGGTCGCAGGGTACCCACAAATATTTCGTGCGGTCGCAGGGTACCCACACATATTTTGTGCGGTCGCAGGGTACCTATACATCCTAGGTGCGGTCGCAGGGTACCTATACATATTTCGTCTGGTCGCAGGGTACCCACACATACTTCGTCCGGTCGCAGGGTACCCACACATATTTCGTCTGGTCACAGGGTACCCACACATACTTCGTGACGTCGCAGGGTACCCACACATACTTCGTGCGGTCGCAGGGTACCCACACATATTCGTGCGGTCGCAGGGTACCCACAAATATTTCGTGCGGTCGCAGGGTACCCACACATATTTTGTGCGGTCGCAGGGTACCTATACATCCTAGGTGCGGTCGCAGGGTACCTATACATATTTCGTCCGGTCGCAGGGTACCCACACATACTTCGTCCGGTCGCAGGGTACCCACACATATTTCGTCTGGTCACAGGGTACCCACACATATTTCGTCTGGTCACAGGGTACCCACACATACTTCGTGACGTCGCAGGGTACCCACATATACTTCGTCAGGCAGCAGGGTACCCACAAATACTTCGTGCGGTCGCAGGGTACCTATACATACTTCGTTTGGTCGCAGGGTACCCACACATACTTCGTCCGGTCGCAGGGTACCCACACATACTTCGTGCGGTCGCAGGGTACCCACACATACTTGTTCCGGTCGCAGGGTACTCACACATACTTCGTCCGGTCGCAGGGTACCCACACATACTTTGTCCGGTCGCAGGGTACCCACACATACACCGTCGGGTCGCAAGGTACCCACACATAGTTCGTGCGGTCGCAGGGTACCATCACATACTTCGTGAGGTCGCAGGGTACCCACACATACTTCGTCCGGTCGCAGGGTACCAACACATAGTTCGTGCGGTCGCAGGGTACCCACACATACTTCGTGCGGTCGCAGGGTACCCACACATACTTCGTGCGGTCGCAGGGTACCAACACATATTCGTGCGGTCGCAGGGTACCTACAAATATTTCGTGCGTTCGCAGGGTACCCACACATACTTCGTCCAGTCGCAGGGTACACACACATACTTCGTCCGGTCGCAGGGTACCCACACATAGTTCGTGCGGTCGCAGGGTACCCACACATACTTAGTGTGGTCGCAGAGTACCCACACATACTTCGTCCGGTCGCAGGGTACCCACAAATACTTCGTACGGTCGCAGGGTACCCACCCATATTCGTGCGGTCGCAGGGTACCCACAAATATTTCGTGCGGTCGCAGGGTACCCACACATACTTCGTGCGGTCGCAGGGTACCTATACATACTTCGTGCGGTCGCAGGGTACCTACACATACTTTGTCCGGTCGCAGGGTACCCACACATACTTTGTCCGGTCGCAGAGTACCCACACATAGTTCGTGCCGTCGCAGGGTACCCACACATACTTCGTCCGGTCGCAGGGTACCCACACATACTTTGTTAGGTCGCAGGGTACCCACACATACTTAGTGCGGTCGCAGGGTACCCACACATACTTCGTGCGGTCGCAGGGTACCCGCACATACTTCGTGGTTATGACTCAACGGGTCACTGTAAACGTTTACTTGTTAAATTCTTCTTTTTTTCTTTTTTCTATACATATATAGAGTGGTTACGACTCAACGGGTCACTGTAAACGTTTACTTGTTAAATTCTTCTTTTTTTATACATATATAGAGTGGTTATGACTCAACGGGTCATTGTAAACGTGTACTTGTTAAATTCTTCTTTTTTCTTTTTTTATACATATATAGAGTGGTTATGACTCAACGGGTCACTGTAAACGTGTACTTGTTAAATTCTTCTTTTTTCTTTTTTTATACATATATAGAGTGGTTATGACTCAACGGGTCACTGTTAACGTTTACTTGTTAAATTCTTCTTTTTTTCTTTTTTTATACATATATAGAGTGGTTATGACTCAACGGGTCACTGTAAACGTGTACTTGTTAAATTCTTCTTTTTTCTTTTTTTATACATATATAAGGTGGTTATGACTCAACGGGACACTATAAACATGTTCTTGTTAAATTCTTCTTTTTTTCTTTTTTCTATACATATATAGAGTGGTTATGACTCAACGGGTCACTGTAAACGTTTACTTGTTAAATTCTTCTTTTTTTATACATATATAGAGTGGTTATGACTCAACGGGTCACTGTAAACGTGTACTTGTTAAATTCTTCTTTTTTCTTTTTTTATACATATATAGAGTGGTTATGACCCAACGGGTCATTGTAAACGTGTACTTGTTAAATTCTTCTCTTTTCTTTTTTTATACATATATAGAGTGGTTATGACTCAACGGGTCACTGTAAACGTTTACTTGTTAAATTCTTCTTTTTTCCTTTTTTATACATATATAGAGTGGTTATGACTCAACGGGTCATTGTAAACGTGTACTTGTTAAATTCTTCTTTTTTCTTTTGTTATACATATATAGAGTGGTTATGACTCAACGGGTCACTGTAAACGTGTACTTGTTAAATTCTTCTTTTTTCTTTTTTTATACATATATAGAGTGGTTATGACTCAACGGGTCACTATAAACATGTTCTTGTTAAATTATTCTTTTTTTCTTTATTCTATACATGTATAGAGTGGTTATGGCTCAACGGGTCACTGTAAACGTTTACTTGTTAAATTCTTCTTTCTTTCTTTTTTTTATACATATATAGAGTGGTTATGACTCAACGGGTCACTGTAAACGTGTACTTGTTAAATTCTTCTTTTTTCTGTTTTTATACATATATAGAGTGGTTATGACTCAACGGGTCACTGTAAACGTGTACTTGTTAAATTCTTCTTTTTTCTGTTTTTATACATATATAGAGTTGTTATGACTCAACGGGTCACTATAAACATGTTCTTGTTAAATTCTTCTTTTTTTCTTTTTTCTATACATATATAGAGTGGTTATGACTCAACGGGTCACTGTAAACGTTTACTTGTTAAATTCTTCTTTTTTTTCTTTTTTTATACATATATAGAGTGGTTATGACTCAACGGGTCATTGTAAACGTGTACTTGTTAAATTCTTCTCTTTTCTTTTTTTATACATATATAGAGTGGTTATGACTCAACGGGTCACTGTAAACGTTTACTTGTTAAATTCTTCTTTTTTCCTTTTTTTATACATATATAGAGTGGTTATGACTCAACGGGTCATTGTAAACGTGTACTTGTTAAATTCTTCTTTTTTCTTTTTTTATACATATATAGAGTGGTTATGACTCAACGGGTCACTGTAAACGTGTACTTGTTAAATTCTTTTTTCTTTTTTTATACATATATAGAGTGGTTATGACTCAACGGGTCACTATAAACATGTTCTTGTTAAATTCTTCTTTTTTTCTTTTTTCTATACATATATAGAGTGGTTATGACTCAACGGGTCACTGTAAACGTTTACTTGTTAAATTCTTCTTTTTTTATACATATATAGAGTGGTTATGACTCAACGGGTCACTGTAAACGTTTACTTGTTAAATTCTTCTTTTTTTCTTTTTTTATACATATATAGAGTTGTTATGACTCAACGGGTCATTGTAAACGTGTACTTGTTAAATTCTTCTTTTTTCTTTTTTTATACATATATAGAGTGGTTATGACTCAACGGGTCACTGTAAACGTTTACTTGTTAAATTCTTCTTTTTTTCTTTTTTTATACATATATAGAGTGGTTATGACCCAACGGGTCATTGTAAACGTGTACTTGTTAAATTCTTCTCTTTTCTTTTTTTATACATATATAGAGTGGTTATGACTCAACGGGTCACTGTAAACGTTTACTTGTTAAATTCTTCTTTTTTCCTTTTTTATACATATATAGAGTGGTTATGACTCAACGGGTCATTGTAAACGTGTACTTGTTAAATTCTTCTTTTTTCTTTTGTTATACATATATAGAGTGGTTATGACTCAACGGGTCACTGTAAACGTGTACTTGTTAAATTCTTCTTTTTTCTTTTTTTATACATATATAGAGTGGTTATGACTCAACGGGTCACTGTAAACATGTTCTTGTTAAATTATTCTTTTTTTCTTTTTTCTATACATGTATAGAGTGGTTATGGCTCAACGGGTCACTGTTAACGTTTACTTGTTAAATTCTTCTTTTTTTATACATATATAGAGTGGTTATGACTCAACGGGTCACTGTAAACGTTTACTTGTTAAATTCTTCTTTCTTTCTTTTTTTATACATATATAGAGTGGTTATGACTCAACGGGTCATTGTAAACGTGTACTTGTTAAATTCTTCTTTTTTCTTTTTTTATACATATATAGAGTGGTTATGACTCAACGGGTCACTGTAAACGTGTACTTGTTAAATTCTTCTTTTTTCTGTTTTTATACATATATAGAGTGGTTATGACTCAACGGGTCACTGTAAACGTGTACTTGTTAAATTCTTCTTTTTTCTTTTTTTATACATATATAGAGTGGTTATGACTCAACGGGTCACTATAAACATGTTCTTGTTAAATTCTTCTTTTTTTCTTTTTTCTATACATATATAGAGTGGTTATGACTCAACGGGTCACTGTAAACGTGAGTGGTTATGACTCAACGGGTCACTGTAAGTAAAATAAGTTTTGAAGAGAAAAAAATGTAAAAACCTATAACGATGACGTCATATACCTATTACTGTGACGTCACGTGCACAAGAATAAGTTGGTTGAAAATAAAATTATTATTACATAATTACATTGGCTGATTTCCAAATTACTACTGAATAACATTAGAAAAGTTTGAAAAAACCAGACCCGCTGCCGAAGACTGGCCCCGTTGACCCCCAGCAACATTTTTTTTTGTTGTAATTTTGAGATATTATGATCCCAGGTGTTATACGGTGCTGAAGATATAAACTTTTTGACATGTCGTCGCGTAGTTTTTGAGGAGAAGCTTCACATACAGACATACATACATACATACATACATACATACATACATATAGACAAGTGCCCTTTATATAAGAGACTAGCGGGGCTACCCGGCGTTGCTCGGGGTCATAAAAAACATAATTGAAGAAAAATTGCGTGTGTAACATCTTTATATTAAAACTTCTATTTCTCTCCTTCTCTCTCTATAGCTGTCTCTTTATCTTTCTACTTTTCTCTACCCTGATCGCTACTTTTAAATTTTGCCTTTTGCGAAAGCTGTTTCTTCCCCACCATTTTATCCTACGTTTCACAGGGCAATAGTATGACTTATTTCTATAAAAAGTACCACCACTGTCTGCGCCTTCTATATAGGTACTTATAACCGCCCCGGTGTTCATACTATATATTTTGAATCCCCTCATGATATCCTTCATCATTTTAACTCCCCTCGTTGTATTCATCATTTTCGATCTCCTCATACTATTAATCATTTTCAATCCCCTCATAATATTCTTCATCATTTTCAATCTCCTCATACTATTAATTATTTTCAATCCCCTCATAATATTCTTCATCATTTTCAATCCTCTCGTAATATTCCTCATCATTTTCAATCCGCTCATGATATTCTTAATAATTTTCAATCCTCTCATGATATTCTTCATTTTTTCAATCCTCTCATGATATTCTTCATTATTTTCAATCCCCTCATGATATTCTTCATCATTTTCAATCCCCTCATGATATTCTTCATCATTTTCAATCCTCTCATGGTATATTTCATCATTTTCGATCCCCTCATGATATTCTTCTCATTTTCAATCCCCTCATGATATTATTCATCATTTTCAATCTTCTGATGGTATTCTTCATCATTTCCAATCCTGTCAGTCTATTCTTCATAATTTTCAATGCTCTTATGACATTCTTCATCATTTTCAATCCTCTCATGACAGTCTTCATCATTTTCAATCCCCTCATGATAGTCTTCATCATTTTCAATTCCCTCATGATAGTCTTCATCATTTTCAGTCCTCTCATGATAGTCTTCATCATTTTCAATCCTCTCATGTCAGTCTTCATCATTTTCAATCCTCTCATGATAGTTTTAATCATTTTTAATCCTCTCATGATAGTCTTCATCATTTTCAATCCTCTCATGATAGTTTTAATCATTTTTAATCCTCTCATGATAGTCTTCATCATTTTTAATCCTCTCAGGATAGTCTTCATCATTTTTAATCCTCTCATGATAGTCTTCATCATTTTCAATCCTCTCAAGATATTCTTCATCATTTTCAATCCCCTCATGATATTATTCATCATTTTAAATCCCCTCATGGTATTCTTCATCATTTCCAATCCTGTCAGTCTATTCTTCATCATTTTCAATCCTCTCATGACATTCTTCATCATTTTAAATCCTCTCATGACATTCTTCATCATTTTCAATCCCCTTATGATTGTCTTCATCATTTTCAATCCCCTCATGATAGTCTTCATCATTTTCAATCCCCTCATTATAGTCTTCATCATTTTCAATCCCCTCATTATAGTCTTCATCATTTTCAATCCCCTCATGATAGTCTTCATCATTTTCAATCCTCTCATGATAGTCTTCATCATTTTCAATCCTCTCATGATAGTCTTCATCATTTTCAATCCTCTCATGATAGTCTTTATCATAGCTCTATCTAAGATATTGAGCACTTTTCTCCCGGACAACGCCGAGTACTTTGAAAATCAAGGAGGCCTCATGAGCACTACTGAAATCACTTAGGTATCCTCTCTCCTTCTGATCTGCGAAATAGTCCAAAGGGGAACAAAGATGGCGTTAAAATATTTTCCAAACCTATCACTACAGTAGCTCTATCTAGGACATTGAGCACTTTTCTCCCGGACAACGCCGAGTACTTTAATAATAAAGGAAGCCTCCTGAGGACTACTGAAATCACTTAGGTATCCTCTCTCCTACTGATCTGCGAAATAGTCCAAAGGGGAACGAATATGGCGTTAAAATATTATCAAAACCTATCACTACAGTAGCTCTATATAGGACATTGAGCCCTTTTTTTCCCGGACAACGCCGAGTACTTTGAAAATCAAAGAGGCCTCCTGGGGACTACTGAAATCACTTAGGTATCCTCCCTCCTTTTCATCTGCAAAATTGTCCAAAGGGGAACGAAGATGGCGTTAAAATATTTTCTAAACCTATCACTACAGTAGCTCTATCTAGGATATTGAGCACTTTTCTCCCGGACAACGCCGAGTACTTTGAAAATCGAGGAGGCTTCGTGAGCACTACTGAAATCACTTAGGTAACCTTTGTCTTACTGATTTGCGAAATAGTCCAATAGGGAACGAAGATGGCGTTAAAATATTTTCCAAACCTATCACTACAGTAGCTCTATCTAGGATATTGAGCACTTTTCTCCCGGACAATGCCGAGTACTTTGATAATCCAGGAGGCCTCCTAGGGGACTACTGAAATCACTTAGGTATCCTCTCTCCTTCTGATCTGCGAAATATTCCAAAGGAGAACGAAGATAGCGTTAAAATATTTTCCAAACCTATCACTACAGTAGCTCTATCTAGGATATTGAGCACTTTTCTCGCGGAAAACGCCGAGTATTTAAAAATCAAAGAGGCCTCCTGAGCACTACTGAAATAACTTTTATCGATTCCCCATCCTTTTTAGCGTAGATGCTGTTAAAATATTATCCAAACCTATCACTACAGTAGCTCTATCTAGGACATTGAGCACTTTTTTCCCGGACAACGCCGGGTACTTTAGAAAATCAAAGAGGCCTCCTGGCGACTACTGAAATCACTTAGGTATCCTCCCTCCTTTTCATCTGCAAAATTGTCCAAAGGGGAATGAAGATGGCGTTAAAATATGTTCTAAACCTATCACTACAGTAGCTCTATCTAAGATATTGAGCACTTTCTCCCAGACAACGCCGAGTACTTTGAAAATCGAGGAGGCTTAATGAGCACTCCTGAAATCCCTTAGGTATCCTCTCTCCTTCTGATCTGCGAAATAGTCCAAAGGGGAACGAACATGGCGTTAAAATTTTTTCCAAACCTATCACTACAGTAGCTATATCTAGGACATTGAGCACTTTTCTCCCGGACAACGCCGAGTACTTTGAAAATCGAGGAGGCTTCATGAGCACTCTTGAAATCCCTTAGGTATCCTCTCTCCTTCTGATCTGCGAAATAGTTTAAAGGGGAACGAAGATGGCGTTAAAATATTTTCCAAACCTATCACTACAGTAGCTCTATCTAGGACATTGAGCACTTTTTTCCCGGACAACGCCGAGTACTTTGATAATCAAGGAGGTTTCCCTGGGACAACTGAAATCACTTAGGTATCCTCTCTCCTTCTGATCTGCGAAATAGTCCAAAGGGGAACTAAGTTGGCGTTAAAATATTTTCCAAACATATCACTACAGTAGCTCTATCTAGGATATTGAGCACTTTTCTCCCGGACAATGCCGAGTATTTAAAAATCAAAGAGGCCTCCTGAGCACTACTGAAATAACTCTTATCGATTACCCCATCCTTTAGAGCGTAGATGCTGTTAAAATATTATCGGAACCTATCACTACGATAGCTCTATCTAGGACATTGAGCACTTTTCTCCCGGACAACGCCGAGTACTTTGAAAGCCGAGGAGGCTTTATGAGCACTCCTGAAATCCCTTAGGTATCCTCTCTCCTTCTGATCTGCGAAATAGTCCAAAGGGGAACGAACATGGCGTTAAAATATTTTCCAAACCTATCACTACAGTAGCTCTATCTAAGACATTGAGCACTTTTCTCCCGGACAACGCCGAGTACTTTGATAATCAAGGAGGCCTCCTGGGGACTACTGAAATCACTTCGGTATCCTCTCTCCTTCTGATCTGCGAAATAATCTAAAGGGGAACGAAGATGGCGTTAAAATATTTTCCAAACCTATCACTACAGTAGCTCTATCTAGGATATTGAGCACTTTTCTCCCGGACAACGCCGAGTACTTTGAAAATCGAGGAGGCTTCATGAGCACTCCTGAAATCCCTTAGGTATCCTCTCTCCATTCTGATCTGCGAAATAGTCCAAAGGGGAACGAAGATGGCGTTAAAATATTTTCCAAAACCTATCACTACAGTAGCTCTATCTAGGACATTGAGCACTTTTCTCCCGGACAACGCCGAGTACTTTGATAATCAAGGAGGCGTCCTGGGGACTACTGAAATCACTTAGGTATCCTCTCTCCTTCTGATCTGCGAAATAGTCCAAAGGGGAACGAAGATGGCGTTAAAATATTTTCCAAACCTATCACTACAGTAGCTCTATCTAGGATATTGAGCACTTTTCTCCGGGACAACGCCGAGTATTTCAAAATCAAAGAGGCCTCCTGAGCACTACTGAAATAACTCTTATCGATTACCCAATCCTTTTCAGCGTAGATACTGTTAAAATATTATCCAAACCTATCACTACAGTAGCTCTATCTAGGACATTGAGCACTTTTTTCCCGGACAACGCCGAGTACTTTGAAAAACAAAGACGCCTCCTGGGGACTTATGAAATCAGTTAGGTAATCGTCCCTCCTTTTCAGCTGCAAAATTGTCCAAAGGGGAACGAAGATGGCGTTAAAATATTTTCTAAACCTATCACTACAGTAGCTCTATCTAGGATATTGAGCACTTTTCTCCCGGACAACGCCGAGTACTTTGAAAATCGAGGAGGCTTTATGAGCACTCCTGAAATCCCTTAGGTATCCTCTCTCCTTCTGATCTGCGAAATAGTCCAAAGGGGAACGAAGATGGCGTTAAAATATTTTCCTAACCTATCACTACAGTAGCTCTATCTAGGACATTGAGCACTTTTCTCCCGGACAACGCCGAGTACTTTGATAATAAAGGAGGCCTCCTGGGGACTACTGAAATCACTTAGGTATCCTCTCTCGTTGTGATCTGCGAAATAGTCCAAAGGGGAACGAAGATTGCGTTAGAATATTTTCCAAACCTATCACTACATTAGCTCTATCTAAGATATTGAGCACTTTTCTCCCGGACAACGCCGAGTACTTTGAAAATCGAGGAGGCTTCATGAGCACTCCTGAAATCCCTTAGGTATCCTCTCTCCTTCTGATCTGCGAAATAGTCCTAAGGGGAACGAAGATGGCGTTAAAATATTTTCCAAACCTATCACTAGAGTAGCTATATCTAGGACATTGAGCACTTTTCTCCCGGACAACGCCGAGTACTTTGAAAATCGAGGAGGCTTCATGAGCACTCCTGAAATCACTTAGGTATCCTCTCTCCTTCTGATCTGCGAAATAGTGCAAAGGGGAACGAAGATGGCGTTAAAATATTTTCCAAACCTATCACTACAGTAGCTCTATCTAGGACATTGAGCACTTTTCTCCCGGACAACGCCGAGTACTTTGATAATCAAGGAGGTTTCCTGGGGACTACTGAAATCACTTAGGTATCCTCTCTCCTTCTGATCTGCGAAATAGTCCAAAGGGGAACTAAGTTTGCGTTAAAATATTTTCCAAACATATCACTACAGTAGCTCTATCTAGGATATTGAGCACTTTTATCCCGGACAACGCCGAGTATTTCAAAATCAAAGAGGCCTCCTGAGCACTACTGAAATAACTCTTATCGATTACCCAATCCTTTTCAGCGTAGATACTGTTAAAATATTATCCAAACCTATCACTACAGTAGCTCTATCTAGGACATTGAGCACTTTTTTCCCGGACAACGCCGAGTACTTTGAAAATCAAAGAGGCCTCATGGGGACTACTGAAATCAGTTAGGTATCCTCCCTCCTTTTTAGCTGCAAAATTGTCCAAAGGGGAACGAAGATGGCGTTAAAATATTTTCTAAACCTATCACTACAGTAGCTCTATCTAGGATATTGAGCACTTTTCTCCCGGACAACGCCGAGTACTTTGAAAATCGAGGAGGCTTTATGAGCACTCCTGAAATACCTTAGGTATCCTCTCTCCTTCTGATCTGCGAAATAGTCCAAAGGGGAACGAAGGTGGCGTTAAAATATTTTCCAAACCTATCACTACAGTAGCTCTATCTAGGACATTGAGCACTTTTCTCCCGGACAACGCCGAGTACTTTGATAATCAAGGAGGCCTCATGGGGACTACTGAAATCACTTCGGTATCCTCTCTCCTTCTGATCTGCGAAATAGTCCAAAGGTGAACGAAGATGGCGTTAAAATATTTTCTAAACCTATCACTACAGTAGCTCTATCTAGGATATTGAGCACTTTTCTCCCGGACAACGCCGAGTACTTTGAAAATCGAGGAGGCTTCATGAGCACTACTGAACTCCCTTAGGTATCCTTTCTCCTTCTGATCTGCCAAATAGTCCTGAGGCGCTCATACCGGCGAATGCCGACATTCCCCCTCCCCAGATTTCGCCTGAGGCGCTCATACCGACGAATGCCGACATTCCCCCTCCCCGGATTTCGCATGAGGCGCTCACACTTCAACACTGCTCAAAAAAGGAGTAGATAATGGATGGGATGAGGGCATCATGACAACGGAACCGAAACGACCCTACCTCAATACTTCTCAAAAAAGGAGGAGATAATGAATGGGATTATGGCATCATGACAACGGAACCGATACTACCCTACCTCTACACTTCTCAAAAAAGGAGGAGGAGGTAATGCTCACACCGGCGAATACCGTAACCCCCCCCCCCAATTTGGCCTGAAAGGAGGAGGTAATACCTATCATGATAACAGAACGGCCACAGGGAGGGAGGGGGGAGGAATATTAGCGTCTATTAATAATTAAGAAAGAAAGTGTGAGAGGGAAAAATGACAGAAAGGAAAACTGCCACTCTCTGACGTCATGATGACCTGATATAACCGGACACAATTTAGGGCAAGACCGGGTACATCCGGCAAAGGATTATGGGACAGGTGCGGATGTGATTGAGCAACCCTTGTTTCACTACACACTCTTAACGTAGGATTCCTATGTTGTTATTGATGCATCCGGACAGAAGTTATTGGATGATCTGATAGAACCGGACACAATTTAGGGCAAGACCGGGTACATCCGGCAAGGGATTATGGGATGTTTACAATGACTCTGCATTTTTATCGGATTAGTACATAAATACATTAGATTATTTCAAATTTAGTACATAATAACGTTGAAAAAGTCGAATAAAATACGAAAAAACTGCTACCTTTTGTCGGAAAGTGGTCCGGTTGACTGTCAGCGAGTGAATCGTTATTTGCGATTTTGAGATATTATGATCCCAGGATATGTACGGTGCTGAAGATATACACTTTTTGACATGTCGCCGCTTAGTTTTTGAGGAGAAGCTTCACATACAGACATACATACATACAGACAACTGCCCTTTATATAAGAGACTAGCGGGGCTACCCGGCGTTGCTCGGGGTCATTAAAACATATAATTGAAGAAAAATCGTGTGTGTAACATCTTTATATACAAACTTCTATTTCTCCCCCCCCTTCTCTATAGCCGTCTCTTTATCTTTCTACCTTTCTCTTCCCTGGTCGCCGCATTTCACCGCTACTTTCTAATTTTGCCTTTTGCGAAAGCTGTTCTTTCCCCACCATTTCTCCTACGTTGCCCAGGGCAATAGTATGATATATTTCTATAAAAAGTAACACCTCTATCTGGCCTTCTATATAGGTACTTATCTCCACCCCGGTGTTCATGCTATATACGTATCTATCATCACCCCGGTGCGCATACTATATACGTACCTATCGCCGCCCCAGTGCACATACTATATACGTACCTATCGCCGCCCCAGTTCAGATACTATTTAAGTACCTATTGCCGCCCCGGTGCGAATGCTAAATAGTACCTATCGCCGCCCCGGTGTGCATGCTACATAAGTACCTATCGCTGCCCTAGTGGGAATAATTAATATGTACATATTGCCGCATTGGTGCGAATTTCTAAATACGTACCTATCACCACTTTGGTGCGAATGCTAAATACGTACCTATCACCACTTTGGTGCGAATGCTAAATACGTACCTATCGCCGGCCCGATGCGAATGCTAAATACGTACCTATAGCCGCCCTGGTGTGAATGCTAAATACGTACCTATAGCCGCCCCGGTGCGAATGCTAAATACGTACCTATCACCACCCTGGTGCGAATGCGAAATACATACCTTTCGCCGTTCTGGTGCACGTGCTATATACGTACCTATTGCCGCCCCGGTGCGCGTGATATATATGTACTGATCGCCGCCCCGGTGCGCATGCTATGTACGTACTTATTGCTGCCTATGTGTACATGCTATATATGTAGCTATCGCCACCCCTGAATTCTGAATATGTACCTATCGCCGCCCCGGTGTGGAAGCTAAATACGTACATATCGCCGCCCCGGTACGAATGCTAAATACATATATTATCGCCGCCCCAGTGTGATTTCTAAATACGTACCTATCGCCGCTCTTGTGTGAATTCTAAATACGTACCTATCGCCGCCCCGGTGCGGAAGCTAAATACGTACATATCGCCACCATGATGCGAATGCTAAATACATACCTATCGCCGCCCCGGTGCGAATGCTAAATACATACCTATCGCCGCCCCGGTGCGAATGCTAAATACATACCTATCGCCGCCCCGGTGCGAATGCTAAATACATACCTATCGCCGCCCCGGTGTGAATGCTAAATACATACCTATCGCCGCCCCGGTGTGAATGCTAAATACATACATATCGCCGCCCCGGTGTGAATGCTAAATACGTACCTTTCGCCGCCCCGGTGCGCGTGCTATATACGTACCTATCGCTGCCCCGGTGCGCGTGCTATATATGAACCGATCGCTGCCCCAGTGCGCATGCATAATACATACCTATCACATACTTATTGCCGCCCATGTGCACATGCTATATACGTACCTATCGCCACCGCTGAATGCTAAATAAGTACCTATCCCCGCCCAGGGATGAATGCTAAATACGTACATATTGCCGCCCAGGTGTTCATACACCATATGTACCTATCACTGCCCCAGTGCGAATACTAAATATGTACATATCGCCACCCCGGTGCGATTGCTGAATACATACCTATCGCAACCCCGGTGCGAATGCTAAATACGTAGCTATAGCCACCCCTATGCACTACTATATAGTACCTATTGCCACCCCGGTACACATACTATATATAAACCTATCGCCGGCCCGGTGTGCATACTATATTCGTACCTATCGCGGCTCTGGTGCGCATACTACATACTTACCAATCTCTGCAAGGGTACACATACTATATATGTACCAATCTCCAGCCCAGTTCGCATACGTAAGAACTTATATTTATTCGGCCCTGTCGTGTTAGAAAAACAAAATAGTGTTCATTTATGTATTGTCACTATCATAAATATAAATATTTTTAGTTACAAACAGAAAAAAATACATTTTTTTGCCTCCCCACAAGAAAATTTTTTTTCTATCCTCCCATATACTTAGAAATATTTTTAATTTAAAGAAAAAAAAATGAAAATTTTTTGACCACCCTTACACCCCAAAAATTTTATGTTCATAGAAATATTTTTATTTTAAAAAAGAAAAAAAAAAAAATTTTTTAGCCCCCCCCCCCGAAAATTTTTTTTTTTCATTCTCCCCCATACACATAAATATTTTCAATGAAAAAGATAAAAGACAAAATAAATGTTTTGCCTTCCCCCCAATTTTTTTTATACTCCCGATGCGCATGCTATATACGTATTTATTGCCGCCCATGTGCACATGCTATATACTTCCTATCGCCACCGCTGAATGCTAAATACGTACCTATTGCTGTCGCGGTGTGAATGCTAAATAGGTTTTCAGCGTAGATGCTCTTAAAATATTATCCAAACCTATCACTACAGTAGCTCTATCTAGGACATTGAACAATTTTCTCCCGGACAACACCGAGTACTTTAAAAATAAAAGAGGCCTCATGAGCACTACTGAAATAACTTAGGTATCCTCTCTCCTTCTGATCTGCCAAATAGTCCAAAGGGGAACGAAGATGGCATTAAAATATTTTCCAAACCTATCACTACAGTAGCTCTATCTAGGATATTGAGCACTTTTCTGCCGGACAACGCCGAGTACTTTGAAAATCAAGGAGGCCTCCTGAGCACTACTGAAATCACTCTTATCGATTCCCCCATCCTTTTCAGCGTAGATGCTGTTAAAATATTATCCAAACCTATCACTACAGTAGCTCGATCAAGGACATTGAACACTTTTCTCCCGGACAACGCCAAATACTTTGAAAATCAAGGAGGCCTCCTGAGCACTACTGAAATCACTTAGGTATCCCTCCTTTTGATCTGCAAAATAGTCCAAAGGGGAACGAAGATGGCGTTAAAATATTTTCAAAACCTATCACTACAGTAGCTCTATCTAGGATATTGAGCACTTTTCTCCCGGACAACACCGAGTAATTTTTAAATCAAGGAGGCCTCATGAGCACTTCTTAAATAACTCTTATCGATTCCCCCATCCTTTTCAGCGTAGATGCTGTTAAAATATTATCCAAACCTATCACTACAGTAGCTCTATCTAGGACATTGAGCAATTTTCTCCCGGACAACGCCGAGTACTTTGAAAATCAAAGAGGCCTCCTGAGGACTACTGAAATCACTTAGGTATGCTCTCTCCTTCTGATCTGCCAAATAGTCCAAAGGGGAACGAAGATGGCGTTAAAATATTTTCAAAACCTATCACTACAGTATCTCTATCTAGGACATTCAGCACTTTTCTCTCGGACAACGCCGAGTACTTTGATAATCAAGGAGGCCTCCTGAGGACTACTGAAATCACATAGGTATCCTCTCTCCTTCTGATCTGCCAAATAGTCCAAAGGGGAACGAAGATAGCGTTAAAATATTTTCCAAACCTATCACTACAGTAGCTCTATCTAGGACATTGAGCGCTTTTCTCCCGGACAACGCCGAGTACTTTGATAACAAAGGAGGCCTCCTGAGGACTACTGAAATCACTTAGGTATCCCTCCTTTTGATCTGCCAAATAGTCCAAAGGGGAACGAAGATGGCTTTAAAATATTTTCCAAACCTATCACTACAGTAGCTCTATCTAGGACATTGAGCACTTTTCTCCCGGACAACGCCGAGTATTTGAAAATCAAAGAGGCCTCATGAGCACTACTGAAATAACTCTTATAGATCCCCCCATCCTTTTCAGCGTAGATTCTGTTAAGATATTATGCAAACCTATCTCTACAGTAGCTCTATCTAGGACATTGAGCACTTTTTTCCCGGACAACGCCGAGTACTATGACCTGATATAACCGGACACAATATAGGGCAAGACCAGGTACATCCAGCAAGGGATTATTGGACAGGTGCGGATGTGATTGAGCAACCCTTGTTTCACTACACACTTATAACGTAGGATTCCTATGTTGTTATTGATTTATCCGGACAGAAGTTATTGGATGATCTGATACAACCGGGCTGAATGTCGGGCAAGACCGGGTACATCCGGCAAGGGATTATGGGATGTTTACAGTGACTCTGCATTTTTATCGGATTAGTACATAAATACATTAGATTATTTCGAATTTACTACATATTAACGTTGAAAAAGTAGTGTAAAATACGAAAAAACTGCTACCTTTTGTCGGAAAGTGGTCCGGTTGACTGTCAGCGAGTGAATCGTTTTTCCATAGACCGGCGGAATGAAGCCAAGACGATTATGGAGTGCATAATCCAAACAGATACTACACTAAACAGAATTAGAGAAAAACGGCCTAGGGAGTCTAAAATTCATTGTTGCTCATCAAAACTCATTAAAGAACTTGTTAAATAGTATTATAATACTATTTAACAAGTTCTTCAATGTTTGTTCAAAGAAAATCATAGTTATTATTACTCGTTAATTTATTAATGTAATTTGAACAGTGTCTAGTGGATAGATCGCTGTTCAGGTGTAGATTGGTTATAAATAGTCCCTTTAAATCACATTAAATTTTTGAATTTCGGATGTTTCTCGGCCATTTGGCTAAGATCAAAGTGTAGTATCTGTTCTCGGCATTATTGCCTTGAGATCAAGTGTATATCTAGTCCTATCCGATAGGTGTCGATCTTACACTGTCGAATCAAAAATCAGATTATCTTTTTATTTTTAATCCCTTTTCCTTTAGCTCACTTCCTCTCCCCTAAAGTACCGGTTGATATACCCCCAAGGTCGGGATCTGTCTCACCGACGACTCCCCCCAAATTTCGCCTGAGGCGCTGACACCGGCGAATACTGACACTCCCCCTCTCCCAAATTTCGCCTGCCTCACCGGCGTATGCCAATACGCCCCATCCCCAAATTTCGCCTGAGGCGCCCCACAGGCAATCGCTCATACCGCCGAATGCCGACATTTCCCTCCTCCCCTCCCCAGATTGGCCTGAGCCGCCGTATGCCGACATTCCCCCTCCCCAGATTTGGCCTGAGGCGCTCACACCGGCGAATGCCGACACTCCCCCTCCCCCAAATTTTCCCTTAGGCGTCCCACCGGTGTATGCTGATACTACCCCCCACCCCTCCCCCAACTTTCACTTGAAGCGCTCACACCGGCGAATGCCCACACCCCCCGAAAGGAGGAGGGAATGCCTATCATGATAACAGAACGGCCATAGGGAGGGGGGAATATTAGCGTCTATTAATAATTAAGAAAGAAAGTGTGGGAGGGAGCGGGAAAAAAGAAAGAAAGAAAAAAATGGTTGTAGTGTGAGTGAATTTCTTCCTGCCACTCTCTGACGTCAAGGTACCAACACATACTTCGTCCGGTGGCAGGGTACCCACACATACTTCGTCCGGTTGCAGGGTACTCACACATACTTCGTTATGTCGAAGTGTACCCACACATACTTCGTCAGGTCGCACGGTACCCACACATACTTTTTCCGGTCGCAGGGTACCCACACATACTTCGTCAGGTCGCAGGCTACCCAAACATACTTCGTCAGGTCGCATGGTACCCAGACATACTTCGTCCGGTCGCAGGGTACCCACACATACTTCGTCCGGTCGCAGGGTACCCACACATACTTCGTCCGGTCGCAGGGTACCAACACATACTTTGTTAGGTCGCAGGGTACCCACACATACTTTGTCCGGTCGCAGGGTACCCACACATACTTTGTCCGGTCGCAGGGTACCCACACATACTTCGTCCGGTCGCAGGGTACCAACACATACTTCGTCCGGTCACAGGGTACCCACACATACTTCGTCCGGTCGAAGGGTACCCACACATAGTTCGTGCGGTCGCAGGGTACCCACACATACTTTGTGCGGTCGCAGGGTACCCACACATACTTCGTGCGGTCGCAGGGTACCCACAAATATTTCGTGCGGTCGCAGGGTACCTATACATCCTACGTGCGGTCGCAGGGTACCCACACATACTTCGTTCGGTCGCAGGGTACCCACACATACTTCGTGCGGTCGCAGGGTACCAACACATACTTCGTCAGGTCGCAGGGTACCCACACATACTTCGTCAGGTCGCAGGGTACCCACACATACTTCGTCTGGTCGCAGGGTACCCACACATACTTCGTCTGGTCGCAGGGTACCTACACATAGTTCGTGCCGTCGCAGGGTACTCACACATACTTCGTATGGTCGCAGGGTACCCACACATACTTAGTGCGGTCGCAGGGTACCAACACATACTTCGTCCGGTCGCAGGGTACCCACACATACTTCGTCCGGTCGCAGGGTACCCACAAATACTTCGTCCGGTCGCAGGGTACCCACACATACTTCGTGCGGTCGCAGGGTACCCACACATATTTCGTTCGGTCACAGGGTACCCACACATACTTCGTGCGGTCGCAGGGTACCTATAAATACTTCTTGTCGTAGGGTACCCACACATACATTGTCCGGTCGCAGGGTACCCACAAATACTTTATCCGGTCGAAGGGTACCCACACATATTCGTGTGGTCGCAGGGTAACCACACATACTTCGTCAGGTCGCAGGGTACCCACACATACTTCGTGCGGTCGCAGGGTACCTATACATACTTCGTGCGGTCGCAGGGTACCCACACAAACTTCGTCCGGTCGCAGGGTACCCACACATACTTCGTCAGGCAGCAGGGTACCCACACATACTTCGTGCGGTCGCAGGGTACCCACAAATACTTCGTTCGGTCGCAAGGTACCCACACATACTTCGTTTGTCGCAGGGTACCCACACATTCTTCATCCGGTCGCAGGGTACCCACACATACTTTGTCCGGTCGCAGGGTACCAACACATACTTCGTGCGGTCGCAGGGTACCCACAAATACTTCGTCTACTCGCAGGGTACCCACACATACTTCGTCCAGTCGCAGGGTACCCACACATACTTCGTCTGGTCGCAAGGTACCCACACATAGTTCGTGCGGTCGCAGGGTACCCACACATACTTTGTCCGGTCGCAGGGTACACACACATACTTCGTGGTTATGACTCAACAGGGCACTGTAAACGTGTACTTGTTAAATTCTTCTTTTTTCTTTTTTTATACATATATAGAGTGGTTATGACTCAACGGGTCACTGTAAACGTGTACTTGTTAAATTCTTCTTTTTTTATACATATATCGAGTGGTTATGACTCAACGGGTCATTGTAAACGTGTACTTGTTAAATTCTTCTTTTTTCTTTTTTTATACATATATAGAGTAGTTATGACTCAACGGGTCACTGTAAACGTGTACTTGTTAAATTCTTCTTTTTTCTTTTTTTATACATATATAGAGTGGTTATGACTCAACGGGTCACTGTAAACGTTTACTTGTTAAATTCTTCTTTTTTTCTTTTTTTATACATATATAGAGTGGTTATGACTCAACGGGTCATTGTAAACGTGTACTTGTTAAACTCCTCTTTTTTCTTTTTTTATACATATATAGAGTGGTTTTGACTCAACGGGTCACTGTAAACGTTTACTTGTTAAATTCTTCTTTTTTTATACATATATAGAGTGGTTATGACTCAACGGGTCATTGTAAACGTGTACTTGTTAAATTCTTCTTTTTTCTTTTTTTATACATATATAGAGTCGTTTTGACTCAACGGGTCACTGTAAACGTTTACTTGTTAAATTCTTCTTTTTTTATACATATATAGAGTGGTTATGACTCAACGGGTCATTGTAAATGTGTACTTGTTAAATTCTTCTTTTTTCTTTTTTTATACATATATAGAGTGGTTATGACTCAACGGGTCACTGTAAACGTGTACTTGTTAAATTCTTTTTCTTTTTTTATACATATATAGAGTGGTTATGACTCAACGGGTCACTGTAAACGTTTGCTTGGTAAATTCTTCTTTTTTTCTTTTTTTATACATATATAGAGTGGTTATGACTCAAAGGGTCATTGTAAACGTGTACTTGTTAAATTCTTTTTTCTTTTTTTATACATATATAGAGTGGTTATGACTCAACGGGTCACTGTAAACGTGTACTTGTTAAATTCTTCTTTTTTCTGTTTTAATACATATATAGAGTGGTTATGACTCAACGGGTCACTGTAAACGTGTACTTGTTAAATTCTTCTTTTTTCTTTTTTTATACATATATAGAGTGGTTATGACTCAACGGGTCACTATAAACATGTTCTTGTTAAATTCTTTTTTTCTTTTTTCTATACATATATAGAGTGGTTATGACTCAACGGGTCACTGTAAACGTTTACTTGTTAAATTCTTCCTTTTTTATACATATATAGAGTGGTTATGACTCAACGGGTCATTGTAAACGTGTACTTGTTAAATTCTTCTTTTTTCTTTTTTTATACATATATAGAGTGGTTATGACTCAACGGGTCACTGTAAACGTGTACTTGTTAAATTCTTTTTTCTTTTTTTATACATATATAGAGTGGTTATGACTCAACGGGTCACTGTAAACGTTTACTTGTTAAATTCTTCTTTTTTTCTTTTTTTATACATATATAGAGTGGTTATGACTCAACGGGTCATTGTAAACGTGTACTTGTTAAACTCTTCTTTTTTCTTTTTTTATACATATATAGAGTGGTTATGACTCAACGGGTCACTGTAAACGTGTACTTGTTAAATTCTTCTTTTGTCTGTTTTTATACATATATAGAGTGGTTATGACTCAACGGGTCACTGTAAACGTTTACTTGTTAAATTCTTCTTTTTTCTTTTTTTATACATATATAGAGTGGTTATGACTCAACGGGTCATTGCAAACGTGTACTTGTTAAATTCTTCTTTTTTCTTTTTTTATACATATATAGAGTAGTTATGACTCAACGGGTCACTGTAAACGTGTACTTGTTAAATTCTTCTTTTTTCTTTTTTTATACATATATAGAGTGGTTATGACTCAACGGGTCACTGTAAACGTTTACTTGTTAAATTCTTCTTTTTTTATACATATATAGAGGTGTTATGACTCAACGGGTCATTGCAAACGTGTACTTGTTAAATTCTTCTTTTTTCTTTTTTTATACATATATAGAGTGGTTATGACTCAACGGGTCACTGTAAACGTGTACTTGTTAAATTCTTCTTTTTTCTTTTTTTATACATATATAGAGTGGTTATGACTCAACGGGTCACTGTAAACGTTTACTTGTTAAATTCTTCTTTTTTTCTTTTTTTATACATATATAGAGTGGTTATGACTCAACGGGTCATTGTAAACGTGTACTTGTTAAATTCTTCTTTTTTCTTTTTTCATACATATATAGAGTGGTTATGACTCAACGGGTCACTGTAAACGTGTACTTGTTAAATTCTTCTTTTTTCTGTTTTTATACATATATAGAGTGGTTATGACTCAACGGGTCACAGTAAACGTGTACTTGTTAAATTCTTCTTTTTTCTTTTTTTATACATATATAGAGGAGTTATGACTCAACGGGTCACTATAAACATGTTCTTGTTAAATTCTTCTTTTTTTCTTTTTTCTATACATATATAGAGTGGTTATGACTCAACGGGTCACTGTAAACGTGAGTGGTTATGACTCAACGGGTCACTGTAAGTAAAATAAGTTTTGAAGAGAAAAAAATGTAAAAACCTATAACGATGACGTCATATACCTATTACTTTGACGTCACGTGCACAAGAATAAGTTGGTTGAAAATAAAATTATTATTACATAATTACATTGGCTGATTTCCAAATTACTACTGAATAACATTAGAAAAGTTTGAAAAAACCAGACCCGCTGCCGAAGACTGGCCCCGTTGACCCCCAGCAACATTTTTTTTTTTTGTAATTTTGAGATATTATGATCCCAGGTGTTGTACGGTGCTGAAGATATAAACTTTTTGACATGTCGTCGCGTAGTTTTTGAGGAGAAGCTTCACATACAGACATACATACATACATACATACATACATACATACATATAGACAAGTGCCCTTTATATAAGAGACTAGCGGGGCTACCCGGCGTTGCTCGGGGTCATAAAAACATATATTTGAAGAAAGATCGTGTGTGTAACATCTTTATATTCAAACTTCTATGTCCGCCCCCTCTCTCTATAGCCGTCTCTTTATCTGCTACCTTTCTCTTCCCTGGTCGCCCCATTTCGCCGCTACTTTCTAATTTTGCCTTTTGCAAAAGCTGTTTCTTCCCCACCATTTCTCCTATTGCCCAGGGTAATAGTATGACATATTTCTATAAAAAGTAACACCTCTATCTGCGCCTTCTATATAGGTACTTATCTCCACCCCGGTGTTCATACTATATACGTATCTATCATCACCCCGGTGCGCATACTATATACGTACCTATCGCCGCCCCAGTGCACATACTATATACGTACCTATCGCCGCCCCGGTGCAGATACTATTTAAGTACCTATCGCCGCCCCGTTGCGAATGCTAAATAGTACCTATCGTGTCCCCGGTGTGAATGCTAAATACATACCTATTGCGCCCCGGTGTGCATGCTACATAAGTACCTATCGCTGCCCTAGTGCGAATAATTAATATGTACATATTGCCGCTTTGGTGTGAATAAATACGTACCTATCGCCGGCCCAGTGCGAATGCTAAATACGTACCTATAGCCGCACTGGTGCGAATGCTAAATACGTACCTATAGCCGCCCCGGTGTGAATGCTAAATACGTACATATCGCCACCCCGGTGCGAATGCTAAATACATACCTATCGCTGCCCTGGTGTGAATGCTAAATACATACCAGAGTGCATGCTATGTATGTACTTATTGCTGCCCATGTGTACATGCTATATACGTAGCTATCGCCACCCCTGAATTCTGAATACGTACCTATCGCCGCCCTGGTGTGGAAGCTAAATACGTACATATCGCCGCCCCGGTGCGAATGCTAAATACATACCTATCGCCGCCCCGGTGTGAATTCTAAATACGTACCTATCGCCGCCCCGGTGTGAATTCTAAATACGTACCTATCGCCGCCCCGGTGTGGAAGCTAAATACGTACATATCGCCACCCCGGTGCGAATGCTAAATACATACCTATCGCTGCCCCGGTGTGAATGCTAAATACATACCTATCGCCGCCCCGGTGTGAATGCTAAATACGTACCTATCGCCGCCCCGGTGTGAATTTTAAATATGTACCTTTCGCCGCCCCGGTGTGAATTTTAAATATGTACCTTTCACCGCCCTTATGCGCGTGCTATATACGTACCTATCGCCGCCCCGGTGCGCATGCTATATATGAACCGATCGCTGCCTCAGTGCGCATGCTAAATACATACCTATCACTGCCCCGGTGTGCATACTATATACGTACTTATTACCGCCCATGTGCACATGCTATATAAGTACCTATCACCACCGCTGAATGCTAAATAAGTACCTATCGCCGCCCCGGTGTCGAAGCTAAATACGTACATATCGCCGCCCCTAAATTTGGGCGGACCCCTAAAAAATTTGGCCTGACCCCTAAAATTTTCCCGACCCTAAATCTCTTCAGCCCCCTAATTTTTCACTCTCCCCCAACCATGAGAAATATTTTCAGTTCAAAACCAAAAAAAAGAAAAAAATTTGGCCTGGCCCCTAAAAAGTTCGTCCTGACCCCTAAAATTTTCCCCGACCCCTAAATCTCTCCAGCCCCTAATTTTTCACGCTCCCCCAACCATGAGAAATATTTGGACTTCAAAACAAAAAAAAACAAAAAAAATTGGCCTGACCCCTAAAAAGTTCGTCCCGACCCCTAAAATTTTCCCCGACCCCTCAATCTCTCCAGCCCCCTAATTGTTCACTCTCCCCCAACCCTGAGAAATATTTTGAGGTCAAAACCAAAAAAAAAGAAAAAAATTTGGCCTGAACCCTAAAAAGTTCGTCCTGACTCCTAAAATTTTCCCCGACCCCTAAATCTCTCCAGCCTCCTAATTTTTCACTCTCCCCCAACCATGAGAAATATTTTGACTTCAAAACAAAAAAAAACAAAAAAATTTGGCCTGACCCCTAAAAAGTTCGTCCTGACCCCTAAAATTTTCCCCGACCCCCTAATCTCTCCAGCACCCCCCCCAACTTTTTTTTTCAGTGTCCCACAAACCTGAGAAATATTTTAAGTTCAAAATAAAAAAAAAAATTTGGCCTGACCCCTAAAAAATTTCGCCTGACCCCTAAAATTTCCCCCGACCCCCTAATCTCTTTATTATAGATACAAATAAATGCACATTGGCCTTTATTATAGATGCAAATAAATGCACATTGGTCTTTATTATAGATGCAAATAAATGCACATTGGTCTTTATTATAGATACAAATAAATGCATATTGGTCTTTATTATAGATACAAATAAATGCACATTGGTCTTTATTATAGATTTGCTTAATATCCCCCCCCCAAGAAAAAATTTGGCCTGAGGCGCTCACACCGGCGAATGCTGACACTCTCTCCTCGCAACAGATACTACACTATCTCCACCCTCTAAAAAAGGTGTGAGCGTCGGCGAATGCCGACACTCCCCCTCCCCCAAATTTGGCCTGAGGCGCCCATCCGGCGAATACCGAAACCCCCTCCCCCAAATTTGGCCTGAGGCGCTCACACCGGCGAATGCCGTCACCCCCCCCCCCAATTTGGCATGAAAGGAGGAGGTAATGCCTATCATGATAACGGAAGGGAGGGGAATATTAGCGTCTATTAAAAGGTTGTAGTGTGAGTGAATTTATTCCTGACACTTTGCATTATTTTTCGAATTATCTGCCACTCTCTGACGTCATGATGACCCGGCGTTGCTCGGGGTAAAAAAACACATAATTGTAGAAAAATCGCTTGTGTAAGATCTTTATATTCAAACTTCTATTTCTCTCCCTCTCTCTATAGCCGTCTCTTTATCTTTCTATTTTTCTCTTCCCTGGTCGCCCCATTTCACAGCTTTCTCCCTTTGCCTTTTGCGAAAGCTGTCACTTCCTCACTTCCCCACCATTCCTCCTCCGTAGACCAGGGCAAAAGTATGACATATTTCTATAAAAAGTACTGCCTCTATATGCGCCTTCTATATAGGTACATATTCCGTCCCGGTTCGCATAATATATACGTACCCGTTGCCGCCCCCGTGTGCATACTATATACGCACCTATTGCCGCTCTGGTGCACATACTATATATGTACCTATCGCCGCCCCGGATCGCGTGCTATATATGCACCTATCACCGCCCCGGTGCACATACTATATATGTACCAATTGCCGCCCCGGTTCGCATACTATATACATACCTATCGCCACCCCGGGCTGCGTGCTATATATGTACCTATCACCGCCCCGGTGCACATACTATATATGTACTTATCGCCGCCCCGGTTCGCATACTATATACGTACCTATCGCCGCCCCGGGTCGCGTGCTATATATGTACCTATCACCGCCCCGGTGCACATACTATATATGTACCTATCGCCGCCCCAGTTCGCATACTATATACGTACCTATCACCGCCCCGGGCTGCGTGCTATATATGTACCTATCACCGCCCCGGTGCACATACTATATATGTACTTATCGCCGCCCCGGTGCGCATACTATATACGTACCTATCGCCGCCCCGGGTCGCGTGCTATATATGTACCTATCACCGCCCCGGTGCGCATACTATATACGTACCTATCGGTATTGCACGGGGATCACTCTTCTCCAGTCGCCCTCCTCCACCCCATTGGACACTACACCCGTTGCCCTCAGCCAAAGCTGTCTCGTCTGTGTTGCTCTCGTCAGGTTCACCTCTTCTACATTTGCCAGGGTCAAAAGATGTCACGTACCTGGTTGCCAATTCACCCTGGCTACACTACATTCGGCCTCCCCTAAACTCTGCATAACTTCTCCATTCCCTGGAGAAAAAATGTAACATTTCTATTTAAAGTCCCATATTTGTCTTCATTATTAATGTTAATAAGGGTGTTTATTTACTTCTTCATGTCTGTGTATGTTAGATAAAATAACCTACACATATTTCGTCAGGTCGAAGGGTACCCACACATATTTCGTAAGGTCGAAGGGTACCCACACATACTTCATCCGGTCGTAGGGTACCCACACATACTTTTTCCGGGCGCAGGGTACCCAGTAATACTTTTTCCGGGTGCAGGGTACCCACACATACTTTTTCCGGTCGAAGGGTACCCACACATACTTTGTCCGGTCGTAGGGTACCCACACATACTTTTTCCGGTCGAAGGGTACCCACACATACTTTGTCCGGGCACAGGGTACCCACACATACTTTTTCCGGGCGCAGGGTACCCACACATATTTCTTGCGGCCGCAGGGTACACACACATACTTCGTCCGGTCGCAGGGTACCCACACATACTTCGTCCGGTCGCAGGGTACCCACACTTACTTTGTCCGGTCGCAGGGTACCCACACATACTTCGTCAAGTCGCAAGATACCCACACATATCTTTTCCCGGCGCAGGGTACCCACACATACCTTTTCCCGGCGCAGGGTACCCACATATACTTCGTCCGGGCGCAGGGTACCCACACATACATCGTCATGTCGCAGGGTACCAACACATACTTTGTTAGGTCGCAGGGTACCCACACATACGTAGTCCGGTCGCAGGGTACCCACACATACTTCGTCAAGTCGCAAGGTACCCACACATACCTTTTCCGGGCGAAGGGTACCCACACATACCTTTTCCCGGCGCAGGGTACCCATACATACCTTTTCCCGGCGCAGGGTACCCACACATACCTTTTCTCGGCGCAGGGTACGCACACATACTTCGTCCTGTCGCAGGGTACCCACACATACTTTGTCAGGTCGCAGGGTACCCACACATACTTCGTCAGGTCGAAGGGTACCCACCCATACTTTGTCCGGGCGCAGGGTACATACACATACTTTTTCCGGGCGCAGGGTACCAACACATATTTTTTCCAGGCGCAGGGTACCCACACATATTTCGCGCGGTCGCAGGGTACCCTACCATACTTTTTCCGGGCGCAGGGTACCCACACATACTTTGTCCAGTCGCAAGGTACTCACACATACTTCATCCGCTCGCAGAGTACCCACACATACTTCGTTTGGTCGCAGGGTACCCACACATATTTTAGCTGGTCGCAGGGTACCCACACATATTTCGTGTACTTGCTAAATTCTTCTTTTTTCTTTTTTTTATACATATATAGAGTGGTTATGACTCAACGGGTCACTGTAAACGTTTACTTGTTAAATTCTTCTTTTTTTCTTTTTTTATACATATATAGAGTGGTGATGACTCAACGGGTCATTGTAAACGTGTACTTGTTAAATTCTTCTTTTTTCTTTTTTTATACATATATAGAGTGGTTATGACTCAACGGGTCACTGTAAACGTGTACTTGTTAAATTCTTCTTTTTTCTTTTTTTATACATATATAGAGTGGTTATGACTCAACGGGTCACTATAAACATGTTCTTGTTAAATTCTTCTTTTTTTCTTTTTTCTATACATATATAGAGTGGTTATGACTCAACGGGTCACTGTAAACGTTTACTTGTTAAATTCTTCTTTTTTTATACATATATAGAGTGGTTATGACTCAACGGGTCATTGTAAACGTGTACTTGTTAAATTCTTTTTTCTTTTTTTTATACATATATAGAGTGGTTATGACTCAACGGGTCACTATAAACGTTTACTTGTTAAATTCTTCTTTTTTCTTTTTTTATACATATATAGAGTGGTTATGACTCAACGGGTCACTGTAAACGTGTACTTGTTAAATTCTTCTTTTTTCTTTTTTTTATACATATATAGAGTGGTTATGACTCAACGGGTCACTATAAACGTTTACTTGTTAAATTCTTCTTTTTTTCTTTTTTTATACATATATAGAGTGGTTATGACTCAACGGGTCATTGTAAACGTGTACTTGTTAAATTCTTCTTTTTTCTTTTTTTATACATATATAGAGTGGTTATGACTCAACGGGTCACTGTAAACGTGTACTTGTTAAATTCTTCTTTTTTCTTTTTTTATACATATATAGAGTGGTTATGACTCAACGGGTCACTATAAACATGTTCTTGTTAAATTCTTCTTTTTTTCTTTTTTCTATACATATATAGAGTGGTTATGACTCAACGGGTCACTGTAAACGTTTACTTGTTAAATTCTTCTTTTTTTATACATATATAGAGTGGTTATGACTCAACGGGTCATTGTAAACGTGTACTTGTTAAATTCTTCTTTTTTCTTTTTTTATACATATATAGAGTGGTTATGACTCAACGGGTCACTGTAAACGTGTACTTGTTAAATTCTTCTGTTTTCTTTTTTTTATACATATATAGAGTGGTTATGACTCAACGGGTCATTGTAAACGTTTACTTGTTAAATTCTTCTTTTTTCTTTTTTTATACATATATAGAGTGGTTATGACTCAACGGGTCACTGTAAACGTGTACTTGTTAAATTCTTCTTTTTTCTTTTTTTATACATATATAGAGTGGTTATGACTCAACGGGTCACTATAAACATGTTCTTGTTAAATTCTTCTTGTTTTCTTTTTTCTATACATATATAGAGTGGTTATGACTCAACGGGTCACTGTAAACGTTTACTTGTTAAATTCTTCTTTTTTTATACATATATAGAGTGGTTATGACTCAACGGGTCATTGTAAAAGTGTACTTGTTAAATTCTTCTTTTTTCTTTTTTTATACATATATAGATTGGTTATGACTCAACGGGTCACTGTAAACGTGTACTTGTTAAATTCTTCTTTTTTCTTTTTTTTATACATATATAGAGTTGTTATGACTCAACGGGTCACTGTAAACGTTTACTTGTTAAATTCTTTTTTTCTTTTTTTATACATATATAGAGTGGTTATGACTCAACGGGTCATTGTAAACGTGTACTTGTTAAATGCTTCTTTTTTCTTTTTTTATACATATATAGAGTGGTTATGACTCAACGGGTCACTGTAAACGTGTACTTGTTAAATTCTTCTTTTTTCTTTTTTTATACATATATAGAGTGGTTATGACTCAACGGGTCACTATAAACATATTCTTGTTAAATTCTTCTTTTTTTCTTTTTTCTATACATATATAGAGTGGTTATGACTCAACGGGTCACTGTAAACGTTTACTTGTTAAATTCTTCTTTTTTTATACATATATAGAGTGGTTATGACTCAACGGGTCATTGTAAACGTGTACTTGTTAAATTCTTCTTTTTTCTTTTTTTATACATATATAGAGTGGTTATGACTCAACGGGTCACTGTAAACGTGTACTTGTTAAATTCTTCTTTTTTCTTTTTTTTATACATATATAGAGTGGTTATGACTCAACGGGTCATTGTAAACGTGTACTTGTTAAATTCTTCTTTTTTCTTTTTTTATACATATATAGAGTGGTTATGACTCAACGGGTCACTGTAAACGTGTACTTGTTAAATTCTTCTTTTTTCTTTTTTTGTACATATATAGAGTGGTTATGACTCAACGGGTCACTATAAACATGTTCTTGTTAAATTCTTCTTTTTTTCTTTTTTCTATACATATATAGAGTGGTTATGACTCAACGGGTCACTGTAAACGTTTACTTGTTAAATTCTTCTTTTTTTATACATATATAGAGTGGTTATGACTCAACGGGTCATTGTAAACGTGTACTTGTTAAATTCTTCTTTTTTCTTTTTTTATACATATATAGAGTTGTTATGACTCAACGGGTCACTGTAAACGTGTACTTGTTAAATTCTTCTTTTTTCTTTTTTTTATACATATATAGAGTGGTTATGACTCAACGGGTCACTGTAAACGTTTACTTGTTAAATTCTTCTTTTTTTCTTTTTTTATACATATATAGAGTGGTTATGACTCAACGGGTCATTGTAAACGTGTACTTGTTAAATTCTTCTTTTTTCTTTTTTTATACATATATAGAGTGGTTATGACTCAACGGGTCATTGTAAACGTGTACTTGTTAAATTCTTCTTTTTTCTTTTTGTATACATATATAGAGTGGTTATGACTCAACGGGTCATTGTAAACGTGTACTTGTTAAATTCTTCTTTTTTCTTTTTTTATACATATATAGAGTGGTTATGACTCAACGGGTCACTGTAAACGTGTACTTGTTAAATTCTTCTTTTTTCTTTTTTTATACATATATAGAGTGGTTATGACTCAACGGGTCACTATAAACATGTTCTTGTTAAATTCTTCTTTTTTTCTTTTTTCTATACATATATAGAGTGGTTATGACTCAACGGGTCACTGTAAACGTTTACTTGTTAAATTCTTCTTTTTTTATACATATATAGAGTGGTTATGACTCAACGGGTCATTGTAAACGTGTACTTGTTAAATACTTCTTTTTCTTTTTTTATACATATATAGAGTGGTTATGACTCAACGGGTCATTGTAAACGTGTACTTGTTAAATTCTTCTTTTTTCTTTTTTTTATACATATATAGGGTGGTTATGACTCAACGGGTCATTGTAAACGTGTACTTGTTAAATTCTTCTTTTTTCTTTTTTTATACATATATAGAGTAGTTATGACTCAACGGGTCACTGTAAACGTGTACTTGTTAAATTCTTCTTTTTTCTTTTTTTATACATATATAGAGTGGTTATGACTCAACGGGTCACTATAAACATGTTCTTGTTAAATTCTTCTTGTTTTCTTTTTTCTATACATATATAGAGTGGTTATGACTCAACGGGTCACTGTAAACGTTTACTTGTTAAATTCTTCTTTTTTTATACATATATAGAGTGGTTATGACTCAACGGGTCATTGTAAACGTGTACTTGTTAAATTCTTCTGTTTTCTTTTTTTTATACATATATAGAGTGGTTATGACTCAACGGGTCATTGTAAACGTTTACTTGTTAAATTCTTCTTTTTTCTTTTTTTATACATATATAGAGTGGTTATGACTCAACGGGTCACTGTAAACGTGTACTTGTTAAATTCTTCTTTTTTCTTTTTTTATACATATATAGAGTGGTTATGACTCAACGGGTCACTATAAACATGTTCTTGTTAAATTCTTCTTGTTTTCTTTTTTCTATACATATATAGAGTGGTTATGACTCAACGGGTCACTGTAAACGTTTACTTGTTAAATTCTTCTTTTTTTATACATATATAGAGTGGTTATGACTCAACGGGTCATTGTAAAAGTGTACTTGTTAAATTCTTCTTTTTTCTTTTTTTATACATATATAGATTGGTTATGACTCAACGGGTCACTGTAAACGTGTACTTGTTAAATTCTTCTTTTTTCTTTTTTTTATACATATATAGAGTGGTTATGACTCAACGGGTCACTGTAAACGTTTACTTGTTAAATTCTTTTTTTCTTTTTTTATACATATATAGAGTGGTTATGACTCAACGGGTCATTGTAAACGTGTACTTGTTAAATGCTTCTTTTTTCTTTTTTTATACATATATAGAGTGGTTATGACTCAACGGGTCACTGTAAACGTGTACTTGTTAAATTCTTCTTTTTTCTTTTTTTATACATATATAGAGTGGTTATGACTCAACGGGTCACTATAAACATATTCTTGTTAAATTCTTCTTTTGTTCTTTTTTCTATACATATATAGAGTGGTTATGACTCAACGGGTCACTGTAAACGTTTACTTGTTAAATTCTTCTTTTTTTATACATATATAGAGTGGTTATGACTCAACGGGTCATTGTAAACGTGTACTTGTTAAATTCTTCTTTTTTCTTTTTTTATACATATATAGAGTGGTTATGACTCAACGGGTCACTGTAAACGTGTACTTGTTAAATTCTTCTTTTTTCTTTTTTTTATACATATATAGAGTGGTTATGACTCAACGGGTCATTGTAAACGTGTACTTGTTAAATTCTTCTTTTTTCTTTTTTTATACATATATAGAGTGGTTATGACTCAACGGGTCACTGTAAACGTGTACTTGTTAAATTCTTCTTTTTTCTTTTTTTGTACATATATAGAGTGGTTATGACTCAACGGGTCACTATAAACATGTTCTTGTTAAATTCTTCTTTTTTTCTTTTTTCTATACATATATAGAGTGGTTATGACTCAACGGGTCACTGTAAACGTTTACTTGTTAAATTCTTCTTTTTTTATACATATATAGAGTGGTTATGACTCAACGGGTCATTGTAAACGTGTACTTGTTAAATTCTTCTTTTTTCTTTTTTATACATATATAGAGTTGTTATGACTCAACGGGTCACTGTAAACGTGTACTTGTTAAATTCTTCTTTTTTCTTTTTTTTATACATATATAGAGTGGTTATGACTCAACGGGTCACTGTAAACGTTTACTTGTTAAATTCTTCTTTTTTTCTTTTTTTATACATATATAGAGTGGTTATGACTCAACGGGTCATTGTAAACGTGTACTTGTTAAATTCTTCTTTTTTCTTTTTTTATACATATATAGAGTGGTTATGACTCAACGGGTCATTGTAAACGTGTACTTGTTAAATTCTTCTTTTTTCTTTTTGTATACATATATAGAGTGGTTATGACTCAACGGGTCATTGTAAACGTGTACTTGTTAAATTCTTCTTTTTTCTTTTTTTATACATATATAGAGTGGTTATGACTCAACGGGTCACTGTAAACGTGTACTTGTTAAATTCTTCTTTTTTCTTTTTTTATACATATATAGAGTGGTTATGACTCAACGGGTCACTATAAACATGTTCTTGTTAAATTCTTCTTTTTTTCTTTTTTCTATACATATATAGAGTGGTTATGACTCAACGGGTCACTGTAAACGTTTACTTGTTAAATTCTTCTTTTTTTATACATATATAGAGTGGTTATGACTCAACGGGTCATTGTAAACGTGTACTTGTTAAATACTTCTTTTTTCTTTTTTTATACATATATAGAGTGGTTATGACTCAACGGGTCATTGTAAACGTGTACTTGTTAAATTCTTCTTTTTTCTTTTTTTTATACATATATAGGGTGGTTATGACTCAACGGGTCATTGTAAACGTGTACTTGTTAAATTCTTCTTTTTTCTTTTTTTATACATATATAGAGTGGTTATGACTCAACGGGTCACTGTAAACGTGTACTTGTTAAATTCTTCTTTTTTCTTTTTTTATACATATATAGAGTGGTTATGACTCAACGGGTCACTATAAACATGTTCTTGTTAAATTCTTCTTGTTTTCTTTTTTCTATACATATATAGAGTGGTTATGACTCAACGGGTCACTGTAAACGTTTACTTGTTAAATTCTTCTTTTTTTATACATATATAGAGTGGTTATGACTCAACGGGTCATTGTAAACGTGTACTTGTTAAATTCTTCTTTTTTCTTTTTTTATACATATATAGAGTGGTTATGACTCAACGGGTCACTGTAAACGTGTACTTGTTAAATTCTTCTTTTTTCTTTTTTTTATACATATATAGAGTGGTTATGACTCAACGGGTCATTGTAAACGTGTACTTGTTAAATTCTTCTTTTTTCTTTTTTTATACATATATAGAGTGGTTATGACTCAACGGGTCACTGTAAACGTGTACTTGTTAAATTCTTCTTTTTTCTTTTTTTGTACATATATAGAGTGGTTATGACTCAACGGGTCACTATAAACATGTTCTTGTTAAATTCTTCTTTTTTTCTTTTTTCTATACATATATAGAGTGGTTATGACTCAACGGGTCACTGTAAACGTTTACTTGTTAAATTCTTCTTTTTTTATACATATATAGAGTGGTTATGACTCAACGGGTCATTGTAAACGTGTACTTGTTAAATTCTTCTTTTTTCTTTTTTTATACATATATAGAGTGGTTATGACTCAACGGGTCACTGTAAACGTGTACTTGTTAAATTCTTCTTTGTTCTTTTTTTTTATACATATATAGAGTGGTTATGACTCAACGGGTCACTGTAAACGTTTACTTGTTAAATTCTTCTTTTTTTCTTTTTTTATACATATATAGAGTGGTTATGACTCAACGGGTCATTGTAAACGTGTACTTGTTAAATTCTTCTTTTTTCTTTTTTTATACATATATAGAGTGGTTATGACTCAACGGGTCATTGTAAACGTGTACTTGTTAAATTCTTCTTTTTTCTTTTTGTATACATATATAGAGTGGTTATGACTCAACGGGTCATTGTAAACGTGTACTTGTTAAATTCTTCTTTTTTCTTTTTTTATACATATATAGATTGGTTATGACTCAACGGGTCACTGTAAACGTGTACTTGTTAAATTCTTCTTTTTTCTTTTTTTATACATATATAGAGTGGTTATGACTCAACGGGTCACTATAAACATGTTCTTGTTAAATTCTTCTTTTTTTCTTTTTTCTATACATATATAGAGTGGTTATGACTCAACGGGTCACTGTAAACGTTTACTTGTTAAATTCTTCTTTTTTTATACATATATAGAGTGGTTATGACTCAACGGGTCATTGTAAACGTGTACTTTTTAAATACTTCTTTTTTCTTTTTTTATACATATATAGAGTGGTTATGACTCAACGGGTCATTGTAAACGTGTACTTGTTAAATTCTTCTTTTTTCTTTTTTTTATACATATATAGGGTGGTTATGACTCAACGGGTCATTGTAAACGTGTACTTGTTAAATTCTTCTTTTTTCTTTTTTTATACATATATAGAGTGGTTATGACTCAACGGGTCACTGTAAACGTGTACTTGTTAAATTCTTCTTTTTTCTTTTTTTATACATATATAGAGTGGTTATGACTCAACGGGTCACTATAAACATGTTCTTGTTAAATTCTTCTTGTTTTCTTTTTTCTATACATATATAGAGTGGTTATGACTCAACGGGTCACTGTAAACGTTTACTTGTTAAATTCTTCTTTTTTTATACATATATAGAGTGGTTATGACTCAACGGGTCATTGTAAACGTGTACTTGTTAAATTCTTCTTTTTTCTTTTTTTATACATATATAGAGTGGTTATGACTCAACGGGTCACTGTAAACGTGTACTTGTTAAATTCTTCTTTTTTCTTTTTTTTATACATATATAGAGTGGTTATGACTCAACGGGTCACTGTAAACGTTTACTTGTTAAAATCTTCTTTTTTTCTTTTTTTATACATATATAGAGTGGTTATGACTCAACGGGTCATTGTAAACGTGTACTTGTTAAATGCTTCTTTTTTCTTTTTTTATACATATATAGAGTGGTTATGACTCAACGGGTCATTGTAAACGTGTACTTGTTAAATTCTTCTTTTTTCTTTTTTTATACATATATAGAGTGGTTATGACTCAACGGGTCACTGTAAACGTGTACTTGTTAAATTCTTCTTTTTTCTTTTTTTATACATATATAGAGTGGTTATGACTCAACGGGTCACTGTAAACGTTTACTTGTTAAATTCTTCTTTTTTTCTTTTTTTATACATATATAGAGTGGTTATGACTCAACGGGTCATTGTAAACGTGTACTTGTTAAATTCTTCTTTTTTCTTTTTTTATACATATATAGAGTGGTTCTGACTCAACGGGTCATTGTAAACGTGTACTTGTTAAATTCTTCTTTTTTCTTTTTTTATACATATATAGAGTGGTTATGACTCAACGGGTCACTGTAAACGTGTACTTGTTAAATTCTTCTGTTTTCTTTTTTTTATACATATATAGAGTGGTTATGACTCAACGGGTCATTGTAAACGTTTACTTGTTAAATTCTTCTTTTTTCTTTTTTTATACATATATAGAGTGGTTATGACTCAACGGGTCACTGTAAACGTGTACTTGTTAAATTCTTCTTTTTTCTTTTTTTATACATATATAGAGTGGTTATGACTCAACGGGTCACTATAAACATGTTCTTGTTAAATTCTTCTTTTTTTTTTTTTTCTATACATATATAGAGTGGTTATGACTCAACGGGTCACTGTAAACGTTTACTTGTTAAATTCTTCTTTTTTTATACATATATAGAGTGGTTATGACTCAACGGGTCATTGTAAACGTGTACTTGTTAAATTCTTCTTTTTTCTTTTTTTATACATATATAGAGTGGTTATGACTCAACGGGTCACTGTAAACGTGTACTTGTTAAATTCTTCTTTTTTCTTTTTTTATACATATATAGAGTGGTTATGACTCAACGGGTCAATGTAAACGTTTACTTGTTAAATTCTTCTTTTTTTCTTTTTTTATACATATATAGAGTGGTTATGACTCAACGGGTCATTGTAAACGTGTACTTGTTAAATTCTTCTTTTTTTCTTTTTTATACATATATAGAGTGGTTATGACTCAACGGGTCATTGTAAACGTGTACTTGTTAAATTCTTCTTTTTTCTTTTTTTTATACATATATAGAGTGGTTATGACTCAACGGGTCATTGTAAACGTGTACTTGTTAAATTCTTCTTTTTTCTTTTTTTATACATATATAGAGTGGTTATGACTCAACGGGTCACTGTAAACGTGTACTTGTTAAATTCTTCTTTTTTCTTTTTTTATACATATATAGAGTGGTTATGACTCAACGGGTCACTGTAAGTAAAATAAGTTTTGAAGAGAAAAAATGTAAAAACCTATAACGATGACGTCATATACCTATTACTGTGACGTCACGTGCACAAGAATAAGTTGGTTGAAAATAAAATTATTATTACATAATTACATTGGCTGATTTCCAAATTACTACTGAATAACATTAGAAAAGTTTGAAAAAACCAGACCCGCTGCCGAAGACTGGCCCCGTTGACCCCCAGCAACATTTTTTTTTGTTGTAATTTTGAGATATTATGATCCCAGGTGTTGTATGGTGCTGAAGATATAAACTTTTTGACATGTCGTCGCGTAGTTTTTGAGGAGAAGCTTCACATACAGACATACATACATACATACATACAGACAAGTGCCCTTTATATAATAGACTAGCGGGGCTACCCGGCGTTGCTCGGGATCATAAAAACATATAATTGAAGAAAAATCGTGTGTGTAACATCTTTATATACAAACTTCTATTTCTCCCCCCCCCCCTTCTCTATAGCCGTCTCTTTATCTTTCTACCTTTCTCTTCCCTGGTCACCCCATTTCAGCGCTACTTTCTAATTTTGCCTTTTGCGAAAGCTGTTTCTTCCCCACCATTTCTCCTACGTTGGCCAGGGCAATAGTATATCATATTTCTATAAAAAGTAACACCTCTATCTGCGCCTTCTATATAAGAACTTATCTCCGCCCCGGTGTTCATACTATATACGTATCTATCATCACCCCGGTGCGCATACTATATACGTACCTATCGCCGCCCCAGTGCACATACTATATATGTACCTATCGCCGCCCCAGTGCAGATACTATTTAAGTACCTATCGCCGCCTCGGTGCGAATGCTAAATAGTACCTATCGCCGTCCCGGTGTGCATGCTACATAAGTACCTATCGCTGCCCTAGTGCGAATAATTAATATGTACATATTGCCGCTTTGGTGCGAATGCTAAATACGTACCTATCGCCGCTTTGGTGCGAATGCTAAATACGTACCTATCGCCGGCCCGGTGCGAATGCTAAATACGTACCTATAGCCGCCCCGGTGCGAATGCGAAATACATACCTTTCGCCGTTCCGGTGCATGTGCTATATACGTACCTATCGCCGCCCCGGTGCACGTGCTATATACGTCCATATCGCCGCCCCGGTGCGCGTGCTATATATGTACTGACTGCCGCCGCAGAGCGCATGCTATGTACGTACTTATTGCTGCCCATGTGTACATGTTATATACGTAGCTATCGCCACCCCTAAATTCTGAATACGTACCTATAGCCACCCCGGTGTGGAAGCTAAATAGATACTAATTGCTGCCCCGGTGCGAATGCTAAATACATACCTATCGCCGCCCCGGTGTGAATTCTAAATACGTACCTATCACCGCCCCGGTGTGAATTCTAAATACGTACCTATCGCTGCCCCGGGTCGGAAGCTAAATACGTACATATCGCCACCCTGGTGCGAATGCTAAATACATACCTATCGCCGCCCCGGTGTGAATGCTAAATACATACCTATCGCCGCCCCGGTGTGAATGCTAAATACGTACCTATCGCCGCTCCGGTGTGAATTTTAAGTACGTACCGTTCGCCGCCCCGGTGCGCGTGCTATATACGTACCTATCGCCGCCCCGGTGTGAATTTTAAATACGTACCTTTCGCCGCCCCGGTGCGCGTGCTATATACGTACCTATCAGCGCCCTGGTGCACGTGCTATATATGAACCGATCGCTGCCCCAGTGCACATGCTAAATACATGCCTATCACCGCCCCAGTGCACATACTATATACATACTTATTGCCGCCGATGTGCACATGCTATATACGTACTTATCGCCACCGCTGAATGCTAAATAAGTACCTATCTCCGCCCAGGGGTGAATGCTAAATACGTACATATTGCCGCCCCGGTGTGCATACACCATATGTACCTATCACTGCCCCAGTGTGAATACTAAATATGTACATATCGCCGCCCCTGTGCGAATGCTGAATACGTACCTATCGCAACCCCAGGGCGAATGCTAAATACGTAACTATCGCCACCCCTATACACTACTATATACGTACCTATGCCACCCCAGGGCACATACTATATATAAACCTATCACGGCCTGGTGCGCATAATATATTCGTACCTATCGCGGCTCTGGTGTGCATACTACATACTTACCTATCTCTGCAAGGGTGCACATACTATATATGTACCTATCTCCAGCCCAGTTAGCACACGTAAGAACTCATATTAGTGCACCCCTGTCGTGTTTGAAAAACAAAATAGTGTTCATTCATGTACTGTCACTATCATAAATATAAATAATTTTAGTTAAAAACAGAAAAAAAGAAATGTTTTTGCCTCCCCCCACGAACATTTTTTTCCATCCTCCCACATACTTAGAAATATTTTTAATTTAAAAGAAATAAAAAAGAAAAGAAAAGTTTTTGACCCGCCCCAAAAATTTTATGTTCCCCCCATACATAGAAATATTTTTAGTTTAAAAAAAGAAAAAAAAAATTTTTTTAGCTCCCCCGCCCCGAAAATTTTTTTTTTCATCCTGCCCCATACATATAAATATTGTCAATGAAAAAGATAAAAGAAATGGAAAAAAATGTTGCCCCCCACCCCAATTTTTTTTTACACTCCCGGTGCGCATGCTATATTCGTACTTATGGCATCCCATGTGCACATGCTATATACGTTCCTATCGCCACCGCTGAATGCTAAATACGTACCTATAGTCTCCTCGGTGCGAATGCTAAATAGGTACCTATCGCCGCCCCGGTGCGAATGGTAAATACGTTTATATCGCCGCTAAAAATTTCCACGACCACCAATCTCTCCAGGCCCCCCAACTTTTTTTTACTCTCGCCCAACCCTGAGTAATATTTTTAGTTCCAAAAATAAAAAAATAAAAAAATTTGGCCCGACCCCTAAAAAGTTTGTCCTGACCTCTAAACATTTCCCCGAGCCCCCAATCTCTTCAGAACGCCCCCAACTTTTTTATTATTCTCTCCCAATCCTAAGAAATATTGTTAGTTAAAAAAATAAAAAAACAAAAAAAATTTGGCTCGACCTATAAAAAGTTTGTCCTGACCCCTAAAAATTTCCCCGACCCCCCAATCTCTCCAGCCCCCCCCCCCACAGTTTTTTTTACTCTCGCCCACCCTGGGTAATATTTTTGTTCAAAAAATAAAAAAAATTGGCCCGACCACTTAAAAGTTTGTCCTGACCCCTGAAAATTTCTCCGACCCCCCAATCTCTCCAGCCCCCATCAATTTCTTTTACTCTCCGAAACATGAGAAATATTTTGAGTTCAAAGAAAAAAAAAAATTTGGCCTGACCCCTAAAATTTTCCCCGACCCCCTAATCTCTCCAGCCCCCCCCCCCCTTCAACTTTTTTTCACTCTTCCCCTGAGGAATATTTTAAGTTCAAAAAAAGAAAAAAAAAAATTGGGCCGGACCCCTAAAGAATTTGGCCTGACCCTTAAATTTTCCCCGACCCCCTAATCTCTCCAGCCCCCCCACCAACTTTTTTTTCGGTGTCCTACAACCCTGAGAAATATTTTAAGTTAAAAAAAAATAAAATAAAAAATTTGGCCTGACCCCTAAAAAATTTGTCCTGACCCCTAAAATTTAATTGTGTTTTTAAACGTGAGTTAACGCACTTCCTTAGCTACCCTCTAAAAAATAAATTTCATTAAAAAACATTAATTGGTTTATGAACTTGACGTATTACGTAATTAAATTACAATATGACTCAGCAATTTCAAATTACTATAAAATATAATGAAAAATAAATGAAAAGCCCCCCCCCCCCCCGAGGAAATATTCCCCATGGACCCCTAAGGGCTGGGTTAATAGATTCGAGAATACTCTCATCATCTTACTCTGTGAATTTTACATAAGAATACACTTTTATATGTTATGTATATATTCTCTAACCTTGTTTTAAACACCTTCATTGTGTTTTTAAACGTGAGTTAACGCACTTCCTTAGCTACCCTCTAAAAAATAAATTTCATTAAAAAACATTAATTGGTTTATAAACTTGAGGTATTAGGTAATTAAATTACAATATGACTCAGCAATTTCAAATTACTATAAAATATAATGAAAAATAAATGAAAAGCCCCCTCCCCCCCCCCCCCCGATGAAATATTCCCCATGGACCCCTAAGGGCTGGGTTAATAGATTCGAGAATACTCTCATCATCTTACTCTGTGAATTTTACATAAGAATACACTTTTATATGTTATGTATATATTCTCTAACCTTGTTTTAAACACCTTAATTTTGTTTTTAAACGTGAGTTAACGCACTTCCTTAGCTACCCTCTAAAAAATAAATTTCATTAAAAAACATTAATTGGTTTATGAACTTGAGGTATTACGTAATTAAATTACAATATGACTCAGCAATTTCAAATTACTATAAAATATAATGAAAAATAAATGAAAATTCCCCCCCCCCTCGATGAAATATTCCCCATGGACCCCTAAGGGCTGGGTTAATAGATTCGAGAATACTCTCATCATCTTACTCTGTGAATTTTACATAAGAATACACTTTTATATGTTATGTATATATTCTCTAACCTTGTTTTAAACACCTAAATTGTGTGTTTTAAACGTGAGTTAACGCACTTCCTTAGCTACCCTCTAAAAAATAAATTTCATTAAAAAACATTAATTGGTTTATGAACTTGAGGTATTACGTAATTAAATTTCAATATGACTCAGCAATTTCAAATTACTATAAAATATAATGAAAAATAAATGAAAAGCCCCCCCCCCCCCGATGAAATATTCCCCATGGACCCCTAAGGGCTGGGTTAATAGATTCGAGAATACTCTCATCATCTTACTCTGTGAATTTTACATAAGAATACACTTTTATATGTTATGTATATATTCTCTAACCTTGTTTTAAACACCTTAATTTTGTTTTTAAACGTGAGTTAACGCACTTCCTTAGCTACCCTCTAAAAAATAAATTTCATTAAAAAACATTAATTGGTTTATGAACTTGACGTATTACGTAATTAAATTACAATATGACTCAGCAATTTCAAATTACTATAAAATATAATGAAAAATAAATGAAAATTCCCCCCCCCCTCGATGAAATATTCCCCATGGACCCCTAAGGGCTGGGTTAATAGATTCGAGAATACTCTCATCATCTTACTCTGTGAATTTTACATAAGAATACACTTTTATATGTTATGTATATATTCTCTAACCTTGTTTTAAACACCTTAATTGTGTGTTTTAAACGTGAGTTAACGCACTTCCTTAGCTACCCTCTAAAAAATAAATTTCATTAAAAAACATTAATTGGTTTATGAACTTGAGGTATTACGTAATTAAATTACAATATGACTCAGCAATTTCAAATTACTATAAAATATAATGAAAAATAAATCAAAATTCCCCCCCCCTCGATGAAATATTCCCCATGGACCCCTAAGGGCTGGGTTAATAGATTCGAGAATACTCTCATCATCTTACTCTGTGAATTTTACATAAGAATACACTTTTATATGTTATGTATATATTCTCTAACCTTGTTTTAAACACCTTAATTGTGTGTTTTAAACGTGAGTTAACGCACTTCCTTAGCTACCGTCTAAAAAATAAATTTCATTAAAAAACATTAATTGGTTTATGAACTTGAGGTATTACGTAATTAAATTACAATATGACTCAGCAATTTCAAATTACTATAAAATATAATGAAAAATAAATGAAAATTCCCCCCCCCCCTCGATGAAATATTCCCCATGGACCCCTAAGGGCTGGGTTAATAGATTCGAGAATACTCTCATCATCTTACTCTGTGAATTTTACATGAGAATACACTTTTATATGTTATGTATATATTCTCTAACCTTGTTTTAAACACCTTAATTGTGTGTTTTAAACGTGAGTTAACGCACTTCCTTAGCTACCCTCTAAAAAATAAATTTCATTAAAAAAACATTAATTGGTTTATGAACTTGAGGTATTACGTAATTAAATTACAATATGACTCAGAAATTTCAAATTACTATAAAATATAATGAAAAATAAATGAAAATTCCCCCCCCCCCCTCGATGAAATATTCCCTATGGACCCCTAAGGGCTGGGTTAATAGATTCGAGAATACTCTCATCATCTTACTCTGTGAATTTTACATAAGAATACACTTTTATATGTTATGTATATATTCTCTAACCTTGTTTTAAACACCTTAATTGTGTGTTTTAAACGTGAGTTAACGCACTTCCTTAGCTACCCTCTAAAAAATAAATTTCATTAAAAAACATTAATTGGTTTATGAACTTGAGGTATTACGTAATTAAATTACAATATGACTCAGCAATTTCAAATTACTATAAAATATAATGAAAAATAAATGAAAAGCCCCCCCCCCCCCGATGAAATATTCCCCATGGACCCCTAAGGGCTGGGTTAATAGATTCGAGAATACTCTCATCATCTTACTCTGTGAATTTTACATAAGAATACACTTTTATATGTTATGTATATATTCTCTAACCTTGTTTTAAACACCTTAATTTTGTTTTTAAACGTGAGTTAACGCACTTCCTTAGCTACCCTCTAAAAAATAAATTTCATTAAAAAACATTAATTGGTTTATGAACTTGACGTATTACGTAATTAAATTACAATATGACTCAGCAATTTCAAATTACTATAAAATATAATGAAAAATAAATGAAAATTCCCCCCCCCCCTCGATGAAATATTCCCCATGGACCCCTAAGGGCTGGGTTAATAGATTCGAGAATACTCTCATCATCTTACTCTGTGAATTTTACATAAGAATACACTTTTATATGTTATGTATATATTCTCTAACCTTGTTTTAAACACCTTAATTGTGTGTTTTAAACGTGAGTTAACGCACTTCCTTAGCTACCGTCTAAAAAATAAATTTCATTAAAAAACATTAATTGGTTTATGAACTTGAGGTATTACGTAATTAAATATGACTCAGCAATTTCAAATTACTATAAAATATAATTAAAAATAAATGAAAATTCCCCCCCCCCTCGATGAAATATTCCCCATGGACCCCTAAGGGCTGGGTTAATAGATTCGAGAATACTCTCATCATCTTACTCTGTGAATTTTACATAAGAATACACTTTTATATGTTATGTATATATTCTCTAACCTTGTTTTAAACACCTTAATTGTGTGTTTTAAACGTGAGTTAACGCACTTCCTTAGCAACCCTCTAAAAAATAAATTTCATTAAAAAATATTAATTGGTTTATGAACTTGAGGTATTACGTAATTAAATTACAATATGACTCAGCAATTTCAAATTACTATAAAATATAATGAAAAATAAATGAAAATTCCCCCCCACCTCGATGAAATATTCCCTATGGACCCCTAAGGGCTGGGTTAATAGATTCGAGAATACTCTCATCATCTTACTCTGTGAATTTTACATAAGAATACACTTTTATATGTTATGTATATATTCTCTAACCTTGTTTTAAACACCTTAATTGTGTGTTTTAAACGTGAGTTAACGCACTTCCTTAGCTACCCTCTAAAAAATAAATTTCATTAAAAAACATTAATTGGTTTATGAACTTGAGGTATTACGTAATTAAATTACAATATGACTCAGCAATTTCAAATTACTATAAAATATAATGAAAAATAAATGAAAATTCCCCCCCCCCCTCGATGAAATATTCCCCATGGACCCCTAAGGGCTGGGTTAATAGATTCGAGAATACTCTCATCATCTTACTCTGTGAATTTTACATAAGAATACACTTTTATATGTTATGTATATATTCTCTAACCTTGTTTTAAACACCTTAATTGTGTGTTTTAAACGTGAGTTAACGCACTTCCTTAGCTACCCTCTAAAAAATAAATTTCATTAAAAAACATTAATTGGTTTATGAACTTGAGGTATTACGTAATTAAATTACAATATGACTCAGCAATTTCAAATTACTATAAAATATAATGAAAAATAAATGAAAATTCCCCCCCCCCTCGATGAAATATTCCCCATGGACCCCTAAGGGCTGGGTTAATAGATTCGAGAATACTCTCATCATCTTACTCTGTGAATTTTACATAAAAATACACTTTTATATGTTATGTATATATTCTCTAACCTTGTTTTAAACACCTTAATTGTGTGTTTTAAACATGAGTTAACGCACTTCCTTAGCTACCCTCTAAAAAATAAATTTCATTAAAAAACATTAATTGGTTTATGAACTTGAGGTATTACGTAATTAAATTTCAATATGACTCAGCAATTTCAAATTACTATAAAATATAATGAAAAATAAATGAAAAGCCCCCCCCCCGATGAAATATTCCCCATGGACCCCTAAGGGCTGGGTTAATAGATTCGAGAATACTCTCATCATCTTACTCTGTGAATTTTACATAAGAATACACTTTTATATGTTATGTATATATTCTCTAACCTTGTTTTAAACACCTTAATTGTGTGTTTTAAACGTGAGTTAACGCACTTCCTTAGCTACCCTCTAAAAAATAAATTTCATTAAAAAACATTAATTGGTTTATGAACTTGACGTATTACGTAATTAAATTACAATATGACTCAGCAATTTCAAATTACTATAAAATATAATGAAAAATAAATGAAAATTCCCCCCCCCCTCGATGAAATATTCCCCATGGACCCCTAAGGGCTGGGTTAATAGATTCGAGAATACTCTCATCATCTTACTCTGTGAATTTTACATAAGAATACACTTTTATATGTTATGTATATATTCTCTAACCTTGTTTTAAACACCTTAATTGTGTGTTTTAAACGTGAGTTAACGCACTTCCTTAGCTACCGTCTAAAAAATAAATTTCATTAAAAAACATTAATTGGTTTATGAACTTGAGGTATTACGTAATTAAATATGACTCAGCAATTTCAAATTACTATAAAATATAATGAAAAATAAATGAAAATTCTCCCCCCCCCCTCGATGAAATATTCCCCATGGACCCCTAAGGGCTGGGTTAATAGATTCGAGAAAGTTCGTCCTGACCCCTTAAATTTTCCCCGACCCCTAAATCTCTCTAGCCCCCTAATTTTTAACTCTCCCCCAACCATGAGATATATTTTGACTTCAAAACAAAAAAAAAACAAAAAAATTTGGCCTGACCCCTAAAAAGTTCGTCCTGACCCCTAAAATTTTCCCCGACCCCTAAATCTCTCCAGCCCCCTAATTTTTCACTCTCCTCCAACCATGAGAAATATTTTGACTTCAAAACAAAAAAAAACAAAAAAATTTGGCCTGACCCCTAAAAAGTTCCGCCTGACCCCTAAAATTTTCCCCGACCCCTAAATCTCTCCAGCCCCCTAATTTTTCACTCTCCCCCAACCCTGAGAAATATTTTCAGTTCAAAACAAAAAAAAACAAAAAAATTTGGCCTGACCCCTAAAAAGTTCGTCCTGACCCCTAAAATTTTCCCGACCCCTAAATCTCTCCAGCCCCCTAATTTTTCACTCTCCTTCAACCCTGAGAAATATTTTGACTTCAAAACAAAAAAAAACAAAAAAATTTGGCCTGACCCCTAAAAAGTTCGTCCTGACCCCTAAAATTTTCCGCGACCCCTAAATCTCTCCAGCCCCCTAATTTTTCACTCTCCCCCAACCCTGAGAAATATTTTGACTTCAAAACAAAAAAAAACAAAAAAAAACAAAAAAATTAAGCCTGACCCCTAAAAAGTTCGTCCTGACCCCTAAAATTTTCCCCGACCCCTAAATCTCTCCAGCCCCCTAATTTTTCTATCTCCACCCTCTCAAAAAGGTGTGAGCGTCGGCGAATGCCGACACTCCCCCTCCCCCAAATTTGGCCTGAGGCGCCCATACGGCGAATACCGAAACCCCCTCCCCCAAATTTCGCCTGAGGCGCTCACACCGGCGAATGCCGTCACCCCCCTAACTTGGCATGAAAGGAGGAGGTAATGCCTATCATGATAACGGAAGGGAGGGGGAGGAATATTAGCGTCTATTAAAAGGTTGTAGTGTGATTGAATTTCTTCCCGCCACTTTGCATTATTTTTCAAATTCAAAAGAAGGTAATGCCTGGAAGGATTATTCATGATAACAGAACGGCCATAGTGAAGGAGGAGAGAATGCATGGGATGAGTGCATCATGACAACGAAACCGATACGACCCTACCTCAACACTTCTCAAAAAAGGAGGAGATAATGCATGGGATGAGTGCATCATGACAACGGAACCGATACAACCCTACCTCAACACTTCTCAAAAAAGGAGGAGATAATGCATGGGAATAGTGCATCATGACAACGGACCCGATACGACCCTACCTCTACACTTCTCAAAAAAGGAGGAGATAATGCATGGGAATAGTGCATCATGACAACGGAACCGATACGACCCTACCTCAACACTTCTAAAAAAAGGAGGAGATAATGCATGGGATGAGGGCATCATGACAACGGACCCGATACGACCCTACCTCAACACTTCTCAAAAAAGGAGGAGATAATGCATGGGAATAGTGCATCATGACAACGGAACCAATACGACCCTACCTCAACACTTCTAAAAAAAGGAGGAGATAATGCATGGGATGAGTGCATCATGACAACGGAACCGATACGACCCTACCTCAACACTTCTAAAAAAAAGAGGAGATAATGCATGGGATGAGTGCATCATGACAACGAAACCGATACTACCCTACCTCTACACTTCTCAAAAAAGGAGGAGATAATGCATGGGAATAGTGCATCATGACAACGAAACCGATACTACCTCAACACTTCTCAAAAAAGGAGGAGATAATGCATGGGATGAGTGCATCATGACAACGGAACCGATACGACCCTACCTCAACACTTCTCAAAAAAGGAGGAGATAATGTATGGGATGAGTGCATCATGACAACGGAACCGATACGACCCTACCTCAACACTTCTCAAAAAAGGAGGAGATAATGCATGGGAATAGTGCATCATGACAACGGAACCGATACGACCCTACCTCAACACTTCTAAAAAAAGGAGGAGATAATGCATGGGATGAGGGCATCATGACAACGGAACCGATACGACCCTACCTCAACATTTCTCAAAAAAGGAGGAGGTAATGCATGGGATCAGTGCATCATGACAACGGAACCGATACTACCCTACCTCAACACTTCTCAAGAAAGGAGGAGGTAATGCTCACACCGGCGAATACCGTACCCCCCCCCAATTTGGCCTGAAAGGAGGAGGTAATTCCTATCATGATAACAGAACGGCCACAGGGAGGGAGGGGTGGGGGAGGAATATTAGCGTCTATTAATAATTAAGAAAGAAAGTGTGAGAGGGAAAAATGACAGAAAGGAAAACTGCCACTCTCTGACGTCATGATGACCTGATATAACCGGACACAATTTAGGGCAAGACCGGGTACATCCGGAAAGGGATTATGGGACAGGTGCGGATGTGATTGAGCAACCCTTGTTTCACTACACACTCTTAACGTAGGATTCCTATGTTTTTATTGATGCAACCGGACAGAAGTTATTGGATGATCTGATACAACCGGACACAATTTAGGGCAAGACCGGGTACATCCGGCAAGGGATTATGGGATGTTTACAATGACTCTGCATTTTTATCGGATTAGTACATAAATACATTAGATTATTTCGAATTTAGTACATATTAACGTGTAAAAAGTCGTGGAAAATACGAAAAAACTGCTACCTTTTGTCGGAAAGTGGTCCGGTTGACTGTCAGCGAGTGAATCGTTATTTGCGATTTTGAGATATTATGATCCCAGGATATGTACGGTGCTGAAGATATAAACTTTTTGACATGTCGTCGGGTAGTTTTTGAGGAGAAGCTTCACATACAGACATACATACATACATACATACATACATACATATAGACAAGTGCCCTTTATATAAGAGACTAGCGGGGCTACCCGGCGTTGCTCGGGGCTATAAAAATATATAATTGAAGAAAAATCGCGTGTGTAACATCTTTATATTCAAACTTCTATTTCTGTCCCTCTCTCTATAGCCGTCTTTTTATCTTTCTACTTTTCTCTTCCCTGGTCGCCCCATGTCACCGCTACTTTCTAATTTTGCCTTTTGCGAAAGCTGTTTCTTCCCCAACATTTCATCCTACGTTTCCCAGGGCAATAGTATGACTTATTTCTATAAAAAGTACCACCTCTGTCTGCTCCTTTTATATAGGTACTTATCTCCGCCCCGGTGTTCATACTATATACGTATCTATTGCCACCCCTGTGCGCATACTATATACGTACCTATCGCCGCCCCAGTGCACATAATATATACATACCTTTCGCAACCCCGGTGCAGATACTATATAAGTACCTATCGCCGCCCTGGGTGCAGATACAATATAAGTACCTATCGCCACCACGGTGCGAATGCGAAATACGTACCTATCGCCGCCCCAGTGTGCATACTGCATAAGTACCTATCACTGCCCAAATGCAAATATTAAAAATGTAGATATCGCTGCCCTGGTTCGAATGCTAAATACGTAATTATCGCTGCCCTGGTGCGAATGCTAAATACGTACCTGTCGCCGCCCTGGTGCCCATTATATATATGTACCTATCGCCGCCCCGCTGCGCGTGCTGTATACGTACCGATCGCCGCCCGGGAGCGCATGCTAAATACATACCTATCACCGGCCCGGTGAACATGCTATATATGTACTTTTTGCCGACCATGTGCACATGCAATATATGTACCTATCGCCACCCCTGAATGCTAAATACGTACCTATCGCCGCCCCGGTGTGAATGCTTAATATGTACCTATCGCGGCCCCGGTGCGAATGCTAAATACATACCTATCGCCCACCAGGTGCGAATGCTGAATACGTACTTATCGCCGCCCCGTTGCGCATGCTATATACGTACCTATCCCCGCCCCACTGTGCGTGCTATATACGTACCGATCGCCGCCCCACTGTGCGTGCTATATACGTACTGATCGCCGCCACTGAGCGCATTCTAAATACATATCACATGCTGTATACCTACTTAAATCCGTCCATGTGCACATGCTATATACGTACCTATCGACGACCCAGTGTGCATACTACATATGAACATATCGCTGCCTCAGTGCGAATACTAAATGTGTACATATCGCCGCCCCGGTGCGAATGCTAAATACGTACCTATTGGCACCCCATTGCACTACTATATACGTACCTATTGCCACTCAAGTGCACATATAATGTATATACCTATCGCCGGCCCGGTGCACATACTATATTCGTACCTATCGCCGCCCTAGTGCGCATACTATATTTTTTTGGCACCACCCAAGAAAATTTTTTTTTGTCATCCTCCCACATACTTAGAAATATTTTTAATTTAAAAGAAAAAAACAATTTAACCCCCCTCAAAAGATTTTTTTTTTTACCCTTCCCCATACATAGAAATATTTTCAGTTAAAGAAAGAAAAAAAATTTCCGAGGTGCCTCGGTCATATCAAAGAACCATACTGCAGAAGCCTCCGGGTCCTATATTGTAGAAGCATGACTTGTTAAATTCTTCTTTTTTCTTTTTTTATACATATATAGAGTGGTTATGACTCAACGGGTCACTGTAAACGTGTACTTGTTAAATTCTTCTATTTTCTTTTTTTATACATATATAGAGTGGTTATGACTCAACGGGTCACTGTAAACGTTTACTTGTTAAATTCTTCTTTTTTTTTTTTTTATACATATATAGAGTGGTTATGACTCAACGGGTCACTGTAAACGTGTTCTTGTTAAATTCCTCTTTTTTCTATTTTCTATACATATATAGAGTTGTTATGACTCAACGGGTCACTGTAAACGTTTACTTGTTAAATTCTTCTTTTTTTCTTTTCTTATACATATATAGAGTGGTTATGACTCAACGGGTCATTGTAAACGTGTACTTGTTAAATTCTTCTTTTTTCTTTTTTATACATATATAGAGTGGTTATGACTCAACGGGTCACTGTAAACGTGTACTTGTTAAATTCTTCTTTTTTCTTTTTTTTATACATATATAGAGTGGTTATGACTCAACGGGTCACTGTAAACGTGTACTTGTTAAATTCTTCTTTTTTCTGTTTTTATACATATATAGAGTGGTTATGACTCAACGGGTCACTATAAACATGTTCTTGTTAAATTCTTCTTTTTTTCTTTTTTCTATACATATATAGAGTGGTTATGACTCAACGGGTCACTGTAAACGTTTACTTGTAAAATTCTTTTTTTATACATATATAGAGTGGTTATGACTCAACGGGTCATTGTAAACGTGTACTTGTTAAATTCTTCTTTTTTCTTTTTTTATACATATATAGAGTGGTTATGACTCAACGGGTCACTGTAAACGTGTACTTGTTAAATTCTTCTATTTTCTTTTTTTATACATATATAGAGTGGTTATGACTCAACGGGTCACTGTAAACGTGTACTTGTTAAATTCTTCTTTTTTCTTTTTTTATACATATATAGAGTGGTTATGACTCAACGGGTCATTGTAAACGTGTACTTGTTAAATTCTTCTTTTTTCTTTTTTTATACATATATAGAGTGGTTATGACTCAACGGGTCACTGTAAACGTTTACTTGTTAAATTCTTCTTTTTTCTTTTTTTATACATATATAGAGTGGTTATGACTCAACGGGTCACTGTAAACGTTTACTTGTTAAATTCTTCTTTTTTCTTTTTTTATACATATATAGAGTGGTTATGACTCAACGGGTCACTATAAACATGTTCTTGTTAAATTCTTCTTTTTTTTTTCTATACATATATAGAGTGGTTATGACTCAACGGGTCACTGTAAACGTTTACTTGTTAAATTCTTCTTTTTTTATACATATATAGAGTGGTTATGACTCAACGGGTCATTGTAAACGTGTACTTGTTAAATTCTTCTTTTTTCTTTTTTTATACATATATAGAGTGGTTATGACTCAACGGGTCACTGTAAACGTGTACTTGTTAAATTCTTCTTTTTTATTCTTTTATACATATATAGAGTGGTTATGACTCAACGGGTCATTGTAAACGTGTACTTGTTAAATTCTTCTTTTTTCTTTTTTTATACATATATAGAGTGGTTATGACTCAACGGGTCACTGTAAACGTTTACTTGTTAAATTCTTCTTTTTTCTTTTTTTATACATATATAGAGTGGTTATGACTCAACGGGTCACTGTAAACGTTTACTTGTTAAATTCCTCTTTTTTCTTTTTTCTATACATATATAGAGTTGTTATGACTCAACGGGTCACTGTAAACGTTTACTTGTTAAATTCTTCTTTTTTTCTTTTTTTATACATATATAGAGTGGTTATGACTCAACGGGTCATTGTAAACGTGTACTTGTTAAATTCTTCTTTTTTCTTTTTTTATACATATATAGAGTGGTTATGACCTAACGGGTCACTATAAACATGTTCTTGTTAAATTCTTCTTTTTTTCTTTTTTCTATACATATATAGAGTGGTTATGACTCAACGGGTCACTGTAAACGTTTACTTGTTAAATTCTTCTTTTTTCTTTTTTTATACATATATAGAGTGGTTATGACTCAACGGGTCACTATAAACATGTTCTTGTTAAATTCTTCTTTTTTTTTTCTATACATATATAGAGTGGTTATGACTCAACGGGTCACTGTAAACGTTTACTTGTTAAATTCTTCTTTTTTTATACATATATAGAGTGGTTATGACTCAACGGGTCATTGTAAACGTGTACTTGTTAAATTCTTCTTTTTTCTTTTTTTATACATATATAGAGTGGTTATGACTCAACGGGTCACTGTAAACGTGTACTTGTTAAATTCTTCTTTTTTATTCTTTTATACATATATAGAGTGGTTATGACTCAACGGGTCATTGTAAACGTGTACTTGTTAAATTCTTCTTTTTTCTTTTTTTATACATATATAGAGTGGTTATGACTCAACGGGTCACTGTAAACGTTTACTTGTTAAATTCTTCTTTTTTCTTTTTTTATACATATATAGAGTGGTTATGACTCAACGGGTCACTGTAAACGTTTACTTGTTAAATTCCTCTTTTTTCTTTTTTCTATACATATATAGAGTTGTTATGACTCAACGGGTCACTGTAAACGTTTACTTGTTAAATTCTTCTTTTTTTCTTTTTTTATACATATATAGAGTGGTTATGACTCAACGGGTCATTGTAAACGTGTACTTGTTAAATTCTTCTTTTTTCTTTTTTTATACATATATAGAGTGGTTATGACCTAACGGGTCACTATAAACATGTTCTTGTTAAATTCTTCTTTTTTTCTTTTTTCTATACATATATAGAGTGGTTATGACTCAACGGGTCACTGTAAACGTTTACTTGTTAAATTCTTCTTTTTTTATACATATATAGAGTGGTTATGACTCAACGGGTCATTGTAAACGTGTACTTGTTAAATTCTTCTTTTTTCTTTTTTTATACATATATAGAGTGGTTATGACTCAACGGGTTACTGTAAACGTGTACTTGTTAAATTCTTCTTTTTACTTTTTTTATACATATATAGAGTGGTTATGACTCAACGGGTCACTGTAAACGTTTACTTGTTAAATTCTTCTTTTTTTCGTTTTTTATACATATATAGAGTGGTTATGACTCAACGGGTCATTGTAAACGTGTACTTGTTAAATTCTTCTTTTTTCTTTTTTATACATATATAGAGTGGTTATGACTCAACGGGTCACTGTAAACGTGTACTTGTTAAATTCTTCTTTTTTTATACATATATAGAGTGGTTATGACTCAACGGGTCATTGTAAACGTGTACTTGTTAAATTCTTCTTTTTTCTTTTTTTATACATATATAGAGTGGTTTAGACTCAACGGGTCACTATAAACATGTTCTTGTTAAATTCTTCTTTTTTTCTTTTTTCTATACATATATAGAGTGGTTATGACTCAACGGGTCACTGTAAACGTTTACTTGTTAAATTCTTCTTTTTTTATACATATATTAAGTGGTTATGACTCAACGGGTCATTGTAAACGTGTACTTGTTAAATTCTTCTTTTTTCTTTTTTTATACATATATAGAGTGGTTATGACTCAACGGGTCACTGTAAACGTGTACTTGTTAAATTCTTCTTTTTTCTTTTTTTATACATATATAGAGTGGTTATGACTCAACGGGTCACTGTAAACGTTTAATTGTTAAATTCTTCTTTTTTCTTTTTTTATACATATATAGAGCGGTTATGACTCAACGGGTCACTGTAAACGTTTACTTGTTAAATTCTTCTTTTTTTCTTTTTTTATACATATATAGAGTAGTTATGACTCAACGGGTCACTGTAAACGTGTTCTTGTTAAAGTCCTCTTTTTTCTATACATATATAGAGTTGTTATGACTCAACGGGTCACTGTAAACGTTTACTTTTTAAATTCTTCTTTTTTTCTTTTCTTATACATATATAGAGTGGTTATGACTCAACAAGTCATTGTAAACGTGTACTTGTTAAATTCTTCTTTTTTCTTTTTTATACATATATAGAGTGGTTATGACTCAACGGGTCACTGTAAACGTGTACTTGTTAAATTCTTCTTTTTTCTTTTTTTTTATACATATATAGAGTGGTTATGACTCAACGGGTCACTGTAAACGTGTACTTGTTAAATTCTTCTTTTTTCTGTTGTTATACATATATAGAGTGGTTATGACTCAACGGGTCACTATAAACATGTTCTTGTTAAATTCTTCTTTTTTTCTTTTTTCTATACATATATAGTATGGTTATGACTCAACGGGTCACTGTAAACGTTTACTTGTTAAATTCCTCTTTTTTCTATACATATATAGAGTTGTTATGACACAACGGGTCACTGTAAACGTTTACTTGTTAAATTCTTCTTTTTTTCTTTTTTTATACATATATAGAGTGGTTATGACTCAACGGGTCATTGTAAACGTGTACTTGTTAAATTCTTCTTTTTTCTTTTTTTATACATATATAGAGTGGTTATGACTCAACGGGTCACTGTAAACGTGTACTTGTTAAATTCTTCTTTTTTATTCTTTTATACATATATAGAGTGGTTATGACTCAACGGGTCATTGTAAACGTGTACTTGTTAAATTCTTCTTTTTTCTTTTTTTATACATATATAGAGTGGTTATGACTCAACGGGTCACTGTAAACGTTTACTTGTTAAATTCTTCTTTTTTCTTTTTTTATACATATATAGAGTGGTTATGACTCAACGGGTCACTGTAAACGTTTACTTGTTAAATTCCTCTTTTTTCTTTTTTCTATACATATATAGAGTTGTTATGACTCAACGGGTCACTGTAAACGTTTACTTGTTAAATTCTTCTTTTTTTCTTTTTTTATACATATATAGAGTGGTTATGACTCAACGGGTCATTGTAAACGTGTACTTGTTAAATTCTTCTTTTTTCTTTTTTTATACATATATAGAGTGGTTATGACCTAACGGGTCACTATAAACATGTTCTTGTTAAATTCTTCTTTTTTTCTTTTTTCTATACATATATAGAGTGGTTATGACTCAACGGGTCACTGTAAACGTTTACTTGTTAAATTCTTCTTTTTTTATACATATATAGAGTGGTTATGACTCAACGGGTCATTGTAAACGTGTACTTGTTAAATTCTTCTTTTTTCTTTTTTTATACATATATAGAGTGGTTATGACTCAACGGGTTACTGTAAACGTGTACTTGTTAAATTCTTCTTTTTACTTTTTTTATACATATATAGAGTGGTTATGACTCAACGGGTCACTGTAAACGTTTACTTGTTAAATTCTTCTTTTTTTCGTTTTTTATACATATATAGAGTGGTTATGACTCAACGGGTCATTGTAAACGTGTACTTGTTAAATTCTTCTTTTTTCTTTTTTATACATATATAGAGTGGTTATGACTCAACGGGTCACTGTAAACGTGTACTTGTTAAATTCTTCTTTTTTTATACATATATAGAGTGGTTATGACTCAACGGGTCATTGTAAACGTGTACTTGTTAAATTCTTCTTTTTTCTTTTTTTATACATATATAGAGTGGTTTAGACTCAACGGGTCACTATAAACATGTTCTTGTTAAATTCTTCTTTTTTTCTTTTTTCTATACATATATAGAGTGGTTATGACTCAACGGGTCACTGTAAACGTTTACTTGTTAAATTCTTCTTTTTTTATACATATATTAAGTGGTTATGACTCAACGGGTCATTGTAAACGTGTACTTGTTAAATTCTTCTTTTTTCTTTTTTTATACATATATAGAGTGGTTATGACTCAACGGGTCACTGTAAACGTGTACTTGTTAAATTCTTCTTTTTTCTTTTTTTATACATATATAGAGTGGTTATGACTCAACGGGTCACTGTAAACGTTTAATTGTTAAATTCTTCTTTTTTCTTTTTTTATACATATATAGAGCGGTTATGACTCAACGGGTCACTGTAAACGTTTACTTGTTAAATTCTTCTTTTTTTCTTTTTTTATACATATATAGAGTAGTTATGACTCAACGGGTCACTGTAAACGTGTTCTTGTTAAAGTCCTCTTTTTTCTATACATATATAGAGTTGTTATGACTCAACGGGTCACTGTAAACGTTTACTTTTTAAATTCTTCTTTTTTTCTTTTCTTATACATATATAGAGTGGTTATGACTCAACAAGTCATTGTAAACGTGTACTTGTTAAATTCTTCTTTTTTCTTTTTTATACATATATAGAGTGGTTATGACTCAACGGGTCACTGTAAACGTGTACTTGTTAAATTCTTCTTTTTTCTTTTTTTTTATACATATATAGAGTGGTTATGACTCAACGGGTCACTGTAAACGTGTACTTGTTAAATTCTTCTTTTTTCTGTTGTTATACATATATAGAGTGGTTATGACTCAACGGGTCACTATAAACATGTTCTTGTTAAATTCTTCTTTTTTTCTTTTTTCTATACATATATAGTATGGTTATGACTCAACGGGTCACTGTAAACGTTTACTTGTTAAATTCCTCTTTTTTCTATACATATATAGAGTTGTTATGACACAACGGGTCACTGTAAACGTTTACTTGTTAAATTCTTCTTTTTTTCTTTTTTTATACATATATAGAGTGGTTATGACTCAACGGGTCATTGTAAACGTGTACTTGTTAAATTCTTCTTTTTTCTTTTTTATACATATATAGAGTGGTTATGACTCAACGGGTCACTGTAAACGTGTACTTGTTAAATTCTTCTTTTTTCTTTTTTTATACATATATAGAGTGGTTATGACTCAACGGGTCACTGTAAACGTGTACTTGTTAAATTCTTCTTTTTTCTTTTTTTTATACATATATAGAGTGGTTATGACTCAACGGGTCACTGTAAACGTTTACTTGTTAAATTCTTCTTTTTTTCTTTTTTTATACATATATAGAGTGGTTATGACTCAACGGGTCATTGTAAACGTGTACTTGTTAAATTCTTCTTTTTTCTTTTTTATACATATATAGAGTGGTTATGACTCAACGGGTCACTGTAAACGTGTACTTGTTAAATTCTTCTTTTTTCTTTTTTTTTATACATATATAGAGTGGTTATGACTCAACGGGTCACTGTAAACGTGTACTTGTTAAATTCTTCTTTTTTCTGTTGTTATACATATATAGAGTGGTTATGACTCAACGGGTCACTATAAACATGTTCTTGTTAAATTCTTCTTTTTTTCTTTTTTCTATACATATATAGTATGGTTATGACTCAACGGGTCACTGTAAACGTTTACTTGTTAAATTCCTCTTTTTTCTATACATATATAGAGTTGTTATGACTCAACGGGTCACTGTAAACGTTTACTTGTTAAATTCTTCTTTTTTTCTTTTTTTATACATATATAGAGTGGTTATGACTCAACGGGTCATTGTAAACGTGTACTTGTTAAATTCTTCTTTTTTCTTTTTTATACATATATAGAGTGGTTATGACTCAACGGGTCACTGTAAACGTGTACTTGTTAAATTCTTCTTTTTTCTTTTTTTTATACATATATAGAGTGGTTATGACACAACGGGTCACTGTAAACGTTTACTTGTTAAATTCTTCTTTTTTTCTTTTTTTATACATATATAGAGTGGTTATGACTCAACGGGTCATTGTAAACGTGTACTTGTTAAATTCTTCTTTTTTCTTTTTTTATACATATATAGAGCGGTTATGACTCAACGGGTCACTGTAAACGTTTACTTGTTAAATTCTTCCTTTTTTCTTTTTTTATACATATATAGAGTGGTTATGACTCAACGGGTCACTGTAAACGTGTTCTTGTTAAATTCCTCTTTTTTCTATACATATATAGAGTTGTTATGACTCAACGGGTCACTGTAAACGTGTACTTGTTAAATTCTTCTTTTTTCTTTTTTATACATATATAGAGTGGTTATGACTCAACGGGTCATTGTAAACGTGTACTTGTTAAATTCTTCTTTTTTCTGTTTTTATACATATATAGAGTGGTTATGACTCAACGGGTCACTGTAAACGTGTACTTGTTTAATTCTTCTTTTTTCTTTTTTTATACATATATAGAGTGGTTATGACTCAACGGGTCACTGTAAGTAAAATAAGTTTTGAAGAGAAAAAAATGTAAAAACCTATAACGATGACGTCATATTCCTATTTCTGTGACGTCACGTGCACAAGAATAAGTTGGTTGAAAATAAAATTATTATTACATAATTACATTGGTTTATTTCCAAATTACTACTGAATAACATTAGAAAAGTTTGAAAAAACCAGACCCGCTGCCGAAGACTGGCCCCGTTGACCCCCAGCAGCATTTTTTTTTGTTGTAATTTTGAGATATTATGATCCCAGGTGTTGTACGGTGCTGAAGATATAAACTTTTTGACATGTCGTCGCGTAGTTTTTGAGGAGAAGCTTCACATACAGACATACATACATACATACATACATACATACATACATATAGACAAGTGCCCTTTATATAAGAGATGGTGTTTATCTACGCTGACACTTTATGTTCACCCTCTCAACAATAGCTGCACTCCGAGCAGTATTGCACCTGTCAGAACGCTGGCCACTCTCTGCTGATGTGCGTCCATTTGGAATTAATTGAACACCTCCTTTATTTGTGTTATACATCGCATCTTTTCTACACACCTGCTGAATCTAACGCGACGGCGAAGGTAAACACCATTCCAAAAGAAGACTTCCAGATATAGAAGAGAGAGAGAGATGTAATTAAAAACGAATGTACACTAATCTATATACTACTAAAAGTCTATGGGTCTTGTATGTTTGCAATCAGCTTTCAGCTTTCCGGTTTTCAACATCCGGTTGCGCATGCGTAAATAGCATCGTCTTCCAATCTGTTATTCTAATCCCGTTGAACTCCTTTTATTAACGAACGCATGAAATTTTTCATTCTGGAAATGTTTATATCGCTTTAAATATAAAACAATTACATTTAATTTCATCAAATAGTTTTTTTGTTTTCTCCACGGCTAAAAACATTCAACGGCAGGACTTTGTAAAGTCTGTCGCAGTTTCAAAAAAGCTCCACCCTTTTAAAAAACAAAAACAAACAAACAAAACAACAACAATCATTATTAATATCAATAGCGGCGGTGACGAAACCACCTCCCACTTTTCCTCTCACAGATTTCACCACTCCTACTCCCTCTGTTTTCGTTACGTACGCGAGACAGCCGGTTGTACCCCCTTCCTTTCTCACCTGTTCAGTGCATATTAACCTATAAGTATGGCCAACCACTTATAATTCAGTAACTATAATTTAAAAAAAAACAATTATAATAAACAGAACGACGCATAGAAATCTATCTATATTCTTTTTTAAACAATTACATTTAATTTCATCAAATAGTTTTTTTGTTTTCTCCACAAGTGTCACGCACATACATGAATTCCATAGCTAATATAACAAACTGACCCAACGGGTCACGGGTGGTCTAGTTAAATTATAAAAGCTTTAAATGATTACGATATTGTGAACAACATCAATCTGTTATTATATTATCTCAATATAAGATACGATATTTTTAATTTGACAAAAGCCAAGCAAATAAACATCTTGTTGCGTTTAATTAAGAAATGCAGTATTCTTATATTTGTATGTACTATTTTTCGTTACTGTAAATAGACAGTGATGGATTAGTTTACCAGCTAGTCAAAGATCCGCGCGTAGGAATAAGGTCATGTATGCACTACTTCTTACAGCGCCGACTTAAGTTGGTTTTCTTTCTCAGCAGGTGGAGCTCAGAAACTACTGTGGCAAGAGGTATTTCATTGATTTCTCCTACACGATATGATATTATATATCTACCGAAACGCGTGGCGACATTTATTAAGAGTGCGTTTAGCTGTTTTAATTCTATTTCAGCACAGCTTAAATAAAATATATTTCAATGATATTGTCTATCAAGTCACTTACAAAATGCAGATATACTTTCAATTACTGCATATAATTATCATAATGGCGACTCGATAACGTCCATCAATTGTATGGGAATAAAGAGAAATATTTAGCCAACTTGATTTCAGTTAATCATATTGAATGTCGTTGTGTATATGTAGAATAACAACGTTATACTACAGTTTTCACTAGATCATCGAAGATAAACCATGTTTAAAATGATCAGTATCGGATGTGAAACAATTTGAGAAAAGCAGACGCTGTATCATGGAGGGCGGCTACACTTCCATGCAAAAACTGACAAAAGCTAACCTTGTCACATTTATCTCTCCAGACAGGTCTACAATCCTACTTGGGAACTAATGTGAATGTAATATTTCCCCAAAACACTTCCTCTGTAATAGAATGCTCACTAAACCTGCCTAAGATAAGTTTCCCATCAGGAGTAGAACAATACCCCATATATAGTTATCTTCTCTTTCTTTAGGGTATCACGTGGCCATTTTTATATCTGATGTGTAAAAACTTCATTTTGTGAGCAAAGTCGTTTTTATTCTAGAAAAGAGTTTTGAAAAAGTTTTTAAGTGTCGCTACAAACATAGCTCTGGGCGATATTCAACACACACACACACTTATACATACCCATAAATGAAGATATACAAATACATACAAACATACGTAAATAAAATACACACATGTAAACCTAAATAAGCACATATGTATACAGATTCGAAGACAATCACACAAACATGGATATTTAAATAAAAAAGCATACCTACCTTCTCAAGACCAAACACAACACTATTAAAATACACACACACACATATATATACATATATATATATATATATATATATATATATATATATATATATATATATATATATATACATGCAAACGTAGACATACAGAAATTATATATTTTTATATATATATATATATGCATTCGTTCTCAAACACACAATCTACATTCATGTACACATATAAAAACGCACGCACAGACATGTACCATTTCTTATTCAACAAAGTCATATATACATACTTAAACACTCAAATATATAAGAATATACACATACATACTCATAAAATGGACACAGCCACATAATAACACTGGCACATGTATACATGTACACACATAACACTACGCAAATACTTACTTAAAAGTAAAACATATGTATACCTATGCAATTCCCCAGACGCATACATGCTCAAATACGCACATATGCTTATACGCAACTAACTGTTTAATATTCGACCTCCAGCAATATTGCTACATACATTTTTCTGTTATTTTCTTTTTTCTTTTATATTATTTCCATATATAATTGCTTCTGGTCGTATTCATAATGAGTATAGCTGAAAGGTTTCTGTATGTTTTGATAATTACTTTCTCCTTCGATCGAGATTATTTTAGTATGGCCTTGATATTTTTTTAGGAGAAAAATAAAAACCATCATAAAACAATAACAGGTATTTTGAAAATGCGTCCATTCTGACTCCGTTTAACGATAACTATGCGATTTAAAATATAGCCGGTACAACTTAAAAGAATGGCGGACAGAACAACTTATTAGGATGCATGGACTAATTTAAAGACTATATTTAATTGTAAAAGTTACCGACCGATTAGAATTTCGAACATCGACAACAAACAATTGTCGAGCTACAACTGCTGTGAACAAATTACCTTTTCTTCTTCTGTGCACCGTAGCAAAGCGGAGCTCATATGGGCATATTTTCCTACTAAGAATTGTGCACCTGGTGAAAGCAATACCACGGGGCTGCTTTCCAGCTGACTCCAACATGGTTGTTTCTAAGTTCAATGTAATCAATTGATGCTACCAGATGATGCTGTTTAAATATATCGGCTTCCTGACTCAAGATAAACCAAGCATTTATGATGTATTGTGTCTTATTCTCTTTGCAAAACTCAATCATGTTCTGCAAAAAATTTTTAAAACCCAGTTTATTTCCCTTGTACTACTATCTCCTTTCTCATTTTCCCTTCCTTTATACAACACAACCCCATCCATACATACTTGGACATGTGGGAAGCTTAAGGCATGATATGTGTTTTACTAAAGTTACTGAATTCAGCATAGAATTGCCCTAAAGTTGTTAATGTGTTGTAAAACAAAAAAAAACTAAAAACCATTAATAAATACTTGAATATATAAAGAACTTGATGCATAACAAAGTTTTACCAAAATGACCGGATTCAGCATTAAATAACCCGAAAAGGGTGTATACGCTGTAAAATAAAACAACTTATGTTAACAAATTTTTGTGAACCGTTCTTTTAAATAAAAAATTCTGTTTAATCTATCAAACATCTGCAATCCTGAAAGATGTTGCATCAGCATCAACCTGAGACCAACAGATAAATTGTTTTTCTTGAGTGGCCTTTGGCTTTTGATGAGCGATACCCGTCAGTAAAACAGTCTTTTTTCAAAAATATCCGTGACCGACCGAAAAAATACTATTCCTACAGGAGTAGTAATTATAAAAATAGAAGGAGAATTTTCTTTAAAAACTAGATATCAGATAACAAACTAAAACGTAGCACATGAAAGAATGTTTATTTTAAAATTATGGATTATATAAAATGCTATTTTAAAATTAGGTGTCATGTATCCAAGAAAATTCTATTTAGAAAACTAAGTATAAATATTAAAGAAAATGCTCTTCCAAAAATAACTGTAGTGTATAAAAGACAATGCTATTTAAAATTAAGCATTGCGTACCAAAGAAAATGTTATTTCCAACTTAACTATTATGTATAAAAGGAAATGCTATTTGTAAATACAGTGTCATGTATCAAAGAAAAGAAAATTTAATTGTGAAGCATTACGTATCAAAAAGAAAGGCTATTTTAAAATTTAGCATCATGTATCTAAGAAAACTTTCTTTCAAAATACAGTGGTATGTATCAAAGAAAATGTTATTTAAACATTAAAAATAACGTATCAAAACCAATGCTAGTTATCAAGTAAGCATTACGTATACAAAAAATGTTATGTAGAAATAAAGTCTCATGTTTAAAGAAAATTATATTTCAGTATTAAGTATGACTTATCACATAAAATCTTATTTAAAAGTTAAATAGGACGTATCAATGAAAATGTTTTTTTTCAACATGAATGCCGAGGTTCAAGGAACATTCTCTTTAATAATTTAGAAATATAGACCGAACACAATACCATTGTATACGTTAGCATTTTGCAGATTATCATGTCATATTTTCACATTAAAAATGGAATATTAACGAATGTGTTATTTCAAACTTCATCTTGGCATACTGATATTAATTATATTACGAAATAAGCGAAACAAAGAAAATGCTATTTTTAATGTTGAAGGTTGAACAAAAGGTATTTTGTACTAAAGCATAGCAATATGCTAAAACATCATTTAAAAAATACGTATCACATACCAATTGAAATTATCTTTCAAACTGAAGCGTGGCATACAGAAGAAAATTATATATCAAGATGTTGCATGAAATAAAAATGCGATTATAAGGTTACGAAGAAAAGACCGAACTAAATGCTATTTTAGATTAAATACTCATTATATACTTAAAACAGATGGTACCACACATATGATTATCATGATAATAGAAAAGATAAAGATCTAAAAAAACGTAAGTATAACATACACAGTGTAATTGCTATTTTTATGGAAATTGCTTCAGACAACGCATGAAGCAACGAGATGGGAGAAGATTGAAATACTACCTCAAGGTTTAAACAAGCCAATAGTAAGTGTTAGATACATAAATTCCGACCCGGACACATGGCTTATTGAATGTGAGGACTAAAGAACAAAAATATAATGAGCGATGATTCGGACAAAGCGTGCAATACTAAGGCAAATGTTATTTTTCCAAAATAGAACGTGGCTACGCGTCCGTCTAATAGAATATATTAAATGCATGATAGGGTGCAGTTAAAATAATATGCGTGCATTCAATATATGCGGTTATTGACTACACTTATATAGCAAAAAAATGAGGGACAGACCAATGAACAGACCGAACTACATACAATGTTGTGTAAGATAATGAGGGTGGTGAAAAGGATTAGAAACCTTGGCGAAGGCGCATATGCTCGACACGGCGTATAGATAAAGAATATTAATTTAAGGTAAAAACAAAGATAAACAAATAGAAATAGTTGTGATGAAAAGAAATAGGAAAGCAGAAACATTATTTGTCTATAGGTCACAAGAATTGAACAACATAAATTTATCGTTGAGAAAGCAGAGTGGTTGCACATAAGGACCTAAATGTAAACGGTTAGAATTGATGGCAAGTGACGTGAACTGTAGTTATTTAACAGGGAACTATGGATACCAGATCGAAAGCATATTTGATACAAACAGAATCGTCGGAGTTAATAGGTTACGTAAGTATTGTGAAGACTGTTTATAATTTAGTGAAAGAAATGAACGAAGAAAAAACGATTTTCATGAAAAAAATAATTTGTCTTGTAATACCTCTAAAGAGAAATAACTCATGCCCCGACAAGAAACAAGGATATGGATTTGATTATTGCTCTTATAGCAGCAAATTTCGTGTGAGGCAGGCATACAGTGGAATTTGTATAGGGACGATATACACTGATCGAGACTAGAAAACTCATCTGTTCCACGGAACGGGGATATTTTGTGGGGTATTCAATGACGAAAGAGAAAACACAATGAACGACGATTGAACAAAATAAGACAAACAAATCTATCCAAAAAATGTGTATTAGGACGAGATGAACGAAATCAATATTATAAATTTTACACATGAAATTTAATGTTAAAAATAACCATCAGAGCGGATACGCATTCCGGTTTGTTTGTATCTTATAATGTTTCAAGGAGTATTCTGACAACTGATCAGTCGTTTCTTATCTCACGAAAATGATACTGAAAAACCGGCGTCTACCAGTAAAACTAGTCGTTGTTGCCTGCTTGACGGGGAATATATCAATGTATTCTATTCGCTTCAAGAAGGACATGCATACCTATCCTGAGCACTTCTAAAAGTTGTATTTCTTTTATAACTACATTTCCCAGCGTAATTAAGCTCTCATACAAAATAAACAAATAATTGAATTCCAACCTATATCGACAGTGGAAAATTCCACACAGTTTTTAACAAAGACAAAAAGATTACAATATATATATATATATATATATATATATATATATATATATATATATGTATATATATATATATATATATATATATACATACAAAGGTATGAAACTAAAATAGGATGCCTACTTTAAGAAGTTGGAATCTATCGTGAAAGTATTTAAGCCAAATATACGGGATAGAGCAATAGTATAGATAAATGAAAAAATAGAACTAAAATATGTAAAACTGACAAATCTATTTCATATTCAGTTGTTTAATGCAATATTCAATAAAATCATGTTTATTTTTTATTTCTTTAAGTCGGGCTTTTAAAGATTGGAACGTTATCATCAGAGGAATTACATAGATAGATAAGTTGGACGAGACGAAACCAAAATTCAAAATTTGAAAACATTCAGAATATAATAGGAAGTTGATGTACGTGTATCAGAAGGTTGTTAAAATGCTGAATATGTCCAGATATACAAATGTACAGTGACAAAATTCCTAGGGAGGTAAAGCTTAACAATGGAAAGGAAATAAATTCACCGTTAAACACTAATCTATCTATATAATTCCTCTAATGAAAAGATTCCAATCTTTGAAAAGCCTGGCTTAAGGAAAGAAAAAATAAACATGATTTTATTGAATATACCTTGCATTGAACAATTGAAGATGAAATAGATTTGTCATTTTTACAATTTTTATTTCTCGTTTTTCATTTATCTATATATATATATATATATATATATATATATATATATATACATATTGATTTAACTGATTTTCTCGTTTAAATGTTCTCTTTCTCAAAGATCGTCCTTCCAAATCCATTTAATTTTTATGCTAAATGTATTCTCATTCCTATGTATCCAAACCAACTTCATCTTATTCCACTCAATCTATATTTCTTTGTCTCTTTTAGTAAAAGTTTTCTTCTAAGAATCTCAAGTTTTGAGATTAGTTGTGGAGATTTACCTTATCAACCAACTGCATATTGCGTTGAATATTGTCATAGGATAGCCATTGTTCATACCTGTTATTACACGATCAAGAAAATGCTCATTTAGCTGATTGGAAAGATTACTTGTTGCGATGGAAAGGCGTTTTTCTTTATATAGTTCTATTTAAATAAATAAGGAACCAAGACGCCTTTTCTGCTAAGCTTATCCATCTTTTTCAAAGTTGAGACATATGGTGAACGATAAAGTATTGAGTTCTTCTGCTAATTCACTAGTGTTTAGATGAGAACTATTCCCAACTGATATGTGTAAAACATGTTAATCGATGCCCGATGACCACCCAGCCTTAGACTAAGCTTCCAGGCTCGAATCTCTGGAACAAAACATTGTGAACCAACTACTCAAATATGTTCTACTATATCTATCACAACCATTACATAACTATATTTATTTACCTCTCTCGATCGCACGATATATCGCTAAATGTATTTTATCTACTTGCTTTCTTTATAGCTCTTTCTTACACTTAACTTTTCCTGTGTTTTATATTTAAAATCACGTCATGTCTTTCTTCTTTTCATTATTGCCGCCTTTTCCAAAACACTATTTTGTACCTTGCCGATCACTCCCTACACCACCATTACATCATCTACCGCAGTTAACATTATGGCTTGTTTCCTCTAACGATTTATAATCATCAGTTTGTTTCTGTATTTCTTCTTTTCTTCACTCAACCCAATTCTCCAAACTGATTCCATTTTTTTTTCTTTAGTTAAACGCCCAGCTAGAATAAATTCCAATTAAATGGATTATTCATCTCACTCTGCCGTCATGATCGGTCGATTTAGGCCGGTAATTTAATTACATCTCCAAATTTGATTGAAATCAATTTTCAAAATCGAATTAAAACGAATTGATTAAAAAAAATCTCTAAAAACTGAAATGCACTTTTTGCACATAACGCGTGTCAGGTTTTTTTAAAAAAGAAATGGTTACATTTGCTTACGTGGTAAAATAAAAAAAAACAGGTTAGCGTTGAAAATAAATTAAATACTACATATCAAAAATCTAGCTAAACGTTGAAATGAAACAAATGTGTATCATGAAGACTTTGATTTCAAAGGTGTCTTAATATCGATTTGCATATACCTATATATAAATGTATATTCTTCTAAATGTCTCTATATTCTGCAATATTTCACTATGAATGCCTATCAACCTATACGTTCATATATATATATATATATATATATATATATATATATATATATATATATATATATACTATTACATACACACTATTATAGCCTTACGTCAATCAACCTAAGTTTCAATGCCTCCTTTGACAAGATGCGATAATACACATTGAAACGTTGATTGATTGATGTAAGGCTATGCTATTATGTATGACATTTTATAAATGCCACACTTTGTATTGAACACTCTTGGAAAACTTTTAATTTTCACTTCATTAACACATTTGAACTTGATCAATTATATATATATATATATATAAATAAAGAGAGAGAGAGAGAAAGAGAGAGAGAGATGATTACAGCCTCCACATGAAACACATGTGTATATGCGTCAATTTGAAAATAATATTTATTATGAATAATTGTTCAAAACTATCGTAAGTAAATTGACGACAACCCGTCATGTATAGCGTGATGCAATACCCTAGGCTCCGTCTATTTCGTTTTGTTGGCCAGCAAAATTAGTTTAGCATTGAGATTTTAATTTACTTTCCCATTTCTCAGGTAAGGCGTGGTGGACTCAACAGTTAACGCTTCAACCACTGAGTAAATAATTACTTTCGTATTAGGGTTCGATTGTCTCTTACGATCCTGATGATTGCAGGTTTAGCATGAAACACATGTGTGTATTTGTCAAGTAGAAAATAATATTCATATATATATATATATATATATATATATATATATATATATATATATATGTAGTATGAAAAGATATATATGAGAGGAAAGCTACACGGAAACTTCCATGTTTAATTCTTTCAGGAAACAATCAGAATCACTCAGTGGGTGTATTCCTTGCGAATCTTGTTGGTATTATTACTCCCTTGCACCCTTAGTTTCACACCCCTTTATTGTGTGAGGTATACTGCGCTCCCTACTTTTTAGTGAGTCGAATTAATAATTGACTTATAGACGTATAGAACAATATAGTGCTTCATAGTCAGCAGATCCACACTCAGATCTAAGATAATGGCGACATCTGGAGGATACTGTACCAGCCAGTGTCGGTTCATTATACTCGACACATAACACTGGTACAGTGGCGCACTTCTACGCTGGAGTTGCCAATACTCGGTTTTGTGCTGCATATTGCTCTTTCGTTGCATGATTCTTGTCAATGGGATCTTATGTTAACGTTTTTTATAGTTTCTATAATGGACATTAGATTTCCTTTTTGTTCCAGTCAAGGTCATCTTTTTTGCTTTTTCTAACATTTCTGTCTGTACTTCTGTTGTCATTGTCCTTGCTTCTTTTTTCCGTGAATCCAAATCGGGTTTTGACTAGGTACAGAAAACCTTTTTTCAATGTATTCTCGTGCTCATATTATAATAGAGTAATATTGTCCCTGCCATCCGTTGTCTTCGCAGTCTACAATAATATTTCTGTAATGTATCTATTTATTATAAGGAAATCCAGAGGCTATTCTATATCTACATCGATTTTCTATTCTCCTTTCTAATGTATATCTGTCTTTGTCGCATTTCTAGTTGTTGTATTTATTTATTTGTATTTTTTTCAAAAAAATTGTCTTCTCTGATTTTTAAATCTTTGATATTTTCTAGTAATCGATTTCATCCACATTCTTTCTGAATAGTGTTTTTATGATCTTCGCACTGTTTTGTGTCGCCATGTACGATTATCTAGTCCTTGTGGGCAATGTGACACAATTTGCTTCACTGTTTCTTTTTTGCACTTAATTACATTTATTATTTTGGATCTGCTGCCAACGTGTTAAATTTGCTGGTGAATCAAGTACATCATAAGTCGATGTTGTCAAGAATGAACACGCCCAGATTCCACGCAATCTTCGTCGCTACAACTATCATCTCTTATTGTAGACACTGTTTGTGTACATTATTCTGTACCAGTTTTACTTTCCGTTCTACATTCATACTCTTCCGCATTTCTATTGACGACAGCTTTTCTCTTCTCTACATCGCTTCTAGAATAAAATGGGTAAAAACATCTTCCTCCAAATCCTTCCCAGTGTATTTGTACTGATCCGATGATATACCTTTGTTATAATTGGCTGCATATTCTGCATTTTATTTTGTCGACGTCTTAACTTCCGGTGGATATACCATCTTTAGATTATCTAAGTGCTATTACCATTCTAACTTTTCCAGCTTTACATTCGTCCACTATTGATGCAATAGGTAGATTCAATGAAGCCGGAACTCCTTATAAAACTGTTGTTATTAGCATATTTGGCAGTGCTAGCCATTTTCGGATGTAACAGTTGCATGGTTGTTAAATGTTTTCAACTCCTGAAGATGCAATCTCGTACATCATCATCGGTCATGAAATTATTGGGTACAACACAAACTGTAGACACAAACACTTTAATCGTGATGTGTTATTAATCGCCTTCAATCTATGTTCAGTGGTGATGTGTTTATTTTTACCATGGCTTCTATTTCTTGTGTAGTTTAATATAATTTTCCAAGACTTTTCATTGGCTTTTCCTTAACAGTTGGAATTTTTTCATCTCCGATCGAATACTTTCCTTCCTTTTGAACTTCTTTTACAAGATTTAAACTCCTTGATTTGTGCGCCTTAAACTTCATTCTTGACCATGCAATCAACTTATACAACCCTTCTAAAATCTTTCTAGTTGTCTTTGCCTTTTCGTTAGTACTGCAATATTATCCATAAATAATCCCATGTTGTTGCCACCAGGGTATGATCACATCTACAAGATGTTAATTCTATTTCCATCACTAGAACAGAGAACAATAACTGATATCGTCCATCCAGCTGCAATGCTTACTTCTAATATATGTCACTTTGTTGTATACGTTCCCGTTGCAAATATAATCTCGAACAAATCATACTACTTCCTCACAATAGCTCTCTCTTCTTTTAGATCCCTAACAGAATCTATTGCGTCATCTATAAAGGCATGTTGCACTGGCATGTATACGTTGACAAGGTCACACCATACTACTAGGAAATTGCTTTTGTTGTTTTAGCTTCATTATTTTGTTCTGTATGGGAAAAAACATGTTCAACGCATCCAGGAATACCACGTATATATTCCTTCTGATTATATTCATCAATATATTCGGGTTTTTTTTAATGTTATGATTCTTTTAGCAAGGACTTCAAACAAGAGCTTCCGTCGATGTTTAATAAAAACAACAGTCGTAATTATCCTAGTCATTTTGATTCCCCCTCGTGCATTCTAGCTTTCTGCTAATTCTTTCATCAAATAAAGTTTTTGAAAACATGTTCGGATATTTTATCAATTACCTTCAAATCTTGTTCTTTTCTCTTTTCTGTTCTGCTGTCTTTTAATCCCGGATCGTCTCTCTTCGTTTCTTCTTCAATTTTCCCAAAATAACTTTTAATCCTTCAATTTCATGTACTTCTGCTTTAGTCGACTGTGATCTTAATTTGTTATTTCCCCTTTTCACTTCATTGGGTCTTATTGTCTTTTGGATGTATTTTCATAATTATATTCATTATTTTTATTGTTTTTCAACCAGAATCGTTTTTCACCCTCTTCATAAATTGCCCCGCTAGTTTTTTCGTTTTTTTAAAAAGATATTTCACCCCCAAACAAGGCAGGACGCTACTGTAGACGTAAGGGGCTACTGAAAATTAGAGAATAGGTTTTGAGTGGTATCCCAAGTTGGAAGCTGTGTAGCGAGATATTTGTTTACATTAGTTTTAAACCTCTGCATGTTAGTTACGTCGGGGAAATAGCGAACAGGGAGGGAGTTCCAGAGGTCGGCAGTATGAGGAAAGAAGCTGCTGGAGTAGAAGGCTCTCCGACCTCTGGGAACCTTAATAGTGAATGGGTGGGACCTAGATGATTGTTGAGTTGTTCTAGTGTAACTTTTCATCAGTTATTAATTTAATTTTTCTCACTAGATTATTTAATTCATCGTCAAATTTCTTCCAAAACTGCAGTTTAATTTATCATAAGCCACTTATTTTTTGGTTGTATTTCGTTAAGTGTCTTTTTTGTCACCTTATCTAACCTTATCATGTGTTCAATCGCATTATAGTTTGACTCCCGTAGAATTATTCCTTACGTTTCACAATCTGTTGATCTGCGTTGCTGAGCATCTTTTCTATTGCACTTTATACCCTGATGAATTCTGACACATCTAAGTGTACAAAATGCCTTCCAACTGCATCCGTATTTCGTTTCGTGTTCATAGTCTTATCTATTGCTATTCCAAGTCCCTTTTCTGTGTTATCCATCCATGTATGTATCTACCTCCCACAAGGTAAGATGTGACACAAGGTCGGGAAAGTGGGATTAGATAAGCCAGCGCTCGAGAGGTGAGCACTCTGGCCATTTGAAAATTGTCTGGGCAGCCCCGTCGGAATTCCCCGGTAGGGGCACCTCAGACAATAAGCAATAATATTACTCCTCCCCAAAGAGGGGAAGCAAAGCCTGGGTGGGTTGACCTCCTGGAACTGCACAGGACCGGCAACCCCCAATAGACCGACGTAAATCCAGACCCAAAGGCCCGGGCAATACCGGTTTATTAGGCGGGGCCTTTTTTGTGTCTCCGATCCCGTGGATTTTTAGAGTCTTTTTCGTCATTTTTTACTTTTTGTTGCAATCGTTTTGCAAAATCTAGGTAGTAAACCTATTAATTTCCGGCGTCCTGTCCCGCATGTAAAACGCCTCTACGCATTGTCTCCCATCTTTCTTGTCTGCCCGCTTGTCTTTCCAAGCTGTCTTTATTATAATAGTATCGACCACTATAGCGCTGCATAGCCAGCAGCTTCACTTTAGGCATAGGTCAATGGTCTCATCAGTAGGATATCGTACTAGACAGTGTTGACGCTCATCCTCGACTGATAACACTTGTACGGCAGCGTCCCTAAACGCCTGAGTTGCTAATAATGACGATTGCTCTTTCGTTGCATGTATTTTGTCAATATGTTCTTATGTTGACGTTTTTATGGTTTCTATAATGGGCATCAGATTTCTCTTCTGTTCCAGCTAGGTTCATCTTTCTTCAGCCACAACCAAAGTTGGACCTTATCCACCGCTGGCTGTACTTCTGTTGTCATTCTCCTTGTTTCTTTTTTCTCATAAGGACCACAGTAAATTATATATATTCTATTTAGTCTGTTACTCGTCGATTCTTTAGATGTTATCAGTTTAGTTTTGTATTCATTCATTTATTTACTTATTATATGTATTCATGAAAATGTAAGGGATATCCTAAAGTAAAGAGTTGTCTGTTCCCCCTATTTTTCTCTCTGGCTCCCCTCTCTAGCTCTCTCTTTCTCTCTCTCTCTCTCTCTCTCTCTCTCTCTCTCTCTATATATATATATATATATATATATATATATATATATATATATCGAAGATAAATAACTAAATAACTATTTTAATTCTTGGTCCACAGAAGTATTTAAAAAATGACCCTTATTCTCAGAATTACATCCAAATAAGTTATTGCGATCTACGGTTGAACTAGACTTCTTTCTATTAGATATACTTCAGTGTGAACATTTTTAACGCTGTCTCCACGAAATCCCTTTTTCCATCTTAAAATCCTTCGTCACCGGACTTTTATCAACGGGCATTCCCCAAATAGACATACTTCAAATTTTGATAACCTTTTTACACGCACACTGTTACTTTCCATTACTTAATATTGTTTCTTAAAGTTATCACATTTGAAATTCCGGCTTTTCCACTGCCAACTTATCCATCTATGTAATTCCTCTGATGGGAAGATTTGAATATTTGAAAAGCCTGGCTAAGGAAAGAAAAATAAACCTGTTCTTATCTAGTACACCTTGCATTGAACACTCAAAGATGAAATAGATTTGTAATCCGTAAATCTTTATCTTTCTTCCTTCATTTATGTTTATATATATATATATATATATATATATATATTAATAAATATATATATACATATATATTTTATCAATATATATATATTAATAAATATATATATATATATACATATATATGTTTATCAATATATATATATATATATATATATATATATATATTAATAAATATATATATACATATATATTTTTATCAATATATATATATTAATAAATATATATATATATATACATATATATGTTTATCAATATATATATATATATATATATATATATATATATATGTTATGCCATGTTTCTGCTTATACTGTCTTTTTTATTTTTTCAGTTATTCCAATATTTCTTTTTAGTTCCTAAATAAAAATAAAAATGATGAATAAAATTCAATATGCATCTCTATTTTTCGATACTTCGTCAAATCATTAATAGGTGACAGAAACAATAATGTTATAGCTGGAAAAAATCAGAAAATTCCGTCAACGTCGTATGCGAATCCGATATATATCAGCTATAAGCCGTTATTGTTCTAGAAAATAGCTTAACGCAAGTAAAAGTTACGATGGAAAGCTAATTCTGTCTGACCGGAACATAAAATGTGAAACACTTTTTAGGAACAACACTTTGTATTTGGTCCTCGCTTTCGTAATGTACATCGTTCGTGAGACCTCCTGTATGCTTTGTTTACCGGTGCAATATCTGTTTATAATAGTATGAGATTTTGAAAGATTGAGAAATGTTCAGAATACATTGATTGTGAGGTTGACATCAGTTAGATGAGGCACATGACGAACATAATAATGTCAGTAATTGTCGGTTTACTCAGTCGACTAAATAAAAGAGTTGATAAATGCAAGGAAACACAAGACATATGTCGTGTTTCTAAGAGAAACTAACTCTATCTAAATGTGTGTGCCGTATCGCATAGCCTACTCCTGCCACGTTATGTTGCGTCTATTATTGATCCCAGATTGCGAAATGTTTTATAGCTGACAATTTAGTATAGTAGTGTGTTGACCTTCTTACTTTACAGATGCCGCGAACACCTAACCCTATACTGTAAGGAGCAATGGGCAGAATGTCAGTCAATTTAATTGCAAGTCAAGCTCTTAATTTTGTTTCAGATTGTTCCATCGATCAGTGACGTTATTTTGAAAATAAATTCTAACATATCCATGAATCACAAAATATTAAAACTAGACTGGTTATATTTTGATTATGGCACTTCTGTAGTATATATGAAGCAGCAGATTTTCTGTCCTTCTACTTAAAATAAAGGGAGGTTATTCAACCGAAAGTGATTTTTTTACAACATAAAAAAATGCAAGACTGATTTGTTTTTGGGTAACAATTAACAATTTTTTTTTTTTATTATATGAATTAAAAATTTTTTTAATAAAAAACCCTAACCCTAACCCTAAACCCTAAACCTAAACCCTAACCCTAAACCTAAACCCTAACCCTAACCCTTACCATAACCCTAAACCCTAACCCTAACCCTAACCTTAAACCCTAACCCTAAGAAATCAGGCGGTGTGCCTGTAAAAAATCTATTGCTTTTTGCGGCTGGTTCATTAAATTACCAATGTCTCGAATATTAATCTCATTTAACTCCATTTTCTAAATACTAAATTCAACTTCCGGTGAATTCTGAATGAATGGTACTTGGAGAAAAAAAACGGAACTCTTCAATTTCGATTTCTTAATCGGCAGCTGCTTCATATATACTACAGACGTGCCTTCATTATTGTCTCATCCATGAAATTATCAGAGAAATCACAGTCGCATTCAAAACTCGACGTCTACCAACACCAGTAACGCGTATTTCGTTACCGTTAGGTTATACCTCTTGTTAACTACGCTCCCTTTTTCGATCCCCTTTTAGTACTTCCGATACACTTTACAAACTATGAACACACCTGATTAGTAAGTCTGAGATCATATCATCACGCATTTTATGTTATCTACGATTTATGCGATGCCATGCAACGCAATATAATCTTATTTGTTTCCAATTATAAATTGATAAATCGAATTACAGCGATGAGAGTAAAAACCATCATCGATTGCCCTTGAAAACCCAAATGATTTTAACGGTGTGATTTGTTTACGTCGTCATTTATTTAAAATTCACCTTGAAAATCTGAACTTAAAATGATTGATTTTGGCAAAAAAAATAAATAATGTTTCACACTGCGCCCCAAAATCAAAAACAGCACTTAACGCTGACAGTTAAAATTAAAAGGGTGTGGAGCAATGTAAAGATAAATCTATAAACTTATTTTTTTGTTATGGAAAAGCACCTAAGTATTAATTTAACAATCTCTCTATCTATTTAACGAGTGTGTTTGCTACTAATGTGTTAGTATGTCTGTCTCTCTATCTCTTTCTTTCTCTCTACACACACACACACACATGCATGCATGTTTGATTACACAACAGGGGCAATTCTTGGTTGTTTCTTTTTTATTCATCTTTTCATGTTGACGGATCAATGATCTAATGTCCTGTTCGAGTGTGAACGGGAACTCGCCAAAATTGCTGACGTTTACGACTCCTGTGAGTCTTCATCAACCACGTGAGGAATTACGCAAATACTTAAATGCCTTTAATAAAAACAAATTATTTTAATCGAGTTTCTTCATAAATTCACCAGTTTTAATTTGCGTAACTTCTCACGTGAAAACCCATGTATTAAATGTCAGTTAATTATACTCGTTTCTTGATAACTTAATGAGTTAATAAAGTTGTAATAAGTTTTAAGAAGGCTGAAGCACGGAGCCGGATTGATGAGAAGCTGGAAAGAACAAAAATAAACAATCGAAGTAGAGGTCTTTACACAATCTATTTTTTTTCTTCAATAATACACAATTAAGAGCAAGTGTGTTGTTAGCTGCATGTAATGTAAGTTGTGTTGAATAATATATATATATTAATCAATAGTTCATAACAAGAGAATTTATATCAGAAAATTAGTTTACTATTCTTTTCTTTAACCATGACTTTTCAAAAATGGCATCATATCGTCAGAAAGGATTCGACAAATAAGTTAGTAAAATAAATTTACCAACTATGAACATTTGAAAAGGTAAAAAAACATACAATAACATAAGGTAGTGCAGAGGATGTAGGCACAATTTCACCGTGGAAAAAGCATAAAAACTTCGTACGAACAGACTCAAATATTCTGGAGTAATATTCTGGGTGTATGTATGGAATTGCAGCCACAGTTGTTAAGAGATCCGATTCTTAGATGTAAAAGTAAAATCCATCCCATAGGAAAAAAGTTCGTTTGCAGTAGTATACACAATGTTTCAAAGCATGTCGCGAGATAATCCGTCCTGATGAAGATTGCGGCAATTTGGAATAGTTAAAAAAGGTTGCATATCTATAGCAATCATTACAAACAATATTCCTTGGCTCAATGTAGAGGCAGTTTATTTTTTAGTACTCCAGTCCTGAGTAGATTGTGATTTGAATTACTTCAAGCAAATATATCAAGATGTCAAAAGTGGAAGGGTGAAGTGAAGTGTTTGGTTATGAGACAAGGCAGATAAGGGAAAATATCGTACCGTTTCAGTAAAGTCGAGCACATGAGAATGACAGTTTGCAGGTTGATGCAATAGGGGTACAGGTGTTATGTTGAGGAATGAGCTTTACAGTAGTTCGTTGGCGAGCTAAAGAAAGGAAATAAACCTGATATACAGGTCAAAGTGGTCTTAGGCTGTATAACTATATATTTGATATGTTTATATATATATATATATATATATATATATATATATATATATATATATATATATATATATATATATATATATATATATATATATATATATTAATTCTTGCCGTGTAGGCATTTAATCTATTTCCGTATTCGTCTCAGAGCTATTCAACTTCATTAAATGCTTTAATGCAAGCACTTCTATGTTCAGTGAACTCACGATTTTTCACGATTATGAGAAATTAATTTGAAATACAATTGACCTTTATTAACTGAAATTAAAGTCGGCTCACTAGGTTCTTTGAAAATCTAAAATTAATAAGCATAGTATTCAACAAATTAAACTAGTTTTCGTTCAAAAGTTAAAGTGTATAACTATCGATTTACAGTTTAGCACGAAATGAATCGTTCTTTAATATTTTTTTTTTGTATTCTAGCAGAATAGATAATTGTAAAATACCAGAATGATAATAAGCATCATAACATGTTGCCCCTAATCGATACAGAATATCATATGCATTGACTCCCGTTAGTTAGTATAATAATTATATTGTATATTGCAAAATATATTTATTTAGCGCAATATAAATATATCACTTATATTGCATGATACCACTACTTGTATTTATTTTGAAGAATCGTAGTATCATCACTATATTGCATTTTACTAATGATATATAGTTTGAAAACTCGAGGTATAACCATATGATTTCATATTACCAATTAATTTATTTTAATTAGACATTTCGTGGTATATTGCCAATGGTATATATTTAAAAATCCCGTGCTATAACGATTATATTGCATAGTTTTCAAAAATATTTAAAAGAGCAATCGTTGTATAACTATTATTTGCATATTGCCAATAATATGTATTTAGAGCTGTCATGTTATAACCATTATATTTCATATTACCAGTGTATAGTGTATAAGAAATATTGTAGCATCACCATTATATATATATTTTTCATGGAAATTGAACGAAGCCTCTGTATGTAAAGAGGTAAACAAATCCACTTAAACGCCTTACATTCCCCAACGATGAGTGTTAGATAGATAAATTCCGATCCAGAAAACAACAATTTTTTCAACGTTATCAGAACATCGCTTATTGAATTTGAGGACTAAAGGACAAAATAAGGAAAGCAAGAATTACAACGCTGTCGAAAGTAAGCCCAAGTCAGCTTTCTACTCTCCATAATTGAATATTAATGATGATATCGAATCCTAGCAGTCGGGGTATAAACATTATACTGCATATTACTAATGATATTTCAACAGCAGTCGTAGTGTAAACATAATATTGCATAATTACCAATGATAGTCGTATAGAGTCGTCGTATTATAACACTTGTATTGCATATTTTCTTAGTTGAAGTGAAGTTATGGTATAACCATTTTATTGCATATTACGTTTATATGTATTCAGAGCAGCTGTTGAAAAATATTATATAACGTAATAATAATGATATTTGCACACAACACTTTGTATAATAATTATACTGCATATTTACATGATGCTTATTTAGAGCCGTTGTAGTAAACCTATTATATATCATATATATATGATTATAAACCTATTATAATGAGTATAATATACCTATTATATATCATATATATATGATTATATACCTATTATAATAGGTATAATATACCTATTACTAATGAAATGTATTTGGAGCTGTCATAGTATACCCATTATACTAGTTAGCTGTAATGAGGTATGGTTTGGTAGTTTTGTTTTACGGCATATCAACCCTTTTTGGGTTATTTAATGTCGAATCTGGTCATTATAGTAAAAGTTTTTATGCTTCAAGTTCTTTATATCTTCAAATGTTTAATCATCGTTTTTGGTTTGGTAGTTTTGTTTTACGGCATATCAACCCTTTTTGGGTTATTTAATGCCGAATCTGGTCATTATAGTAAAAGATTTATGCTTCAAGTTCTAAAAATAAAATAAAAAAGGGGAGGGAGAAAGGGAGAGGGACTGTTGTTTTTGTTTTTGGTTTTGTAGAACATAATTAAGTTTTACAAAAAAAAAAAAAAAAAAAACGTCAATGTAGGTGAATTTCGTCTCAGGGAGCCACAGGGCAGCCTGATCTGGTATCACCAGTAGCTGTAATGAATGTGCATCCCTTAACATTAAATCTATTTTAATAGACACAAGATCCATGTCTATTTATGTGTAAAAACAAAATAAATAAAATGGATTTCAAACCAAAGACACGAAAATTAGCATTTGAATCAAACGTGGATTAAAAACATTTTTTACAGACTGAGAAGAATTTCCTTTTTAAATGTAACCTTTTTGTTGGTCGGAATTACTTGTTACTTATGGTAATAACACGATAGGCACACGTATTTATTTACAAGCAGCAGATGCTCTATTTGCAATTAGGTGGAAGGAGTTCACACGGATTGACTTGGATCAAAGGAAAAACATTAAAGGAACTTTTACAAAGTTGGTAATGTCTATAGTTTACCGTCATGTCAATCTTCGGTGCTTATACAAATCAGGGCACATATGTAAAAAGGAAGTTTACAAATAACAACTAAGTGTATTACGTATCAGGTAAACATAATTATCCTTATTAAAAATTTAGAAAAAATATCGAGTAGAATTTTGATAAAAAATAAAAAATCAGTGGTATCGTATTTCCCCCACAGCAATTAATTGTTTACTTCTTTTATGACAGGCTGAGTAATGGACTCCTAGTTTCGCTTGTATTAATGTCTACTCAGCATTTTGTGGGATCTTTTGATTTTATTTTTATTCGCGTTTTTGTCTGTGCTGTTTTTGCACTAATATATTTTAAATACCCGTTTTAAAGTTACACATTACCATATGTGTCAGACTTTATTTTTCTCTTTCCCACCGCAGGAAGTTGTGATAGTAAACCGGAAGCTTCATATACTGCAGAAGCCCTTGGGTCCTATACTGTAGAAGCGCCTCCCCCCCTGGTGCCTATACTGCAGAAAACCCCCCCGCTCAGCTCCATATACTTCAGAAGCCTCCGAGTCCTATATTGTATAAGCACCCCCGCAGGATGAAGATGTTGATAATTCCCCCCCACCCCACCATCAAAAAATTCTCCCCCCCCGCGTCTTAAACATTCACCCCCTCCCCCAAAGAACTATTTTTATTTTAAAAGATATAAGTTTAGGTTGCTAGGTGCGGATGTGATTGAGCAACCTTTGTTTCACTGTTATTGATACATCCGGACAGAAGTTATGGGATGACTTGATACAACCGGACAGTGCATTTTTATCAAGTTGTTACATGAATACATTGGCTGATTTCAAAATCACCAGTAAATAACATTGAAAAAGTTTTTAAAAACCAGACCCGCCCCCGAAAACTGGCCCCGTTGACCCTCGGGGACATTTTTTTTTTGTAATTTTGAGATATTATGATCCCAGGATATGTGCGGTCCTAAAGATGTAAACTTTTTGACATGTCGCCGCAGAGTTTTTGAGGAGTAGCTGCACATACAAACAAACAGACATACAGACAACTGCCCTTTATATAGGAGCTAAACATAGCTTGAGTATCCGACAATTGTTTCAGAACCTCCTCGGCCCCTCCTCAGGGATATATCCCTAAGGATGAGACGAGGAGGTTCTGAAACAATTGTCGGATACTCAAGCTATGTTTATTTTAATATATATATTTATATATATATACATACACTGGTTGCCAATATTGCCAATACTTTCTTTAAATACTACTATTATTATTATTATTATTATTATTATTATTATTATTATTATTATTATTATTATTATTATTATTATTATTATTTTATTTTTTTATTTGTTTTATAATCATATAACTAAATAATGTATAATTAAATTTAATTAACATTTAATTTGAATAAATAATATTTGTAAGAAAAAATATCTTTAATGGTGATCATTGGTGTCCTGAAAGGAATGCTTTGGTAAGCCTTCATAAAATCACATATAAATGCTCTGTACTCTGTAATCGAGTATCATCGAGCTTGTTTTTATTGGAACAACCCCGGTCTTCACTGAATGATCTATTTTATGAGTGAAAAATGTAAATATATATATATATATATATATATATATATATATATATATATATATATAAACTTAGTTATCTGATAATCTATTTTCAGTTTTTTTCCTTCTATCTTCCTACCTCTAGACTAATTTATCAACCGCCAGACGAATAATTAGAATGTTCGGCTTTCAGAGACGATTTGAAAGATCTTAGTGTTGAATAGTTAGAGGGGGAGTTAAAAAGCCGATCTCGTTTTAGGATGACTCAATTTTCCTTCACACTCCGTGGTAAATCATACAATTTTCCCCTCTCTATATATATATGTATTGCTATCTTTCCCCTTCACTGTATTGCGTTATGGTATGAACCATACAGTGTCCCATTTCTCTCTCTGCCTCTCTGTCTCTGTCTGTCTGTCTGTCTAACTGTCTGTCTCTCTCTCTCTCTATCTCTCTCTCTCTCTCTCTCTATATATATATATATATGTATATATATATATATATATAGAGATAGATAGATATTAGTACTTATTGTATCCACATAAAAATATTATAAGCAGATATAATTTTTTATGTGTCCGTTTTCAGTATTTACTTCAACAGTGATCGATACGTAAGTAGAGCTAGGTAGTAAGCAATGAAAATATATATGGCAATCAAGCTACATAGAGGCTCCCGTTTTTCATTCCTGGGGAGAATCGTCAGGCTAAAGGCATCTAGCGTGACGATTCCCCCCAGGGATGAAACACGGGAGCCTCTGTGTAGCTTGATTGCCATATATATTTTCATTTCTTACTATATATATATATATATATATATATATATATATATATATATATATATATATATATATATATATGTTGTCACTTCTTCCACCTCAATATACGTCTAAAATAGATCATTTCCTCCTCTATCAAGATATGTATTAAATATGTTGTTTCTCTCTATATATGTGTATTGAAATGGTAAATGGGAGTTACTCTTCCTCATTTTCAATAATGTAATTACCTCGCTTGGATGCTTGAAAAGACCATAGGGTCGAAATAAATTATTGCACCGTTGATTATGTGATTATGTGTTACTTTATTTTATTTAATTTTATTGTTGCTCTGCTTCTCAGATTGAGCTCAGCATACACGGATTTCTTACATGAATGTATTTCATTCTAACACACGATATATATATATATATATATATATATATATATATATATATATATATATATATATATATATATATAAATAGTACATGTATTAATATTGTTTACTAGATGTAAATTCAATGAATTCGAGTGGTTATCAAAGGTTCTTGATTACAAATGGATCTGTTTTTAGGCGAATTCCTTATTTCTACAAACAGTTTTAGATACATATATACATACATCTTTCAGATGTGCCCTATTTGTAGGGCCAACTTTCTCAGACTTTTGGAGAAAAACATTCTACGTCTGAGGAATTGACTCTATAAAGATGGCGCAGTTGAAATAAGTATGTAATATGTAACCAAAAGTGTGTGTATGAATAAAAGTGTATAATAAAGCTTTGCTTTGACAAAGAAATTTTTTATTTTGAAAATTCTGATAAAAATAAGTTGTACTTATTTAACAATACACATTGTTAAGTTTTTCGAAAACATATGATAGTATTACGAAACAATCGGTTAAAAATCTTTCAACCTATTTGTAGATTGGCAAAAACAATAGTACGCAAAAAAAAGTGTTTTTTATATGCTGTTCCCTTTATAACTATGGTTGTATATGCTGTAACATTCATAGCTCTAGTCGTACACTATTCAGCTACAACCAATACCTTTGTATAAATGAAAATAAATTCATATATATATATATATATATATATATGGATGTATATATATATATATAATATATATATATGGATGTATATATATATATATATATGTATATATGAATGTATATATATATATATAATATACACACATATATATATGGATATATATATATACATATATATATATTACATATATATAATATATATATAATATACATATATATATTATATACATATTTATAATATATATATATATATATATATATACATATATATATATATTATATATATAATATACATACATATATATATGATATATATATATATATATATATATATATATATATATATATATATATATACATATATATATATTGTGTGTGGGGTGTATTTAGTAAAATGAGAAAATAATATATTGATCACGTTTCAATACTGCAGGGAATAATCAGACGAACGCTTCTGTGAAGCTAGCGCTAAATATATTTTCATAAATTACTCTAAAGGTGTACGTTTGTATTGAGTACTGTTGAATTAAATACTGGAATAGTTACACAATGTATTGTATAATTTCATAATAGTATACATGACTTATATATATATATATATATATATATATATATATATATATATATATATGTATGTATATTAATAATACTAACATTTTTAAAACAATAAATAATTAAAAATGATCATAAATACAAGTAGTTAATAGATTTACATCAGTGCATATACAATAAATAAATATATTTTATTACGGCTAGGTAATATTAGTTATATAGTCGCTAAGCAAAAATGCTTTGTTGCTTCCAATGCACAAGTTTTTTTTTGTTCTATCAGAACGACTTGAAAGTTGTTCTTCCCATAATTAAATTATTTATTTATGTAATTTCAGTGGCAGTTTCCATGTATGTTGGAAGTACTTCACAAAGATGACACATATGATTCAAACAACACGTACTTACATAAATTCGTAAGGAAACTTATTCACAGAAGATGTTGCGTACTATACATACGAGTCTTCCATTGCTGAGGATCAAATTAGAACCGTATATGTGCCATCAATGTTAGTGTTTAGTTATTCTAAAGGTCAAACTGTTGCTTTAACCTTAACATTCGAGAAACTATTTGTATCAAGTTTTTGCGACATTCCTTTGTAAGCAAATAGAATATATTCTCGTGCTTAATGTATTTTCTAATGTTCCCCCTTTTCATCGCAGTATATTTTTTGGCATCATTTTTTTCTCCTAACTTCACCTAGCTTAAGGTCTGTTTTGTGAGATTAGAAATCGTTTAGAAAGTCTTTTTATGTTTTCATTATATTATATCATATTTCACCTTAACATTCTAGGAACTAATTATATTATATTTTACGACATGCGCTTCGTAAGCAAAGAGAAAATAGACTTAGACTTCATGTAGTTTCTATTTGAGTTTCCCTTTTTCCTAGCTGTAATTTTCATGGCGTCGTTGTTTTTCTTTTAACCTAACTTTGTTTTGTGAAGTTCGAAACCGGTTAGCCTGACCTTTCATTCTTTTATTATTTTTATTCATTTTGCTTTGTAAAAATAAAATAACAATAATAATAATAAGAAGATTTTTACTAAAAAAAAAGATTTGCATATATATATATATATATAAATATAGGTATATATTCACGTATGTATATATATATATATATATATATATATATATATATATATATATATATATATATGTATATATTTATAGTTTAATTAATTCTATACGTACATAAAAGTAATCATGAACACATGTTTGTATCACCCACACAGTTAATGTATTTTATGTAATTATTTTTATTTGTTATTGCAGCGTTCGTTATATATATATATATACTTATACATGCTACATTAACGACTACGGAGCTCTGTCTTTTTGCAATCCTTCTCGATAATCTATTGACGAGACTAGCGAGTGTTCGGTTTTCAGGTGTGAATTGGTATATAGTTGCACCGAGTGTTATATCATCGACAATCCATCAAGCGATTTCTAACGCCGTATCTGTATTTTATAAATAAAAAATCATAAATAAAAAATGAATAATAAATAAATAAATAAGAATGCATATATATATATATATATATATATATATATATATATATATAGTAAGCAATACAAATATTTATGGCAATCAAGCTACACAGAGGCTCCCGTGTTTCATCCCCGGGGAGAATCGTCAGGCTAAATGCATGGAGTTATTTTTGTCAGGTGTTTTTATATACATGGCTTGCTAGTTAACCAATCAGATTCTTTGTTGTTCCCTCAGCCAATCGTTGGGCTTCCCGCGAACAAAGGCTTTGTTGGTGACGCTCCTATGTCTACTCTATTGTTTGTTAACAATGACTTTTCCTATATCCTGTTTCCTTTGTTTTGTCAATACAGTAGGCGAATTTATTTTAACACGTGGTTTCTTGTAATTCTATTTTAGGTTTTAAATTTTAACTTGTTCAGTTTTTTATTTATTTATTTATTTATTTATATATATATATATATATATATATATATTTTTTTTTTAATTTATATATATATATATATTTTATTTTATTTATTATATATCATCCTAAGGTAAATGTATTTCTGTGTAAATAGCTGTTGGCTATTTGTTGAAGTATATACTGAAAACTGATACATAAAAAATTATATCTCCTTATAATATTTTATGTGGATACATGAAGTACTAATATATATATATATATATATATATATATATATATATATATATATATATATATATGTAAATGAATAAGTTTATGTACGAATAAATATATACTATACGAAATCTGATACTAGCGATAAGACACAACCTCCTGATGAAAATCTAGAGATCGAAATCGCTCGATGACCGATGATACAACCCTTATTGCCACACAATACGAATTAACAGCTGCGAAAACTTCCTCGCCGCGTCGAGAGATTAACGAGAATGATTGCAAAAAGAGAGAGCTCCGTAGTCTTTAACGAAGCATGTACAAATAACGATTTGCTGCCTGAATATAGACACACACACATGTATATATATATATATATATATATATATATATATATATATATATAAGAGATAAATAAAGAGAAAGACAGACAGCCAGCCAGACAAATCGACATACAGACAGACATACAGAGACACAGACAGCCAGATGAAGAGGAGAAGAATCTTCTAGTATAACTTTTTAAAACTCAGCAATTAAGCGATAGAAAAATGTAAACGTGTCCGAACATTATTCTCAGAAAGCCAACAAAATGTCAGTTTCTATATTCAACAACCATGCAACAACCAGTTTAACTACCCCTTTTCGATGCTTAGGAATTCACAAGTACGCAGTCCTCCTGATACCAATAAAAGAATATATATATAAATGAACAACCTTCGTCCAGTAAGAGTTTCATCGCAAATGAGCTGCCCGTTCCATGCTGTCGACTGCTCGTTACGAGACATCACTTTTCCCCCGGAAACGAACGTCAAGTGTGCAGTTTCGATGACCTAACGAGAGTAAGGATACAGGGCGCCGCAATTTTCTTGACAGATTATCTATTGTCGGTCTACTGATATGCACCTACACCATGCTAGATGTATTGCCAAAGAGTAGTTCTATAAAATTACGTATTGATTTAATAGTTTTTCGAAACAACAATGGAACTATATATACATAGCTATATATACATATATATATATATATATATATATATATATACATATATTTATTTATTCATTTTTATTTTTAGGAATAACAAGATATCTATACCTATGTATATATACGTATTTATATATATTTATATCATATATATATATATAACAAACTAACCTCAAATTTGAATCAATTAGTAAACTCTTTTTGAGGGAACTACAATGATCAAGGATCAACTTTAAATCACCGAACAGCTCAATATTTATTTAAATACAATTGTATATATATATATATATATATATATATATATATATATATATATATATATATATATATATATGTATATATATATATATATATGTATATATATAATATATGTATATATATAAATATATATAATGTTTTTCAACGATTTAAATCATTTTCAAATCATATTCAAAATGCATGTATTCTTAAAGGTATTAACATTATTTGCAACTGTTGTAATCAATCTTTACTAACAGTCATGAAGTGTAACACATATTGTTCAAATACCGATTTGCATCAGAACTTATTCATGTGTTACCTCCAAAAGACGAAAATCTGTTTAAACCATTCAACACACACATATGTATATATATATATATATATATATATATATATATATATATATATATATATATATATGATATAAATATATAATGAATACGTATACATGTAAAAAAAGTGCAATATCGCAATAACAAAAAGAACCAAATAACACAAATAGTATTTCCAATAAAGAATGTAGTAATTATCATCAGTTATTCAACTCAATTGTACATTAAAATGCATAACGAATCAAAACGGAGATCAAGTAGCACATATGACCGTCATATAGGTATAGATATGGTAAAAGTCAAGAGAATAACTACAATATAAAGGAGATACCTCTTAAATCAAGAAATTATCTCTACTCAGACAATGATCCATACTTAGTATATTAAATATGCACAACACATAATATCAAAATATATACAAAATAAAAAGAACACAAATAAACACGTAACATAAATACATATTATGTATATATATATCACAACACATACACTCACACACACACACACATATATGTATCTATATGTATATATATATATATAAGGAGAGAGAGATATTTACACATACATCCATATATATTTATTTATATATATAGATATAGATATATATATAAACATGTGTATAAATACATAAATTTATTAACATATATACACATACATGGGCATGCACTAAATACACACATGCATATATATATATATATATATATGTATATATATATATACATATATATATATATATATATATATATATATACATGTAGCATAAAGAAGAGAGAGATTGAGTATAAAAAGATTGTGAAAATAACTGAAAAATAATAAATATTGCGGTTTTCTTCATTACAGTGTTTTTATTTTTTTTTTAATTCCACATAGGTGAATAACCGAAAATTATATATGTAAACGAATGGATAAACATGTATTCGATTTAATATGCATTGTTTTCTTTCAGGAAGGTAGATATAGAGTTGTGCCCATGAATATGTGTGTATGTTAAGTGCAACGCTAAAGTTTACTAAACATTCAAAAGGTTTTCTGCATTATTTTGAACACGGTTAAATTAATGTTACTTTAACTGCAAACAATATTTATGCTATAGTTTAACTGTTGTTAAATATCCAGACCGGGTGTACCGAAAATTTTATAGTACAGGAGTACGCACTCGACACTGACATGCACCTGGCCGGAAAAAATAACATAAAATGATTTATTGTCGAAAATAAAATTATCATTGATTGAAAAGAAGCTACCTGGTCGCAAAATAAAATATAACACATTTTCAGTAATAAAACACATGATTGAAATCACCTGAAAATTTAACGCGAGATGGAAATTCTCTGTTGCTGAATATAACACTTTTGAGGCGTTGCTATATTGACAGCAAAGTCCCATTATAGGTGTTTTCAGGCGGAAGCGGGTATTTTAAAATGGTTATATGATAAGAACCTGAAATTTATATAGTCAGTCGAGCGGTGATTTGAGCCCAGGGGAAAAGATCACGTCGAATTCATGTGCATGTCTGTTCCTTCCTCACAAACGCACAGTCAATCCCCACCACTAACAATAAAGTTATATCATTGTATTTTTCTAAATATCAGTGTTTCGTAATTTTTCCAGCACAGCAGAAATACAGTACAATCAAATTTTACAAATATAATTAGTAAAAATATCTGACAAAGAAAAAACAATATTTAATAACGTAAAACAATTATAATGCATTTATTATAACATCTATTGTGTAACCGTTTTGCTAAAGACGTAATGTAGGCGTTTATAATTTTTTGCATGTATTTTTATTTATATTTTTCTATTCTAGACGAGAAATCTCCTTAGGTTTTTGCAGGTTTTGTCCGTACACATTCTGTCAAATTTACAAATGCCTATGTAAAATGCCAAACATAGATTTGTTTTATTGATATGTGTGATTGTCTATGTTGAAAACCATAAGATAATTGTAAAAATCTTCAACATTTTCAATACATCTTAATTTAAGGAGCGATAGCATCTACCCCCGACCATGCTTAAATTAATTAAAATCATCTCAAACAGAAATGTTGATCAGGTAAATGTATTTTGATAAGAAGTTACGATAATTATCATTTCGTCCGATGTAACTATACAATTCTCTTTTGTAAAAGCCAGTCTATCACGAACATGTTTTTATTTTAAACGTTTTTTTTCTCCTAGAGTCATCGAAAAGGGGTACTATCGAGGCAGTTAACCACTAATTGTATGTGTACTTAATGTTAAAAGATATTCTCTTCTTGGATGAATGTAATCTTGTTTGGGAAGATAACTTACAGAGAACGAAAAAAGGGAAGTAAATGTTTTCTTTGTAGTCATTTACTTTTTTTTTATTGAAAATCTTCCAGTGCTCACTTTTTTATCGGTTATAGCTCACTATGATAGTTAACGTATATTTATGCATCGATTCATGTTCAAACGAGCGAGGGAAACCCCGTTCGTTACACGTATCACGCTTTATGATAGGAAAACATGATAGCTTTTATCATAGGAAAACATAGTGTACATCATTTACTCATAGCTGTTATAAAACCCTGTAACGCAATAATATATACACACGCACATCCACATGCCCATCCACTGTTAAAATAAAATAAATATACAAAGTCTCCATGATACAAGTAAAGACTGAGGATGGCACTGTTGGGTACTCGGATGGGAATTCTCTTTTTTGCACAAAGCTCGTTCGAAAAATAATTTAAATGGTCTCGAAACTGTTGCGAATTTTCTACAACAACCATCTATGTACATAAAAAATAGTACACTCACAATGTTGAACTTATAGGGGTACATTAAGAATTTTTCTTTATTTTTCCTCCCGTTTTAAATATTTGTTTTTGTTTTTTACCCTCAATACTTATTTATGTCATTTTGACTACTTTTTAAATCGTGATTTCTCCCTCGTTGTCGACGACTATCTTGAAAAGGGTTGACTCAAAGACGTGTAGGTAATATTATTCTCTATCCCCCTTTTCTAATAAAGCTCAATGATAAGGAATTCATGTTCAACAGAGTCCATCTAGTATTCTACTGAGTTATATATATATATATATATATATATATATATATATATATATATATATATTATGTAAAAGTTATGGACTTTTGAAATGTGTTGCTGTGCATATAGAAACACT
>OY744519.1:194184598-194202098 GCA_963556195.1 Sepiola atlantica | reverse complement strand
TTGTTGATCGGTGGGTTTAGTGTGTCGGTTTATTATGTTAGTTATAGCTTTTAAGTCGAGTTTGTAGTTAAAATGCAATTTTTTCCTATAGCAAAAAGGAAGGAATGTCGTTTTTGTTGTGCTTTGTGTCTGATTCTTTTGGTGTATAATAACAAATTGTGGGAAGGACTAGATTTACTTGCCGCCTGATGAGATTTCATTTTCAAAAAACTGTTGATTGATAACATCGACATGCTAGTGTCGCGGATTATGTACATGTCTGCATAAATAACAAAATAGGTATATATATATATATATATATATATATATATATATATATATATATATATTTATGTGTGGGGGGTGTGGTGGTGCATGGGTGTGTGTTTGGGTTAGGGTTATTTTCCCCGTATTTTCCCACCTGTGTTTTTGTTTTGACATGTTTTTTCTATAATCAAGTTTTATGTATAAAATTAGAGATCTAACTAAAAACGCATCGAACTACAGAAATATAGAAGTGTTTAATTGCATAGAAACATATTGTTTTAGATGAATACACTTAGCTTACTAGAATGCACAGATAAGATATATATGTACTGAATATTGTTATGAATCTCCATTGAATACATTTAAGATATTATGAAGACTATATCTTTTTTAAATATATATTCTTTGTAAAAACACATGAATAATTACCTACTAGACACCATCCTCGAGTGTCTTCGGTTTCTCTATACAAGGGTTTGTCAGGATAACCTGACATAAGGATACTTCAACAAGTAAACCCTGGCCAAATATTCAAAATAACATAGTATTCACAACACACATAAGACCCCCTCAGCATGGCTCATACGAGGAATAGTGCAGCTTCTCCTAGTGATGTTACCCCAAGTAATACAACGTAGCTAGATACTCTACTAGATTAGATTAATTCTTGTCCTGGAATCCGGTAAAACCAAGAAACCACAAGAAGATATACTATAACATAGTTGACTGGTCAATTGGAAAGAAACAATAATAATGTTCTTTACTTTTTTACCAACTTAACGTTTGAGAAATAAAAGAGCACATTAATAGAATATTCGAATATCTATGTATCTCATATAGAGATTAAGTGTTAGCCCCAGTGTTTTCTGAAAACTCCGACTGAAGTAAAATGAAACAAATGGATCAGAACATTCCAATTGTTCTAAGAATTAAAACAAGTCTAGTACGGCGTACGGTCGTTTTCAAAACATTCTGGAAATACTTTAATTTTTATTTTTAAAATTTTTCAATTTACAAATTTTTTTTACAGAGCCACTCCAGCACGTCTTCATCAGCGCTTTTAACAGCACATCTAACAGAAAATTAAAGGAAGAAAATAACAAGTTCGTTTTAGAGGAACATCTATTGACAGGAGGAGATGCAGGGACAAATATTAAAAAAAAGGAATAATTTACAAATATAAAATAAGAATATAAAGATAAACCGATAATAATAATGATAAAAAGACATTATAAACATTATCAAAATTATAAAGACAAAATGAAAATAAAAATAAAAATAAAATAAGGAATAAAATAAAGTAAAATATAATGTAAAATATAAAAATAATAATAGAATATATAAAGGAAAACAAAGGATAAGAGATAAAAATAAAAAATAAAATATTCAATAAAAAAGAAAGAAAAAACTATAAAATAATAATAATATAAAAAATAATAGAATTTTAAATAAATAAGAAACAAAGATATATAAAAATAAAATAAAAGGAAGTATAGTAGGGTAAAATAAAATAAAGGAAAAAATAATAAAACAATAAATAATAAAAATAAAAATAAAAATAAAAAATTAAATATAGAAAAATAAATAATATATAAAAACATAAAAAATATATATATATATTGTTATTTTTTAAAAATCATAACATTTTATTATGATTCATACTAAAATCAAGATATGCAATTTAAAATTGCATGATAAATTCTGCACAAATAGTCAATGTTGCTTGCTATAAAGAAATAAACACACAAAATGTTCGTTAGATTAAAAATTAAAAAGAATGTAAAATACATTCGTCTATCACTCAAAAGGGAATGCTTTACAATGGTAATAAAATAAATCCTAAAAGTATAAAATAAACAACTAGGGTGAAAATAAAAAACAAACAATTTGATTATCAAGTCACAGATGCAAACACTTGGTTAAAATGGATAGCATTACCGATGTATTCATGAAAAGTAACATGGAATAGTTCCTGAAAAAAAGAAAAACATAATGAATAAATAACATAGTTAAATAATTGTTTATTAATGGCATAATATAATTAACACTTAATGTATGAAACAACTATATCAAGCGATATATTTCATCAGAAATAATGAACATCATAAGTGTGCACATGAACTAATTAAAATTAATATGTGTGTCAAAAGTAGCAGCACATTTTAATAAATATATATATAATTATACCATAATTTACTGCACATGCCTACACACACACACACACATATATATATATATACATATATATATATATATATATATATATATATATATATATATATATATATATATAGGATCAAATATAAACCAAAGTAAAAACTTTTAGTAGATGGAACCAATTGTGAAGAGAATTAGCTCGATATACGAGATAGAGAAATTGTAGAGATAGAAGAAAAAAGAGTGATAAATATGCAACTTATCCATCTGTATTTCTCCTCTTATGATGAGATTTCGTTCTTTGAAAAACGTTGGCTTAAGGAAAGAATAATAAACACTAGTTTATTACTGAATACACCTTGCATTGAACAATTGAAATTTGAAATAAATTTGGACAATCGTCGCATATTTATCACTCTTTTTTCTTCTATATCTCTCTCTCTCTCTCTCTCTCTCTCTCTCTCTCTATATATATATATATATATATATATATATATATATATATTATATTTATATTTAATTTTCAACTATGGCCAATGTTAGTAAAAACAGATTCACATAATTTCTCATAAAACTGTTTTTATTTTCAGCATACAATTGTGTCGGGTAACCACCAAAGTATTTGTTAAATACTTCCATATTCTATGTATTTATTTACTGGTATAGCTATGTTCAGTGGTCATATACGAAACAAAGAAATACAAAGAAACACAATGCAATCAAAGTTTGAATTACAATCCGAACTTTTTATCATCAGCCTTTACATTTTTAACGGAGCTATTTTGTCCTAATCGCAACATACACATGTATCGTGCGTTTTGCTATGAGTGTTTTAATCGTTCATCGTCAGCTTAGATATTACCCCAAAATCCATGAATAAAAAATATACCTTTTTATTAACCGTATTTTGTTATTTCAACCTAATTATTTTTTTTAAATGTGAGAAAGGCGGTTTTCACAAACGCAAGTGGTTCGATACCCTTTCAGGACATTATATTGACAACAAATTAAAAAAGAGTCTCAAAAGACAATTTAAAAATATATTATTGTTATACAGTGTCGTTTGTTTTTTATTTAATCACCAGCAATGTAACCGGCGTTGCCAGGAGCAAAAGTGTAATACATGTCCTTCCGGTTCCTCTTCTCCACGATACCTTCCCTCTTCCCATCTCCCTTTCTTCTGCGCCGATCGCATACCTGTCTCTTGACATATACTTTTTATAGAAAACTTGAGTCGAAGTAATATTGGAAATAACTGTTTAGTAAAGATCAGAGTTACTTCCCTTGAGTAACGACTTTGAAATAACAACAAAATCAACCCTCTCCCCTGACAAAATCGGCGGCAGTTTAGGGTCAAATAATGAGTATTTATTTTCTAAATTTGAGATATTATTCATTCCGAGTAACGATTATCAAGAAAATATATACTTTATGATGGTTTGTTCTGTAGTTTGGAACCTTTAGCTTGACATCTCCGCATGGGAAAGCAACTCTATGGTCACCTTTCTGATATTTCAGCCCTGATCAGAGAGAGAAGAACGTAATTTGTTGGACTTTGCTGGAAAGCTAAGGATAAACTCATCAGCGATGTTCTTTTTGTAGATAGCAATACAGAGATATTGCTCAGCGGGTAGACCGCAGAAAACCTACATAAGACAACTAATAGAAGACTCACAATGCACATATGAATAGCTATCAGGTCCGATTGAGGATAAAGCGATACGACGTGAGAGAGTCAGAGGATCCGTGACACCACCACGACTAGATGATGATGATGGTGATAGTGAGTTTTACATACACGCACACACACATACCCATATCTAAACTTCCTTTTATATAATAAATAATTACATCCAAGAAAAAGATAATAAATAAGAATAAAATGCATAGAATGCAAGACACATTACTTTTGCTCGTATATATGCGTATATTTTGGCATATGTTTCAAAGACTGTTATTATCAACAAAGCTGCGATTTACATATCTTAAAACTAAGCGTATACAAGGGCATCTGATAACTAAGTTTGATAACTATGTCTTACTCCTGGTCTTGTAGTGGCGGAAACAAAAGGAAGGGGTGAAAGTTGAGTTACAATCTTTCGTGGGTATTCAAAATTCTAACTTGGTGGGTAATTCAGGAATTGATTAATGTTTATGAGTACAATATATAGTTGGACTGCATAAACTGTTGCGAATGTTACTGACAATTCCATGGGTGACATTTTTTGAGGAGCGGGTGGCTCATTCTATGAATAATATTGAACAGAGAAATTTGTTAGGGAGCTGCTTATTCACGTCATTTGTAATAAAACATAGAGTACAGTAGAATTGTTCCCTAATATCGAGAACATTTTGCAAAAATTTACATTCAGGTATTACCGTTGCGTTTCGAAAAATCGCAGACATGCAAAATAATAAATGAGTAATGTCCAAGAACTTATTGCAAACTTTTTTCTGAGGTTCTATATAATTAAAGGGTGAAACATACAGAACCTGCTCGGACTAGATGATTGCAGAGAAAGTCCAGCATGTTGAAGTAACTGTCTAAGTTGAACGTGAACTGAACTTTTTTGTGTCTGGTTGTGTAATTTGGGAAATAATGTCCATGCTTGAGACTAGCGGGCATTAAACCTTCCTTTCTTTTTAGATTTCTCTATTTGCATATATATATATATATATATATATATATATATATATATATATATATATATATATAGAGAGAGAGAGAGAGAGAGAGAGAGAGAGAGAGAGAGAGAGAGAGAGAGAGAGAGAGAGAGAGAGAGAGAGAGCGAGAGAGAGAGAGAGAGTTATGAAAATATATTTATGCAATTAAGCAACACAGACGCTCCCGCGTTTCATACCCAGGGGGAATCTTCAGGCTAAAATGCAGTAAGTTAATTTTGCCGGGTGTTTATATATATACACAGCTAGCTAGTTAACCAATCAGATTCTTTGTTGGTCTCTTAGCCAATCGTTGGGTTTCTCACGAACAAAGGTCTGGTTAGTTTAATTGTTCTGTTTTCTATAGAGTCGCCTATATCTTGTTTTGTGAGAAGCCCAACGATTGGCTAAGAGAAAAACAAATAATCTGACTGATTAACTAGCTAGACGTGTATATAAAAACACCCGGCAAAACTAACTCCATGCCTTTTAGTCTGAAGATTCCACCGGGGATGAAACGCGGAAGCCTCTGTGTAGCTTAATTGTACTAAATATATTTTCATAACCTACTATTCAGCTCTACTTACGTATCAAATACTGAAACTTGATACATAAAAAATCATATCTCCTTATAAAATGTTATGTGGATACATAAAATAGTAATATATATATATATATATATATATATATATATATATAAAGAGAGAGAGAGAGATTTTGAGAATAATTTTCACACTAAACAGTAGCTGGCACTTGTTTCGCTTTTATTAATATCATATATATATATATATATATATATATATATATATATATATATATATATATATATATATATATATATATACTAACAGTATTTTGTTTGCGTTGCATGTGTGCATATTTATTGCTGGTTATAAATAACTTCAAATATAATAATAATTACATGTTTTGCCTACAAAGAAAAGTTAAAATAACGTTTGTAATATAAGACTAAGTAATAAATAACACTTTTAGCCTGGTTGTGTTTTTTTTAAGACTATCTGTTGCTGATGCATTTTTTACAGACGACAAATGTTTTTTTTTCTGATCGAACCGAATTAAATTATTTTACATCTTTAAATACACATAATTTTAAAAAAAATATTTTGTTCAATTTTACTTTTACTTGAATTTCGTTTCTTTTACGTTCGAATATATTTGGGTTATTTTATAGACCTAACCAATAATTGACACTTTTGACAGCAGATGAAATCATATAAAAATGTCAATAGTTTCTTTGAGAGTCTATGAAATTGTTTAACTCTTATGGAAATATATTTAAACGTCCCAAACTATATTATATGGATTTTGATAACACAAAGTAAACAACCACATACTTATATGCCAGGTATATCTCTCTTATAATATAATCGAAACTGGTTCAAATTACAACCTTAATGAAGCTTCAGAGTATAAATACTGTTTGAGTGCATTCCAATGACCACATCAAAATCAATTTTATTTATTTGTTGATTTCAATGAATGCCTATATTTTGTCTAATACGTCTTACGCGCGTTTCACAACATGTGAAGGAAAATTTAGTCTGTTGTTTTACAGGTTGTTCTTCAGAGTACTGTTGATGAAATTAATAAGAAATACGCACACTATATAAACAGAACGTAAACAAATAGATGAGATCAAGCGGCAATTCAAAAGCAGAAAAGAACTCACATTTGAAATGAGGATCAGAGCAAAATAACCCCGAAAAAACGAACACAAACCGATTCTCAAAACGCTATCAAGATGGCGGTTTAAGAATCGGCTCGACAATATCTTTTTTTGGACTGATTTTTCTTTGGTCATTGGAATGCAAACAATATATATATATATATATATATAATCATTTGCATACATCTATATAGTAATATTTTCATTCCTTTCCGTTTTTCTTTTGGTATTGTTGCTCACGCACTCATGCTTGTCATTTAGAAGTAAACCAGCATAAGTATTCGTATTCTTCAACTACATAACCCAGTGCCCTAAAAATATATATTTAATATTGATCAAGGTAGTAAAACATTACCGCATGGTCATAATCCACGCTTGACATTCCTTATACATTTTATTTATAAAATTAAAAGTATAGAAATGAAAAATATACACTTAGAAATTCTAGTAAAGTTTTCAGTGCTTTAAGAAAAAGTGCATTTTTTATGGATTTCAAGAAAACACTTCATAAGTCTAAAACAGATTACATACTAAAAAAACATATGGAAATGTGTTTCAATTATTGTCAGTTGAATGTCATCCGCCCCAACAATTAAATGTGGAGAACAACCCTGGCCCCACTCCAAAACTTTAATTATATAAAATGCATGCAATCAGATAAGCAAGGTATCATAATGGTATGGGCGCAAAAACAGTTAGTGTTTCTCATTCAGTCCCAAGAAAGGTCAGGTTCCTCAGCTCGTATAGTGTTGTCGTCTAAAAGGGCCGAAAGGAAATTAGACAACAATGATGTAGTTTACGAATGTATGTATTTACAAAAAATACAAGTGAAATACGTTGACAGAGACTACTTGTGTATTCGTCATAGCATATAGCTCTGTAACCACAACCATTCATAGGGTCGGGCAGAGTTTCGGTAGCGACGCAATAGGGAATACACCATATAGTTCCGACCTAACAGTCATATTACACTAAATGAGTCCGCTTGCTTAGACATTCATAGATATTAATTCTCTTCCATTTAAACTGATTCTGTTATTTGACCGCAGGGTTTTAGGCGTTCAGACTAAAGTTAAAAGGTTGACTTGGGTCTGATGGTTTTGAATCGTAGCTAAGTGACACAGTGACCCAGTAAACCCTAAGCCATACATTCTTATTTCAAGACTAAAGTAATAAACTGGTTTCAACCAGCACATCGTTCCCCATTATCCCCTTCTTAAACTCTACAAACTTCTACTACTACCGCGCATCCTTTTTTTCCTTCTAACTTTTTTATTTTTATTAACGCACAAACTGGCGGAAGCGCTTAGCTTGAAGGCAAATCAAATTTATGATTGTATGATTTTTTCTTCATTTTCTTCATCCTGAGGAGTCTTAGTATAAAGACGATACATTGATGCATACATAAATAATATATTTGGTTGGGTTTTCTTTTTTCATTTTCCATATATATGTATATATATATATATATATATATATATATATATATATATATATATATATATATATATATATATATATGTGTGTGTGTGTGTGTGTGTGTGTGTGTGTGTGTGTGTGTGTGGAGAGAGAGATATACCAACGTTTTTTAATAAATATGTATTATTACCTATAGAAACTCGTTGTTTCATGCTTATGGAATCTTAAATGTAGGATATGTAAATTCTTGCAGGCCGGAGAGCACGAACCCGGTTTAAAAGTCACCACTAACTCGTAGTTCGGGCACCACCAATTCGCACGGAAATTAAGATAAATTAAACTCTATGTACGCCTGATCAGCGAAGTTACATAGTAAGCAGTCAATCAGTTGTTCAACAAAAGCAATAAGAAAGTGGCGGGGCATCTTATTTATGTTATAGTATGACTGCTTATTATCAAATTATATATATATAACTATATATATATATATATATATATATATATATATATAAGCAAATATGAAGGTGAGAATTGCGAGACAGAACCAATACAGTGTTGAAAAACCGGAAGGTAGAATAAGAATGAACAAAAATATATGACAATAGACGGTAAATCTTATATCAATTCATTTATATGTCAAAATATAAATATAAAGACAGTAAATTGTAAAATTGGTAGGCTTATTGTTAAATATTTAAAGGTCCGAAATGGTAGAGACTGTAATCATTTCGAGAGTAACATCTTCTCCTTTTCAAAAAGAAAACAAAAGTTAGCATGGATGTGTTAGTTGAGGAGAGCCAAGTGGATGCTGCTATTCCAATAACATAGAAACATGAGATTAGCAAAAAGAAAGACAAGTCCCGCAGAAAATGCAATAGTTAAAATATGTAATATATTACTAACATTTATTAATTTAGTTAATCTTAAATAATAATATTTGGATGTAATATATTTTGTTGTTGTTGTTCTTTTATTATTATTATAATTTGTTTTTTTTAAAATTTATTATTTACTTTTTCTTTATTATTATTATTATTATTATTGTTTATATTAAATATTTAATATTCATGTTAAGTGTTGCAATTGTAAATATAGGTTCGAATAGGCAGGTACAGATTAAGGGAGATAATTAGGGATCAGAATAAAGTGGTCCAAGAGGGATAATATGTAAAGTAAAATAATGCATGGTCATATATATATATATATATATATATATATATATATATATATATATATATATATATATATATATATATATATATATATATATATGTGATTTTATGAAGGCTTACCAAAGCATTCCTTTCAGGACACCAATGATCACCATTAAAGATATTTTTTCTTACAAATACTATTTATTCAAATTAAATGTTTTTTCCTACACGTGTTTCACTACCAAGCAGTTACTTGCTTGGCAGATCATCTGGGAAATTAAATGTCTGGAATACTGGTTTCAACTGCCGACAATACAAAGGGTAATAAATCAACCATTGAAATAAGACTCTTTGAACTCGGACGAACATTTGTGTAGACTTTTCTTTGTGAGAAGTTGGATTTAGAATTCCCATACTATCATTGGATTGGAATGGTAACTTGTGAGCGTTGTCTTGAATGATTTAGTTCTTTTGTTTTCTTGTGGGGGGGATTTATTCATCATTGTGCCGGCCGACGTGAAAGTGTATTATCGCACATTGTTCCGGTTTTATGGTTTTATTGAATGTATTTGGGACCGATTATTTGCTTGTTGGCTTGGTGGAAGAAATAATGCTCGAGCTACTTTTCTAAGACTTTTCTAGTACTTTCTTTTTTTATCGGTGTTCTTACTTGCTTTTTAATTTTGAATTTTTATTTTTATTTTTTTCCTCTTCTCTTCTTAAGTGACCTCAACTATTGCAACGCCACATTGTGTATTGTCGGCAGTTGAAACCAGTATTCAAGACATTAAATTTCCCTGATGATCTGCCAAGCAAGTAACTGCTTGGTAGCGAAACACGTGTAAAAAAAAACATTTAATTTGAATAAATAGTATTTGTAAGAAAAAATATATTTAATGGTGATCATTGGTGTCCTGAAAGGAATGCTTTGGTAAGCCTTCATAAAATCACATATAAATGCTCTGTACTCTGTAATCGAGTATCATCGAGCTTGTTTTTTATTGGAACAACCCGGTCTTCACTGAATGATCTATTTTATAAGTGAAAAATCTAAATATATATATATATATATATATATATATATATATACAACCGAAATAAGGTAGCATATCTTGAACTAACAAATAGGCTACATATCGTTTAGAGTGTACTTTCCGTGATCATCTGGCAAGCCGATTTGTTTAGTAGCAGAAACATTCTTCAAAACCTTTAAGCATGTTAAGACTCTGTGAACAAGTGCTGAGAGATGTGGAAAGGTTGATTTACCAGCCTTTTTTGGGGATCCTCATCCCGACTATAAGCCGGTGTTTTACTACAGACCCGGCATGAGTATATCGATGAAAACCCGATACACAAAACGGACAAGGAAATGTATAGTTATGAAATAAAATACTTTATATTAGCTCTTGCAGAAACTACAATAGTACACCTCGTTGTTGTTTTTTTTAACTAATTTGTGATACGTACTATATAAAATAAGCAAAATCATGTGTAGGTTTTTGCGGTATCACGGTTCAACGGTGTATTCCATGGCAATACTAACAGCTGATGTGGAATCACCATCGTCAAGATTAAAAACATACTGATGGAACATAAAAGTTTATTATATTTTTATTACGGATGTTTGAAAACACATAATTGTATGAACAAAATTTACTTCAAAAACAAAAAATAAATAAAATGACGCTAATATTCGGTAATCCAAATGGAAAGCTGAATACTGCAAAGTAAGAAATAATTGATTGAAATCAAGCAAAATGAAATAGACTGGACTGAAAAAATGTACACACAATTAAATATTTTTTTAAAATTTAACAATTTGATTAAATAAATCTAATTCTTAAAAAATAAATTAATTTATCAAATAAAATATTGTTTATTAAGATGTAAATTTATTCCTGTAAAAAAGCAACGACTGTTCTGACTACTACTGCATGGAATGTCATCGTCTTCGTCTGTGTATGTCGATCAAATGTTCTTGAACCTTTTAAAAACTCTTATTTTAACTCAGAGAAGTACGTAAAAATATAATTAGAAATAAATATTTCGCCATTTTTAGCGTCCGATATCATTAGCCGAACCAGGCACGTACTTATAATAATCGTTTATACTTCTCACATCAAATGCGTATTGTTTAATACTATATAAAACTATATTTACTATTGATTTGAACAAACACATTTGTATTTTTTTGTTACAAATGGATGAAGACTATTTGACAAATGTTCACTAATGTACGTTTTCATGAATAAAATTAAAAACATTATATTTTAAAGTTTTTTTTATATATTTTAGAAAATCAAACTATTTTAGATATATGCGGAGAGATAACAAAGAACATATTTAAGTAGGTTGTAAAGACGAATTATTTTCGTTTGATCGATAGAATTATGGAAGAAGCAGTAGCCGTAATTTTAAATAAGTTATATCATCGTTTTTTATGTATTGCAATATGGTTCCAGTTATTTCCTATTAGAAATATTTTTTTTTTAAATGGCATACAATGAAAATATTTAATACAGATTTTTGTATTCAAATATTGGCTAAACAATTCAAGGAATGTTGAGAAACCCAGCATACACGGGTATTTTAGCTAGTATATATTTCCTCAATATTAAAGATATGAACTGTAAGATTAACGAGTTTAACCCACAACGATCTGCTAGCGGGTAACGTTTCTATTAATGAGACTCTCCTGTATAAAGTTTTAAAAGGTCATCTAATTTGTTAACTTTAAACTTAAACGTTATCTCCAATGATCTAAGGCTTATATTCGCGAAGCGACTCACCCCGACGATTATTTGAACCGGTGGAATTTGCGAAACACTAATCCTAATGCTTGATCCGTCTTGCCTTGAGCGCTGAAATTATGGTAATATCCATCTGCGGCCGACGGTGATCTACTTAGATGTTTATCACTCGCTTCCATATGCTGTGCTACTTTAAAGCGACTGTACTACGGGTTAAAAGTTTAGACATGAATAAACATAATAAGTACAAACGCCTTGAATAAATCATGGTTTTACAATATTAGTTTATCGTTTCCACATTGAAGATATGCAGCTATGTCAGAAGTGCTGATATATGTACGTTCATACCCGTCTACTTCTCTCTCTCTCTTCCTCTATGACTCACTCACACACACACTTTCTCTCTTTCTCTCTATTGTGGCATTAATCTCTGTCTTTGAGTATGCAATTAAAAACAAAGACCCGTGGACAGATTAAACATAACTTTTATGGAGTAAAGTTTTACGACGGTTCGGGCCGTTGTATAATTTGGTATTGTATGATGTTACAATAATATAGTGTCGTCCGTGTCGCCCTGTTACGGGTCGTTTTGGTAGTTTATGAAAATAAACTACCAAGACGTTTAACTTTATTTGATCTTAGTAACTCTGGAATGAAAAAGGGTCAGTACTATATACTTTTTAATAATGCTCATATCACCATATTACATTGTTTGTTTATAATGATCCACTTCCTCCCGTTTCGCCTCCTTATATACCCGTTAGAAGATAGAACTTTAAAAACTCCTGAATTAGTATCGTATACATATGGTTTAAATTTCATTAAAATCTGATATACGTATTTTGAGTTTTAAAGGAGTTCAGTCCCCATTAGTTACTTAGAGGTAAGGACAGGTGAATATTTGTCATATGCAGGGTTATGTAGTGATTCTGGACTACTTTTACTGTCTACCCCGGTGAAATTCATACATATGATAAAAATATTATCAAAATAAGATATAATTAAGTGTTTAAGGAGTTACGCTACTGTAGCTCCCTAAGGTTAGTAGGACACTTAGAAATTAGGGGCAACATCTATTGTCTTAGGCAGATAACTTTATGCATATAATTGAAATTTCATAAATTAGGATATATTAAAGTTATTGACGCACGTAGAGATTTAGCAGCACGGCAATTGTCTTCCCAACAAATTTTCCATGATAATATACTTTTACATTTCATATACATTCTATAACCTGTGTTTCAATACAGAGCAAACACACATCACAGACACATAGATGCATACAAACTTAAAGTTTTAAATACATAGATAAAGTTCTTTAAAAATAAAAAAAAACTCCTGTTTTCCTACAAATACAATGACACATTTTTAGGTGACAGAAAAATACGATTTATTTATTTTTTTGCAATGCATTTGTTTGTTTGTGTTTTTAATTATTTATTTAGGTACATTTTTGTTTTGGGATTTTATTTAAAATATTAGATTTATTGGTTTAAATTTATATTTTATAAACTATGAAATGGATACTCTAAATAAACTACAACAAAATATCTGCTCATGATGACCGCGAAGATCGAATGTGCTTGCGATTGACTTACATACACCAACGTCGGATTCTTACTACCACAACGACTACACGATACTCGGAAGATCACTTGCACTGTCGATAAAATAATGCAAAATAAGAAAAAGAAATGACAGTAATTTCAAATAAACTGGCTTAATATATATATATATATATATATATATATTTATTTATTTATTATATATTTCTCCTTATTATTGCCATTTCACCAACGCTTCCATGTGTGACTTTTCAAACTATATATATATATATATATATATATATATTAGTCTCGGAAGTTTCTCAACCATTAAAACTATATTAATAAAAACAAAAAACTTTTAGTCCCAACTCTTTCAGTGGAAAATCACTCATGTAAGTCAATTTATTTTTCACAGTTATTATAGTAGTTTGTTTCTAACACTATTTTAAGGGATCATCAGTTGTTTACCATGAAAAACTGTTTCGGGAATTTATATATATATATATATATATATATATATATATATATATATATATACCGCAGCATTAACGGTCAATATATATATAACTTTAAGCGTTTTTACGTAAACAGTTATACGGGTTACTGAACTATTTTATCAGAAATTATACGTGGTATAAGGACTAGTGAAGTAATTGTTATAGTGGTTGTTTCTCGTGTTCTTTGTTTGTGTGCTCTTCCTCGTGCAAAACGTTATAGGTAAAAAATGATGACGTGTTAAATAAGACGTCATTTCAAGATGATGTCATTAACTGTAACAGATTGGGAATGACGTTTAATCTTCACAACTCGTTTATTTTTTTGGCGAGGGGGATGAATGCAGAAGTAAATTCTGTAACTTGTTTTTTATGTGTTGTGTATCTGTGCACAGTGCATTGCCTCATAAAAGGATGACGTCACTAAATAATGAAGTCACGAAAAGATGACGGCGCTTAAGGAAGACGTCATTGATGACAATGGAGATTGGGATAACCGTGCATCGTGCATCCTTCATAGCGTTTTATTAAAACGACTCATGAGCTGAAGACTAGTTTCTATTTACGTGCCTACCTACAACGTCAGATTTAGACATAATGTCTAGTTTAATGTGGGGAAAGGCTAACTCGGCAAAAAGGTGCAATCTGACTTGTGACAAAAATAACATTTGCTTTAGTCTAGGAGGATTTCTCGTTCTCTGACCGAGGACAGAGACGAGAAAGTTTAATATACTACACATATTTCCTAGCTGGGAAGTAATCGTAGCTAAGTGTTTTAATTACGGACTTACAACATGGGTGTGCCAGGTTCGAATCTAAAAACTTTCACTTAGGATGTTAGCAACTTTCACGTGGTGCCTCCCGGAATCACCCGATTTCTTTCTAGACATATTTTCTTACTAGAAATATTTTCTTTCTAGAAATATTTTCTTATTAGAAATATCATCATCCGATTCATCAGAAATGAATGAATGATAGTCCATAGTTTAAAGCTAGTCTATTAAACTAACCGACTAGGATCCTGATTGTTTTGTATATATCTGAAATTACGACCCAATTTACGCGTACAACATTAAACGTATTTTGTGGTGTATTGAGGACCTTTAACGCTATAATTTCCATGTTACAATTTAGGAGACTACACCTGATTTAATATGCCTGTCTTTTTGTTCTTTTGATATTAATCATATGTTTATGAATTAATATGTTGTTAAACTACATTGAAAGAATATGCTATTAATCAACACTTAGGTACGGATTTGATCCTTTTGTTAAGTAAAGTATGAGGATTATTATATTACAATATGGCTAGCTTATAATCATGACACTATTGGCATGCCTCGCGAAGTTATTTGTAAATTGGCGGTCTCTTGAAACTGTACTCTCTTTATATAAAAAGTCCTTCCATTTACGTATTTACTGTTCCACACATGTGTAGCTTGTGTTTTAGAAGCTTAACATGCTGTAATACGGTTTCACGCAGTGCTTGCTCTCTCTGTAATGAGCACTTTTAGACTAACGTACCAAATGCAATATATTACTATTATTTCTCCCGGGAAACGTCGAGTTTCTCGTGTAATATACAACATTATAACGAAACACATTGTAAGTATTGCTCCCAAACAACATATAGTTTAACACACACTTGCTGTTAATAGGGTATTGATCAGTTATAAGGTAACATATACTACTAAACAAAGGTAACACTGTATTAATAATATCACTGCTCCCGAAAAACAACTAGTTTCTTGTATAGTATACTATACCCTAACGAAACAAATTAAAATAACTGCTCCCGGGAAACGTGTTGTCGAAACCCACTTGTGCTATCCAAGCATATCAGAAGTTTTGCATTTAGCATATACCACTTACCAAATATAATATTGCTTTATTACTATTATTGCTCCCGAGTTACATCGACGTTTTGTTCTATTATACGACACTATAGCAATACATATTGAAGTAATTCTCCCGGGACTCACACAGTTTAAATATACCTTTTCTGTATTTGTGTGTGACTACTTTGGGCCAAATGTAATACTGTATTATTAATATTACTTCCTCCGGGGAATACTGAGTGTTTATCTTAAATAAAACAGCGTAACGAAACGCATTGAAGATATTGCTGCCGGGAAAAGCGAAATTACAACACACCTGCTCTATCTAGGGTGTTGATCACTTTTGGATTAAGCGTATACCACTTACCAAATGTTGTACTTGATTAGTACTACAATTGCTATCGGGTGATGCTGGATTTCTCGGTTTCCCCCTCTCCTAATCAAAAATTATAATAAAACACATATTTGATTAATATATTGCCGAACACCGTCGAGTTTCCTTGCTTCTCCTTCTTCCCCAAGACTCTGGAATGGTATAGTATTAGCGTTTCTCAAAGACCTTCTCAACGCGCTGCAATTTCTGTCATAAATACATCATGGTAAAATTAAAAACTCGTTCTAAACGTCGACAGGCCTGACTAATTTTTTTCTAGTTACCATCAAAAAATGGTTATTTATAAATGCCGATGAAGAATACTCGTATATACACTTTTGTATGTCTTGTGTAGTTTATTTAAATATGACCTTGTCATACTAACATACCGACATACAGAGAATAAACTGTTTTTGTAATAGATTAGTATATCCGACTTGTAATACTGAAGTTTAAAGAAATGCAATAGTGTTATAATGAATTGGACAACAATAACTGAACAATGACCATGACACAGATTTTCAATAGAAACCAGACGACATGTTTCTCTCATTATTTAACATGTTTATTTTGTTCAACTTGGCTCATATGTTTTCAATATCTATTATAAACCTTCGTTTGATTTTGTTTTGAATTTATTAGAGTGTTCATTAAGTCAGTTCATCTGCACATTTTTAATCAAATTAAAAACCAACTTCCAATAATTTTGTTTTGTAATGCAAAATACATTTAGTGATTAGAATTTCATTTTTGATTAAAAAAATAGAATATCTCGACAGAAAAATATGACAGATAATGATTTTAAAGAAACTAATGAACTTAACAAATATTTCTTTTAATTGTTTTATATTTGATATTTATACACTTAATCATGATTAGTACGAATTAAAAATAGCAAACAACCGACAAAACAAGAACGAACTGTTGGAATTCACAACGCGATTGAAGGGTTCTCGTAAAGGAACGCAGTTTTGAAGCCGTGCTTTTAGTGTGTCTAATAGTAACATAGCCTTTAACGTTTTAAAGGTTATCACGGTTCGAGAAACTCATCCGGAAAAGATCGGACGAATAGTCGCCATGTAATAAGTACGGACTGTGTGTGTCCTGTAACGTTTATCTCTGATATCCTCTGTCGTGAATATAAAGGGGTATATCATTGCATGTCTTTCTACAG
>OY744519.1:194169598-194179598 GCA_963556195.1 Sepiola atlantica | reverse complement strand
ATGGTATCGGCGTGTCACATCCTTGCGGTCTGTTTTCATGTGTTTCCTTCTTCCTCTCTCTCACCTTATTTTTCGCCTCTCCCGCTCCTTCTTAACTTATTTCTTAATCGCAAAACTTAGGATTTGCAGACGTTATAATGTGAATTACCGGCCTTCATATACGATTTAAAAGAACTTAGAGTTAAGCGTTTATAAGGGGACCGAGACAGATTGGCCTGGTTATGATAGATCACCCTCCTTCTCCCTCCCTATATACCTACCGTTTTAAATCATACATTTCCCCCCCCCCTCTCTCTATATATACATGTAGTGCTGTATTTCCCTCTCACCATATGCCTTCCGTTATAAATCGTACAATCCTCCTCTCTCTCGATATATAGTAAATATGTTATCACCCTCTTACCCTCTCAATATACATCCTCCGTTGTAAATCGCACAATATATATGTATAAAATATTTTGTCACTCTCTTTCCCCCCTCACTAGATGTCTTCTGTTGTAAATCGCACAATTTCCCCCTTTCTGTATATGTGTATTAAATAGTGAGTTGGAATTTATCTTTTTTTTCAAACATGTAATCTCCTTGTTTGGCTGCTTGAAAAGATCGGAGGGTCGAAATAAATTCTCGCACCGGTGATTATGTGAGTCCGTGTTAATTTATGTTATTCTTGCTCTGTTTATTACATTGAGATCTCATATTCGGAGTTCCCTCTAGAACTTATTTCACTCTAACACACTAATATATATATATATAAATATATATATATATATTTATATATATATATATGTATATTAATAAAAAAATATATCTCTACAATACATGTATACATTTAAATTGTTTTTTTTTTAATTTTACTGATGAAAAGTAAGGTACATGTCTGATGATCGTTTATACGTCAAACTGCAAAACATGGTTAGCTAAATACGCATACCATCTATCTATCTATCTATCTATCTATCTCTCTCTCTCTCTCTCTCTCTCTATATATATATATATATATATATATATATATATATATATATATATATACAATACATAGAACTATACTATATATGCATGTATATATATTTTCTTTCATTTTACTTCGGTGGAAGTTTTCTGAAATCAAGGTGCCCTACCCTTGGACTAACACTTTATCTCTATATGAGAAACCTAGATATCCGAGTGGGGCATTATAGTTCTCCTTTATTTCTTAAAAGTCGAGTTAATAAAAAGTGATGAACATAGATTCACCCCTGCCCAATTGACTAGTTAACTATTTTTAGTATATCATGTGTTCTATTGGTCTAACCGGATTCCAGGACAAGAATTCGTCTGGTCTGGTGGAGTTCCAAACTTAATGATTTTACTAGAAGTAACATAACTTGGAGAAGGTGCACCATTCCTAGTATGAGCTTCAGTTATAATGTCATGTTGACTATTCTGTCAGTGTTTACTTGTAGGCTAAAGTATGCTCATGCCAGGTTGCACTTCAACATCCCTGTACAGAGATAAGGTAGCCACTCGGAATGTGCCACATTCTATCCTACTTTGAGGCATTCAAGTAATCCCCTTCTTGGGAGCATTCAAGCTCTCCCACACTGATATATAGATATATGTATATAGGGGCAAGTAATACATATAAATACCTATATATCTAAAACACAAAATATATCCATGGGAAACAATGCGTGTTGCACTTTCATTGTGTACCAAAACCACTATTTCAATTAGTTTCGTTGATGCCTTAAAAGATAAATAGCCTAAAAAATGTCATACGAAAACGAATAATACTCTCAGAACAAATCTAATAAAGTGTTAGTTGCTGAAAAAATATAACTTTATATATACCTATGAATATATTATAGAATATATATAGAATATATATATAACTGATATCAGATATATATTTCTACTATTATTAAATGATAAGGAGCGATTTTCTCACCATATGATGAAAACATACTTTTTGCAAATAACTGTGAATAACATTCTATTCTTTTTGATCAGCGCTAAGTGCATCATAAATTCTTCCTTATGATGAATAAATAACTTAAAGCGACATCCATATAGTTCAAAGATTATGCCAAATTCATCATGAACCTTGATTACAAGAAGTCAACTGACCATAGATGCATCACAGTAATTGATGCAACAGGAGCAAGCTCACGTGCTAATAAAGCTGCTAGATCGTTTAATAAACTCGTAATTATTTTGATTGTATTTAAAAACTTAATAGGAGTTGTGATTTTCAGAATTCCTGAAGATCGGGTATCTACATCTGAGTTAAGACGTTTATGTGTTTACCGGGTCATGAGTGTGCTGTTTGAATGTTTTATGAAACAATAATATATGGTTTATTCAACAAAATTTATAGAAGTGGGATCGACATCGATAAACATCATCATCTGATGTATTTCATTGTAAAGTATGTAGCGATATCATTGCATTTTTCAGTGAGCATCCAGCTTATGATTCAAATATTTAATCTAAATATCTACCGAATCACATTATGTCATTTCTAAAATAGCATTTAACCATAAAAAAAACGCGTTGTCCATAAGGACCTACTCGAACCATTAAAAAAACAACTTTGCCAGCGTTCTTATAGTCAAAATATTTTTCGACATGTGTTCAAAGTCACTCATTATTCCACAAACTTCAGCCTACACGTCATAACTCCCCACACGTATCGCTCAAAGTGAAAATAACACATATACGGACAGACTGTTTAATGCAATAAAGTAACCAGTCCATTTATCTAGTGTATACAGCTTCTCACTCTTTTCTAGTGAACCAATATCGCCAATAAGTACTTATTATATTAGCCAAACTATTATTTGTATCAATGGTATATTATATTGTATATGCTACACATAAAGCTACTAGCCAACATAAACGCTATCTAAATCAAATAACTTGCCATCAAAGGCGAGGGGGGTCTTATTTTATTTATTGTTTTAATAATATTTTATCATCTAATAAAATTAAAAGAAAACCTCATTGGTTTAAAAACGCACAAACAAAACGGATAAACGGTTGGTTTTATAGTAATCCTTCACTTTGTGAATTGGCGATCCGAGGCTATTTTATTAAAACGACTAATTTCAGTTTTAATAATTAGAAATAGTGATTAATTTAATATTGAATAACAATATGAGTAAAAAATCGAAATAGTCGAAATTAATTTCATAATGGTTTGCAAAAATGTATACAAAACAGTTATTTCTTAGATACGTCACTTCAATGTGCGCGTGTAACGATTGAAAGGCTATTTCGAATGCAATCTTGACACACTGACGACCCGGACAAGTGAATAATAGAGCCTGTTGTGTTGACGCGGGTCTTTTATTCTAGAAGCAAAGTGCAGTATCTGTTCTGATACTACGATTCATATTTTCTATCCTCGGTCAGAGAAGGAAAAATCGTCCGAAACTAAGGCAATTTTTTTTTTATTTTGTCTCCATCTACACTTTTTCTTTTGGGGTTTCTGGATGTTCCCCACATTAAAAACCGACCTTGTGTCTTACTCTGCCCTCGTGAGCAGCGAGTAAATAGGGGCAGATCAAATAGAATTCAATTTAAAAAATCAATAGTGACAATTCAAAGATATGATATTTTAAACGTACGCCGGACAGAATGGGAAACCGACGATTAAGGGACAAAGTATTTCATAAACATTTAATAATTTAATAATTTAATAGTGGTGACAGACTGACAAATATGATATTCCAACCTCAGCTTGACAGACTAAAGATAGTACAAATAAAACTTAAAAGTGGCAAAGTAACAAACGAACAGGTTGTCTTATCAAAATGCTTTTACTTAAATCTATTAAGATTTGATGGGGTTATTTAAAAACCAAGCGTGACATATTGACCGACATTGACATGAATGGACGCAGCTTATAATTTCATTTCAATAGTATGTTAGAAACGGACGAACACAACTTTTTAATAGTGAAACTTTGGCGCATTTAAGATGCAGTAATATTGCCACATCTGAGGAGGTGCCGCTCATAGCCTCATCTCCTGCCTTGACAGAGTACAAACCCGACTTTGCAATCTAATGTGGAATGCTCATTCCCTACAACTCTTTTCTCAACACAGAGATGTTGCTAGTCTTTCTCTACTCGATCGTTATTTTCATGGTAGGTTCTCGACTGAGCTCCGGTCATGGTCCCCCTTCACAAAAAAGAAAGCGTCAAAATACAACCACTGTAAATATGTTTCCTTTCTTTATCTGAGTACCTAAAATAAAACGGAACTTATATCAGTAAAGTTTTTTAGAATACTATCTGTTTACGGAACACAATACTTAGAGGATGCTTCCCATCTCACTACAACATGGTCGTTTTACAGTTCAATGTTAACAAATTCTTGTTGAGCATTACTCTTAAATAACCAAATTAGGCCCAGTTTAACTCATACTTACGAATTATCACCGTCCATCTGCCAAATTCATTAAACGTTATCCTCGAGTGGCATTTCAACCTTGTTAAGCCGTGACATGTCACTACATAAAATAGATAAAGTGTGTATACTCATTTGGCTCATTTAGCAATAAGCATACTTTTTCAAACTTGAGCGTGACAGACCTTCTGATGGACAGATGGACTTTTATAGCGAGTGGACGTCTTTATGATGGTGTATACCCATGTTATCCACTCATTTACCAGAAACATGCTATTTCAAAATTAAGTGTGACAAACCCACAGACGGACAGATGTTTATAATTAAATGCATTTAAGATTATATGTGTGCATTTGTTGTACTCATTAAGAGATAGAGATGCTATTTGAAAATTAAGTATGGAAGACCGGCTGATAGACAGATACTTTTATTTTTCAGGAAAAGCAAACAACTTTCATCTTCTCTCTACCCCCCCCTCTCTCTCTCTCTTTCTCTCTCTCTTTCTCTCTATCTGCACTGTAAGGAAAGGTAAGGTTCTTCTCTACCAGCGTAGTCTTTGTTTGGATTACATTTATTTATATTTCTTTTGCATCACTATAAGACTGTGTTTGTTGGTGTGTGTCTCTCTCTCCTTTTCTCTCGCTCTCTCTCTCTCTCTCTCTCTCTCTCTCTCTCTCTATATATATATATATATATATATATATATATATATATATATATATATATATATATATGTCTCTCTCTCTCTGTATGTATCTCTCTTCCTCTGTCTCTCTGTCTGTCTGTCTGTCTGTATGTATGTCTGTCTCTTCCACTCTATCTGTCATTTGCCGTTGTTTGGTTTGGTAGTGGGCTAATTTGCTTAACTTTGTCCTGCGCTTTTGTATTGCCATTACCCGAAGGATTTCGTTGCATATAACAATGCTTGGACGGCTTTAAAACAATAAGCGCCCAACATTCTATTTCAAAATTAAGCACGACATGCATACTGGTGGGAAAGTCATTTAATGTAGATAATTGGACGCTTTTTAGTTAATGTGTCTCTATTTATACTACTCAAACATGCTATTTGAAAATTAAACTGAGAGACCGACCTATCAAAAAACACATACTCTTATATCGATGCTTGGACGCATTTGAGGTAATATACGCATATTTGTTCTAGTCATTTAGCAGTACATATTTTATTTCAAAATTAAACGTGACAAACCTACCAATAGATGAAGATTTATATATAGATGGTTGGACGTCTGTAAAATTATGCGCTTTCGTATCATGCGAATTCCTATCAAATTAATTTAAAATAAAATGTAACGCTATGAATTAATATTGATTTAATTTTGTTCTTCTTATCTTCAAAACATGATCGGTGTCTTTTTATTTTATCTTTTGTAGTTTTTAAAAGGAATATGCAGGATAACGTGACCAGAGGTCATTATAGAAACGCTCGAATAATGACCCCCATTAATTTTTACATAATCGCATTAGAGAAAGCAACGCCGATAAAGCAAGATATAAAAAGAGGTTAACTTTGAATGAATCTTTATCTTCAAATAATAATACAATTTAATTAATGACACGTGTTTTAAATGAGCTAATTAAGTAAGTAAGCGACTCTTTTCTCTGCCGAGGTAAACACACTAGAAAAATGTTTCTGATGAGGATTTGATAATTCGGGCATGTTGGATTATTTAGACGATCGTTCCCATATTGGCTCTTATTCTCACCATGTTTCGGTCGATTTAACTTCTGATATTCAGGTGAGTGTTCTTATAGGACCCATGACGCAACGGATATAGATGTTAAGTAATAATAAGTTTTAAATGCTATCAATCTGAAAGTTGATGGTTCAATCCTCAGTACGAGCGATACTAAGAATACAATTACGAATTAAGATTTCTACCTGATCATGGCTTACGGAACGAGAGCAAGACACCTCTATGGATAAAATAAAGGGTCCAGGTTTAAATTCCGTACAGATTGCCGAGTTCGACATAAATATCCCCATTTAGGCAAGACGATCCTAGATAAGTTCGGAGGTTACATCGGTGAAAACGTTGTTAGAAAAACATTCTAAAATGAAAACAGTAGCAAATAAAAACAAAGTGCGGTTATAATGAGTTTATATGGCGGGCCTATAATAATAATTTTTGGACAATAAAAATATGTATAAAAGTTAAAATAATTTGTTTTTATTTACATTTTATAGATAATACAAATCCGAAGTGTTATTCGTTAAGAAAATAGCCTTTTTGCGCAAGGAGAGAGACACTGTGAAAACAAATAACACCAAACTTATAAATGGTTTTAGTTGACGGGAACTGAAAATAAAAACGGATAATACATGAATGTATACCTCGTGAATTAAATTATAGGAACGAGTATTTTTAAATGTGTGTATTCTATTAAATGTTATTTAGATTTTTAGCTATACAGATAGACAAACGTATTTTTGAAACTTAAACAAAATATTCTCATATAAGGAAATTAATACATGTGTTTCTATTAAATAATAATGGCGTTTACAAGATAAAAAAACATATCTAATCTAACTCTGATGCTGAAATTTCCCGGAATAACATAATTCTAATTTCATTGTGTAAGTGTAATATATATATATATATATATATATAATATATATATATATATATATATATATATATATATATATATATATATATAGTGTGTGTATTTCAATGTTATATATTTATTTAATAATTAGATGCTCCATACCTTTGATTTCATGGGTCAGAGAGAACCGAGACGGTTGCAAGGTAGTCAAATGCTCCTGAACATTAATCATGTATTTGCGTTGCAGTTTCTCAGTTGTATGGTATGAAACGTAATGGAATTATAAAAAATATTTTTAAAAGAGAGGATAGTCTCTGTTGATAGGAATTATAAGGTAGATACTTTTCTATTCCATCGGTCATAATCGGGTAGAAATGCTTAGTACGCACATTTTGAATTCATTCTACCTATTGTAACTTTTTAACGGTGTATAATATATAGAAGTCCATAAACATAGTAATCCGTTCATTCAATGCACGCGTCCATCCAGTAACACTGCCAGACTGAGAAAACGCCGCTAGCAAACAAGTTTGTCCACACAGCGAAAGAGGACTAAGTCGAGACAAACGGTTGAAGACAAGTAGAGGTGCATTCGCTTTGTTGATGTTCTAAATCACTGACGGTGGCGCTGGGAGAGATGGAGAAGTTAATAAATATTATTTAATCATATCTTTTCCGGACATGTTTAAAACCGCAAGTTCACACGAGTGTGCTTCCAACCAAACTGACGATATTTCTTCCCTACTTTTTCTCTCTTTGAGTCATGTAACGTCAGATCAGTTTCTATCACAGAGGAGATCGAGCTGATATACGAGTAAATAAGCTGACCCAGGCTAAACCCCATTTCCTATTATTTTCAATTAACAAAATTATACTGGGTCAGTATTTAACAGTATCGCCTGTAGTAAGTATTGGATATTTACCCCTTGGAAGATTGTAACTTTGGGCTGAGAGTAGTCAACGCCTTAAGCCATTGGTGCATGTGTCAGTATAATAAAAATTACACAAATTAGCAATACTTATCTAAAGAATTCCGAAATATCAAAACAAAATATGCTTAATAAATAATACGTCACTCCCTATAAATAAAGCATGGTGTCACTTTTAACCGCATAGTGCTTGCTGTTGGCATTGGTTGACCTAATTCTTTTTAGAATATGGTACTTTAAGAATGATCACGTGAAGTGTGCGATATCCATAGTCAAAGTTGTTATATGGAACAATCAAGATTGAAATTATGCACTCCAAATCGCCAGTCGTCATCGGTATCCACTTCACTTTCTTCATTCCCCAATAAATACTAATGAAATATGATTAATTAAAAAAGCGATCATAATGCAAGATAACAAGCGAAAGTAATCCGAATGTTTGATTAAGATTCTAAGTTAATTAATGACAAATATAATGAATTAGCTAATTTAACAAATAGTCTAAACGTATGCTGTGTAAAACTCATTGTTGGACAGTAAATAGAGTTAATCTATTCTTATTGCTCACAAATACTTTCTATATTATAGACGCATACATATATTATGACTTAGTTCACAAACACACACGGATATATATATATATATATATATATATATATATATATATATTATATATACGTATATATATATATATATATTAATATATATATGTTTAATATATACTTAATAGTTGCATTCGAATTATCACAGAAAAAAATCAATCCAAAATAATAATTTCTATATCAAACATTATATATATATATATATATATATATATATATATATATATATAGTCGAAAAATCTAACCAAAATCATAATTTTCATATTCACTTTAATGTCCTTTATTTTCATATTTCGGTTAAAACGTGTATTTCTTCTTCATTCTTCGAACTAAAAAAACACTTTTATGTTTTTATTTTTTAAATGTTTTCCTTTATTTAATTTACAAGTAATAGGAGGAGATATATTATTCTTAAAAAAGGAGAACTATTTATGACTATATATATACATATATATATGTATACAAAATTAAGCATGTGTATGAATATATATATATATATATATATATATATATATATATATATATGAAGAGTTTCCAAAAGTGCAAATCTCCATAAATGCCATTTTCAAAAGTACGAAGCTCTCACTACAAAATCTATTGCATTTCAACCCGTGATCACCCACTAAAATCAGATGTTACATAATATATACCGGTATAATTTGTTTTTTCTTTCAATTAAAATAAGATGTAATCCGAGTCTATATTTAATATATTCCTCATTTTATGGTTTAAGATCTCAATTAAGACAACTTGTTTTTATCGCGTTGGAACTTTTCATGTATATTTCTATCTAAATATCAGTCTCCTAAATTAATGAACCGATCATGTTGACTTTTGACATACATATTCTATGCAACACATTAAGTAATTTGGACACATTAGGTATTGTACAGTTGAATATGTACGGTATACCTATATATATATAAAGTTAGATAATATATTTCGTTGTCGAGATAAAATCTAAAACTAATCAACGGATAATTATGAATATGTCAATATATATTCTCGAACACCCGGTGAATAATATGTGGACATCATGTTTTGTAAACATTACTACTTAACCCCAAATAACTTTTTAAATAAGTTAAATACAGTAAGTAGAGTATAAATTTGCTCTAAGCAATTTTTTTTGGTTATATTAAGTAATTCAGTTTTAAAAGTATCTGTACTCGCGCGAGGGCGTCAATTATATGTATGTGCTTTGTAAAATCGTAAACAGCTGAACTTATCATAATGAATTATAGAATATGTATGTTAGGAAACATGTTGCGTAACGTGGGCACATTGTTTAATCGTCCTTTGTAAATTTATTGCGGGTGGGGCAGCGTCTAGCAGCATTGATGATCCTTTCAAAGATGAAACACGTGTCTATGCATGCCCATATGAAATATATATATATATATATGTGTGTGTGCGTGTGTGTGTGTGAATATATACATATATATATATTTATATATATATGTGTGAATATATACATATATATATATATTTATATATACATATATAT
>OY744519.1:194139598-194167098 GCA_963556195.1 Sepiola atlantica | reverse complement strand
CATATTACATCATGTAAATATTAGGTATTAACAGAAATGTTATATATAATTCCTTCAAAATCATTTTATGTACAAAAATTTGTTTTTTTCCTGATGTAAAATATCACTGATATTAATTTTTTACAAATTCCATGGTGAAAAAATGTAAATGCAACTAACATTCATTAAATTGATTCATAATAACATGCAATATTAGAAATATAAATATATATATATATATATATATATATATATATATATATATATATTCTTTTCCTCGCCCCCCCTTTCTACCCCAGCTCAGCGTTGGATATATAAAATATATAAAAGATAAAAATAAAAAAATGAAAATAGTAATTTCTAACGGCAATCATATTTTCAAATCGGTCACATGACTTTTATTTCTTTCTCATCTTCTTTTTTGCTTGACTTCATTCTCCCTGGAATTCAGCAACCAGGTTGGATCAAAAAATAATTTTCTGCCTGATGAGACCTCAGCTCTTGAGAGCTGTGGATCGATAACATCGACATGCCAGTGTAGCATACCTTGTACATGTTTGAATAAAAGCATTCACTATATATATATATATATATGTATATATATATACTAACACACACAGACATATATATATATATATATATATATATATATATATATATATATATATATACTAACATTGTTAAAATAACAGAACCTTTCTTTCAAATTATACGGTTTCTATTCTTTTCAATTAATCTAATGTTATTTTTGGATTAATATATAAACATTAATAAATCGTCCATGAGTATCACAAACGATGATTCAACCATTATTCCATAAATAATCTAAAACATTCGTGACACCTGTAGAACATTTATTATTTATATTTGATCTTAAGGTACAAAAGACCATAAGAAAAATTGAAAAAAAGGTATAATTAAACGGGCGAATTCTGTCATGTTCAACAAACAAAATGCTGCCTCAATACACACGTAATATATATATATATATATATATATATATATATATATATATATATATATATATATATATATATATATATATATAATAATGGTAATAATCCAGGTGAAAAATATCCACAGGGTGGTAATCCAGAGAATTTTAACCGGGTTTATAAAAAGTGCTCAATATCAAAATAGGGCTTTATATATGATAATTTTATTTACACAGACATGTACAAAATCTGTTCTCTCCAAATATGATATGAGGTTAAGATCGGATTCTAACTCTGCCTGATGAGATCTCAGTTTATAGTAACTGTTGATCGATAACATCGACATGCCAGTGTCGCAGATTTTGTACATGCCTGTGTAAATAAAATTATCATATATATATATATATATATATATATAGAGAGAGAGAGATAGAAAGAGAGAGAGAGGCGGAGAGATTATATTAATACACATCTGACAGTGTTGCTTCGTAATATTACATGTATGTGATTACATATGCAAGCAATTCAAGCCAAGATAGACAACCCACAGGTAAATTAACTCTTGATGTTTGTATTATCCCTATAAACAGTAAACGTTGATGAATTCTTTTTTACTGTCAGCTTTTTAGTTACTTACTCTGTTTAATTTTTGGGTTAATAAAATGTTTAAAAAATAATAATTTACTTCTTATCAATAAAATATTGCCTCTTTTAATAAAAAAAAATTACGTCTTGTTAATAAAAAATACTTCTTGTTTAAAATAAGTACATCTTGTAAGTAAAAACATTACTTCGTTTTAAAAACAAAAATGATTTCGATAAAAATAAATTATGTCTTGTTAATCAAAATATAACGTCTTCGTTTTAAAAAAAATACGTCTTGTTAATAAAAAAATACGTGTTTGTCATAAAGAAATTTGTCTTTTTAATAAAATAAATACTTGTTGTCCATAAATAAACGTATATCTTTAAATAAATAACTTTCCTCTTGTTTATGAAAAAATACTTTTGTGGATAAACACTTGTATGTTATTCGCACAGCGTTTCGGTCATTGTATTTTATATCATACACGTCTAAATTATTTCTTGTTAATAGATACATTACTACTTGTTAATAAAAATATTACTTCTTGTTAATAAGAGATTACGTCTTGTTAATAAAAAATTCTTTTTTGTTTATATAAACCAGTATTTAAAATTTGTATACAAGATGTGAGTTAAATGGTGCAATGCTTAAGTTTTGAAACAGTGACAAATTCCAGTTAATCTGTTACGTTTGCGGTTGAAATTGTATCTGTTTCTATTATTATTTTATCCGTTTTGTTAATCGATATTGTCTGAACAATGAGAGTTTATGTTTACAGGTGGGTTTTGATGAGGATTAATAAGCTGTATTATTTGGATTATTCGGATTGTTGTGTGTTATTCTTGTATCTTATATGTTATTCCCCAACGTTTCGGCCGATGTAAACTCTATAATTCAGTTGTGTATTGTTAGTAAGGGAAATCTTTTTATAGAAACTCGGGAATCTTTACTGAATTTAAAACTGATCCATTTATTGTGATCCAGGGTATATATTCTTCATGTTATCATCTGTATTATTTGGATTGTTCGAGCATGTGGTGTAACGGATACGGATGACTAAACTCAGTTCTAAATGGATGTCTTCTAGAGGTTGATGGTTGAATCCTTACTACATGCGATACTAACTTAGAATATACACTAATAATAATAATTATTAGTATAACTTAAGAGGTTTACCTTCGCAGGGCTGATAGAACGAGCCTAATCTACTCCTAAGGATAAAATAAAATGTTCAAGTTTATTCCGTAGAGATTCCAGCGTTTGACATATCGATTTCCAAATTTTATAAGATGCCCTTAACGACGTCAAAGATTGCATTGGCAAAAATATTTTAAAATAATATCCGAGAAAATGACCTTCGTCCTGATTATCAAAAAAATAGAAATTAGATTGCATCTCTTGTTTAAACAGCCAACATATTTCTCTTCTGATATTTTACCGGATATTAAAAGTGTCATACGTTGCGAAATCTATTTCATAAAGTTTTCTTCTTTTTTTAAAATTAATTTAAAAAAAAAAAAAAAAAAGTGTATTTGATTTCATGCACGTCTGAAAACATTTTAATATTAAAAACAAAAAGTAAACCCTCTTTGAATAATTTTCTATTAAAATAGGGGTGTTCCAGGAAAACAAATTAATGTGATTTATTTTACTAATAATGCATTTCCTAAAACATATTCCGCATACGGAGATTCTAATTTAACGGGTCTATGAATATTTAATCGCAATCTAATATTCATCGAATGGGATTATTAATCCAGTTGACCCGACTTCAAATGAGGATATTTAATTGCAAATTTTATAATTCTCATTGCATGATAGAGACGGAAAGAGAATCATCGATATAAACATGTAACATTTCTACTTTTTTTATGGAAGTAAAGAAGGTAACAATAATAATAATGATTTGGTGAAGGATGATACTTATGCGATAATGATGATGATGATGATGATGATGATGATGATGATGATGATGATGATGATGATGATGATGATGATGATGATGATATTATTGGGTAAACGAATACTGGTGACGAAATGAATGATGCTATTTATTATGATGATACTAATTATGATGATATAAATATAAATTAATGTATGATATTATTGTGATGATGAGTAATGATATATATATATATATATACATAGAGAGAGAGAGTAAGAGAGAGAGAGAGGGAGAGAGAGAGATAGTATACTAAGAAATATTGGTTTTAGTGATGGATGTGTTGGCGTATTTTTGGTTGTATCTGAAATACAAAACTGGGTTGATTGACAATTTATTTTACAAATGATACTAATGATAGTAATAATAATGAGTATGATAATAATAACAGTAATAATAATAATAATAATAATAATTATTATTATTATTATAATAATGATAACATTAATAATAATAACAATGATAATAATAATAAAAATAATAATAATAAAAATAATAAAAATTATAATAATAAAGTAAAAGAGACGAAATAAAATACAAGAGACGAAACAGTAAATCATATAATAAGTGAATGTAGCAAACCTTCCTAGAAAGCATACAAGAATAGACATGACTGTGTTAGGAAAGCAATACACAGGGAACTGTGCAAACAATTGAATTTCGAATATGCAGACAAATGGTACAAACATAAACCAGAAAGAGTACTGGAAAACAAAAAACACAAAATCTTCTGGGATATGGATATACAAACAGATAAACTCATACAAGCAAGGAGACCTGATGGTATTATAATAGACAAAAAGGAAAATCTTGTAAAATCGTAGACTTTGCCGTTCCAGCAGACCACAGAGTGAAGATCAAAGACACGGAAAAACGAAGTAAATACACAGAACTAGCCAGAGAACTGAAAGGAATATGAAGCATGAACAAAGTTAGTATAATAACAATAATCCTAGGAGCACTAGGAACAATCCAAAAAAACTGGAGAAAAGACTGGGAGGAATTGGAATCAAAGGGACTATCGAAACCATACAAAGGACGGCAATGATCAAAACAGCTGCAATCTTAAAGAAAATCCTCGAATGCGGAAACAAACACACGTAAGCTACAAAAGCTAACCAGTCACAAGGAATTTACAACGGAGAAAAAAAACACACGAGAACACCACAACAAGAGCCAAGGAACAGAAACTGCAAGAAACAGCACTTCATAATCTCCCCCCCCCCAATAAATTACACCGGCCTCAGCTATCACTACACAAAAATGAACCAAGAAACAGCAATTACAAGAAACACTATAAGCTCCTGCCTCTCCCCACCCCCACTCCACAAAAAAATTAAAAAGAATTAAAAATTATTATTTTTTTAAATAAGGGAAGAGAAAAGGAAAAAAAACAAAAAAAAATTGAAAGGAACAAAATTTAAAAATAATTTTTTTTTTTTATTTTGATTTATTTTTTAAAAATCAATTAAAAGAAATATTATTTATTCATTTATTTTTTTTGTTTAACTGGTGCTGGCCTAGGCTGACACCAGACAACATATTTATAGAGGGTCGAGGAGGATGAGAAGACCGAGGAGGGACAGCACAAACCAGACCTTCACTGGAAAAGTGCAGAGAATGCTGAGACCTTGGGGAGGCTTATTGCCACCCAAATCCCAGAGAAGACCAATGGTCCTTATAAGCGAGAAATCAATGGTAAGAGACTGTTGCGATACCGCATCGTTATCGAAAAGAGGTGAAGAATACTGGAAGTATGGGGAGACTTGTTGTCACTCCATGAAATACCACTGGTTGTTGTTGGTGAGCAATCACTGACGATGATCTGTGTGAGTACAAATAATAATAATAATAATAAAATTATTAATAATAATAATAAGATAATAATAATAATAATAATAATGAAATTAATAATAATAATAAAAATAATAATAATAATAATGAAAAAAAAAATTAATAATAATAATAAAATTTATAATAATAATAATAATAATACAATCATTAATAATAATAATAATAATAATAATAATAATAATAATAATAATACGAAAGAGAAAAAGAAAAAGGGAACTGACACTACTAGATATTCTATAAACTGAACTCCCCCCCCCCCCCCCAAAAAAAATAAAACCACATACGGTGGCACCAGGTTTAGCTGGCACCACGCATTTTTTAAAAAGGTCAAGGATGATTGAAGTACTGATAGAGAGAGTGCCAGCACGATTTTCTTCTGGAAGGGGCGGACAGTGTTCGAACCTTGAGAGGTCTTACTGCCACCCAAATTCTACAGAAGGCGAATAGATATCACCAGTTAGAGAACTCATGTAAACAGTTGTTGAGAATATGTAAAATCATTCGCATCAACTATCGAAATAGTTAGAGAGTGCTGGAAATGTCGAGATAATGTTGTCACCAGAACTCCAGGAACACAACTTGTTATTGCCAGTAAGAAATTACTAATAATCACTCGACTGCAAATTTTTAGTGAGTAAATAATAATAATAATAATAATAATAATAATAATAATAATAATAATAATAATAATAATAATAATTATTATTATTATTATTATTATTATTATTATTATTATTATTATTATTATTATTATTTACTCACTAGGAGTTATCACACTGGTCATCGTCAGTGGTCACCCACTGCCGACAACCTGTGGTATTCTCTGGAGGCTGAGTGACAACAAGTCTCCTCAGGCCTCCAGTATGCTCCACCTCTTTTCGTTCATCACCGCTGATGACCTTGCGGTAATCGCAACAGCCACCTACCAACGATTTCCCGCTGATAAGGGCCATTGGTCCCCTCTGGGGCCCGAGTGGCAACAAGCCTTCCCAAGGTCCCAGAGCTGTCCGCGCTCTTCCAGTGGAGGTCTGGTTTTGCGCTTTCCCTCCTCGACCCTCTGTCCATAATTTTCGTGGCGTCAGCCTATGCTTGCGCCTCTCTCATGCGGTTGTATTTTCCCCGGTTCTGTTGTTTTGTGCTTCCATGTGTTTGTTCTCCATTCGTTGCTTATGTGGGTTGGTTTCCGCATTCGAGGACATTTCTCAGGATTCTAGCTGTTTTGATCATTACTGTCCTTTGTATGGTCTCAGTTATCCCTTTGATTCCTATTTCTCCTAGTCTTTTCTCCATATTTTTGGGGACTGTTCCTAGTGCTCCTATGATTATTGGTGTTATACTGACTTTCTTCATGTTCCATATTCCTTTCAATTCTCTGGCAAGTTCAGTATATTTGCTTCTTTTTTCTGTCTCTTTGATCTTCACTCTGTGGTCTGCTGGAACGGCAAAGTCCACGATTTTGCAGGAGTTTTCTTTCTTGTTGATTACTATCATATCCGGTATCCTTGCTGTTATGGGTTTGTCTGTTTGTACATTCATATCCCATATGATTTTGTGTTTTTCGTTTTCTAGTACAGTTTCTGGTTTGTGTTTGTACCGTTTTCTTGCATATTCGAAATTCAGTTGTTTGCACATTTCCCGGTGTACTTCTTTCCCCATGCTGTCATGTCTGTCTTTGTATTCCCTTTGTGCTAGCTTGCTGCATTCACTTATTATATGATTTATCGTTTCGTCTCTTTGTCCACACAATCTGCATTTGCTGTTTTCCTGGGTTTTATCTATCTTTGCTTTAATAAAGTTTGTCCTAATCGCATTGTTCTGTGCGGCCGTCAGCAGAGATTCCGTTTCTCTGTTCAGGTTTCCTTTTCTTAGCCATGCCCAGCTGTTTTCATTGGCTTCATCGCTTGTGAGTCTTATAAAGCGTCCATGTAGTTGTTTTTCTTCCCACTTTTCCTTTCTTGTCTTTTTGTTTCTGGGTTCATTATTATTATTATTATTATTATTATTATTATTATTATTATTATTATTATTATTATTATTATTATTATTAATCTCCTTACATTTCTAGTATATATTTTTGCGAAATGATTTATCTTTAACGTATTCAAACATGTTATTTCAATAGCATTTCCAATTAAAAAGAGTGTTTCTTTTAAATGCATGTAATATGTTTTATATAACTTATCACGAACTCAATAAATTATATTTCAAAAATTGTTACTTTAATTTGCCGCATCTATTGATATATTAACTTGTTGGGTTATCAAAAAACAATGACACGAACTGTAATCAATAGAAGTTAATTACTAACATTTAAAAGATCAGCTAGGCTGAACATGTATAAAACATCATAGAAAAATCTTCAATACCAAATAACTCATTACAATTAAAAACAATAATATCATGGAAATACTACATTATTTTTAAAAAAATACCTGTGATCTGTCAGTGATTGGAAGAAAGAACTTCCTAGCGCTAACCTAACAATTTTGTAAAATAGCGTTTATCGCATTTTGCATTCAAATTCTTTAAATGTTTTAAACTATTCGTAATGCCTGACCGCGGTGCTGATTCTTAAATAATATTTTAACGACTATTTAAAAATATAAAACGTGTTTTATTTAATTAAAGTATACATTTGTGTTTATATTTACTTGTTGTTCCAATATAAATGATATTGTCAATCGGCAATATTTACTCTATTCACATCTGAGGAAAGATGTGGCAAAAGCTCGGAAAGTTGGTGAAACGTCAGTACACAAGAAGAGTGTAAAACTCTGGCTCCACCAACATCGTCTTAGCAGTCTCACGATTACCAAGAAGTGAAGGTAATTTTACATGGGGGGAGGGCATGTTCGAGTTGAAGAATTTTCAGATCAAGGGTGAGAACGTGACATCTGACGGAATTTGCGTTCTTGGGTGAAGCTATATCGCTTCCTTAGGCGGCGAGATTTCATGGAGAAAAAGCGCGTCTTCAATGGAGTCGGTTTGGCCGGGTGTAGCGCGACGGCCTCTCCATCTATTTATCTCGATTTCTCACTCTCGCTGGCTTACTCTCCCTCTCTCTCTCTCTCTCTCTCTCTCTCTCTCTATCTCTCTCTATCTCTATCTCTCTCTCTCTCTCTCTCACGCATACAAAATAAACCTGTCTTTGTGAGAGAGTATGTATCTACCTTCCACGACGGTACTATGACTGTTCGTTTTTTGTATATGAACATTTTCTGTAAACAACTGGTGTCAGCAAACAAAAGAAAAACATGGGCCCACAACGACGACGACGACACGCGTGTATAACGGATTTATACACGATCAGTAGGTGACACTATAGCAGTAATACCTACTCAGCGGCGAGATTGGTTTATTTTTGCCAGAATAGTTTGGGGTATGTATCATCGACTGCTATGAACACAGCCAGCGAATCAGTCATTTAAAATGAATACTGGAAAGCCTGCCGTCTTAGACAATATTGTGACTTATAATACACATTCAATAATAGTCCAGGCATGAAAGACTGTTCGTTGTTCTGTGGAAAATTGACAATTGAAGTACTAAAAATGTTTAAGTAGTATAGTTCACGCAAGGGGTGATAAGTCCCCAACATTATTACAATAAAAAGAATAGTCATAAGACAGTATTATTTTGATAATTTAGAGTAATGTTCTCACTTTGGATTTTATTCTCACAGCATTTCCGCCGATCTTACCTTCAATTTTCTCCGTCCGCTTTTTGTCAGACTCGGGAATTCTTATGTCTAAATTGGGAATCCGTGAGGAATTTCGATCGGAAATGTTTTCTTAATCGACGGAAGTAACTTTTCTCGTTCCGTCAGAAATGACCGGGTACAGTCTTAAGTGTTTTTTAAAATTATTTTCTTAGTATTGCACGAACTGAGTATAGTTTTCACAAAGGCCAATGACATTCCACAACAATGCTTACTTTATTAATAACAGATAGACACCAATGTTAATAATAACTCGAAAGAAAAATTCATCTACGATGACAAAAGAAAATCTAGAACTTTTATATTTCCATGAATTATTATATAAAATAAATAACCTAGTTATTATATAAACAAACTTCCGTGCCAATGTTTAGTTATTCGTCGAAACCACACATTAAAGAAGTTGAATGGTGTTTACCATCCCTCAGTCCTTCAACTATATCGCAACATGAACGACCGAACGCCAACGAAATGGCGACAGGCAACTTGCCACAATTCCTGACCTTTAGATTCCACAAAGCTAAACACTATAATCTTCCGACCATCCATCATCATTCTTGACTCAATTTAAATATTTACTGATAAAGTATCGAAGTGTAAAACCTGCCATCTCTGCAAATAAATTGAAAAACAAATGGGGTTCATACATGAGTTGAAAATATGTCAATACAATAAAAAAGGAAATATTCGTACGCTCGACATCTTATTATGAATAATGATAGTCTGAATATCTATGAGGTTCACATTTATTGGAGTTCGTTTATAGACAATAAATGTTATTATACTAAAGTTGAGTGGCGTAGTTTCGATTGTTACGTATAATTTTTTCAGATTTTATGTTATTTTTCAACGTTTCGGCCGATGTAACCTACGATCTTCTTGACGAACTTGAAAATCTGTATGTCCAACTAAGGAATATGTACGAAATGTTTAGTCGAAACCTTTATTTAGTTAACGTGGGTAGATTGTTCTCGTTTCGTCAGCCCTGATTGGATAGAAGTAAGTACGTTTCATTTTATTCTTAGTTATAATCACATGTAGTAAGTATTTAATTGCCAAACTCCAGAATACTCTCTGGTAGAACTGGTTGCTACTCAACTCCTTTACATTTATAATATAGGAGATAATTATGTTCACATATCAGTTCTCATTAGATCATCAAAGTTAAGCGACGCTGATCCTGGTCAGTAACAGATGGGTAACCTTTTAGAAATAGACGGCGACACCTCCCTGCAAAAACTGCAAAGATTAACGTCAGCATCTACCGTGAGCGATGTATAAATGCGGGACATACCGCTTATGATTTTAATGTTCTCTAGAAACTTCTACCGTCAGGACCAATCCCGCACCAAGCCAGGCAGGTAAATGATTTTATACGTTACACCTCGTGTCTGTGCGACACTAATTAAGAATAACACAACACTTTTTTACTAAACACTTTAGCCCGTCATGGATGGCGGAACGAGAAAAATTTACTCCAACTGATAAAATAAATAATTCACTTCAAAATTATGTATGGACTCCCGAGTTCGACATACACGTTCCGTGTTCGACACGTCGCACCTGTAAAAGATCGAAGGTTACATCAGCTGAAAAGATGTGAGAATAACATTCACGGTGAAAATAAAAGTACAAATGATACAAATAACACAAACGGTACGAGGTGTTAGTCCAAGTTGACGGAACATGTTCCTGAGAATGAAATAGAATAAAAAATATGATATCCGCTCTGTACTTCAAGGTGTTTACTGTTGTAACACCACTAAGAAATCAATAATACGTTGTGTGACTACATAGCTCTGCCCGACAACGTTAGAATAAGGCCTAAATCTTACCTGGGCCTTCCTTTTCTGAATCACATGAAATAGTCTTAAAGCTTTAATGACGCAAACCCTTTTATTGTAAGGCTGTAGGTTACTGTTATCAAATAACATCAAGTTCACACATATTTTTTTTAAATAGGGAGTTTAAATTCCTTTGAACCTTCTACCAAGGTAAAAGTAAAAGGTATGAGTCAAGGGTATATACTATACGGGACTTGATTGACTATAACATGGGCCAAGTAATAAATCTCTACAATTAATATAACCTTAATTATCGCCATAAGTGGGATTTTATATTTTCCGTGACCTTTGACCTTGATATTTGATCTTAATATCTTACAATTAAATCAGTTCTGAGTAAGACTAGAGCTGATAATTTAGCGAAATGTAGGTTGTAAACAAACACGCGACAAATAGAGTGACAAACCGACATACAACATATATATATATATATATATATATATACATATATATATATATATATATATATGTATATGTTTATATTAATTGGTACAGTTCAAATATGTTAATAAAATGAACGTAACACCAATATTTTACAAAAGTGCTCAATAACAAGTAAATACTTCATGAAATGACATAAACACTATTACAACCTGACGTGATGTATATATATATATATATATATATATATATATATATATATATATATATATATATATATTTGTGTTATAATGGAATAATTCCAGGAAGAAATCCGGGTATGAGAGCTCAATGTTGTAAACAGAGCAATATATGAAATATAATAACACGAAATTACATAATTGTCGATGCAATAATTTATTTACACCTTGTGGTTTCCTCAAGTATCAAACGAGACAATTACATTTTTTAGACTGACAGAAAACTGAATTCCCCTTCAACAATTCAAATACAACCAGAGAGAGTGGTTGTTGCAACCAATCTGAACATCTCTTACAGAGCGAGGATGAATTAAAATATTATATTTAACTAAGGCGATCGAAATGAATCTTATTGTTGTTTTTGTTAAATAATAACGACTGTGTTAAAAGCACATATTCTTTTTACACTTACGACTACGTGATATAAAACGTATACATGCCTCTACACACACACACATATATATACACATCTTACGATCACGCACACACGCAACAATATTTTTTGGGTCATATACATTCGGCTAGACTTGCGTTCTCAACCTGATAGGAAAATGAAAGTAAGAAAGAAAAGTTAAATATAAGATTTTAATTCCTCCTCGCTCTGTAAGAGGTGTTCAGATTAGTTGCAACCACCACTCTCTCTGGTAGTATTTGAATTGTTGAAGGTGAATTCAGTTTTCTGTCAGTCTCAAAAATGTAATTGTCTAGTTTGATGCTTGAGGAAACCACAAGATGAAATAAATTATTGCATCGACACTTATGTAATCTCGTGTCATTATATTTTATGTAATATATATATATATATATATGTTTGTGTGTGTGTAGTAGAAGTAGCAGTAGTAGTAGTAGTAGTAGTAGTAGTAGTCCAGATGAAGTAAATATCCGACCCATTAAAATAGTGGGGCTTTACAAATATGATCCGAGGTAAGGATCGGATTTTCATTCTACTGATGAGATCTCAGTTTATAACAACAGATGGTGATCGAAAACATCGACATGCCAGTGTCGCAGATTGTGTACATGTATATATATATCTAAGAAACATAGGTATATATATAACGTATATATATATATATATATTTATAAATATATAATTATATATATATATATATATATATACATACATACGGAAACACTAAATAATCAATAATCGCGTTGACGTAAGAGTTATCGTAAAATTACCGGAGTTAAGCGACGTGGAGCTTGGTCAGTAACAGGTGAGTGACCATTTTAGGAATAGTATGCGCTGTATATCAGTTTCCCATGTCCGGGGTACACATAAGGCGGTGACCGTGTGTTAATTTAATAATTCCTGTTAACTAACTCCTTCAGAGAAAGCCGGCATAGCCTGTCCAGGGCTAATACCACGCCAGGTATTACCGGTTCTGTTTTTTGTCAGGCATAAAACTCGATCGGATATACATATTTGTTGAGGTCTACGCCCGGATCTGTTTTTGATGCAGTGATTGAGGAACGTATAATGGCCAATGTGTTTTTAACTACTCCTTGACTTATTTTATGTTGTATCAAGGCATTTAGATTAGTTACTGTAAGGGAATGTCATATATATTGTAAAACGTGATCTTAGCTTTGAGGGTTATGACCGGTACCAATCTAGAAATATAACGAATATATCAAAGAATATTAAGCCGTTGGGATATGCTCTGCTCGATTATGAAAGATCGAATTAAGAATCAGGCCGAACTAGTAAATAATCATTTAATGAGTTGTTTTTATATGGAAAACACTCTACACAAGGCATGAAGCTACTTGGTGTAAGGCGATAAAATAAAACGAAATATGATTATTACAGACAAGATATGCCTATTGATCTTAGTCTTAAAAACCTAGGCTATAGATAGGACGAAACGACTATGAATGAACAGAGTTCTACAAGCCTGCAGTTAATGGAAACAAACGATTGAAATAAGAAGATGTATTCTAACGAGATATCAAAACAGTGAATTACTGAAGATCACCAGAACAACGAGTCAAACCAGCTGCAACAACAGGGGAATACATCAGACGATTCTGAAGAACACATGGCGTAATTATATTTATAGAAATGACTGAGACGAACAACACAACGTATATTGGAGAGAGGGTGCGGAAAAGAAAAGGTGGCTTAATCAAATTACAGATATGTTTTTTAACCTTTTCAAGAATCCTAAAATATAACGAACAAAATACAAATAATGCAACAACATTAGTCTTTTTATAAGAACACAAAATATAAAATAGTAATATATATGTTTACGTATATCATGTAATGTATCTATAAAATATGTATAGTACTAAATCTATGATGATCTTTCCTTGCTGCTTTTCGTTTCTTTACACATTAAATGGTGGGAAGGAAGTGAAAATCAGATGGGAAGTATTTTACACTAATGTTGTTGCTGCTGAACGTTGTAATAAATGAATAACGCAAATAAAGAAGAGACGAAATAGACTAAAATATTAGCAGTAGTAGAATCAACGTAAATGAAGGGCAATTGGGTTGGGTAAACAGATTGATGACGTAAATAAAGTAATGTATACAGTAATGAACAATGTATCAAGATTGACTTTAATTTATAATTGGTAGTAGATCTGAGTGTGAGTGAAAACTCCTCCCACTTCCTCTGTACATGACTAAGTAAAATACATATCGATCGGGAGTAAATATCACAAGTGATGTAATCTATTTAAAATACATTATTTGTTTTCTAAAACACGGACTAAGTAGCGGAATAAGGCACTAAGGAAACAGATTTTGTTGTCTACCCTCTGAAAGTAAACGCAATCCACGTGTGAATTAAATTCATACATACATTTATAATATATATATATATATATATATATATATATATATATATATATATAGTTTTAAATATAAGCGGAATTTTGTTAATCTCCGTAAGTGTGGTCTCGAGAGCTCTTTCGTTTAACATCTCATCAGGAGAAATCGTTGGAATAAAACAGGATGAAATAAATTAATAGTGAGAAAAAAAGGAAGAAAAAAAAGCATGGCGAATTTACTGCCAATAAGTATAAAATAGAGTGGTTCACTATCTTACATCGGGCGAATTCTACTTTTCATTTGAAAATTTTAGAATCCGTCGCGATAGCTTTACGAAAGCCTTCTCTTTGAAAGCAGAAGGATTTCGTAAAGACGTTGACATTATTTGGGGTAAGTTAGTTGGCTTTTTTTTTTCTTTTCTTTTTCTCTTGCCATTAAATCTGCCTTTTAGTCGTTTTTATTCGTTGAATTTAATTAAATCTTTTAAACGTGTCTTATCACCGGCAGTAAATTCCTCATGCTTTTTTTTCTTCCTTTTTTTCTCACTATTAATTTATTACATCCTGTTTTATTTCAACCATTTCTCCTGATGTGATGTTGGACAAAAGAGCTCTCGAGACCACACTTACGGAGATTAACAAAATTCCGCTTATATTTAAATATATATATATATATATATATATATATATATATATATATATATATAGTAAGTTATGAAAATATATTTATGAAAATTAAGCTACACATAGGCTTCCATGTTTCATCGCCGTAGGGCATCTTCAGGCTAAGGTACGCCTCATGATTCCCTACGCTGATAAAACCCGGAAGTCCCTGTGTAGCTTAATTGCCATAAATATATTTTCATAACTTACTACCTAGCTCTACTCACGTAAATACTGGAAATCGATACATAACTTATATATCTCATAATAACATATGTTGTGGATACATGAAGTAATATATATATATATATATATATATATATATATATATATATATGTTTATATATATATACATATATATATATATATATACATATACGTATATATATATGGATGCATATATATATATATATATATATATATATATATATATATATATATATATATATAAATGTTATCTGCACTGAAGATCTAACAAATATCTGATACAAATAGAAGGAATGGCAAAAGAGAGGTCCATCCCTAGTTTGCAGAGATGTCATTTTTGTATAAGCACAATGAAAGAGCGGAATAAAGAAAATCGATTGGATGAATAAAATGGAATGTCTGAAAAATAATAGATGAAAAAAAAGGAAAAAATCAAAAACATACTGTATTTGTCCTTTGATTACGGCTATCAGTAAAAGGTCGAAACACTACAGACCATCTGAGGGCTGTAGATGAAAGAAAAACGCATATCTGAACAATTGACTATACATATAAGTTTTCAAATATACTAGAAAGAACTGTTGGCAAACAATCAGGCACCATCTATCATCACTATGAAAATCCTACAGTTACATACTTAGAAAAAGGGACTGTCAAATTTGACATAGTTATATAGGGCACGAAAGAGAGAGTAGCAAGCGTAATTTAAGTCATGGTGATTCCTTAAACAGAGCTGAGAGGGAGAAGACAAGTAAATACAAACGTCTTATGTACGACATAATAAGAAACTGGAATCTTAGACAATCTCCATCATTCCGGGCTCATTAATATGAATTTAAAAAAACAGCTCCCTAATATACCCGGTTAACGAAGTGCAATATAGACTAATACAATTGCGCTTCAATTGACGCTTAAAATGACGCTTAAAATAACGTGTAGAATTTTACATATATCTCTCAATAGAGTTTCAGAAATGTCGATGACTGTCTTACATTCGTCAGGATTTCTTATCCACAGAAAAAATCAAAAAAGGAGAGAAAAATAATAATGGAAGAATTTCGATTCCCTATAACCAATTCTTCACGTGTTTTGTTTCATTCAATATGGAGCATGTGCTCATCTCACGAATCGCTTGTATTACTAGCGTAACATTTTCAGTATTTATGTTCTCATAAAACTTGTTAAATAACCACCTTTATCTGGACTGGGATTTAATAGTGACATAAACAATATTAAATACAATAAACCCATTCCTTGAAGTCGCATTACATCATGATCTTTTTTATTCTTTCATTTCTGTAGATGTGATAGTGTCTGTTTCCAGAACTCCCAAATATTTATAGCTATTGTGTTTGCCTAGCGCCCTTGGCTTCTCATGGTGTGTCAGTTCCATGCCTTTTTAGGTTCTCCAGGTTCCCCTTCCCCTTCATCATCATCATCATCATCATCATCATCATCATCATCATCATCATTTTTATTATTATTTTGGACGACAAAAAACACTGATCTTCGAAATTTTTATAGAGTTGTCGTTTGTATTTCCAAATAAAGTTAAGGTGGTGGTGTCATTAGCTTTCTCGATTCGCCTTATATATATATATATATATATATATATATATATATATATATATATATATATATATATATATATATATATATATATATATATATGATATTATATTTGTATACATGTTAATTATTTTGACCTACAGACAATAGTGTGTCATGCTATATTTTTCATCAGTGTAAGAAATGTTAATTACTGCTGGTCTAAGCAGTCGAACACATATATAAAATCACCTTTGACTTCGCAGTCTGAGCCTTTACTCTAATGACCACAATCAATTAACACGACAAGAAAATGAATTTAAAATATATAAATGTCAATTTGCGGAAACGTCCAGTAAGCAGTCCGAGAGTGTTAAACCTGCCGCGAAAAGAAACGTCACTTATCGCCTTAGTATGTCTGCTTGTTTTTGTTTAAATCCACATAGAGGTCAATCCCTGTATTTAAGGGAGCGATAACAATATTTTAATTAATATTAATCGACCGAAAATATTGGCAGAGGAAAATATGTCTAGAGGTGTAGTTACCAGAAGACTTCATCTGTTTTTGACGCAGGGGATAGAGCATTCATATATATATATATATATATATATATATATATATATATATATATATATATATATATATATATATATATATATAATGAAGAAGGATGGAAAGGAATTAGAGAAGCAAAAGTCAAATCATAATTCAATTCAATTGGTCAGAGCAAGGTATATTCCGCAAAAAAGGCAATTTATTCAAGTTAAATTTTCCTTAAGCCAGGCTTTTCAAAGATCAAAATCTTATCATCAGAGGAAGTCGCTGGGATAGATAAGTTGGCAAAGGCCAAGATTTAAAATTTGAAAAAATAAAATAAAAGTTGTAGGGGGAAGAAACACAGGGAAAAATTCTGCCCGAATGCAAGCAAATGTCCTGGATATTGAGCTATATACTCTTCACAATAGGTTTCACTTTTCCTAAAAGTTCGCTTTTAGTACACCACTTTATATATATATATATATATATATATGTATATATATATATATATATATATATATATATATGTGTGTGTGTGTGTGTGTTTGTGGGTGGGTGTGAGTGTGGGTGTGATTTAGACAACTTCGACGCTGACTAAAGAAGGGGTAACGCCCGACGATACAAAGGCGATATAATAGGTCCACTATTAGTAGTTATATCAGAAGTTAAACAACGTTAAACCTTGTTAGTACGCAAATGGGTAAACATGTTGGAATACCAGGTCTAATTAGTTAGGAAATTGGCTATACATTGTCTTTGTATATGAAATATTCGAAAGTGTATTGAATCATTTCGCTTCCTCTTGCATTAGGCTGAAAAGGTAGGGGATACTTGACTCCCAAATATCGGTAGAGAAACTAGTATTGGCGGAGGTAAACTCAGAAATAACACTAATCTTATTGTGCTGATCCCCACCTTGCTTCATTTTCTTTCTTCTTGCGTGTGTACTTAAGCAATGCTATTTATGAGCATATGCAGTTAAATATAGTGTAATTAGTACCGAACTATTAATTATTTGTTTTACGGTCCATCAACTCTTTTTGTGTCATGTAATGCCGTATTTAGTCGGTTTTACGTGTCAAGTATATAATAGCTTCGAATTATTTTAAATACATTTGATTGTGTATGCATAGATATTGTAAATACAGTTTTGCAAGCGACAGATTCTATTTGATTAAAAGAAGTAACTGAAACAGATGCTACACATTTAGTTTTTTTTTGTTGTTTTTTTTTTAACATAGTTCACCCAAAACAAGGCAGGCCGCCACTGTAGACGTAAGTGTACGTGGGCTTGAACTTAATCGCAATTAAGGCGGCGCCGAGACTTCCTAATGTTCAAAACTGCGACATCTCTACCGGGTGTAATTCAAGGTTATATCAATGACCGGGTCGAGAAATATACTGTTCTCTTGGTTGATAGAGTCAAGGAATAGTTCGGATAAAATAAGGAACACATGCATAAAAAGCTTAGAAAAAATATTGTCCAAAGAACTTAAGGTTAGCATACAAGAGCGAATGTATTGCCAATTGTGCAGGTAAATTGACGGCTATTCTGAACATGCAATTATTGGTAGTTAATAGGAAATTTCTATGATTTCGAGACATACTATAACTATGTACAAAGAATTGTAATTTGCAATATTTATACATATTTTCTATTATTAAAAAATAGTTTTATTTTGCCTCAATTTTATGCATATAAAAAGTAACATAAAAGTATTTTGTTTTTGTTTTTATTTAAGAACATTAAAATAATTTATGTGACCCCGCCAGTCTATTAATTAGCGCGTCGTATTAAGAGATGGGGAGTGTGAATTTTAATCTCACTCGTGGCTAACCATTATTTTCACTTTGATTTTACGCCTAACTAAACTGTGACATTTCAAATGACAATAACAATCAGATTGTTTAATTATGATTTTACTTCACGGATATTAGAATCCCGGGCGCACCGTGTCGCCCTTATAGTAAAGGCTAAAAAAAATGTGGTTTATCTTAACGTTTTATTACAGCTTAATCAATTATTCAAACACCGGAAGTGCATGAATAATATCCTGAACGTTTTTACGACATTTGAATACAAATTAAAAATGATACGTGAATCGTTTTTATTTTTTATGTATGTGACCTGACATCGGACCACATATTTATGTGTTCATTTTTTGTAGGTGTTTTTGTGTATATAACAGATATACATTTATACTATCAGGAAACCCCGACGTTGCTCAGTATTGACTGAACATCGCTACTATCCACTATTTCACTATACTCATGACACCACATTACTTTATTCGTTGTATTACATTCTCCTCTTGTTTCGCCACCTACTATAGACGCAAGATGCTGAAATGCTTAGAAATTTTGCGGAATTATTGTCTAAAAAAGTACGGTTTAAATTTCATTCAAATCGAGTATAATTAGTTAAAACTTTAAGTGGATTCAATCTTCATCGGAAACTTCGAGGTTGTGGCACGAAAATATTCGGTGCACAGTCTGTGTTGTAGAGAACCGGGGCACTTTTTACGGACTTCACCGGATAATTTTATACATATAATATAAATTATCATAAAAATAGGATATTTTTTTTAAAATGAGTTATTATCTAATACTCGTTCTAGGGGTGCACTTAGAAATTTGGGATAATTCCCACTCCCTTCTATAGTAAATATTAAATAAAATATACTTTTAGATTTTATGTAGATGCTCGTACCTTTTTATCTATAAAGAACACACACACATCACACACATACGAGCATAAATATATATATATATATATATATATATATATATATATATCTTGCTATTCGTATGCTGATAAACCTAATTGATTGTTTATTATTATTCATGTATATATATATATATATATATATATATATATATAATATTTGTTATTGTTTATTATCTATGTACGTATACGTTTCGTCCCTTTTTAATCGAGACCTATCAGCATAGGTCGTACGATTCGAAACCCTGGATTACAAGTATTTTTCAACTTAAATCTAACGTCGCTAAACGCGCGGCCAATATTTGAATAACCGATAAACAATGATAATTTAACACATTTAAAAGCGGCTTGATGTCCAGGCATTCTCTTTCTATTAAAGAAGGAATGATGCCTTATAAAGCAAGTGACGTCATGCTGTGTTTGTACTAGCATTAGAGTGCTCTACTTATTTTACGAGGAGCGACAAATATAAAATAGTTGTTATTGTTCATTATCTATGTACGTATACGTTTCGTCCCTTTTCAATCGAGACTCATCAGCATAGAGATATGACTATTCTCTACCGGTCGTACGATTCAAAACCCTGGATTACAATAATTTTTCAACTTAAATCCAACGATATATATATATATATATATATATATATATATCATGCATGTTTGATTAAACAGGAGTGCCAACCTCTGCTTATTCAGTTTTTGATCCGTTTTTTTTTATCCGTGTCTTCGTACGACGGATTTTATGTTATAATCTAAGGTGTGTAAAAAATCTCTATATTTTGGGCGAACGTTTTCGACCGATATCGGTCGTCGTCAGGCGGTTACTAAATGTAATAAATTGGTGAATCTATCAAGAAGGCGCTCTTTTAAATTATTTCAACAGTACTTCAATACACCTTCACTCCCCTCATAACGTGAATGGTTGGTGTTTGGTGTATTAATGGGTATAAACAATGCTTCCATTATGGGGAGGCGAACACTGCAACCCGAAACCGCCAGAATGGATATGTTATTTGTTAAAATCTTCCTAAATTCGTTCTTTGGGATGCCATGCATTATAAGATGTTGGTATATGGAGCTTTGAGGGGAGGGCAGGTGGCAAGTAAGTCGGCGTGATATGGTAGTCATAGTCATGACAATATACGTGCTGTTAAACACGTATATGGCATTACTAGTTTATGACACAAGGTCAGGAAAGTGGGATTTGAAAAGCCAGCGCCCGAGAAGGTGGGCAGCCTGGCCTACAAAAAATGCCTGGACAGCCCCGTCGGCATTTCCCGTTAGGGGCGCCTCAGGCAGTAAGCGATAAACTTACCCCACCCCAAAGACGGGAGGCAAAGCCTGGGAGGGTGGACCTCCTAGAACTGCACAGGACAAACCCACAGACCGGCGTAACTCAAGCCGCGAAGGCCAACACAATACCAGTCTATGGGGTGCAGTATCCATCGAAACAGATACTACAATTTGTTCCTGGCCAAAAGGTCAAGAAGTCGCTTTAAGACGGCTGTGTCTTATTGTTACTAAGAGCCGTATTTGTAATTTTATTGTTAGTTATATATCTATTAATTTACATATATATATATATATATATATATATATATATATATATATATATATATATATATATATACATCTTTGTTTATTTATTTATTTATATAAATATATATATATATATATATATATATATATATATATATATATATAGAAGTGATATTAATAAATAAGCTTAAATGTTCATTAAAATTGCACTATATGTAAAACGTGCAAAAAACAGATAGAGCACAGACAGAATAAACACTTTCGTATTTTATAAATAAATATGTATTTATTTATCGCCTGAAGTATCGTGTAAAACCCCATGTAAATGTGAGCATTCGTTTATTTAGGCTGCTGAAATAATTCTGTAAACCTTTTCTATCTGTGACCTTTACGTTTACAATTTCGCCCGCAGTTCTTTTCCGATCAACATTTTTGAAAAAAACAAATTGAGATAGTGTTGATGTTTCTCGGAGCTTTCTTTACCCTATTGGTATATTTTCTCATTATTTAGCAACGGTCTTAAAAGTCACCAATACGACTACGAGTAGGTGTCTGAGATGGCGGGCGGTTTTTATACCGTTTTTGACATGAGGTAAACACGATGAAACTATTTTAAAACAAGAGATATTTTATGAGGCATCGTTGTTTTATTTTTACCATTACGAGACAAAACGCAACCTTAAAAGCAACCTGTAATTTATAAATGTAACTGGTTGCTAGGCTTTATTTAAAACTAGTGATATTATTTTTACTATTAGACTAGCTACTTGTCTCTGTCGTCACGTTAAATTCAGCTGGTGTTTGGAGAAAGTTCGATGGGTGTAACAGAAATCAAGGAGAGGTTCAACCTATTCAAAAATGTCCGCACATCAGCGGTGAGTGATCAGCGTTCTGGCAGGTCCAAAAAGTGTTGTTGTTGATAGAATGCGAAAAAAGAGATAAGGCGGAACGCGACGACGGAGATGAACACCATTCCAAAAGAAGACGTCCAGAAATGTTTCCGGCAATTGATGGATCGGTGGGGCATGTGTGTGCAAGCAAAAAGGGCCTATTGGAAGGGGATTAGGGTCCTAACCACGTCGGCCCGACTGGTTTATAGTTCGATCCCAACCAACCTCTAAGATGTTTTATACATCGAAGGGGGGGGGAGTAAACAACCGGGAAGACACATATTTATACGATAGTGTGTCTCTGTTATTTTGTGTGTCACCCTTACACTGAAAGCAACGACCTTCCGAATGTATGTATGCTACTCATGAATGGGAGCCAACTTTAATTCAATATAACGCATTTACAAAGTAATGTAAAGGTTAGGAACAAGATAATTAGTATTGAAAACATCATTTCGTGTAATTTACACGGGTCCCGATAGTACTTATTATTATTATTATATTTATTATTAATATTCGTAGTAGTAGTAGTAGTAGTAGTAGTATCAGTATTATTACACACTAGGAGTTATCACAGAGGGCATCGTTAGTGATTGGTAACCGGCAACAACCGGTGGTGTTCCTTGGAGTTTGAGTGACAACAAGCCTCGCCAGATTTCCAGTACTATGCATCTCTTTTCGATAAGCATCGCAAATAACGTTGCGGTATCGTAACAGCCGCTTACCATTGATTTCTCGCTAGTAAAGACCATTGGTCTTCTCTGGGGTTTAAATGGCAATAAGCCTCCCCATGATCCCAGTAATCTCTGCAATCTTCCAGTGGAGGTCTGGTTAGTGCTGCCCCTCCTCGGTCTGCACATCGTCCTTGACCCTCTACAAATATTTTGTGTGATATCAGACTATACCGGCGGCATATTTTTAGTGGGGGTGGGGCTTATGGTGTTACTTGCCATTTCTGTTCATTGGTTCATTTTTGTGTGGTGTCAGCTGAGGCCGGTGTAATTCATTTGGGGGAGCTTATGATGTGACGTTTCTTGCAGTTTGTGTTCCTTGGTTCGTAGTAGGGTGTCTTTCATGTTGTAAATTCCATGTGACTGGTTACTCTTCGTAGCTTATGCGGGTTGGTTTCCGCAGTCGAGGATTTTCCTTAAGATTGTAGCTGTTTTTATCATTGCCGCCCTTTTTATGGTTTAATGATCGCTTTGATTTCAATTTCTCCAAGTATTTCTCCAGGTTTGTTTGGATTGTTCTTAGTGCTCCTACAAGTATTGGTATTATTCTGACTTTGTTCATGTTTCATATTCGATTCAGTTTTCGTGCTAGTTTCGTGAATGTATTATCATTATTATTATTATTATTATTATTATTATTATTATTTGTAGAAATAGTAATAGCAATCAGAATTGTAAGTGAAGTATTAAAGTATTACACTCAACACCGTAACACCCATTTTCACAGTTGCTACACCATAGACTGGTATTGTCTTGGCCTTCTGGGCTTGATTTACGCCGGTGTATGGGTCTGTCCTGCGAAGTCTAGGAGGTCCACCCTCTCAGGCTTCGCCTCCCCCCTTTGGGGAGGAGTAAGTGTATTGCTTACTGCCTGAGGCGCCCCTACCGGTGAATGCCGACGAAGCTGCCCAGGCAATTTTAACCCCACTTTCCCGACCCGACCTTGGGTCACATCTTACTTGTGGGAGTAAGATAAAAACTGGCCTTGTGCCTAACTCCTGGAGAGGAGTAAATCAATACACTATACGTAATATATTTCCGGGTAAGAAAGGTGTTGTTAATGCTGTGTAATTGCCTTGTTTTCTTAAAATTATACACTTTCTGCTTGATGACCCAGGTTGGTTTGATACAAACAAAAATAACGTTAAATGCGGGATGAGATTTCCTCATGACATTTTCCATGTTTAATTGATGGTTCTTTCTGGTAGTCAACCGAAAATATTTATTTGAATTTATATGAACCTATGTATGGAGAAGCTTCAGTTTCTTACATAGGTCACAAAATTCTGACTTATTGTTGTGAGTGTTCATCATCATCATCATCATCATCATCATCATCATCATCATCATCATAACCGTCATCATAACCGTCATCATCATCATCATCATCATCTATTTCAAGTCTGTATTTATCCTCTCTCTCTCTCGCCAATGGTTATCAATCTTGTCTTTTTACTTGACCACTAATACATTTAGATGAATGATACTAGCATTTAATAAATCTAGCAGAAGACCACCTTGACTGAATAAATTTAGCAAGATACCACTAATAAATTTAGCTGAATACTACTAGGGTTTGTAAATTAAGCTGAATACCACTAATGCCTAATACATTTAGCTTAATACCACTAGCGTTAAATAAATTAAGAGGAATACCACTAATAAAATTAGATGAATACAACTAGGGTTTAATAAATTTAGACGAATACCACTGTAAACGGAACCTGCGCTGTTATCTGTTTTACATTTACTAAACGAAAAACTCTCATCTTTTTATACGGATCATATCATCTATTTCTCTTGTCCTGTGTACACATTCATATACTGTCTAGATGTAATGTTCTTCTGGGGTCATCAGAACCAAACTTGTCTTTAAGACTCACGTTACAAATCCATCATACACTGTTCCTCCATGAGACACATGTACTTGGCCATCAATAACCAGGTTACACTTTTATATATCATAACACTACGTGCACATGCCTCATAGACTCTTCCTTTGGTCGATACTGGTTAGTAATAGCTAACAATTTTCTGAATATATTCTTTCCTTTGCACACGTGTCTCTTTCCTAACAATGTGCTAACAGAAGGAATCACTGCCAAAAACTATCTATAAAATATATTAGTATCAGTTTTAGAAAAAAAACATTAAAAATTGCCAACCATATAACGTTACTTTCAATATATTCGTATGTTTATAAAAACATAGTTTGTGTTTAGCCTTTCTTTTTCAGCCCATACAATCTGACATGTTTTATTTATGAGATTTATAGAAGCAGTATCTGTATAAAATATAGATTAAGACAAATTAAAAACTAACTTTTGTCAAAATATTCAAAATATTTTAAAGATTGTTTTAACTGAGTTTATGACAACGTACGTTTTAACAATAACGTTCATAAACTCTGTACAAGAAAACATGAGGTGAAATCAGAAATACGAACACGAATAGATACTTATTACTTAAGCCGAAAGTATCTAACTGTAAATCTACTACAGCATGTTTTTTTTTAAGTATACTTACCATTTGGTCGTAAGACGTGTTCAAAATTTGTAGGGTAATATCCCTACTCACAGGGGTTTAGTAAGTGATTTATGATAATGTTTTAACGCATTCATTAAATATAACCCATCGAATATGTTAGCCTGGCTTAGGGCGATGAATGTCCCTGAACCAAACCTCAGAAGACTACAGATACTAAACGACACATGGATATGAAAGATACGAATGGCAGCCCATTCATCTTTGTACTTCAATTCACATCTTCGTACCCCGGTAGATACGAAAGATGTGCAGATAAGCGACAATAATTTAAGAGAATCTCGTTTTTAAAGGCAAAGTCCCCAGATAGGGTCGACATATCCATTACAAGTGCCTAGTTGTTTAGATCGAAAATAGGAAAATTGATGGACAGATTATATTAATATATATACGTATGACCGTCCATATTATTGAAAACCAAATTCAAGATGCCCTCTGGCTGGGGAACCTCTAAAAAAATATAAGAACCTATATAAATAAATCGTCAATTATATATACGAGTTTATCAAGGCAACTTCTATTCCAAATTAAACCGTGGAAGACAGACTATCGGTTAGATAAGTAAAACACTACACATCACATGATAAGTAAAATAAATTCGACCAGAATAGCTAAAGATCCCATTCTTTCCACTGTATCAATATTAAAATCAAAATATAATGATATTCAACCTTATGTCTAGAATAATTACTCAGAATTTGATCAAAATTCATTACGTGATTTTTGTTCTCGAAAATATCGAAAATCTGAGGAAGAATTGTAGGTATAAAAGCAAATTATGAATTGAGAAAGTCTTGCTTAATTGGTGTTTAGTGATTACGGTACAATTTAATGCAAGTCTGAAATATTTGAATATTCAAATATGAGCTTTTACCCATAAGTGTGCTTTTAAAACTATTTTCAGAATGTCCAAAGAAACTGACATTGTGGAAAATTTATCAATTGATGTTAAATGTCTCTTATTAACATCTAAGTAAACATGAGGTATCTTAAAACTCCTGTTAAAATCAAACAAAATATATGTCATATCACAGTCCCGCACCCTTTGCAGCTTTGTTCCAAAATTCATAATGATCGGTTAATTTGTTTAGAAGTGAATCCTGTGCATATATATATATATATATATATATATATATATATATATATATATATGTGTGTGTGTGTGTATATGTATGTATATATATGTATATGTATATATATATGTATATATATATGTATATATATATATGTATATATATATATATGTATATATATATAAACATATACACATACCTAACCTTATATCAATAGAGATAGGCAGACTGAAAGTCCACTTACAACTTAAGCATGACAGACCGAATAATGTGATATTTAAAATTATAAGATGATAGAAAAAATAAAAGTGTGTTTTTATTAAGCGTGACAGACCAAAGAAAATACTATTTGAAAATTAGGTTTTACATATGTAATATCATTACAAAATAAATCGTTATGTTTCGATTTGTTGTCAATTAGGATGGATAGTTTGTATTATTTCCGCAATGACCACTAACGTAACGGATATAAGTCCTGAGAATAATCAGTCCGAAGTGTTGGTCTTCTTATGGTTGAAGGTTCAATCTGCAGTTCGGGCGATAGTAAGAATACAATTACAAGTAACTTAAGCTACCCCCCTGGATTAATTAAAGAGTTCCTTCCGGAATTCCGTAGATTCCCGAGTTTGACAAGAGTTAGACACGATGCACCTGAAGAGGACCATCAATAACATCGGCCGAAACGTTGTATGAATAACATTTAAGATTAGAACAGTGGTTCGAATAATCTAAATAATACAAAATTAGACGTGACAAAAAAAAAGAATATGTTTCGTTAATCTGA
>OY744519.1:194079598-194134598 GCA_963556195.1 Sepiola atlantica | reverse complement strand
TCGTTGTGACCCAGCGGATCACATGCACGTCTAGTCTATATATAAATCACTAAGCCTTTTAGAATGTTATATTCATATATCTATTTTTCTTTAATACATGTGTTGTTTTATCCAAGTCACTTCTGTTTTCATCATTTTAATGTTGTTAAAATAACAAAAGCGGAATTTTAGTTCGATGCAATTATCCGCCTTCCGTTCCAAAACCCACACGCAGACGGATGCCACAGGCGGTATGAATTGCCACGAATCTTACTAAAACAAGTTTGGAGTTTTTTCTTAAAAACTTCAAAAGAAAAAGAAATGTATAAGATCGTGATTTTCTTAACAAAAATGTGAAACTTATTTTTGATTAAGTTTACTGTATATGACTGTAGGCATTTAACTCAAGTATTGTATTAAACAAAATGCAGACTATTATTATAGTAAGTAAAACCGTTAAAGTTTAATTGAACTCATATTTTCCTGACTTTTATTCTAAAATTAGACTTAAATTATAAATAGAAAATATGTTTATATATGATTACAAAATATAAATATGTTTTTATTTGTATCTAAATTAACACACATATAAACATTTAATTTTTATAATTAAAATCTTGATATATTCTAATTTCTAAAATGATGTTTTTAATTTAATACTTTATATAATTTAATTTTTAATTTAATACTTCATATAATTTAATATTCTATATATTACATTTAAAGATGTTTTTTGAAATCGCACTAAATAAGGTCTGTTTAAATTTCAAAGTACAAAAGAATAAGAAAAGTGATCGTGATTTTATATATAAAGTATGCAAATCAAGTACAAAATTAATATTCAATAATAAAAGAGAATCCATCCAAATCTATATGAAGTAAACCAATTATATTTGACAAAGTCGCAACATGAGTATTAACTTACACTTGGCCAGTCCTGGTATTATATGATAAAGTTGAGTTGTGCAGAAAATGTAGACACTTGTAAAATCGCATTTATTATTGAAAGGAACACTTTACAATTTGTTTTCATTAACATACTTAACAGATAGATAAGTTGTGTGTGGTATAATTTTTCTCCCGTGCACCACTGTTTTGCAGGCACAGATACACATTTAATAATCTGATCGAACCACACTTCTTGGCGTATAAGATCAAAGTGTAGTATCTGTTCCGATGGATACTGCACCCCATAGACTGGTATTGTCTTGTCCTTCGGGGCTTGATTTACGCCTGTCTATGGGTCTGTCCTGTGCAGTTCTAGGAGATCCCCCCTCCCAGGCTTCGCCTCCCCTCTTTGGGGGGGAGTAAGTTTATTGCTTACTGCCTTAGGCGCCCCTACCGGGGATGCCGACGGGGCTGCCCTGGCAATTTTTAAACCCCACTTTCCCGACCCGACCTTGGGTCATATCTTACTTGTAGGGAGTAAGATAAAAACTGGCCTTGTGCCTAACTCCTGGAGAGGAGTAAATCAATACTCACATATGCTTTTTGGCTAAGATCAAAGTGTAGTATCTGTTCCGATGGATACTGCACCCCATACTGGTGTTGTCTTGGCCTTCGGGTCTTGATTTACGCCAGTCAATGGGTCTGTCCTGTGCAGTTCTGGAGGGTCCACCCTCCCAGGCTTTTCCTCCCCTCTTTGGGGAGGAGTAAGTTTATTGCTTACTGTCTGAGGCGCCCCGACCGGGGAATGCCGACGGGGCTGCCCAGGCAATTTTTAAATGGCCAGAGTGCTCACCTCTCGAGCGCTGGCTTATCTAATGCCACTTTCCCGACCTTGTGACACATCTTACGTCGTGGGAGGTAGATAAATAACTTCTTTGTCTTTTGGCTAAGATCAAAGTGTAGTATCTGTTCCGATGGATACTGCACGCCTGTTCTGTGCAGTTCTAGGAGGTCCACCCTCCCAGGCTTCGCCTCCCCTCTTTGGGGAGGAGTAAGTTTATTGCTTACTGTCTGAGGCGCCCCTACCGGGGAATGCCGACGGGGCTGCCCAGGCAATTTTTAAATGGCCAGAGTGCTCACCTCTCGAGCGCTGGCTTTTAACCCCACTTGCTCGACCCGATCTTGGGTCACATCTTACTTGTGGGAGTAAGATAAAACTGGCCTTGTGCCTAACTCCGCGAGGAGTAAATAAATATCAAAGTGTAGTATCTGTTCCGATGGATACTTCACCCCATACAGGTGTTGTCTTGGCCTTCGGGTCTTTATTTACGCCAGTCAATGGGTCTGTCCTGTGCAGTACTGGGGGTCCACCTTCCCAGGCTTTGCTTCCCCTCTTTAGGGAGGATTAAGTTTCTTGCTTACTGTCTGAGGCGCCTCTACCGGGGAATGCCGACGGGTCTGCCCAGGTATTTTTAAACACCACTTTCCCGACCCGACCTTGGGTCACATCTTACTTGTGGGAGTAAGATAAAAACTGGACTTGTGCCTAACTCCTGGACAGAGGTAAATCGATACTCACATATCCTTTTGCCTTCTTGGCCTTTTGGCTAAGATCAAAGTATAGTATCTGTTCCGATGGATACTGCAACCCATACTGGTGTTGTCTTGGCGTTCGGGTCTTGATTTACTCCAGTCAATGGGTCTGTCTTGTGCAGTTCTGGAGGGTTCACCCTCCCAGGCTTTTCCTCCCCTTCTTGGGGAGGAGTAAGTTTATTGCTTACTGTCTGAGGCGCCCCGACCGGGGAATGCCGACGGGGCTGCCCAGGCAATTTTTAAATGGCCAGAGTGCTCACCTCTCGAGCGCTGGCTTATCTAATCCCACTTTCCCGACCTTGTGTCACATCTTACGTTGTGGGAGGTAGATTAATAACTTATTTGCCTTTTGGATAAGATCAAAGTGTAGTATCTGTTCCGATGGATACTTTACCCCATACAGGTTTTGTCTTGGCCTTCTGGTCTTTATTTACGCCAGTCAATGGGTCTGTCCTGTGCAGTTCTGGGGGTCCACCTTCCCAGGCTTTGCTTCCACTCTTTGGGGAGGAGTAAGTTTCTTGCTTACTGTCTGAGGCCCCTCTACCGGGGAATGCCGACGGGTCTGCCCAGGATATTTTTAAACACCACTTTCCCGACCCGACCTTGGGTCACATCTTACTTGTGGGAGTAAGATAAAAACTGACCTTGTGCCTAACTCCTGGAGAGGAGTAAATCAATACTCACATATTCAATTTGTAATGACTTTGTCCAAAATATAATGGGGAATATTTTAACCTCGAATTACTATTTCAGACGCACCAATTGTGTGGGGGTTGTCAGCATATACTCTGTCTTTTAAGTATCGCTATAGAAAATAATACAACTAGTGATAGGTCTGAATATTTTGCAGGCAAGGGTTGGTTGGTGCGAAGAGAGATAAGCATGTACTTATCGAATACAGAACTGACTGCATTGCACTTTGAATTGCTTTTGCATCACCCATATTCTTCAGATCTTGTCCCAGCAACTAATGGTTCTTTGCAGACCTCTAAAAGAATAAGATTTGTCCTTAATAGAATTAAGGTGTATTTCGTGGGCCAATGAAATATCGTTCTACTAAAAAGGCATCGAATTATTCTAGAAGTGTTAAATCAACGTATCACCATCAAAAGAGACTATGTTGATGACTGAAGTTGATTTGTGCCTAAAAGAATGTATTTTATTAGTTAGACCTGCGACTTATTAAGTGATGTGTAAGCTTAAAATGCTTCAATCATATTTCATGTTTTTCCGGCGGTATGCAGATTGCAGAGTTACTTGCCGGTTTTAATATTGTGATGAAGATGGAGAAGCCTGTCAATAATTTTTTGATTTAAAGCCGAATAATAATTATTAAACCAAATTCGAAAATTACAGATCGTTGGAAATTATGTTTTATTGAATTTTAAGACTATGTTTTGTTTTGTTTTTTTAATAAATTATTTTATGCTTTTTTTAAACGGTGCCCAACCAGCTCCTTCAACTGAATATTATAAAATGCGTATCGGTGGATTTGTAGCCTGAATCTTCTTCTTCTTTCGTGTGAATCAGATGTTTCATTAGATCCTTAATGTTTTACTAGTTAGAAATATTTCTGGAAAGACATTGGGTACTCACGAGAAGGGCCACGAGAATGTTGCCAACATCGCTAAGTGAAAGTGATACTATGGAATCGACTGGAGTCGAACTTGGAACACCCAGGTACTCAGTTCGTGTCGATATCCACTTTACCACCGTCACCTTCCGTAGTCTAAATGTAGAAGGTGTACATAAATATTTTATAAAAATAGTCATGCATTGCGTTTATCAGGAAATCGCTGACTGGGCATCACTCTAGACCTAAAATGAAAGAATTACATCAATATGTTGCGAAGGTCGCTGTAAAAATGGTTGGATTATTCTACCGTTTAAGAATGTTTTTCACTCTTGGCGCAACCCTCTACATGTATAAGAGGCAAATGCATCTTAAAATAGAGTACTGTTGAAACTTATCTAGAGGTTCCGCCCAGACAATATTTTACGGCCTTGACAGAGTACAGAACCGACTTCGAAATCTAGTGAGGATCTCCACTTCCCTTCCCTAGTGCCTCTTTCTTACAGATTATATTTTGCTAGCTTTTTATTACTCTATCTTTCTTACAGATTATATTTTGCTAGTCTTTTTATTACTCTATCTTTCTTACAGATTATATTTTGCTGGCTTTTTATTACTCTATCTTTATTTTCATGGTAGGTTATAGACTTAGCTCCAATGTCCGTGTCCTTCTGTAAAACACTCACAGCATGAACCCATCTAACAACAATCACTGTAAATGTGTTTTCTTTCTCTGTGTATTTTAATCAAAGCGGAACTTCCATGACCAAAATTTATTTCCAAAAACTACTTGCATGTGGAACAAAATACAACGGGACTGCTTCCCAGCTGACTGCAACATGGTCGTTTTCGTATGTCTAATGTAAACCAGCTCCTGTTGAGCTGTCAGATTCTGCCCAGTTTTCATCAGTTTTACCGATTCTCACGCTGGTTTCTCATCGTCCTCTTCACTAACTAATCAATACTTATCATCGAGTGGGCTTTGGGCCTCACTAGGCTGTGACTTGTTATTAAAAAAAGGAATGCAATATATGTTTCGATAATTTTGAGACTAGAATTTATAAGATATTTGCATGAATATTGAACAGTATTATTATATATATTATTCGGATTACCATATGTATCTTATATTCTATTCTCATAAAGTTTCAGACGAGGTTACCAGATGACACAGCGGTGGAACAGATGAACTGCTTAGTATAATCAGTTCTAAATGGCAGTGTTCTTAAGGCCGAGCGATCAATCCTCAGCACTAAGAATATATTTAAACATTAGTTATGATGTCTACAATAGTAGATTTGATAAAGAGCTCCGTTCGAAATTCAGTACAGATTCTTCAGTTCAAAATAAAGGTTCTCGAGTTTACAACACGCATTTGGAGAAGGTCGCAGGTTATATTGGTCGAAACGTTGTGTGATTAACATCTAAGTTGCACGAATAATAAAAAAAAACAGGAATGGAATTTCAATTATTATATAATTTTCAGGTCAACTGTTACGGAATAGTGTTTCACATTAATAGTATAAATAAAGCTTGAATAAGACACAGCAGCGAATACTGTTTTTAATTATGAGATTCAGAAGCTCATGAAGAAGTAGAAAAATATCGAGATATAGAGAAAATACACAGGCATTAGCGATGGTACGGGAAATTTGGTTAATAAAATAAGAATTAGAAAATGTTAATTCTAATTTATAGTGGTCCAGTAGACACAACATTTCGGTAAAACGAGGTTACCACACATTGGATTTCTCTAGAATTTGAGTATCAATATTCCTCCTAGACAAGTCAGTGTTCGTGATGCACTTCCAACTGAGTTGTGGACGCTTCTGCCCATACCCGATATGTATGTTTATGAAACCGCGTCCCAACCTATAGTTTTATATAAATGGATCGCAACTTAACATAGCAAAGTTAATTATGTATGAGTTCCTTTTCGAAGGTGTGTGGCGGCATGACGGGGCCATCGCTTGAAGTATATTCTTAGCCGATTTACAATTTGGTCTTCATGGCGCTCGGGATTCCCTAACAGTTGTAGGCTAGCCACATATTGTGCTGCGCTTTTGTTCAAGTGGTCCAGAGAAGAATCAGATCAACTCCGGCTCAACTGGGTGTTTGGCCTTGGTCAACAGTTTATTGGCTTTCGTAAGCCAGTTCTCTCGTTTCTTGGCGGTGAGTAGTTCTTGTATGAAGAGTAGATAAGATCCTCGTCTATCGCTTTCTTTATAGTTGCCATTCTGACCCACATCTCTTAGGCCAAGGTCCGCATATCCTTCCCTTTGTTGTGGTGATGCAGTCATAACGCTTGCTATGGTTCTTCTTGCTAGCCACTGATTCCACATCTCCGTTGCATATGTGCAGATCAGATCTCACAGCTTAAAACGTAGTAAAGCGAAACAAAGTTGCAGCTAACATTTCTGATTTTGCAGAAATCTGACGCGAATCCTCATGATACATGTCACTGTCTTCCAATAATCTGGTTCTTTCCAGTCGACTTATATAGTACACACAAATCGCTACCCGTTGCACTTTACCCTATTAAATACTAAACTGTTCTTAAAAAGAAGAATATAAAAAAGTTATCAAATTTGACCCGAACATCGAGTTGTATGTAACATGGTTTCTACACTTGAGGATTGTTATTTAATATTCATGTCGTTTCATCAATGCAGTCCGTTGCATGGTATCAATCTTCCTTGCATTCTGATTTATTGTAGTCTTTTCGCTATTTCAGCCAAATAAATTATATTTTATGGCTAGGTTGTTTGTAACACGTGTGTTTGTGTACAGCCTAGTGTCAACATCGCTGGACCAATCGTCACTAAACTTGGACTATGTATCGGGCATAGCCAAACTTAGAACTGATTCAGCGTAATAGCTCGTTACTTAGACATATTGTAGCTAATGCATTCCTGCATCTTCGATAATATTCAGCTTGATGTATGACGTTGATCTTGCTCAGGAAAAGTGTTGGAATCAGCGTATCACCCTCAAAGAGAACTATATTGATGAATAAAGTCGATTTTGCCGAAAAGACTGTACTTAATTAGTTATGCCCGCGACTTACTTAGTGATGCGTTTGCATAAAATTCTTCAAGCAGTTACAGGTCTTTCCTGCGGTATGCAGATGTCTATAGTGAATTGCCGGTTTTGATATTAGGATAAAGATTGAGATAGCTGTAAATGCATTTTTGATTTAAAACCAATGAATACATCCTTTACCCTAATCTGAAATCTTTCATATCGTTGGCAGAATTTCGTGAGAAATTCTATTTTCTTTAATTTTGAAGACTATTTTTTTGGTTTTGGGAATAAATTATTGCATGTGTTTTAAAAAAAAAACGACGCTCAGCTAGCTTCTTCAACCGTATTTTATTAAATGTGCATCGGTGGAATTCTAGTTTGGGTTTAGAAGACCATGACAAGTTCGGTCCTGGTTGAAATTTTGGCGGAATTTCCAATTCCGATAATTTCAAATTTAATGGATGGATCGGATGCGTTTTGATAACAGTAACCACTAGGCAAAGTTTCAGCATGATCACATTAATGGTTTTTGAGTTATAACACTTTCACTGGCGTAACTTCGAAAATAGTTCTTTAAAAATGAAGTTAGGCTGAGATAAAACTTTGTCCCATCCTTACGTTGTCAGATGAGATTTTTCAGTCTGACTACTTATATAGGTTCATCATCATCATCATCATCATCATCTCATCATGATCATCACCATCATCATCATCATCATCATCATCATCATCATCATCATCATCATCATCATCATTATTATTATTATTATTATTATTAGTAGTAGTAGTAGTAGTAGTATTTTCGCGTATTATAAGAATATTCATTGAACCTATTACTTTTAACGCATTCCAGGTGTCCCTAGCGGTAGCATTTAGTCCGGTGGACGGGTATGGTAGTTCTCACGGACTGACAAGCAAAAGATTTCTTATTTGGAGTTGATCAAGAAAAGAATATCAATCACTGTCAACTAAACGAGCCAAGTCGATCAGATCGACGATTGCAGTTTCAACAGAATTAATGACTTTTTAGACTAAAAATAAAATCACTCACAAGTTTGCCAAATTAAACGCCAGTTGAATAGAAACTAATCTTAAAGATTAGTAACTTGATTCAATTATTACTAGTTGAAGTAATTGTCTACGCAGGGAAGCTGATTAATTCTGTTGCCATAAGAATATGTATGTATAGTGATACTGGGAAATTAATCTGCCTATTAAAGTAAGTGAAAGAGAAAGCCTATAGTAATTACTCATCAAAAATCGCCAAAGAGAAAGCATTACAAGCATAATATAGAATAACTAATGAAAACCTTGCACTTCGGAGCACTCTTTTAAAAAATAAAAACTTTGACTCATTTAAAATTAGCAAGGCAACTTAGCGTTGTCCGGTGACAAAGTAAGTAATTTATTTTTAACAATAAGGGTTCATTTCCTATGGTTGTAACACGCGAGGTAAATCCTACCATAAACATCTCAACAAACACTTACAGAAAAACAACAAACACACGAGTTACATCTTACTTAAAGAACAAATACACAACTAAAGTTACACACAAAAAATACGCAAAATAAGTTTTAAATACATTTATTTGTGGTCTGCTTGACTCTGTTACTGGCATTGGTTACCCATTATTTTCTAGAACAAACCCATGTTAATATTATCAAGCTCCATAGGAAACAAATGTGCATTTAGCACATCTAGGCGGTCGCGCCAACGATTTATAAGATTTATAAGAATTACATAACCAGAAAAAGAATAAGACACAATGTCGGTTTTAAATGTGGGCAAAATCCAGCCTCCCCTAAAGAGGTTCTTCTGTATTTGGACAGAAAAAATAGAATAGCCCCCCGTCTAGAACAAAACAGAACATATAATGTGTGGAATCAGAACATATACACTACTTTGATCTTAGCCAAAAGGCCAGCACCAATGTAATTATGTATTTTGTTTCAGATAGCAAAATATTTATTATCTATCATATTTTAAGTATCACACCAGCAAACGAAGTGTTGAACTGCTAAGGTTCAAAAGAGCGATATTATAGGTTAATCTGAAGATGGACTTATTCAGCGTCAAATCAATGTAGACCTCGTAATTCTACTTTTCACTTTAAACTGACTGATTACCCAATATTTCAGAGAAGAAAAATGATCGAAATAATCTATTTATTTCTGTCACGTATGTGTGCGTTCTTAAAAGCACATTTTGGTAGCTGTTGTAATCAGCACAAGTACATTGCATATCGAACGGAAATGAATCCAGAGATGAATACTTCCAGAATCAAAATGACTTCAGATTAATCGAATATACGTATGTGGAAAAAACTTAAGGAAAGTATAATAGAATCTGGGCTACAATAATAAACATCGAACTCCTGACACACTTGGGGAAACACCCCATTCATGATTTCTGTATTCCCATCCGTCGCCTGTTTCCATAACTACGCCAATTCAGAGATTTGGAAAGCGTGTTTCGTATCACCTATTTGTTTGGTTTTAAAGAAAATAGAGACCGAATGTGATCGTTTGTTCAAGTCTATAAGATGGGATGCGACTTATATCGAGACATTTGCACCCTCGTCAATACCGTAATCGGCGACATAACCCTGGATATGTAGCAGCATCAGCAGGGGGTCAAATACATCAGCCTTTTCGACAGATGTGTCTTCCAACTGAGCGCCATCGAGACGAGTGAATCGATTATTCTCGACACGGGCGACTTTTATTAATGACGAACCACCGTACATTAACTTTGATTTACGAGCACCTCTCGATATCAATCCTTCCAGTGAACATATATAAGCCTGCTCTCGGCCAGCCAAACCAGCCAAACAAGCTAAGCCAGCCAAGCCAGCAAGACATACGATGAAACATATAAATGTGTTTTTTTTAATTTGGTAACCCCAAAAATGATGTTTCTGAACTTTTAAATCTAGATTTCGTCAAATTCTGAATTATGTATTGTTTAAATCAAATTTCTATCATTATATAACATTAACTTTCTCTTTATTTATTCTATTTTTGTATGATTGTATCCTTTTTAAGATAACTATTATATTGTTTTATTTTCCATGTACAGCTACACATAATTTACCAAGGTATCGGATGTTGACAGCTAGATGCCTCAGATGCCACGTGGTAACCCTACTATGTAATGTGATATTTACAATTCTTTAAGAACATTTGTTATGTAGACAATAAGTTATCTTATGTTTACAGCATTATTATATTACTTGTATTATTATGCTTTTTAAGTATAAGTGTGAATATTGTTGAACGGGTGAAGAGGTATACTTGATAGATTATTTCTTGGGATCACTATTCATTCATGAGAAGTGTTGCATATAAGTCTTCTAATCATGTGACATTCCAAGTAGCATTTAAACGCCTGAGAGGTATTTCAGGATCTATATGTAATATCCGGATAGATAGGTGCATTTGATACATGTGTGAAAAAAGCACTTCAAAACAAGATTATTCAATATTTATGTTGAATACAGTATCATGTTAAGTTAAAATAATCGGTGTACCCTTCTTTGAAGCAGAACAGTAAGTAACTAGTCTACAGAAGTATATAAAAAGATGGAAAATGAGAACGAGTAACAGAAAGATATAGAGAAGGTAAGAGAAGGTAAATAGTGTATATATTTGGCCACGAAAAAGATAGGCAACATATCTAGATCTCTTAAAATATATCCAACGGTGTAGATATGTTAAACGACAAAGGTTTTAGCGAGAAAAACTGTCTACCCCATGAAAATTAAGTTTTGATTTTGTTAAGTCGGAAATAGCTGGTTGTAAAGATGAATGCAGTAACCGAAACATATGTCAATCTCGTTTAAAGAATGACTTAAGTTTTCTCTGCTTGGTCTTATTTTCGGACTTGTTTCTCATATAATAACGAAAAGCAATAGAAACTCTCAGTGAGTTATTGTATACAACTATTAATTAATTAGCTATGTTTATCAATCAGGTCGATAATTCTTCTCATATCTTTTGGTTCGTTCATCCTAGTAACTTATATTGGAATCTTTCGATGACTGATGACATATATGTGCGCCAGTACTATAAATCCGGTAACTGCATGTTCAGGTTGTTAGGCAAGATTATTTTTTCTGATGCGGCTAGGTATTCTCTGTTTGCCAATAATGGCAACATGGACTACAGCTATCTCTAACAGAAAAGAGCGATTTTTTATTATCGAAATAAATCTCATCATGTACTGTATAAACCCATGTTACTTCGTGAAACATGTAACTCTTAGGCACGCCTTAGTTGGGATTAATTATTTAGAGGTTATCAAAGGATTATAAAAGCACACACGTGATTTGATACGAATGCCTTAGTGGTGGATGCATAAGGTGCAGGCGTTATACACTAAAATGACATTGGGGATTAATAACTTTTCCAAATATTGAAAACACAATAAATGGTATATAGTTAGGACTCAACGATTTAGATTCCATAGCAACAATGACATTTCTTATGGAAATCGCCCAAAGGAAGTCATGAAGCAACTTGGTGTAATGAGCTAAAGAATACAACTTCAAGGTAAAAAACTAACCAACGATGGGTGGTTGATGGATAGATTCGAACCCAGAAAACAGTAATTATTCCCTCTTTTGTGAGAAACATTACTCATGGAATGTGAAAACCTCAAAACAACATAAGAGAATCGAGAGTTACGAAACTGCTGAACGTAAACCCAATTTGGGTGTAATTTTATGTTATGATGATGACCCATCACTTTACAAGGCCAAAGGCTACTCGAGATTAATAGTAAATCAGATTGTTCGCTGCATGATTGATAGTACTATGATAAAATGATATATGGATAGACAACATTTGATTACTAAAGAGGACGGCTCGACAAGTATTTCTTGACATTGTACTTGAAGACAACCAAGTTTTAGACTTCAGGAAAGCAGTCTAGTGTCAAATTATCAATAGATATAAAGTTTTTTTTAACGAAACCCGGTTGGGGTTCCTTCCATTTGACTTTATGGACACAGAGAAAAAAGGAAGTTTTTTTTAGTCGTAGTAGCGAGACAACTTCTTTCAGTTCATCCATTTAGACCTAAAAAAACAAACCGTTTTGTTTCATTGAATGTTAAATTGCAATATTTATGATCAATAATTAATTGTGTACGAATAGTTGAATGCAAGTAATTTTATTACTACGATCTAGAAGATCTAGTGATGTATTCGTGTTTATTTGATAATATTAGAACTTCACATAGATCATTCGACAGTCTGCAAAGGTATCCCCGGCGTCAATCATAATTTATTGTGGCAGAATCGCTTCTTCTTTCTGCAATCCCTGTCGCACAGAGAATGCGTCTCTAATCTTACTCTAAATTATAGTTATTTCCATGGAAGGTGCTCTACTGAGGTTTTATATACAGGTATCTTTTTCTAAGTCATTCACAAAAGGAACTCATATTTTCCCACAACTAAAACAATTGTTCTCCTTTTCTGTAGCTAACGTTAAGCTTAATTTCAATGAACAGCGTTTATTATAATGGAATTCTCATCTGTGGGTCACATTACCACGAGACTACTTCCATGTAGCCTACAATATGATCATCTTCAAATTAAATGTAAACAAGTACCTGTCATAATACTTCCCCAAAGTATATAATGTTTGTTCAATAAAATCATTTGCAATCCTTTCAAATATTCGTGAGCATCAAACCGACAATCTATTCATGTTATTAAACGTACTCCTCGAATGGTTAATAGGGTTTAAAACTGTGTCTAGCCATTAAAAAAACAAGACTTTCTGTATTTCGGCACATCATATTTAACTAGTAATTTTACACAATAAATCGTGTACATGCATATCTCTTCCACATAGTTTACAATATAGCCATCTTGAAATCCAATGATAACAAATACTTGGCATAATTTATCCCGCTAATTATGTCATCTTTGTTCATTTGAATCATTTGGTCTTCTCTCAAATATTTTTCAACATTACACCTACAATCGAGCCATTTTATTAAGCTTCATCCTCGAATTGTTATTGACTTTCATAGGCTGTGTATGGTCAGTAAAAAAGCAAGAATTCATGTATTTCAGCATATGATTTTAAACGAGTAATTTTACATAAATAATCGTGTATATCTATCTTTCTTACACATAGCTGGAAGGAGATCGTTGATTCATGCTTTCCTTAACTCTATTAACGGTAATTGGGGATGCAATGCGAAAAAATGGAAGGCGAAACTAAATATAAAAAGGCTAAGAGAAAGTGAAAGTTTCCAAACTACATACTCGTATTGATTTATAGCGTATACACTGCCATGCTCATGCATAATGCAGTGCAAAACTCTTTGACTCGGCTCGTTTATTTCAATAGTTGTACAGAAGATCTAGTGTTAAAAGTAAAAGGGAGAAAAAAAGACTTGAAAAAACGGTAAACTAATAAAAAGTGTTTCATAGGTAAAAGAGATAGGGCGTCCTTAAAATCTGTATTCGTAAAGTAACTTAGGATATGAACTTGGCGCACAAAAAGGAAGACACGAAGTTCTCGCGTAAACCCTCACCAGTTAATGAATATCTGTTTACTTGCTTCTCTACGAAAGTACAGCAAATAACAACCTTTTTTTATGTGAAAGTGAACTTTATAAAAGCATGAACAGTGGACAAGTCTATGTTTCGTTATTACAAAGGTTTGATTTACTTAATTTTATTATATTAAGTTTACTATGTGCATGTGTTTATGTATTTGTACGTACAAGATTCACTCTTAAACTATTTGAACTATCATTATTAATTAAGAAATTGTAATGTAAGCTACAGTTTGTTTCATGCAAACTGGACAAATAAAAGATGAAAGTCCTTCGTAAAATTTCAGATGTCTAGGATTTTGGTGAAATCTTTACAATAGATATGATACATGAACTAATTAATATTCCTCAAAGTTGACATTTGCTGGCCTATTATAAAAGTAGTTTTAGGTGATATATGAGCACAACAAACCATTTAAAGAATTTAAATATTTCGGATTTGTATAAAATTTGATTTATTTAAACTATAAAACAATTGAGTAAGATTATCTGTATCACAATTCAGTCTTTAGTCCCCTTACGCTTCGTCCTTAAATTTGAGCCATTTTCTACAATCAAAACCAAGACATTCCAGACATAATTATAGTAGTAAAATATATTGATGTTAATGTTCATAAAGAGGACACGAATGTTATTAAACACTTTTAATTAAGGGAATTCATTTTAGACTGAGTCAGTTCTTTGAGGAGTGACCGTTTTAAAACGAAGAGTTGAAGTTTATTTTAAGGTACCTTTACTTATAGATTAGCGAAATGTGTAAAGCAGACCTGTTGTGTTTTGTTACACAGACGGGCAGTTCTTGAAAGGAAATCTTGCTAATGGAAGTTCTGTTAAACTCATGGTACGCAAAGGAAGAAAGTGTGTGTTTTATACTGGTTGTCGCTTTACGAGTTCCTTCTGTAAAGAGTTTACAGAATGTAACCAGATATAGAAGCTCAGTAAGGCACCTTGCATGGAAGTGACGATAGAGTAAAGAAGGATTGACTGTATATTCTGTGAGGAAAAGGATGTAGGGAAAAGGAGAGGACACCCCCACTAGTTTTTGAAGTCGATTTTGCACTATGTCAATGAAGGAGAGAGTGTTCTGGCATCATATTCCAAGCGTTAAACTCTTTTTTTATTCATTCTTAACAGTTTCAGAAAAAAGATATAAAAACGTAAAGAGAAATTCCAAGACATTTTTATTTAGTTGAATTCTTTCAGATCTTCTCTCTTCCGCTGTATCTCTTTTCTCCCTCTTTCACACCCTTACTTCTCCATCTCTCTCTCACCCCTCTCTCTCTCTCTCTCTCTCTCTCTTACTCCTCCATCTCTCAGCACTCTCTATTACAGTTGGCATAAGCAATGTTATATCATTACCAGTGCAGTGTGGGATGTATTATCCTCGCATTACTATACACATCTCATTGTAAGGCAATGGTATATAGGGGAATATAATATCATGAGATAAAAGTAGGATAATATTCGTACAAAAGCACAGTCTAACCCTGGTTTTATCGGACTATGAACCAATATGTTGTGTTTCTATTCATCGTTATAATACTTATATATTTCTATATATTACTATATATAATACTTATACATTACTACCAAAAGTTATAATACTTTTGGTAGTAATGTCTGAAACTAAACATATATCTCATCCTCAATAGCTATTTTACCCATGCCAAATTATACTCTTTTTTTAACATATTTCACCGAGGTGAACTTACATTTTTTTTACATGTTTTGATTTTTATACAATTGTTTTAAGTGTCTATAGAACTAATTTACTTCATTAAATATAAGTATATTTATAAATATAAATACACACTTTCCTGCCGTAAACCTTTTCTTAACGAAGACAAATAAGAAATTTATTAATTTTTATAATAATTCAAACTCTTTAATGCATTATAGTACTCAGTAAGTTAAACAAAATAAATCAGATGATGGTCCACATTATCTGGTTGATTTTGTTTAACTTACAAAGCACTATAAAATATTTAAAGAGTTTGAATGCAAAAACGCGATGAATTAGATTTGTTTAAATTTAGATATCAAATATAAAAGCATGAATATATTGAATATAACTTTGACTTATTTAAAACATGATTTGGGAGTGTAGAGAAGTGTTTATATGCAACACATTTTGTAAACATAGTAACGTAATTTTGACAATGTTGATTATCATTCAAACTTTTTATTTATTAACGGAATCTATATGAAACATTTCTCCACTAGACATTTTTAAGGCTCAACTATACTTACATTTCAGATATTCTTTTACTTAGGTAATAGTGTATATACATTTAACCTTCATAAAATTGTTAAATATTTCTATATATTTGTTTTGAATAACATATGTTTTTTGTATTTCATGAAATGACACACTAAAACTTGTCTCCCATAGTTATTTTACCAACAAAATTAGACATTTAAAAAATAAATTACGGATAAAATAGAAACTATTTGGTCAGTATACATGATACAATATTAGACATTTTTAATATGAATTACGGGTGATACAATAAGGACTGTACGATGAAGCCCTGCCGGATCATATACATCAGAGAGTTATTAGGAATCATATGATAGATCACAGTATTGGCTACCTTCTAGGAACCGGACCCGACACGTCTCGACACCTGGGTATCGTTGGCCACTCACGCAAAGGTGTTTGAGATCCTGGTCGCGGTGCCAAGTATAACAGATACCCTACTCTGTTCCATGTCACAGAACCACTTATAACATTGTACTCCACTTGTGTCTCTGTCTCGCTGCTCACGCCTCTGATTCAATACAAAGATCTTGCCAGACCGTCAACACTCTTCGGCCGATCGTCGTAGTGGCAAAAAAAATATGTCGATCGAAATTCCTCAAGGCCGGGATGATGACGATGATAGGTATGGCTTTGTCGATCTCGTCTCTGTAAAGGCAAAGGTTATTCAAGCAGAACAAATCAATAATAGAAATGATGCAACAACATCGGCGAGGTCTTTTTGTATGAAAGTAATTATCAACAAAGATAAAACTAGTGTTTTTACTTTGAAGTAATGTCTATCGTATGGTAGTTGTATTTTGAATTCAACTATTACGTCGTCTCTCTGTGCGTGTGTGGATCTATTTACGATTTCAAGTTGTTAATTAAGTCCCTAATCTATGCTAAGGAAAACGATGTTTGTCTGGTTCTTTGTTCATTACTGAGCGAGACACGACTGTCCCGTTCTCTGTCCTGGTTCTCATGGACTAACTTTCTCTTACTGAGAAGGTCAATCATTCTCTCTTCTTCTCTTGCCCCTTTCGCTGTGTCTTTCTCTCTCTCTCAACGGTTGGGAGGGGGGTCGCGACCGTCTTTCAACAATACAGATAAATGAGATTGCTCTCTTTGGTATTTTTCTCTTTTTTCGTGATGATAAAAAATTACCTCCTCTTTTCTCACCATGTGGTCGTGGGTCGTTTGCCCTAATTAATACCGACAAACTTAGAACTATCTCGTTCAGTCAGCGATCCCTGAGTTTACTTTGAAATAAAATGGGATTTTCGTTATCTCCTTGGTTCATATGGTGTATAACTAACTATGGCAGCCATTATTCATTTTGATAATTACATGACTTTTTCTTAGGCAACCCAGACATTTCGTCGCCTGATCTGGTCGGGTTTGGATAGTCGATTTGTGTCAAATATATAGACTAGTCTTATATCTCCACTTCGTTTCTACGTAGGACCTAGCATCATCACTAAGATGCGTACTAGTGCGTCACTCGGGTACCCGATCTCCGTCGGCCCCGACTGCTTTGTCATACCTTCTACTATCAGATTGAAAGATATTACTGAGTAAACTAATAATGCTAAGACTGTAAAAAAGTGGGCAAATTTCGTATGACCACATCATTCAAAGACGCTCAAAGAAAGAAGGGACTAATGGTGACTATTTTATGAATGTTGTAACTTTTCTCTGAACCTCTACTTAATGTAGAAGAAAGAAGAAGAAAAAAATAAGATAGAGAGAAATAAGTAGGAAAAGTAAGTACTCAGAAAAAGTTGAAGAAGCTTTTATGAAAAATAAAAATCAATGAAAAGAAAGGAAATAATCTCTAAATAAAGAAGATTGTGTGAATAATTTAAATTGTTGTGTTGTTGCACATTTAATTATGTTATTATTGAATAGCGTTAAAAATTAAATTATGAAGATTCTATTATAATATATTTTGGTTTATTCGTAAATGAAGAAAACATTTTGATCTTCAGGTAATAGTGCCCGTTCGAAATTTGAAAGGTATTTGGAAGCATTTGTACTGTCAAATATTATGTAATTTCAGGCTTTCAAATACTTAGCAAATATTAATATATTGAATGGGTAAAAATTCTGGAAGCGATTTGTATTCAATTATCTTATCAATAAAGATTTTTAAAATATTACAATAACAATATTAAGTTTAGCTTAATAACAATATATTTGAAATAAAAATGGCAAAACGATACTGTGTTAATTAAATTAAACTGTCAAAATAATCGTATATAAATAGCGATGTTCTCCATCTGTCAGTAAAAAGTATTCGTCATTGACAATTTCGTAAAACGTAATAAATATATTACGGAATGTGTCCAATTTCGCGATATATTAGACAACTAAACTACTTTTCGAAATTGAAAATATGACATTGATAGTAAATAAAAAATCCCCAACAAATAATGCTGATGCCATGACTGAGAATTCAAACCAAAACGTTGACAACTTCAATCGTACGTTCTACTAACTGATCTATTTAGACTTTCTTATAAACAGAGTTTAAAACATTACCTTACAAAGTAATTATAACTTTTGCGTGACGTCATAGATTTATGATTTACGTCATGCTTTAAAGCATGAATTCAAACACAAGCGATATTAAAACATGAATAAATGAATGAGTAAACATTATCAATAGCGTTTGACATTATTTTAATAGTCACAAACAAGTTATTCTTATTTAATTACGTATTGGCGTTAGATAAATTTAATATATATTAGAATTATGGATCTTATAGGTCCGAATTTTATTACTTAAAAAGAAAACAATTGTTGGTAAGAAATAATAGATGTCAGAGTTAACAGTAAATGAAAATGAAAGTTTAATACTCTGGAGAAACAGCAAAAAGGTAACGCAAGAATGAGCATAGAAGAGAAAAGTGGACAAACGAAGAAGAAAATGAGGAAAAAGAGAACAAAAAGGAGAAGAAAGGGGAAGTCGTAAAAGTAAAATATAAAGAACTTGTAAATGAAGTAAAAAAGGTGTGGGAAAAGGAGAAAAAACGAGGAATAAAATAGGAATAACAAGAAATAGAAAGTTTTTAGGAATAAGAAGGTGAAAGCGTACTCGAATAACAAGAAGAAAAGAAAAAGAAGAAGAAAAATAGAAGAAAGAGGAGAAAAAAATGACAGAGAAGAAGACGGAGAAGAAGAAGAAGAAGAAGAAGACGAAGTGGAAGAAGAAGAAGAAGAAGACGAAGTGGAATGATAAGAAGATAAAGAAGAACAAGAACAGCAAGTAGAGAACGAAGAAGAAATCAAAGAAAAAAAGAATTGTAAACGAAGAATAAAATTTAAATAAATAAAAGAAAGCAAAACAAGGGATGCAAAAGGATAAAGAACAGGCGTAACACCGAGAAGAATAATGAAAAGAGAAAGGAAAACAAAATAAGAAGGTAGATGCGTTTCAATAGAAACATGAGAAGAAAAAGAAGAAGAAGAAGAAGAAGAACAACAACAACAACAACAATTACAACACACACAACGACAAAGTGTAAAAGAGAAAAAAGGTGTAAAAGAGGTAAAAGCAGACGAGGAATATAAGAAAGAAAAGAAGAAGGGAGTGTAAAAGGAGATGAGCAAAGTGTTAAAGAATAAGAAAGAAAGAAAAAAAGAAACGGGCGTAAAAGTAGAAGGAAAAGAAAAAGATAAAAACATAGATTAAGCTAGGAGAAAGGAAGGCGCAAAAGAAAAAGGTGTAAAAAAAAAGAACTACAAGAACAAAAACAAGAAGGTCCAGTTAAAAATGCATTAGATAAAAATCAAAAGAAAGTCAAACGAACAGAATTTCCCATAATTTTCCTCACGTTTAAACATTCGTATTCGATTCGGACTAGAATTATGCATGGATGAACACGAAGATAAAGACTTAAAAAAAAACATGGGCACATGCTACGCATGCGTATTTCATTTATCGAAAAGAAAGTTGGACAATGTTTTACGCATCGTGTCCAAAACAGAAACGGAGTAGAAAAATAAAACAACCGAACAAAAAACAAAAACAATAACCACTCAAGCCGAATTGATGAACATTTTTTCTGCAGTCATTCAATTTACGTTGTATGTATTATGTCTTAAGGGTTATTCGTCCCATTTTTTCCTGAACCCCAAAAAAGAAAACAGATAACAATATTTCTGACTTTGAAAGAAAATATATACATTTGAAGACACACAAATACATACATACATACATACGTACATACATGCATACATACGTACATACATGCATACATATATACACACATACATATATACAGACATACATACATACATATATAACTGCATAAATACATACACACATACATACATACATAACTGCATACATATACACATACATACATACATACACACATATATACATGCATATATAACTACACACATACATAACTAATTACATATATACATACATATATACATACATAACTGCACACATACATAGATACATACATACATACATACATACACACATACATACATACACATAGTGAGGTTCGCGTTCACAAATACCCGAGGGTTCAACACTAAACTAGACAATGTAGAATGATTTATGCGAGTAAACTCTCCGGATATCCTAGCACATAGTGAAATAATCTACACTCTCCAATCTCCTCCAATCGATTTGACATGACTGGATACCATCCACTCTGCCGAAAGGATCCAGACAGACATATGTACAGACTTGGAGTATGTATATATGTAACACATTTCCCTTAACTAGGGAACATAATCTAGAAACAGAAAATAATACCTTCATGTGCATTATATCTACCTTGCAATGCATCGTTGGTCACCTATATTTCATCTATTGTCCTTTTCTGACTAAGGACTGTATCCAGTAAATACCAAGTTCTATATGTAGATACTAGTTCTAAACACATGTATTTGGCAATTTGAATGTTCGCAACAGTAATTGGCTCAGTTTCTCGATGTGTACAGACGCAGCTGGTGACAATTTCTCTATATCTCATCCCCTTTAACAGATTGTCTGTTTCCCAACCCGCCTTCTAGATGGTTAGATTAAATAAGCCTTAATTCCTAATACAGGGTGGGCCAAAATAAGGGTCCTATCTTTTAATTTGAATAACTTGAATTTGAATAACTTCCACAAAATAAAAGTTAAACTCACCAAACTTTATGTGTGTGTAGACTGACCCTTCCGAGATTTTTTGAAATAAACAAAACAAATTTTAGCCGAAAAACACTTCTTAAAACTTACAAAAACTAAAGTATTGTTTTTGACACTGTTTTGAGTTTTTTAAGCAAAAATAATGTTTTCTAAATGAGGGTACGTTCCTTAGGGCTAATACGGCTCATGCTTGCTTCGGAAGGGGTCCTTTACTTATTCTTAAAAAAAAATTTTAAAAAATCAATAAATAAAAAAGTTATGAAATTTTAAAAATAGGACCCTTATTTTTGCCCAACCTGTATATGCATGACTACACTGAACGAGTCTAGTGTTACGAATGCTAATAGCCCACTTGAGAATTCTGACAACCTTGTAATATGGGTAGATATAACCCTTAACTTTCGACCCCTACTTACGATTCGTGATTTAACACGACGAGATACTTAATAGGATGATTGGGAAGTAATCAGAATTATCATCAGAGACGCCCATGAAGTAAACTTTGTTTCTCTTCCTGCTGAAGTGCGCAAATGAGGAACTGAATTGGTCAAAGCCTGCATTGAAGCACATGTTCCCCCGCGTAAATTCTATAGCAAACCTCACTCCCAACAATGGGGCACTTCACCTTGTGCAGCTGCCATTACTCAGAACGTGAAAGCGTTCGACCGATTCAGCCGCAATATGTCAGATACAAACAGGCAAAGATTTATAGAAGCTTGAAATCATTATTAGACTGAGAAAGACGCAGCCAAAAAAAGGTATACCGAAATGACAAGAAAATGTATTGAATCTCCGAGATTGTGAACTCGCAATCTCTGGAAAACGTATGATAGTGTGGTGGATAATGGGTCATATACAATACCCCCGATATCCAAAAAAACATGATGTCGCTGCACGGCAACAATGAAGGCTGAACTAAACTTTAAACCTCACAAACTAATCCCTCCCAAATGTCTCTTTGCAGACAGATACAACACTCGATGATCCAATCATCACCCCTTTCCATGCCCGATATACCATAAAAACCTACACACATCTAAGGCGTGTTGGTCTTATCTTTGCTTTACTAATAAAAATGATGTGCTAAGCTAGCCTCTTTTCTCTCATAACTCTACAACAAATGCCTTACCAAATCGTGCTTCCCTGATTATTGAAAGACTGCCTCTGTGATACCAGTATTCAAGAATTCTGGAAGAAAGAACTGACCCGCTCAATTATCACTGTAACAGCTCCCTCCCTCTCTTCGTGAATATCAATGAATCGTCAATTAATAGAGTCAACCACTACGTAAATTCTAAACTTCTCTCTGATCGTCAGTATGGATTTTGGAAGCCCGTTCGACTGTCGATATCCTTACGATCATCTATGACCTCATATACGCGGCACTGGACCAGTCAGGCGAAGCTAGGGCGTAAGCACTTGATATATCCAAAGCATTTGACAAAGTCTGACATGAAAGTCTTCTGATAATTACATCGTACGGTATTACTGGACAAATACTTACTATACTGAGATCCTTCTTCGACAAAAAGATCCAGTTTGTTTTAAATGGTAATATATCCAATCGCAATGCCATCAATGCGAGTGTGCCCATGAGCCCTTTATTATTACTGTTCTTCATAAACAACTTCCTTGATGAAATATGTGTCTGAGATGGGTAAATTTGCTGAATGTACTACGCTTTATTTGAGACATGTTTGAAATACGGATGCACACCTATCTACGGCAATGCATGAAACCTTAGAACATGACCTCGAGTTTGTAGTGGATGAGAATGTAAACTGATGATCACAGTTAGCGCTACTAAGTCAAATATCCTTGTTTTACTATTACAAGAAACCCTTTCAACTACCGACTGCCATGGCTAATAGCAGTCTACATGTGAGTTCCTCATTGAAAATCCTCGGCCTTACATTCACAAAAAACATGTCAACCAAGTACAATCACATGTCGCCTCGCCAGAATATTACATATACTTAAATGAAATATGCTTCGACGAACTCGTTGCACTGGTGTGCCCTCGACCCCTCCCTTACTTACCAGACAAGAAGCAAAATCCAACCGCTTCACTGTAGAGATCCGCAGATACCAGAAAGTCTTCCACTCTTATAGTTTCATCTCTCTAACTGATAGACTTTAGAATTATTTCCTTGTTTCGTGCTTGTCAAACTATATTATAATGCAGAAATTTAAATGTCATGCGAAGAGACATCTCGCTGCTAAACTCATCTACTTAAAGTGTTCCTGTAGGAATGATCCCTAATATACAGTAGCATATTTTCTGTCAGTAGCTGTTTCGTACTAAGATGTTTGGATAATTTTAGAAATAAGGTAAATACCAATTTATTTTTTGGTTAGAATTTCGAATAGGTTATTTTCGGAAACCTTTTCCTTTTTCAAACGTCCAGTGCTACATGCTATATAGAATAACATTGAAAAACATAAACAAAATATATGGCAACTCTAGTCTCACATTATTAAGCTATTATAAAATGTTTTGTTATAAAATTTATATTTGGAATATTAAAACAAATATATATATAGATATATATATGTATATATGTATATATATATATATATATATATATATATATATTATTTTATTAGCCAGACTGATAACATTCATATATATACATGTATATATATATATATAACATGAGACATACGAATCTATTCATAATATATATGCATATATATATATATATATATATATATATATATATAATTCTATGTGTGTGTATGTGTGTGTTCGTAAGTGTGCTTATGTGTATTTGGTGTGTCTATAAAGAATACATCGAGATATATCATGCTATATATACATATAGCAATATATATACGCATAACAATATATATATATATATATATATATATGAGAATAGTAGAGGAGACTTAAATTTAGAACAAGTGTAAGCAAACAGACGCGGACAGATCGGAAACGGGACAAGTGTGGTGGACCAAGGGATATGATGGTAACAATCTACAAAAATTCGACCTAAACTCTTATAAGTGGAAAATTTCAACCACGAAACTATGAAGTTCCGGTATCCACATCGACCAAACAGGAAGAGGCGAGATATTTTGGGATTATTTTTCTCTTTTACGACAAATTGTAGCGAACGAGTATTTCCCAATATTAGCCAAAATTTGCCTCATAGCATTTTTATTTTAAACCCGTCGGCTTTTGCGGCGAATCGATATTCGATTGTTACGAAACTTTATTCTGTTTTGTTGCGAATCGAATATATTTATTGGTTGAGGTTGGGGGTCTAGATGAATATTTTACTGTCTGCAGCGGATTTAGATCTACAGAATTAAATTATGTCATAGTGCAATGCAAATTCTCTTATATATTTTAATACATAAAGCATTGCATAACTTGGGATGATATTATTTTAGTGTTTAGGTTGATATAGCATAGCCAAATAAAGAAACGTATTAGGGTTCGATTTACTAGATCGCTGATCAAGATTTATCTATTTATTAATAATTGATATAATACAAGCTTAATAATATATGAATAAGAAAAAGAAATGCAATTAATCATGTGAAAATGGAGGTTTCGTTTATCTTATATAAGCGAATAAACACAAACATGTTTATTTTCTAAGGAAGTGCAGCTCTTAGCTGAATTTAGGTTTACATTCAATGTCACACTCGTAGTTCTCTCTTAACAACCCCACAACAGGGAAGGGCCTAAAATCAATCTATTATACTTACCTTTTCTGCATTGCATCCTTTGCGATCGGGCGATTCTCTCTTTTAAATAAAGGGTGATAACGTACGTAGAAGTTTCATTTTGCAGCAAACTGTCGTAGTGATTACACATAACCCCTGCAATTACGAAATAGCCCGCCATATTGTTCTGTAGAGCCTAATAGTCTCTAAACTCCAATGATCTGACGAGAATCGTTGTATCAATGTGATTACGCATCATTTACAAAACATAATACTGTAACATCTTAACATTTACAATTATACAAACTCAGCAAACAGTATTTATATCAAAGCGATTCAAATAGTAAAGAAATAAAATAAATAGGTAAATACTTTCGTTTCCTTTATTCAAGGGAAGAATTTAGCTGACAAATATTTCTAACGCTGAGAATAAAGAGAATATGTATTGTTTTCAAAATATAATAATTGTTACAATTTTCAATAAAGAAGAGTCATATTATTTTTACTTCACTTAATAATATTACATTCACAATGACAGTAATATTTACGTGAAAATAAAAATACATTTTTTGCTGAATATTTTGAAACTTTAGATAAATGCATTATTTTTAACGAAATATCATGATTAAAAATAGATTATGAAGATAGTTAGAGAAAGCAAGCATAGCATGTGAACAGGGTAAAAATAGTAACGCAATTCGTACAGAAGGAAAATACATTCAATCAAAGATCAACATCATGTGTAGTTGGAATATACTTAAACACCAGACTCAGCTTATCTTTATACGAAGTAAAAGTGTAATTAACACCGTTAAAATGCATGCCTTGAACACTGGATTTACTAGGTTGAGATAAAACTGCTGTATAAACTAATCAAAGTAACACGCGGGAAAAAAACTGTCATGATGAAATATTCCTATTTTAGGAAGGATCTGTTAAGTACGAAAGAAGTGTTTTGAAGAAGTGAACAATAATGTAAAAGAGAAGAGAGAGTATATAACTATGTTCTCCTGTTTAGTGAAGTAAGAAGATTAGCGATAATTAAGATAATAATAGAAATAAAAAAAAAAGAGGACAAACAATATTAGTGATAGCAAAGAAAAACATAAATCAAAATGATTAAGTAAAAAGAACATTAGAGCGAAGGATTTGCAGGATAAGCGATATATAATAGACACCTATATATATATATATATATATATATATATATATATATATATATTTGGGTGTCATGTATATTGGTGTATATTTGCTTTGAATAAACTTGTAAATATTTATATATATATATATATATATATATATATATATATATATATATATTTGGGTATCATGTACATTGGTGTATATTTGCTTTGTACTAGAGTAGTCATTCAGTACAGAAACACATAATTACAACCCTATATATATAACTTTATGAAACATAACTCGAGGACAAGTCTGAAAAATATTCGGTTCAGAATGCAGTAAGTGTGAAGCTACTTATCTTCTAAAGATACAACGAATAAATAAATAGGTTTATCTATATAACACTATGCTGCTTCGTCATTTACATGTATGATATATTACATAAACGCCTTCGGGTGTCAGTAAGTGATATAATAACATACAACATGACAGATTTTGGACCTGGCATGTACGTATATCGTGACAAATCTTTCCACCATTAAGTAGAACACTTATACGAAATGACACTTGACAACAAGAGCAAGTGCGGGTTAAATATAGTATACAATCTTAAGATTCACTGTGAAAGTTATAATCAAAACAGAGGCTACAAAACAACAAAGCAATAAATCATTATAGGAATATGTTAATATTCCAGAGATATATCATTAATATATATATATATATATATATATATATATATATATATATATATATATGATGTGTTTCTATGTAAATATTTTAAAGGTGATTTTCAGCTTGTTGTTATTGAGCTTACTATTATTTTAATTGCTTCACTTCCTAAGTGATTAAGATGCAGAAAAACTGCATTATTAGTCGTCCTTAACGTCAATGACCGTATTTTTCGTTTTTTAATATATATATATTAATTGTATACGTACAGAAAAGTAATCCATAGAACGCGTTTCTGGCTCACAACTGTAATAAGCATCGCTAACTTACACAGCCCAGCGTTCTACTATTGGGCCAAGACGCTCTGTGTAGAAATATGTACGATTTTTATCACCCAAGTATGTAATGTAGTTCTATGTAATTATTTTATAAGTGATTTTATACGAACATTACGTTATTATATATATATATATATATATATATATATATATATATATATATATATATATATATATATGTATATATATTAATGTAATTCTCGTGAGGAAGTAAATATAAAACGACCTTTTCAGACAAAATAAAAAATGACGTAAATGTAGGTGTTCCCAATTAACCTTAATTTTTTCTCATTTTCAGAAACGACCTCCATGATGACATTGTGCCGGAAATGGGTATATTTTCTGGGTAAAACCGACGCGCACTTTTCTGAGGTAATGGCTGAATCATAAGAAAGTGACTTCCAGTCTTTTAATGAATGGGGTTATAAAAAGATAATTACATTTAATGCTTCAACTACGAATCTTTTTTATTTAAACACCTACAAGACGCCTCTTCAAGCACGATTGCCATGCCAAATAACTCCCTTCCTTATAGTCTAACGTTCAAACATTCTGGCCATACATTCATAGATAATATTAATTGGAACAAATATATAAAATATATTGCTAAGTTTGCTGCAAAGAAAATGGGTTCTCCCTCTACCGGGAGTATCCTATACTTCTGCAAAGACCATCAGCTCATGCTAAGATGGAGCTCTGTTGCCACACCTGTTTAGGGGCTTCGCAAAGCATCTATTCCTGCCTTTACATAGAACGAAACCGGCTTTAAAATATCGTCGGGGATGCCCTCTTCTCTTCCCCACGGCCCTTTTTTAACATATGAGAGGTTGCTAGACTTTCTCTACTCTATATTGATGTTTATTGTAGGAGTTCGACTTGGATCTAATAGATGTAGTTCCTCTGTAAAACTAGTTAATTTTAAATCGCCAACGACTTCCTGGAACAATGCGGAAAACGTTCTCAGTGAGTTTCTCCACTGTCTTTTTAAAATTCTCTTCTTTCTGTAGTTATATTTTTTATTTGCCTTTGACAAATGATTATTGTTCGACGCAGAATCGAATACGTTCGTGAAACATGTGAAACCTATGGAACATTTATTATCTTTTTTGATTTTCATACAAAAAAGACCAGCAGAAAAATTGAAAACATAAAAAAAGTATAATTAAACAGACGAATTTTGTTATTTTTTACTATGTTTGCATATATATATATATATATATATATATATATATATATATATACCCTCGCACCCTTATATGAACCTACTTCATTACTACTTTATTATTGGACTTATTTGAGTATATATATATATATATATATATATATATATATATATATATATATGTGTGTGTGTGTGTGTGTGTGTGGGTGTGTCTGTGCAAATGGATTACATCAGATGTTAAACTAGTAAATAAATGACTTCATAAATATCTAAGACTCTAAGTAGTTACTTGTGTTTTTTTTTACAAATGCCAAAACTAAAACATTCAAAGTTTTCATGCAGCATAAAAAGAATAACATTTATTTTACAATGTCCTTTTTGCTTATACTTTTATTCACATTATGACACTATTTTATAGAACACCTACTTATTTCTAGCTATACTCAAAAACGCATGTCTGTCCTCGGAATCTTCTAAATTATTTCTTTTCTTTAGCAAATAATGTCTGTGAATATTGTATAGCATATTTCGTGTATTCTAATTTTGATATGATCACTAACAGCTAATTAGAATCCGTCAACACTAAATTAAATTATGCACTAATATACTGAGATATATATTCTTGTTTCTGCTGATTCTCACGAGTTGACCCATGCTATTTTAAAATTAAATTATGCACTAATATACTGAGATATATATTATTGTTTCTGCTGATTCTCACGAGTTGACCCATGCTATTTCAAAATTAAATTATGCACTAATATACTGAGATATATATTATTGTTTCTGCTGATTCTCACGAGTTGACCCATGCTATTTCAAAATTAAATTATGCACTAATATACTGAGATATATATTATTGTTTCTGCTGATTCTCACGAGTTGACCCATGCTATTTCAAAATTTAATTATGCACTAATATACTGAGATATATATTATTGTTTCTGCTGATTCGCACGAGTTGACCCATGCTATTTCAAAATTAAATTATGCACTAATATACTGAGATATATATTATTGTTTCTGCTGATTCTCACGAGTTGACCCATGCTATTTCAAAATGTAATGATCTAAATAAAAAATACAAAATATAAAAAATAAAATATATGAAAAATAAATAAAAATAAAATAATAAAATAATAAAATAATAAAATACAAAATGAAAATAAAATATGAAAATTAAAATAAAAAATACAAAATTTAAAATAAAAATAAAGAACTAAAATAATTGAAATTAAAACGAATATAAAAATTGAAAACAACATAGAAATAAAAATAAAAATAAAATAAAATTAGAAAATAAAGGTTGAATTGTATCAATTTTTTTTACAAGGGTTTTTTAGGACAACATCTTGCAAAAGGATGTGTAGGATAAGAGGGTAGGAGAAAGAGTATAGGGGAAGATATGGACAAAGATAATTTGAGGGGGGGATAAAAAAACACCTTATAAATAATATCTAGAATTTTTCACAACGGGTACAAATCACTGAAAATGGATTTATATTATTTTCTGCGAATATAAACAATATACAGTGATCAAATAGTCAGTCTCTATGATTTCTCAATCAACACGACATGGGGCTCTGCACATTGAGTCAAATATCAGAAACCTACTTGCATACCAGTCGGGAATGTATCTTCAACAATCAGTCCGGCAGAGACTGGCCATTACGGTAGTTTTTTTTTTTCTGTCGGGCTGAGATATTCGTATTGTCAAGCTCTAAGACGTCCCCATCGCAGACCTTTCCTTCCTGATATGGGAAGGAGTTAATTAATAGCTAACAGCCTGAGGCGCCCTCGCCGGGGAATGCCGACAAGGCGGCTCAAGCCATCTTTAGGAGCCAGGATACACTTGTGTGCTGGTTTATTCTTCCCACGTGTAGGCTTTATGCTACATTTTCCTGCAGTGGATGGGAAGTAAATAAGGTGTCTATATCCACTGGCAAACACTTAGATGTTTCTGGACAGTTAGCAGATAAAATAATAGTTACTCCTCAGAATATTTTCATAGGTTTGAAAATGATGAATGGAACAACTTGATTTGATTACTTTTGAAGACAGTTCACGATAATAATTGTTGACATTATATTTGAAGACGACCATGGTGCAGTTTGCAAAGATGCAGGTCCGTAAAATTGTCTTCCTCGCATGAGAAGTACTTGGGAAGAAACAATATTCATAGAAATTCGGTTTAATGTGCGGCACACGAAAGATGAAAGCAATTGTTTATTGTCAGATGTACTAGAGAGACGAGTTTTGTTGTTAATATCTTAAAAGAACGAAGTAGAGATGACGGTTAAGTCCAACACCAACCATGCTAATCACGATAAAAACAGCTTTTCCATGGGGAAAACAATATGTAGTGAACTTAGGAAATCAACCACTAGATTACGAAGTCGATTGTGTTATTAATAATAGCGTAAATACTGCATTGAGGCAAACCTCAGCAGATGTAGCAACAGTACTCTATTTGGGTTTATAAATGATTTTAGTCTCCACTCACTTATTACACAATTTAAAAGTGATTACAGCCAAAACGTAACCCTGTTTACGAGGTGTTCAGCAATTTGGCTTTGTAAAATAATCGAGTAAGTAATAATAACAACAAATCCGATTGGTTAATAAGCGATAGTATACACCACTTTGATATAAAAGCACTCACAAACAATACATCAATATATTTAGCTTCATAATTTATTTCCTGCTATGAAAAATTAACATTAATGTTTGAGATTACTTGTCATTCAAATACAAAAATCTAACAAAGTACTGAGCACTGTACAAGTATATACTCTCAATATATAAATACCATGTATTGCATAACTTTATGGCATTATATGTGTATATACATGTAATGGTAATATATATATATATATATATATATATATATATAGTTTGACAAAATTAAATTCATAGAAAACATACATCTACCCAAAATTCGCAATGAAACGCGCATAGGGTATAGGAAAATAAATATAACATTTTAATAAGTTACTTTTATGTGTACAATTTTAGATGTAAAAAAAAACCATCACTGTTTTGAATTGAAGAGTGTGTTAACACCATGGAAAATATTGACTTCGTAGTAATACACCATGCTCTATAATATGTAAATATTAGATATAAATATATATATATATATATATATATATATATATATTGATATATATATATATATATTGATATATATATATTGATATATATATATATATTGATATATATATATATATATATATATATATTGATATATATATATATATTGATGTATATATATATATTGATATATATATATATATATTGATATATATATTGATATATATATATATATATATATATTGATATATATATATATTGATAATTGATATATATATATTGATATATATATATATATATATTGATATATATGTTGATATATATATATAAATATTGATATATATATATTGATGTATATATATTGATATATATATCAATATATTGATATATATATATATATTTATATATATATACATATATATATATATATTGATATATATATATATATATATATTGATATATATATATATATATATATATATATATATATATATTGATATATATATATATATATATATATATATATATATATATATATATATATAATGTAATCCACCCAATACAGAGGTTCGTTGTATCACAGCTCTTCAGTGCGGTTTCATAAACGATTGCCTCACGCCGGGATCGAAACTAAACCGTCTAGACAACAGTGGCGTGTTTAAACATTTCTGTATCATCTCTGGCTTGTGCTGATAGTAAGTAAAATTATAAAATACGCTAATAGCAGTTGACGATTTTATTTACCAGAACGATCGTTGTCTTCTCGTTTAATGTGTATCCATATTACTGTCAATTCAAAGCTATAGTAACATTTATGTTGGGACGAAAATGACAGTAATTGCGCTTTGAGCCGATAATGCTTATTACATACACTGTATAGAAAGGGTTTCTACCAAAAGACTGGTGTGTATTGCAGCATGTGCTCTGGTATTCATAGGCCTTTTTCACATGGGAAGTAAAGCCTGAACGGCTTTTTAACACAATCAACCTGTTTGCCTATGCTCTGCAGAGAATTGATCACAATTAGCTTAAGTCCTACATTGTGATACTTTGCACCGTTAACGAGACCAGAATTGAAGAAACATACACACCCATAATTCTCACACGAAAATTAACGAGATGATGTATCCCTGATTCTTATTTCCTGACAGTTCGCTTGACTGGTGACAAGCTAATAGCGTGCTTTTGGAATATCTTTGGGTTGTTGCCAATTGTACGCCACCACTCGTTTGCGAAAAGCGCTAGAGTTTCGGACATCGCTTTCTATATCTTTATCACTGGCTGTACATACAATCGAACCAATTATTGTACATAGAAACAAAAGCTTTCACTTTCCATTCGTATAACAGCTCATAGCGATAAATATATTAAGGGTGATAGTTGTGTAACTTAGTTAACCCTTAACTAGGCAAGTTGCCACTGTTAACGTTAAGGGCTGCTCATAATTAAGGTGAACGTTTATGGGGCAATCCTAAATTGGGAGCTGTGCATCGAGTTGCTTTTTCACATCAGTTTTAAATTTCTGCATGTCGGCACAGTCAGGAAACAAAAGGCATTAGGGGGAGGGGGTACAAAGGACGGGTGCATGAGAAAAGAAGCTATTGGAGTAGAAGGTTCTCCGGCATCTGGGGGGCTTCTACAGTTAATGGATGGGATTTAGCTGATTGGTCGAGTGTAAAAGCAAGTTCATCGGAGCTCACTTCATTGAAGTACTTACCAAATAAGCACAAGGATGAAACATTGCGACGATGGGATAGAGGCTGGAGCTTAGTGGATAATTAGGGACCTATTAGATGAGAGACTTATGCTGGGGCCTTGTCGAAGGGGGAGATATTGATCGATAGTGCACCAGTCCAGATGGGACTGCAATACTCCATGCATGGACGGATGGTGGCTTTGTAGAGATATCGGATATTTTAAGGTGCGATATGTTTTCTAGCACAGTAGAGACAGCCCACTTTCTTTGCAGCAACCGTGGCAATGTCTTCTAAGAATGTGTTTCAATTCATGTTACCTTTGAATGGTAGGCCGAGGAATTTGAACTTTAGATTCTCAGGGGTGGTGTTATTTGCCATATCAATTGGTGGGTAAAGAGGTTTCTTGTTTTTCTTGAAGCAGCATTAAATGTTACGATCAATTTATGATCCAATTCCACTGCCAACTAGAGGTCACTTCCCAAGGCTTCAGCCATTGCCTCGGATATTTTCGCATCTGTTTTACCAATATAACAGTAATAGAGTGTGGTGTCGTCAGCAAATATTCCCATCTCAGATACAATGTTATCAGGGATGGTGTTTATGAAACTCAGGTACAATAAAGATCAAAGGATCGATCACGGGGGTTCCCCTGTATTTATGTCATAGTGTTTCGATGAAAGGTCATCGAAGAAAACCTGAATCTTTCTTTTGGATAATAAATATCTTATTATGTTAAATATTCGTCCAGTAATACAATATGAATTAATTTTTATGAGATGCCTTTTATGTCAGACTATTAATGGCTTCATATACATCAAGTGTTATCGCCTTAGCTTCACCTGTCTTGTCCAGTGTAGTGTATATGTGTTCAGAGATGACGGTTTGTATATCCATAGTAGACCGTAATTGCCTAAATCCATACTGATCTTCAGAAATAGGTTTAGCATTGACGATATTATGGACTATCGCTAGATTGATTAAAGAGTCAAAGATTTTAGTGAAGCGCGGAAGTAGACTTATTGTGCGATAATTTTAAAGGGCAGTCTTATCTCCACTTCTTAGATAAGCAAGATTCGTTAAGGCATTTATTGTAGTGTTTACAAAGGACACAGTTTACTTCAGCTAAACATTTATTTATTACTATAAGATCAGCCCCACATGTTAGAGAGATGTCAAGGATTCTTACGATACACCGGGCATGGGATACGGTGATGCTCATGGTGATTAAATGTAATTTCAATCCTAAATGGTAAATTTTGGAGTGAGTGGTTTGCAGAGTCTAAATAGAGTTTTAGGCGAAACGCTGGACAAATAGTTCAGCCTTATCAGTTGCCGTACAAATGATATCATTCAGGTTGGATAGCGAGGGGAATTGTTGAAGAGTTTCCAGAAATCAGGAGTGCATAGTTTCTGTGACAGAATGCGTGTTCTGGTTGTCTTTGTATACTTTCTATACTGGAGGAAAAATATTCGTCATATCAGAAATCCGATCGCATGGTATACTATATATAAATAAGTGGTGTCATCTGCTGCATGAACAACGTTCATATCTGGACACCATATTTACCGTAAGCATTACAACACTGCCTGTCTTTGTTTAACAAACATAAAGGAATAGAGGGAGACCCCCGTTAAGCCTCGAGACATAATAGATAACCCATTTTAAGGATCCTGCGTTGGGAGTATATTAAGAATCAAGGGTCACGGAATCGCAACTATACTCATTTTAAAACGAAGGCAAGGAAAATTCTTTCTTGACTAGAAACTATGACAGAGAAAGGGGAGAGAACTCTGACATACATAACATGATATCGCTAAATGATCACCAATTTACAACTGACAAGACTAAACCTCCGTTAACTTTGAAGATTAACGCCGTATCCCACAAATCTATGTAGTGAGTAAACCCGGACAGTAATTAGTATAAAAAGGAATTGTACGTCCATATTTGATAAATATGTTCCTTGTTGTTATAGCATAGTCAACTATTGATACACTTTCATTTTTAATAATCGATAAACGACAGCTAAAGAACTATAATTAAATGTTCAATCAATTATTTATTTTGTTAATTAATTATCGAAATGCAAACCTTCGATTTTTCTCAAACATTAACTACACGGTTCGATCGATACTTTTCATCGGCCTTTATTGTCTGCAAAATTTAATCAAACAATAAAATCCGTTGTACAAATTGCCTCTAAAAGGCGGCATTATCAATAACGCTTTTTATTGTATATTGGATTGATTATTTTTGTTTAATTAGGACTTACATCTTTCTAAGACATTCCTGATTATTTTGTATTTCAGAGGTTTTAAATTTATCAGCCGGTTCCACAAAAATTAGCCACAAGCTATTTCAACTATTCGTAGAAAAAATAATAAATTTAAATACTTATTATTTATAAGAATTAAATTAGCCTTTTTGTCTAGTAGAATATGTTATGAAAATTGATTTTAGAGTTCTGAACTTATAAAAAATGCCTCGTACTAGAAGGATTACTTCTTCACTAAAAAGTAAAGTAGTTAATCATTCCAGACTGAGACAATTTTTATTTAGGTTGAAATAAAGAGTAGTATATTTTAGGAAGCTGGATCTTACGCTCTCAAACTCTGCACTCGGTTTAAATGCCTGTAAGAGAGACAAACCAAACCACATATTTTCGACGTGTAATGTTTCGGTACTTTCTATGATAAGGACCCACGCTAAAATCGACTTGTGTCGGTAATTTCCGTATGTTTACGTAAACCGCCGAAGCGACCGAAGCGGTGAGATAATCACATTGTGAGAAAATAAGCAGACGACATGTCAACATTTCAACCGATTGAAACGCGAAAGTACTGCACTGAATTTTCACGAGCTATCACTGGCTAGTGCGTCTCCCGAAGGAGTGGTTTACTTTTGTCAGGAACAAAAACTAATCGCAAAAGAAAAAATGTTCAGGCAAAATAAATAAATATTTAAAACCTACCCTTAACGCTAACCCTAACAAAACCCAAAATAAATTTCAGTAAAATAAAACAAACCCTAAACCTAACTAGGGTATGTTTACCTAGATTACAAACCCAAACTTAAGTTCAGTACAAAATACACTTAAAAATATTATTCATCACATGTTTATTTTTATTGGTTCGTCAAAAAAATAAATATTTCTTCCATACAATTTGACTAAATGTATTATTTGATTTTTTTCTTTAATTTTCTACTTTAAATGTTGGTTAATGTTTGTTGTTTTTCACTTGTAAATCCAGCCGCGTTTTTGATTTTTTTGACGTAGGAAGTTCAACAGACTTGGCGTCGTAGTTGTTGGCGGTTTACGTAAACATTCGGAAAGTACCGATGTCAAGTCGATTTTAGCGTGGGTCCTAATCTAAGAAAGCACCAAAACTGCTGCTAAGTGTTCATAAATGATGGGTTAATATTTGGCGTAAAATCTTTAATAATGACTCTCTAGGAGTTAGGCACAAGGCCAGTTTTATCTTACTCCCACAAGTAAGATGTGACCCAAGGTCGGGTCGGGAAAGTTGGGTTTGAAAAGCCAGCGCCCGAGAGGTGAGCACTCTCGCCATTAAAAATTGCCTGAGCAGCACCGTCAACATTCCTCGGTAGGGGCGCCTCAGGCGATTAGTTAAAAACTAACGCCTGCTCAAAGGGTGAGAAGGCAAAGCCTGGGAGGGTGGACCTCCAAGAACTGCACATGACAGACCCATAGACCGGCGTAAATCAAGCCCCGAAGGCCAAGACAATACCAGTTTAGGGGTGCAGTATCCATCGGAACATATATTACACTTTGATCTTAGCCAAAATGCTAAGAAAAAGTTTAATGATGTGTAAACTAACACTTATAAAGACAAACACACTTTCAAACTTAAGGCTGAATGAGATGAACCGATTGTCAGTTAAATGATCATCAATACTATAAAAGGATTGAAAATCTATTATATATTTTAAACAATTAAAAACTACTGGCAGTATTATAGAAATTAAATAAAATTAGAATTAAAATCGTAACATGGATTGTATGGCTCAGTAGACGAGTACACAGGGGTACACAACAATTTCCGAGTAACGGCGGGTGTGTCATGAGAGAGTTAAAGCCCATTGAATTAATAGGAAATTATGACAATAAATGTCAGCTTACTTATTTGGCCTCACTTAAAAAATGAGTGTAAAAACACAGAAAACAGTTTTTTAAAAGAGGTGTTATTATGAGTGCAAAATGACTTCCAGGTTATTTACGCTTTATCCTTCTACAATATTTATTAGTATTTTCTAGTCATGAATTCTAATACTGTGTATTTTTCGTTTATTAGATAAAAAAAAATCACATTATACTCTATGTTTTCCTATCATGTACTTTAATCCTCACATTTTTATCAGAGATATTTCTGACAAAGGAGTGAATGACGATTTTTATTCTTTATCGTTTTTGTAAAACGTCTTCAATATTAAAGTAATTAGACGCATAAAATTAAGTAAAATCTCCTACTCTCTTTTGCACGATGCCAGACGAGATCTCAGACGCAGGATATCATCGCACCCCCTTTTATGAAACTCAAATATACTCATCACATTTTTACAATTTAAGTAAAATAGAATAAAATCAAACATATTTCCTTTTGATAGATATTCGCTGCGAACGCAAATCCCACGATATTACTTTTCCCTCTTTGATGAAAATGAAATATAATTACCCAACTACTCTGAGTGATATGATTTCAGAATATACAGTGTGTAAACAACTATCTCTAAAAACCTACGAGGAGTTTTTGAAGAGACACACATAAACTACAACTTTATGAATATGGTTGCATGCTCGCAATAATAGGAGTTGTTTCTCTCCAATTAATCGGTTATGGCGTCGGGATTTTGAGTTAAATATTACTCTTGTCCGGAATTCGAATGGTACAACCGATTTGAATAAGTAGCTATACACTGATGATTTTTAAATAATGAAACGTGTATGTCCGTACATAAGTAAACAAAATGTTTACACAGTTTACTCTAAACAAGGCAGGCCGCCACTGTAGACGTAAGGGGCTACTGGGAAAAAGGATGAAAGTTTGGAGGGTCAACCTAAATTGGAAGCTGTGCAGCAAAATGTCTATTTACATTAGTTTAAAATGCCTGCATGTCAGTACCGACAGAAGAACAGGGAGCAGGGAGGGAATTCAAGAGTCGAGCAGCACAAAAAAAAGCTTTTGGGGTAGAAAGCTCTCCGTCAACTGGAGACTTCCACAGTGAATGGATTAGATTTGGCAGATTGTCGGGTTGGTCTAGTGAATTTAGGTCGTGGGGGCACCAGAGCAGCACGTTCATCAGAGCACAATCCATTGAAGTACTTGTTAAACAGGCACAAGTAAGCAACATTGAGACGATAGGATAGGGCTGGAGCTTGGTGGATAGTGAGGGACTTATTAAGTTGGCGACTCTTTTTTGAACATTAGTGAGGAAGAGGCTAGTGGATGATGCCCCAGTTCAGATGTTGAAACAATACTCCATGTATGGGCGGATGGTGGCTTCGTAGGATATAAGATGATGTCAGTTGTGAGAAGTTTACTAGCACGATAAAAGGAGCCCACCTCTTTTGCAGCAGCCCTATCTTTAATGTATTTATTCCAATTCATGTTATCTGTGAAAGTTAGGCCGATGAATCTGAATGATAAACTCTCAGTTATGGTGTTATTTGCTATGACAATCGGTGGTTGAAGAGGTTTCTTGTAGTTATGAAGAAAAGTAGCTTTGTTTTGCGTCATTAAAAGTTACCATTTATGTTTTACCCCAATCCACTAATAACTAGAGATCATTTTCTAAGGATGCAGCCATTGCCTCAGATATGTGCGCGTCGGTTTTTTCTTACATGACGAGAGTAGAGCGTGGTGTACTCAGCAAATATTCTTATCCTAGTTTTAATAAAATCAGAGAAGTCATTTGTGATAATCAGGAACAGTAGAGGCGCAGGGATGGATCCATGGGGTACACCAGCATTTATGTCATGTTGCTTATATAAACAGCAGTCGATGACAACCTGGATCTTTGTTTTGTTTAGAAGGATTTAATTATATTAGATATTTGTCCAGTAATAGCATATGAGCGCAGTTTTAGGAAAATCCCTTCATGCCAGACCTTGTTGAAGGCCGTGGTTATATCAAGCGCTACTGTTCTGGCATAACCTTCCGTGCGTTCAGAGATTACCGTTATTATATCTGCGGTAGACTGTGCTTGTCTAAATCTGTATTGATAATCAGAAAGAAGTTTAGTATTAACTAGGTGCCAGACTATCGCTAGATTGATTAATGATTCAAAGATTTTAGAAAATGTCGGGAGTAAACTGATTGGGGGTAGTTTAGAGGATCAGTTCTATTTCCAGAATTATCGACGACTGGAACCACAGGGAAACACAATTCAGCAAGGCATTAAATAATTATACACACACACACATATATATATATACTTATATATATATTTAATAGATGTGGACGCCACAGTACAATATAGAAGACAAATGCAAGTAAAAAAAATGTTTTACAAACATTTTATTTTTTATACACATATACTTTATCAAACCGGCTAGAAATAACATTTGGGCACTTCAGTGTAAGATGAATAAAAACGTAAAAATAATATTAGCAAAATCAATTTTAGCATGGTCTGTTGGAATTAACCTTTTCGGGCGTGAAAATCTTGTCGTGTTTTAAGTCATCCATAAATTGGCCGAGACCAATTGAGGACATGCATGCAGCTTGATAACCGCTCACTCGCTGTTGCTTGAAGCTACAGTCCTCGGAGGAGAGCGTCCTTTTCAAGAAGAGGCTTAGTCGTAACACGATGTCTTCAAATGCGTCGCTTTACCTTTATGAACAACAAGAGCACTTCCTAACAGGTGTGTCTTATTGAGATACGTATCTAGCTAGCATGAAGAGTTGACGTTGATACACTGCAGATATATGGTGAACACAAAGATAAAGTATTGTGCGTTACATGATCTTGCTACGATATATCATAAAAAAGACGCGTTGTACTTTGGTGCATGATTCATCTATTCTTTTTAATTAGATTGACAAGAAAAAAAGTTAGTGTTTTTATACATATACATAAATATAAATATGTGTATGTTCATAACTATAATATTACTAATAACATTAGGTTGAAGCAAAGGTTCGTACGATGTGTTCAATTTTTTTTAAAGAAGATAATTATTCATGTTAGTTGTAACTTTGATGGAATAGTGCATTTTCAACTTGTCATAAATGTTGGCGTCATTAACACTTTCGTGTACCGCGAACAACTTGATAATAAAAGTTGATCATACTCAGGATTTTTATGTGAGGCTACCCTAATCACTTCTTAAAAAAGCCTCAAGGATAAGCGTGAATTTGATAGATAGATTTACAAGTGAATTGAGATAGATATATAATAATATCGATTTTTTATTAGAATGTTTAAACTCACCCACTTTACGGATCAGGATGGCGATTGAAGGATTCGACGGCGAGGAAGTTCTGAGAGATCCAGCTTAAAAGCCAATATCAAAGATGTGTCTACTATGATCCACAGATAAACGCACTGCTTTATCTATTTCTCCAAATTTAACCTTTGGCCCGTATCGATATTTAGGAAAAGACCATACATTGTTTTCAAGCAATACACTCTCGGGCTAGTTGACCAATTTCAAAACTAGTAAAACAAACAAACAAAACACTAAAAATCACTTCCCAAATAACACACCGAAACAATTATATACACTAAATAAAATATTAATAAAATAAATATAGAAAATTAAAAAAACATTTAAAAATCCTAAAAAAAATGTAAGAACTGACATTATTTTACTAAAAAAGAAAATCTATTACGAGGAGCACCACAAAGTGGGCACCGGTTGGTTTGAACCGGTGATTAGTGTTTTTCCCCTCTTTCTAGACGGTGCTGAACAGTTGATATGTAACAATAAGCCTATTTCTACCCCAGATCAGAGATGATCATTTCTATGAAACCCGGTTACACACACCAGACACTGTAATGTATAGTTGTAAGTTAAATAATATGTATATATATATATATATATATTATTAACTTACAACTATATATATATATATATATATATATATATATATATATATATATATATATATATATATATATATATTCTATTTATATCTAAAAATCAATATACTACTGTAGAAAACAAAAAAATATAATACATACTGTGATCTCATTCTATTCATTTTATTTTATTTTATTTAAAAAATGCATAAACGGTGACATATCTGCAAAGAATGGGAGAAATTGAATACTAAATAGACACTTCCCTCGTGTGTGTTCGGTTTCTCTGTACAGGGGTTTGGCAGAGACCCTGACACGAGGATGCTTCCAATTTGAAATAAACCGTGACTAAATATTTTTTTAAAATGTGTGATGTCTTCTGAAGTCATGAAGCATGTACACCGGGTGGTGAACGAGACCACCCCATTATTAATAAAGGGCAGCTTTGAATAACAAATTAGAAGCCGTTTACAATAAGGAACTGATAAAAATATGAATAAACACAAAAGTAAATACTGACAGTCCGGCACCCAGGGTAAAAAGGACTTCCTAACCCGTCCATTCACCAGGCGGGAAGATGTAAGCAACGGTGTAACCTTCCTTCCTCTGGAAGTGCCGCTTCAGCCATGACAGAGGCAACCCAGAGTCAGACATTAGGCCTTGATAAAAAGGGGCATCCCACCAAACCATTCTCTTTGATCAGCCTTTTTGTTCAGATCTAACTGTAGTATCTGTTCCGATTGATACTACACCGTTTAGACAGGTACCGTCTTATTATTTGGGCCTTGATTCCGTCGGTGTAACAGTTAGTCGTGTGCAGTTGTAGGAGATCACCCCTCCCAAGCTTTGCCCTCTTCTCCTTTGAGAAGGGGTTAGTTTATTGCTAATCGCCTGAGACGCCCCTATCGAGGAATGTCCCAGGCATTATTTGTAGGTAAGAGTTCTCATCCTCAAGGTCTCTTGCTTTTAAATTACACGTTCCGACCTTGTGTCACATCTTACCGCTGTAGAGGGAGATTAAAATAGCTCATTTCCTGTAACAAGTGTATAGAATTAATCTAACCACCCTTGCTGCAGAACATTTCCTGGGAGTTCTACGTTCAAACTCATCGGCGTAACATTGACAAGCAATGAATTAGAATATGTGTATACAAGATACAACCAAGTCTGTTTCAAAGAAGGTGGCCCCCTTTACCGGACTAGAAAAGTTATCACCCTTATCAGTATCTTATAGAACAACTATTATAAAATGCATGGATCATTGTTTCAACATCCGGGCTTATGCATCAACTAATAGTATCTCATTCTTTGGATAGCGTAAGAAAAAGAGTATCTAACCTAGTAGGTGCAGAACTATCTGCCAAGCACCAATGTTGCATCTCTGTGCTTGCTTTACAAGTACGTCCGTGAAATGTGCCCCGACGAACATACTGCATGTGCACCTTTTAAACATAACTACTTCTACCTAATCCGATTTGCAGCAAAATACAAACATCTGCATTGTAGAGTGTACCCGATGCCAAAACACTTCATACTCAAACACTACATAATTCCATATAACAAAACACAACAGTCAGACGAGATGAAGAAAATATTAACGACTAACACTAAACTCATACACAAAAATAATTGTAAACGCCGAATAAAAATCATAGAAGCACTATATATATAAGAAGAAACGACCTAGCATTAATCAAATAGCCTTTAACATCAGTATTAATGTATAAAACGTCTTCCATAATAAAATTAAATAAACCAAATTATAAAATAAATGAACAAACTTAAATAATAAACAATAAATATGAACATTAAATAAATAGAATCAATGAAAATATTAAATACACAAATGAACTAATAAACAACAGACTCAATTTACCCCTTTCTTTTCTTTATTCTTTTGTCAAAACTAGCGAGAAAATAATAGAAAGCAACAACAACATACCGAAAACAATCACGAAAATCGAAAGCGTACTAAAATGTTTTTCGAGGCCATAATGAACGAATAACCACCCGGAAAATTGCTCGCTGATTCTCGACAGTAATGAAAGAAATTACGAAACATAAGAAGTTCGTAGTCTTGAACCAGACTTTTATATATATATATATATATATATATATATATATATATATATATATATATATATATACAGAATCCACAGACTGTTTAGCTGAACTATGGTATTCGCGTTAATAAATTAACCGTCACTTTAAAGTCCGACATTTTTATTTATTTACAAAGACTTTTTGCATTACAATATCAGGCGATATTATTTAACGATAGTGATCTAACCGCAAAATGGGGGTTTATATACACATCCACAAGCAGCCTGTTTTCGCTGTATCATGTCTCTTCAGTGCAGCCAAAGTAGCATATCTCCAGCCAAGAAGCGAACTTGCAACCATCTAGTTGCAAGTCGGTAGTTTTACTCACTCAGCTACGGGATTTATGTTCGCAAATGATACTTACAACGTCTTTATATAAACATTCGCCGTCAGTTTGCATTTGTGTATTTCTAAACAAACAGCTTTGCATGATACTAAGTAAGCAGCAGCCGATATCATTTTATGATTGTGCATTAACCGAGACGTATGTGTATATATATATATATATATATATATATATATATATATATATATATATATATATATATATATATAGCATCCACAGCTGAACTACGAGATCGGCGTTCATAAATTGACCGTCAGTTTAAAGTCCTCCATTTTTTATTTACAAAGACGTTTGCATTACAAGATCAGGTTATATTATGTAACGACAGTGATCTATCTAAAACATGGGGGGTGTATAGAGATCCACAAGCAGGCTATATGTATCACATCTCTTCAGTGTGGCCAGAGTAGCATGCATTTCCAGCCAAGAAGCGAACCAGCAACCATCTAGTTTAAAGTCGGCAGGTTTACTCACTGAGCTACGGGATTTATGTTCGTAAATAACACTAACAATGTCTTTATATAAACATTGACCGCCATGTTACAGTGTTCAATTTGTTTATTTCTTAACAAAGAACTTTGCATAATACTAAGTAAGCAGCAGGTGATACCATTTAATAATAGTGTATTACCCGAGAAGTATATATATATATATATATATATATATATATATATATATATATATATATATATATATATATATATATATATATTAATGGTAATAATCCAGGTGAAAAATATCCACAGGGTGGTAATCCAAAGAATTTTAACCGGGTTTATAAAAAGTGCTCAATATCAAAATAGAGCTTTATATATGATAATTTTATTTACCCAGACATGTAAGAAATCTGCGACACTGGCATGTCGATGTTATCGATCAACAGTTACTATAAACTGAGATCTCATCAGGCAGAGTTAGAATCCGATCTTAACCTCAGATCATAGTTGGTTCTCTCCAAATATGATCTGAGGTTAAGATCGGATTCTAACTCTGCCTGATGAGATCTCAGTTTATAGTAACTGTTGATCGATAACATCGACATGCCAGTGTCACAGATTTTTTACATGTCTGGGTAAATAAAATTATCACATATATATATGTATATATATATATATATAAAAGTTTAAATTATAATCCACGTACATATACGTGTAATCCTATTAGGAAATCGTTAAGGTGTAGATAACTGTTCTGCAGATGGTACGGTTCGAACACCCAGCCACATTTTAACTCAAATCTTAGCATCATATACTCATGGCCCATTCGGTTAACTAAACAGCTGTGCGGAGGGGACGAAATAAAGTTTATTCATTTTTTTACAAGCGAACATAATGTAGGTCGTCACACAGTGTTCGACAGTACAATTGACGGAACTCGGATACAAGCATTTAATTTGGCAGCTTATTTTTATTTCTGTGAAATGGCCCAGCAATAGAATTAACGATTAAATAATAGTATAATAAATATGTTTAATTATTAACTATACATATGCATGTTTGATGCTTTTAGGGAATTGTCAGTCTTGAGCTAACGGTTCTGTCCGTCGCACAGTGTGAGCGCCAAACACGAGTCGCCTTTCAACTTAATTCATTATATATATATATATATATATATATATATATATATATATATATATATATATAAAATAAAAAATAAAATATATATATATATATACATATATATATATACATATATATACATATATATATATATATATGTATATATATATATATATGTATATATATATATATATATATATATATATATATATATATATGTATATATATATTAAAATAAACATAGTTTGAGTGCCCGACAATTGTTTCAACGCCCTGCCGGCTTCTTATCAAGGGCAATACTGAATTATCTCGCAAGTTGAAAAAGCGAAAACCTTAAAATCTAAAGGAAGAAAAAAGAAGGAATGATATGATAATTCAGTATTGCCCTTGATAAGAAACCGGCAGGGCTTTGAAACAATTTTTGGGCACTCCAATTATTTTTATTTTAATATAAATAGCTCTAATATATATTGAGCAATTTTGAAGAATATTAGTTTTGTTCATTTCTTGAATATTTGAACTGAATCAATTGTATATATATATATATATATATATATATATATATAGTCTCGGAAGTTTCTCAACCATTAAAACTATATAAAAAAAACAAAAAAAAACTTATAGTCTTAAGTCTTCCAGTGGAAAATCACTCATGTAAGTCAATTTATTTTTTACAGTTATTATATTTGTTAGTATCTAACACTATTTTAAGGGATCATCAGTTGTTTACCATGAAAAACTGTTTCGGGAATTTAAAAACAAGACTATTTAATTTCCTGGCTTCCCAGCAGAGTTGATCAGACCCCACTTCCCTTAAAAGACAAAAACATAAACGTTCCTTATACTAAATCTACGTTTTGTTCCATATAAATGTTTTGCTAACTTATATTAGTTATTTAAGACACAAAAAAAAAAATTCTCTACCTATATATATATATATATATATATATATATATATATATATATATATGTATATATATATATGAATAAAGCTAGGGATAAAATGATGCGACGTTAAACTTTTCACGCTATTACATAAAGATATACAGTATTTCCTTCTCCATTTCTTTTTTGGTTTCAAAATGTGGCAATTAGTTTTTTAACATGGATATACTTATTTATGTGTATCAATGTGAATATGCGTGTGTGCTCACACATATATACATATATATATATATATATATATATATATATATATATATATATATATATATATATGTGAGCTCGAACGCATATATATATATATATATATAGATGTATATATATATGGATGTAAAATATGTATACCTTCCTACGCCGCAGCTCAGAGTTCACCCCCACACCATCGGCCCCTACGTCTGACACGCTGACCCAGACAACCCTTTGTCAAACGTTCTTCTTTCAAAGCTAAAGTATTAAATTTGGTTCAACCAGCACCTAGCTCTCTCTCACCCTCCTAAAAAACTATATAAACTACTACTACTACCGCGTATCTTTGTTTGCCCTCTAACTTTTTAAAATTGTTCTTACCTTCACGATGTTCTTATAATATATAACACGAGTGTACATTTTTTATACGACGACTTATCGGTAGTGGAAGTAGAACTGAAAAACTTTAATACGACACATTGGTAGCAGTCAGATGACTGTACAACTATAACAAGATTAATTGGTAATAACGGAAGGACTGTACAGCCATATACAGATCATTGTTAGCGGAGCCAAAACTGTACGGCCATACAATGAAATAAAATCCTGTTAGTGGATAGATGACTGTACAGCTTTATAAGGACTGATTGGCTGCAAGGAGAGGACTGCAGAGCATCATGCCAACTCATTGGTAAGGAAGGACTGTAAGCGTAGGTAATAAAAGACGCCCAAGATAAGAGGATATATGCTTTTATGTTCTCAATGTATTTTGCAATCGTTTCTGTGATCAATACGTATGTGGTCACTGGTTTTAAATTAAATACGAAACAACCATAAATCGCCAGTACGGTGTCTAATGAATAACAATTAAGTCATAATAAAAATAGAAAGCACAATGTGAAAGCGTTATCGATGAGACAAGACTTTTTTTACTTAATTGCTTCCAACAGTTTGACTGGCTTATTAAATTTCAGCGCATTACGACCAATGGCAAAATATCGATGGAATTGCGTACTAACATTATCGACGATTTCAAAGTCAATGATTAATTTGAAAAGAATGATTAATTACAAATCTAAGTTCGTGTAATTCACATATTTTGTTAATGATTACTCACGACAAAAATCTCTAACAATATATATATATATATATATATATATATATATATATATATATATATATATATATATATATAATAGTAATAATAATAATAATAATCATAATACTACTAATAATAATAATAATAATAAAAATAATAATAATAATCCAGGTAAAACATCCACAGGGTAGTAATCCAAAGAATTTCAACCGAGTTATAAAAAGGGGTCAATATCAAATAGAGCTTTTATATATGATTACTTTTATTTACACAGACATGTACAAAATCCGCGACACTGGCATGTCGATGTTATCGATCAACAGCTATTATAAACTGAGATATCATCAGGCAGAGTTAGAATCCGAGCTTAACCTTAGATCATATTTGGAAAGAACCTTTAATACAGCTTTCCCAATATAATCTAATGTTAAGCTCGGATTCTAACTTTTGTACATGTCTGTGTAAATGAAAATAATCATTATATATATATATATAGATATATATATATATATATATATATATAAGACTTCCTCGGGATGTAGAAAAATGAGGAAAACATCATACAAGTATAGATTTGATTTGCTTGCAAGCTACGATTAACGAGACATAATATAAACAGACACTCCAATTTTAAAATTAAAATATTTCAGAATCGCATCAAATTTGATCTATTTAAATTAGCCAATACTTAAGCATTGTTTCCCTGAAGTAAATTTGTTTTCAAGACCCCTTAAGCTTTAGCATGAGACGCCAATAAAACACGTTACTTCTTATCTTAAGCAGTCCCCATTTACACAAGAAGGTGAAATACTTGATTGCAACAGTTGGTATTCACAAATGCCCACCCATCTTAGTATGAACATGGTTAATGTCACTCTGCCACGGTTATGTGAAGAACATTTGTAAATACCTGCTCACAATTCTAGACATAACATCCCGGAATTATAAATACTAGTAAATACCTCATCTGCTCGCATGTTTTTTGCTGATATTTATATGTATATGTATAATTAATGTCTGCGCTTGCTAATTATCAGCTGATCGTTAGAAGTGTATAGTCTATGTGATGATGCTACCATACAGACTTAGCGCATACTACACTCGCCCCTCAATTCAAACCATTGAGATATATTACATAAGTCTGTAATAGTACACTAAACAAATGTTTGCATTAAAAGAAAGTGCAATAGTCAATTAAGAGAAGTAATTGTATTGTTTCGGTTTTATGAAGACATATACTAAATTCCTACTAGTAATAGAAGTATGTAGTATAATTAATCGAAGTAAAAGTATAGTTTAGGTCTTGTGTAAGGGATATCAAATTGCTTATTAATAATCGAAGTACACTGCTACAGTTAATATAAGTAGGAGATGAGTTATTGATGCAGACAAATAGATAATACACCTCTATACCTAATATATTTAAATGCGAAAGATTGTCTGTATATATTAACTATTGTAACATCTAAACAGGTAAGGTTTATTTAATTATGTAATACAACATTTTATTTACCTTCCCAGGGGGTTAGGCACACGGCCAGTTTTATCTTACTCCCACAAGTAAGATGTGCCCCAAGGTCGGGTGGGAAAAGTGGGACTTGAAAAGCCAGCGCCCGTGAAGGTGAGCACTCTGGCCATTAGAAATTGCCTGGCCAGCCCCGTCGGCATTCCCCGGTAGGGGGGCCTCAGGCAGTAAGCAATAAACTTACCCGTCCCCAAAGAAGGGAGGCAAACCCATAGGATGGTGGATCTCCTAGAACTGCACAGAACAGACCCATAGACCGGCGTAAATCACGCCCCGAAGGCCAAGACGATACCAGTTTATGGGGTGTACTATCCATCGGAACAAAGGCAGATCAATAATACAACATAGCAGTTAAAAATAATGTATATGTAGTAATCTGCAAACACATATAAACATCTTAAGAATTTGCTAATGTGCTTATTTAATTTCTTAATAGTTTCAAAGATATTCATATTCTGTAATATACATTTTTAATTTGCTTTTTATATTTACTTATATATACGCAATATTATCGTGTATAGTAATACATTTGATGTCTCTAGGATGCTGATAACAGATACTACACATTGATCTTAGCGAAAAAAATATTTTTCATGACTACTAATTTTGAAATGAATACAACTGCCTTATTTAACCTATTATTGTCATCTTTTAATGGGTGACAGTAGTGTAAATCATAATTATAACGTAATTATATGTATTAAACAATGCACACAAGAATAACAGAATACTATATAAATACTATATAAATACTATATAAAGGTGTATTCTGATTAGAATAACTGACTAACTTGTAGTGATATTTTATAATGTATTACTTGACTAAAGAATACTTCAAGGGGAGATAATCGTAAAATAAGAGAGCTTACTCTGGCTCTCTTATTGCAATATATAATTTTTTTTCCGTGCTAACTTAGCTGAGAAAAACACTTGATATACATTATGTTTTAATATACCTTTTACTCTTTTTAAAACTTAGTTTCTAAACCGAACAACTTTAACAAAATAGAAATAAAAAGAGTTTACTTTTGTATAATGTTGTTTTATTTCTCTATATCTTTTCATCGATACGAGTATAAAAATATGGCATTTGAAAATACAATTGTCTTAAATGCATTTGATAATTATTAAAGTAAAAAAAATGCAAGAATCGTTGTCATATAAAAATGCAGAAATATTTTTGAAAGTAAAATAATGCCAATCCGATATTCGTCTCATAGTCAAACTGGTTTTGATTTATTTAATTATTATCGAGCTTTTACATTAATTGTTATGTTTTGTTATTAAAATCATACTAATGAAATCGTGCCAATTTCTTCTTTTTCTAGCCATTTATTTTATTTCTGTTTGTTTTGAAAACGTTTCTTTCCTTTTAGCCGTCTATTTTATTTTTATTTGCTTTCAAAACGTTTCCTTTCTTCGATTACAATTGCTTAAAAGAAGTAAAAAATAAACAACTCGACAAATAAATGAGTCAATATATAAAGTCGGTGCTTGACTTAAACAACGTTCTTCTGTTTTAAATGTCCAATTTTTAAATTAATAACATTTTATGTTAAAAAACTCAACTAAATGAAAAATAAAGCAGCAACAATACTAATACTATTACACATATGCATAATAATAATAATATGCAAAATAATAGTAATAATATGCATAATAATAATATGCATAATAATAATAATGATATGCATAATAATAATATGCATAATAATAATAATAATAATAATATGCATAATAATAATAATATGCATAATAATAATAATGATGATGATGATGATGATGATGATGATGATGATGATGATGATGATGATAATAATAATAATAATAATAATAATAATAATAATAAGGAAAACACCTGATATAGATGAAAATACAGAAAGGCATTTTCCAAGGAGACTCTCTATCACCACTACTATTTATCAGAGCCATGAACTACTATACTACATACTAACGAAATGTGATGTCGAATACCAGTTTACATACACAGAAAAAGAATAAACCACATCATATCCATGGATTACCTAAAGCTATTTGCAAACAGCAAATAGTTACGTGGACGGCTAAGAAATACAATCGGAATCTTCAGCCAAGGCATTAAATATGGTACAAACTTAAACCAGAGACAGTACTGAAAAACTAATACCACACAATCATCTGGGACATGGAGGTGTAAACGTATAAACTCATACAAGCAAAGAGACCGGATGTCATAAAAGACAACAAAAAGGTAAAATCCTGCCAATTCGTAGACTTTGCCGTTCCAGACGACCACAAAGGGACGATTAAGGAAACGGAAAAACGAAACAAATACACGGAACTTGCCAGAAAATAGAAACAGATATGGAGCATGAAGAAAGTCTATATAATACCAATAATTGTAGGAGCCCTAGGAATAATCCCAAAACAACTTGAAAAATACTGAAGAAAGTGACATTAAATAGATCGCTGAGGCCATACAAAGGACGACAATGATAAATAAATAGGCGTAATCTTAAGGAAAATCACGAATGCGGAAACCAAACAGTATAAGCTACGAATTGTAACCAGTCGCATGCAAGCTATAATCGGAAGGAAACAAAACCTCAGGAGGAAAACCACATAAACCCAAGGAACAGAAACTGTAAGATATTTCATTAACTGTCCCTCTCCCCCAAGAAGTGATGGCACTAGGCTCAGTATATACAACACAACCTATTGATACGCATCAAAGAGGATGATGAAGGAGAGCACTAACCAAACCTCCACTGGAATAGTGCAGAGAGTACTTGGACCTTAGGAGGCTTATTGTCACTAACATCCGAGATGAGGCCTATGGTCGTTACCAGCGATAAATCAATGGTAAGCAGCTGCTTCGATACCGCAAAGAATTATCGAAAAGAGGTGAAGAGTACTGGAAATCAGAAGAGGCGTGTTGTCACTAAGACTCCAAGAAACACCTCCGCTTTTTATTAGTGAGCAATCACTTATGATGACGTGTGTGAGCACTCCAAATGCAAACAAATAATAATAATAATAAAAAAATAAAATAATAATAATAATAATAATAATAATAATAATAATAATAATAATAATAATAATAATAATAATCATAATAATAATAACTTGCTTATCATTGATATACCATTCTTCGATACCGAGTGCAGAAGAAAGATCATGAAAAAAATAATTAAATACAAAGATAAAAAATGGGAATTAGTTAGACTATTATGATGTAAATAAGTCAAGGTGACTCCTGTTGTAATTGAAACACTTGAAACCATAACAAACAAAAAAAAACATAAATGGCTTCAACAAATTGACGAGACAATTGCTCTTCCAATTCTGCAAAAAGTGTGCCTGTTAGGAACGGCGAACATGTTAAAGTACAGCTTGGATGTCTAAAGTCAAGGGAAGTGACTTGATGTTCAAAAAAGAAAAATTCAACTAAACATATCCCAAAGTCGAGACTACTATGAACTATTAATTATAAGAATATTTATGGAATTTCTTTGAACGTGCAAACCAATCCAAAGAAACTACAACACATATAAGTTTCAATGACAATAAAAGTAAAACATCAAAGAACACCACCACATTAACGCAAGAAACCTGAAACTGTAATATATTCCATAAACTGACGTCCCAAAACAGACACAATGTGATGGTAACTAATAAAACATAAAATAGTCGTAAAGGGTCAAGTAGGATGGAGCAATCTAAACGGGAGACCTCCATTGTAACAGTGCAGAGAATACTGGAACTTTGGAGAGTCTCAAATCCCAGAGAAGACTAATATTCGTAGCCAGTGAAGAATAAATGGTAAGCGGCAATTGCAATAACGTAAAATTGTTTAAAATTGTTATCGACAGAGGTAAAGAGTAGGGACACTTGTAGGGACACATGTTATAAATCGAGAGTCCAGGGAACACCAGTTAGCAATCACTGATAATGAATTGTGGGAGAACACCTAGTACCTAAATAATAATAATAATAATAATAATAATAATAATAATAATAATAATAATAATAATAATAATAATAATAATAAGAAGAAGAAGAAGAAGAAGAAGAAGAAGAAGAAGAAGAAGAAGAAGAAGAAGAAGAAGAATACCTACACTGGAAGTTCGGAGATTGTTGGGGCCTTGGGGAGGCTTATTGTCTTTCAAATCCCAGAGAAGACCAATGGTCCCTACCATCGAGAAATGTTGCGATACTGCAAGGTTATTTGTGGTGGCTTTCGAAAAGAGGTGGATAATACTGGGGAGACTCATTGTCACTCAGACTCTAGGAGATACCACCGGTTGAGGTCGGTAAGCTGATGATTATCTCTGTGAGAACTCCTAGTTAGTCCAAATAATAATAATAATAATAATAATAATAATAATAATAATAATAATAATAATAATAATAATAATAATAATAATAATTCTAAAACTACCAGAGGCGATAGGAATAACACATAGTTGCCTTCCTCTAAAAAAGAAGACAGTTCATATCACTGTTATATGTTGGTATCACAGAAAATGTTCGAGAAAGGTAAAAACAATAGAAATACCGCGGAGGTAGAACATAATTCGGAGTTGCACTGGAAGGATACGGAGAGTACTGATATTATATGGAGGTTATTCCAACTAATTTCAGAAGAAAAACGGCAATTAACAGCCATAAAACAATGGTAAACGGCTCTTACGAAAACGCATGTTATTTTGCAACGAGTATCTAAACTATGAGAGAGGACTAAGAATATCAGAAGACATGTCACTCAACTTACAGGGCATGCAAATTTGTTTTTTTATTTAGCAATCACTGATGATAAATTGTGTTAGGACTCCTGGTGAGTAAATGTTAACAACACAAAAATACGAAGAACAACAAAAGGAACTGAGACAAGGTTTTAGGTCTATAAAGTATTTCAATCGTAGGCGTGTCCCTTTTCTTCCTGAGATTATCATGGATGGATCTGCTCTTGAGGAGAACTCGACTCTGAAACTTCGTGGGTTTTCTCTCACATCAAATCGTTGTTGGAGTTCATACATTAGATCCATTGCTCTTTCTACTTGACGTAAAGTCGGTTTTCGCTATCGCCCCAGAAACTTTCTCACACTTGAGGCTATTCTCTATCTCTACAAATCCACAATCAGGCTATATATTGAAAACTGTTGTAATATTTCGGCTGGTGAATCTCCGTCCAATTTAAGTGTTCTTCATAAGGTGCAGAAACGTTTCTGTTATTTGATGAGGCCGACACTTTCATCTTCTCTACACCCCCTCTCTTACCGACATGATGTTGTTAGTTTCAGTCTTTTCTATGGCATGTGTTCTTCAGAATTGTGGGATCTGTTACCAGCTTCTTTTATTCCAGCTCGTTGTAATCGTTGGTCTAGTTTTCTCCATCAATTCGCTGTTTTGATACCTCATTGCAATACAGCTTCCCCAAACATCACGCGTCTTTCATATTTACATAATTAATTTCGTTTAAAGCTTCTAATAAATTAATATTTTAATATATACACTCATGATTGTATTTATTCAGATTTTCAGATCGATTTAAAATATTTTCTTCGATATTTTGTTTAATATTTTCCGCCGTAAAGGAACATTTTCTTTAAAAACAATGTTTTTAATATTCCATGTTTTATTTATTAAAATAAAGGATGGGGTGATTTTCTTTTTTCTTATTTATAAAATAACAAATAATCACATTTTTCTGAGCCATTAAATAATACAACTAGCAAAAATATGCGACCGGAGGGAGCATGTATTTTCTAGTATTTATAATATATAATATGTATATAACATTATGTACATATAATATATATAATATATATATGATATAATATATATATATATATATATGTATATATATATATACATATATATATACATAATTTAAAATATTTATCATAAAAATTATTACATATTTATATGTATATAATTATTTAAAATTAGAAATAGTTTTTATTATCACACGCAGATATATGTTTCATCATTTCTAGAATCTTCAGTGTGGGGTATATTGTTCAGCTGGTCGCACGATTATAACTCCAGGCATGTGGCCCTTTTAACGCCCTAAACGTTGTTACTGTCCTAAAAGCTGTGTTAAGTGAGAAATAAATCTAGTATGTTTTTTTCTAATCTAACATATAGTCAGCCGACATATCGTGTTCGGTAAATGAAAGGGACGACACTCGCATTCAGCTTTAATTTTTGGAGGCTTATTATTATTTCTCTTAAAGTGGCCAGCCATAAAGTAGCTTCAAATATATTTTATTAAATAATAAATATTTTTTTTTATTAACATGTACTGACACATGTTTAATCTTTTCTAAAATCATCAGTTTATAGAAAATTGTTCTGCTGGACGCACGATTCGAACCCCTAACATTAGTAAGAGTAAACGTCAAAGAAGAATACCTGTAGAACTAA